>LR738710.1:347120284-347213101 GCA_902687465.1 Secale cereale
GCTCCTTCCTTCCGTATGGAACTTGAACGTACGAAGCTTCGCTCACCCCTATGCCATCGTGCTCCCCTTTTCCTTATGTCCAACAAACTTTGTCTTGGACCGGGGCTGGGTGGTAGCGTGATGGGAAGGGAGCAAGCAAAGGGCCTGACCCTCCCCCGTTACTATTCCCGCCAAAGGCACGAATACAATTATGGGGCAGGGAAGGAACGGCAAGGCTTGTTGCTAGGGCACGTTGTTTATCTTAAGATAACAAGGATCCGTTCCTTGGTGTGGCTCTTGCCCGCGCAGAAACAAACCCGACAAACACCTTTCTCTTCATAAATACGTTGTAAACAAGTACAATTCGTACGGAACGAATACATAAGCAAGGGTGTTACATGATTTAAATCTTACAAAGGCCCGTAGGCTTAAAAACTAAAAAGAGATAAGATGCCCATGATCCCTTTCTTGTCCCTCTCCTCAGGAAATGGAACAAGATGGCAAAGGGCAAAAGAAGCACCTAGGTGAATCTCAAGCAGCAGAAAGCACCAAGAGAACATCTCGGCGGCCGTCCCAAAGGAGGCTGACGATGATGGTGCTGGGAGAAGAGCCGAAAGATGGGGCAGCGGGCCGGCAATGCACGGGTTAACTCCCGCATACTCCGACATGACAACCGCCGCCCACCTTCTTCGCCTTCTCCGGCCTCCCAACGCCAGCCGCCCAAGGAGGCGACCCCGAGAAGTTCGAGGGGCTGGCGGTGCAGATGATGGTGCTGCCAGCACCGCCCTGGGATGGCGTATCCACCGCCTGGTCGGACCCGTCATCCTCCCGCCCGCCGCACTCGTCGTCACTGCCGTTGTCCTCCCCATCACTCTCGCTCGAGGAGGAGTTTTCATCGTCGGTTGAGCTTTCCACACAGCACCCTAGCCTGTGTCCCGAGCGCCCGAAGACTTTGATGGAGAGCAGGTCGCTCTCCGCTAGCCTGAAGCAGAGGACGTGCCCCTTCACCAAGCAGTGGGCACGCGCGAAGGTCTTCCATCCCCGGCGAAGAAGCATCACGTGAGGGGTGGGAAACTTGGTGTCCACCCACAAGGCGCCATGGCAACACCCCTCCATGTGAAGCCTCAGCCTTGGTGGCCGATGGACCTCCAACACCCTCACAAACGCTCCAGGAAGGCGGAGGCGACTGTGCGGCGGCTCACGCAACTGTAGGATGAACTCCAACGCTGTGTCCTTGACATGGCCACGTGGGGAGGCGGGAGGAGACAACAAAGGAGATGAAGACGAAGACGACGACGGCACGGGTGTCCCCCGACCTCGTTTGTCTCTGCCTCGACCGCCTCGCCGGCCGCGGCACTGGCCGGCGCTTCTACCTCCAGCATCCACCCCATCTTAGGCATCTGGCTCCTCTTTGACCACCGCCGCCCTCTGATGGGAAGACGACCTGGTCGCTTCCGCGGAGGCACGGCCACGACCACGCCCTCTTGGCATACCTTGGGGGGGAAGGAATCAGACAGGAAGAAGATGGATGGGGGAGGGTGAGAAGGACCACTCCTCCCCTCCCCTCTTTATAGAAGAGCGACCGCCCGAGACAACCAACCCAAACGCCAAAGGCACGAGGGAACAGGATCGACCCGCTGCTCCAATCAGCGGCGTCTGCCCCCCTCAGCATTATGGCATGAGGGCTACGTGGCGGGTGGATCGGGAGTTAGATGACGCGTGGTATAACCGTTTCGCACCCCCGCGATCGTGGAGCGACCCAGGTCCACTTAGTAAATGGGCCGCGCCCCCACGAATTCCTCTATTCTTTATGAGGAGGGCGCGAACCACCTCTTTACTATTTTTTGGAACCACAAAATGACGCAAGCACGATGTGGTCACCCCACGCACAACCCCCACATCAGCGCAGATCATGGGGAAGCGCAATCATCAGAGGAGTTACTGTGGTAAAGGGAATCCAACCTCACTACCCGCACACCGTTCTGGGCCTAGCCCAACAACGCGTTGCGCTTATGAATGGCGCAGGCCCGGGGGCTCCTGTCGTTGTAAAAAAGTAGGGGCGCTCTTTTTTACCCCTTACTTGTGCACGGGCAGTCACAGCCACGCCTGTGGCCGAACATAACAGGGCAGTAGGAGGAAGCCAGGAACGCGGAGTTACCAGAACAACGCCAAGACAGGCAGCACAAGAAGACTAAACAAGGAGATAGGCCCCCTCGGCAAGGACTCTTGCCGGGGCGGCCTGTGCACCACCCGGCAAGGGCTCTTGCCGGGGCGATCCACTCATACACCTCCGTCACAGCCACCCTCGAAGCCTACGTGCTCCAACGGTACCAACGACATTGGAGCCAAGGCTCGGGAAGCGCCCACGTTATGGCATGCAGATCTTTGTGAAGACAAGATCTATGACTCCCAAGATAAGAACCAAAAGACATGGCGATCACAGGGCTCCTTGCCGAGGACGCCCACGAGGCCCCGACAACGCTCCTTACTGAAGATACCCCGGAGCCCCAGCAAGCCTCTTGCCACAGGATACTCACGGAGGCCCCGACAAGACCCTTGCCGAGAACAGATGCAAGTCTACGGCAAGCCCTTGCCGCCCCGTCGCCGCCCCAGCTCGGCGGCCGACCCGCTGGCCCGGGCAGGCACCCATGTGGTGGTACGTGGTTCCTGGGCCAGCTAGCCAAGCACCTGTGTGGTGGCATGCAGATCTTCATGAAGACCCTACCGCGACGCCACCTCAGTTGACTGCCTCGCTGGCCTGGATGCGCGTCGCAACCAGACAGAGTGGCCACGGACGGGATGGGCTTCTTTTCCGTACCTGATAAAGTAAATAGACACCTAAGAAGCACATTGAATGCACCTTGTCCCGTAATGGCGTGGGATAAGCCCATACACTGTACAATTCTCCACCTCCTATGTGCCACTGTGGCAGCCCCTTTAAACTATAAAAGGAGGCCCGCGACATACTGGAGAAGGATTCGGACCCTGAAATGCTGGATAGGCACCGTAGCTAGCTCAAGAACTCAAGAACACTCAAATATACACCAAAGCAGGACTAGGGTATTACACATCCTCGCGGCCCGAACCTGGGTAAATGATTGTTGTGCTGGCTCTTAGACCTGCTCTTTGCACAACTCCGCGCCCGCCAACCGTAGAAGGGATTCCAGTGATCCCATAGGTGTCGTTTCGTACCGACAAAGGGTGACTCTCAGCTTATCGCCAACTTCTCCAACAAGGTCTACGAGCCTAGGGATGAGCACATGGAGGCGTACCTAGCGGAGGTACGCAAAATTGAAAAATACTTTCTGGGTCTGGAGCTACACCACGTACCGCATGACACGAACAAGGAGGCACGACATCGCCAAGAGGGCGTCCAGGCGTCAGCCTTAGGAGCCTGGCGTCTTCGAGGAACGGCTCTTCAAGCCCTCGGCCGCCCCACCGGCTGCGGAGCCGACACTGCCTCAGGAGGAGCTCCCCCTCCACCGACCTCGGGAGCTCTTTCCTATGCCCGACCTCGGGAGCAAGCTTGCTCCTTGCTCTCGAGCCCCTAGAGGGGTGTTGGACTCAGGAGTTCAAGACCTACCTGCTGCGTGGAACCCTGCTAGAGAAGGAGGAGGATGTAGAGCGCGTATCTTGGCAGGCTACAGCTTACTGTCTCCAGGATGGTGAGTTGTACCAAAAGTGACCTAACGATGTTTCTTTGAGATGCATCTCAAGGGAGCAGGGGAGTGAGCTGCTAGCCGACATACATAGCGGGGACTGCGAGCATCAATCGTCCTCGCGCACCCTGTCAGGCAAGGTGTTTCGTAGCGGATTCTATTGGCCAACGGGGCTCAACGATGCTGCCGAGCTGGTGAAATCCTGTGAAGTCTTCCAGTACCACGCCAAGCAGATCACCTAGCCAGCTCAGGGCCTTCAGACTATCCCACTCTCATGGACGTTCTCGGTCTGGGGGCTGGACATCTTGGGTCCCTTCCCCCCAGCACCCGGGGGCTACCGCTACCTCTACATCGCCATTGACAAGTTCACCAAATGGGCTGAGGTGGACCCAGTGCGCACCATCCCAGTCGGCTCGGCGGTCAAGTTCATCAGGGGCCTCGTGAGCCGGTTCGGGGTCCTTAATCGCATCATCACCGACAATGGCTCGCAGTTCACTAGCAACCTCTTCAAAACATATTGCGCTAACCTTGGAACACAGATATGCTACGCCTCAGTGGCACATCCCAGGAGCAACATGCAAGTAGAGCGCTCCAACGTGGAGGTCCTGAGGGGCCTCATGGCGAGAACCTTCAAGAAGAGGCTCGAGGCCTGCGGCAGGGGCAGGCATGACAATCTCCAGGTCGTGTTGTGGTCCATCCGCACCACCACCACCAAGCCAACAGGCGATACCCCGTTCTTCCTCATCTATAGAGCCGAAGCAGTTCTCCCTCACGAGATCAAACATCGCTGTGTGCGGGTCTTGGCGTTCGACGAAGAACGCCAGGTCGCTGTGCGGGGATGGACCTCGTGATGGGAGAGGAGCGCCACCGGCAAGCCTCGCTCCGAGCAGCAAGGTACCAGCAGGTGCTGCGGCGATACCACTGCCGCAACATCCGATCCAGGACGCTCGAGGTGGGCTATCTGGTCCTGAGGCGTGTGCTCTCCAGGGAAGGGCTGCACAAGCTCTCACCCATGTGGGAGGGCCCGTTCAGGATTGCCGACGTCTCTAGGCCTGGCGTCGTACGCCTGGAGATGGGCGATGGCGTCCCCATCTAGAATGCTTCGAACATCCAACACCTCGGGAAGTTCTACCCATGAAGCAAAGGCCCTATGCCCGTGAAGCCAAGGCCCGATGCCCGTGAAGCCAAGGCCATGTGCCTATGAAGAAAGGCCCAGTGCCTGTGAAGGTATTCGCCCGTGACACACTCACGTAATAATGAGTCGGGCTGTACACGCCCCGGAGTCTCCGGAGTGCCGCCCTCGGACCTCGGGGGCTCCCTCCCACGTCCTAGAGGCAGCACTTAGCAACACGCTGGTGAGAAGACTAGACTAGGTGTCGGACGCGGCTGTTCATTTGCTTTCTGTATTTGGTTACGGTCTTTTAATGGATTTGGAGTTCTGTGTCCTTTGGTCGCTTGGTTGAGTTTTCCTCTTTTCTCGCTTTGTTCACTCTTTTTCTCGCCTTGGGGAAGACGACAGTTGTTTGACATTCCCCCTCGAGCACCCCCTCGGGGGCTAGGCAGGGGTGTCCATGTCCGCGTGCAGGCCAGCTCACATGACGGGCATGCCTCGGCAGAACCCCCTCGCCCTACGGCTTCGGCCTCCTTGATCTTCGAGAGGCGCCCTCGTTTGAGCTCGTGAGTGGCGCACCCCCCTCAAGTCTATGCCCCCCGAGTACCGGGACGCGGTGCATCTGTCGGCGTCCTGGGAACCAGGGTACCCAGTCTTGCCTGTCTACGGGCCGCGACGCGCTCCTATCACCGCCTGGTACGGCCCAGCTGATTGACCAGCTGCCCAAGACCCTCGCGAGGGGGCTAGGCCTCGCGAGGAGAATGACATCGAGACCCCCTCAGGAGCGGCCTCGGCTAGGTTGCTCCGGAGGGGCGGAGAATCCAAGGCCAAGCCTGCCTCAGGAGGATGCAGTGACGCAAGCAGTGACGCACCGCACCAGCGGGTGCCAGTGCGTGCCAGTGGCGCAGTTGCCATTTTGGTGCAAAGGAGACAGCGCAGGCGCATGTTCCCGAGGAGCGGAACAAAGGTTTCCCCTTTGGTGCAACAAGACCGAAGACCGCAAGGACGACAAGGAGGATGTCACCACCAAGCCGACCGCCGCGTCACCGCCTGATCCTTCTGTAGGTGAATACCACTTTTGTCAGGACAAGAACGTCCTTGTGTTCCCGCTCAAAATGACCGTTGTGGGATCCCTTCCCGCCTAAATATTTCGGGGGAAGAGGACCCTGGTGGCCTATATAAGTAGCTAGGATCCCCACTATGGGGGACTCAATTCGGATCAGATCCAGAAACTCCGCCCTCGCATAAGGGAGCGAGAACTCTTGCCTCCTGACCCTCCTAAGCTCCCCTCCTGAGCTCAGTAACCACTGTACTCATCCATATTCAAGCCCTCCCGAGGCCAATCCACCAAAGCAGGAAGTAGGGTTTTACACCGCAAGGTGGCCTGAACCTGGGTAAATTCTTGTGTGCTTTACTTGTTGTTCACTTGAATCTCTTCATCGGACGAGGGCGAGACGCTAGGTAGACGTGAGTGGGAGAGATCTTCATTCACGCCCCTATGTTCGAACTTATTGGGTTCGCGGAGACTGTAATCCAACATTTGGTGCGCCAAGTAGGGTGTGGGGACCCCGACTTATGAGTCGAGATCACCGAATGCACGTGTACAGTGATCCCAGAGATCAATGCGCACTGAACACACATAAGCTGAATAACAAGAGTCTTACATCCATACATACCGTCTTATACAAATTATGACCATTATGGCCAAGTCTTGCATAGATAATGCCTCATTGGCTGAATAGAAAATAAACTCGAATAGCTGAAGTCTTCGTAGATAAGTAGAACCCATGCCATATGACTTAACCCTACAGGCATTCTGACTGGGAAAGTGTCATAGTTTGCATGTTCGTCTCCATAGAATTCTTCTTCAAATTCTTGCTCCTCCATGCCTGGCCAATTAAATAACCAGTGGCAAGCCAATGAGTACTTTGAATGTACTCGCAAGCAACCCATGATTTGGTTCAAGGTAACAATGCAAGTTGTACAACAAATAAGCAACCTAGCTACAAGCCATATATTCTACCATTTGTGAGACATGCATCAATGTACTTGGGTAACCTCGAGGACAAGTTACACAAATCAACATAAATAGAGTTCAAATCGTTACTGGTTCTTCCCAAAGCGTCAAGTCACCACCTTGACTCAATACACACACATATATTCACCAGGATTGTAAAATTCTGGACATAGTTTAAGTAGCACCTCCCAACTATCCATGACCATGGACACGGCTATTCGAATAGTTGTACACTCTGCAGAGGTTGCACACTTTAACCACAAGATCCGGGAAGCTTTTGCGTCATCCGCGATCCCGCAGTACCTCAAGTACTCGGGGGAAGCACCCAATCATTACCTTTCCCTAGACGACACTAACATAGGGTCCACTCGTTGGTGCACAACCCTCGTGTAACAATAAAATATTGTGGGACTTGCACTTTTTACATTGTCACGCATACACGAAGGAACCAACGGTGTGTCCAGTGCCCTGTAAAAACAGTCATGGCCGCCTATCCAAGCACGACCCCGTCCCAGGAGTGACCTCAAGTCTCCCCCATCACTAGTAATGTGGGCACCATGCTAGTATCAGCCTAAGTAGTCAATAATGCCTCGTCCCATAAAGGGTTAGAGTGGTTGCACATGTTTGGTTGGGATGGTAATCACACATAAATCTAATCCATCATTTTACCCACACACGAAAAGCTCTCTTTGGTACACCACTTCTTCCTCAAGTGGTCGCCTTAATTCAACATCACCCTCGGGAATTAGGGGCACCCGATGGGGTTATCGAAAGAATGAAACCACGAAGTGTTCATGGTACATATGCAACATCATGCATCAACAACTAATCTTTTGACATTTGCATCTATGCACAAGGTAGAGTTATGAGTAGGGGTATGCACCACATTGTGGTTCCCAACTAGTTTACCACCATCATATTTCATTACCATGCAATCGGAAAAGGGTACCGATGAACAAGAGGGGTGTCATGGTCAAAGGGCTGCTTGCCTGGATTAGCTTGGTCTTCAAAGTCTTCAAATCCTTCTCCTTCTTCTTCTTTAGCAACTTCGTCAAATACAGTATCTAATCATCGCAAGATAATACGTCGAAATAAGACAATAATAAAAACAGAAAAATCAAAGTGCTCAGAAAAATGTCAACTTATTTTTATAAAATACTAGAAAGAAAACTAAGAGGGCAAAAATTCTTAGTTTTGGATTTGGAGTGACAAAATGGGGTGAATGGATTTTTGAACAGAGGTTTTATTGTTCAAATTTAAATTATAATTTGAATAGTACATAAAAGGTTCATGAATATGTGTGAAAGTTATATCATTAAATAGGTTGGAATATTACAAGATTTTAGGTGTTGGAATAAATTAATTTGGATAATTAATTTATCCTGTAGATTTATTTGAAAAAACTACAGAAAAGAAAAGGAAAAAGGCTACTGTGCAACTGGGCCAGAACGGCCTCAGCGCACAGGCCGAGAGGGTTTCGGCCCGGGCGAGCCGAGCGGTGCGCGCGAGTCAGGCTTAAACCTGACGGGCGGGGCCCAGCTGCCAGTGGGAGAGAGGGGAGGCGAGAGGGACGGGTGGCTGACAGGCGGGGCCCGCCTGTCATCCCTAGCCCCCGTCCAGATGGCCGGCGAGCTCACCAGCGGTGATGCAGGGCACGGCAGGGCGAGCTGAGGGAATGGATGGAGTCAGCGTGAAGTCGCCGTTCGGGTGGTGGTGGAGGCAGTCGCCGGAGCGGTCGGGTTCGCCGGCGACGAGGTTGCATGGCGGAGAGGCCTCGGGTGGTGGTTGCTTTGGCCGTTTCCGACTGCAACAAAGAGGGGAAAGAGTTAGTGAGGCTTGGCGGTTCAAGATCGAAGCTCAGGAACGGCGGGGACGGCTCGTACCGAGCGGACGATGGCGAGCCGCCGCCGCGGAGCTCGAGCTCGAGTGCTTCTGGGAGGGAGCTGGGACTGTAGGGGGTGTTTGAGCTTGTCCAGAGGCGAGTGATGGAGGGGAGAGGGCTCAGGAATTCCTTTATATAGGCGGGCGGCGGTCCACCGAGGAGGTGTGCGCCGACGAGCTCGTTGTGGTCGCTGCAGGCCACGGGGGCTCGTCGGGGCGTGTCTGGGGTGCTCGTGGGCGTGGTTCACGTCCAGAGTAGGGAAGGGCAGGAGCGGGGGAAGGCTCCAGAGGCTCGCGCGTGTGAGGCCGGCGATTGGAGCTTGCGGGCGGCCCATGCGCGTGCGAGGGAGGCCATAGGAGGGAGAAGGAGGAGGGGGACAGGGTCGTGGCGTGTCACAGACGTCGAGGCGCCTCGGCTGGCATGAGGGGGAGGCTCGAGGTGGTCGGAGGCGCCCGGTCAGGAGCGGCTACAGTGCAAGAGCGCACTGTAGCGTGCTCCAGAGCGCGCAAATGGCCGACATGGCATTCTTTATGCCCTGTGGCCGTGGCCACCAGTGTCTAGAGGATAAGGGAGACAATAAACAACATGGTATTGGCCTTGGATGCTCTGGAGGGCTTCTAGAAGGAGAGAGGGTTGAGAGAAGGGTGAATGTGGCTGTTCAGAGATGTAAAATGGGGTTTTACTCCCCTCAATCATTGATCTGTGGTGCAGCCATTGCTGCTGGAGGTAGAAGGGGTCTTGGGGGTGCTGTGGTAAGAACCTGAGGTAAGGGAGAATAGTGGAAGAGCTCAAAACAAATGTTTTGGTAAAATAGCACAAGGTGTTTGATGGTGTTTTGGGCAAGCAAATGTGTTTCATTTGGCATTAGACTCCACAAGATGAAATGTCACATATAATTAGGCCCTTTCACCAAATTAGAGCTCATTTGGGCAAAGTTGCCAATGCAACTTTTGTAAACCCTAGAAATCAACAGAAATGGATTTTCCAAGACTTAGTTCAGCAAATCATCCCTTCTTGATGCACCACTTGGTGTAGTGTCATCATTTGGGGTTGTGGGCTTGTCCACAAAATTTGGGGTCACAAGTAAAAAATTGGTAATGTAAAGTTGTTCAAATTTGAATCTGAACATAAATGATTTTGGTGCACTCTGATCAAGTTACCCATCTCCAAAACTTGTGCCATTTGGTCTAGATGCATAATTAGACCATTTTAGCATGTGTACCATGTTTGAGAGCATTTGGACAAGGTTGGCAATGTAAAGTTGCTCAAACTTCAAAATGGACAGAAATGGTGTTGAGGGGATTTGATGATGTTTTCTTGTTCCCCAAAGCATGAGGCTTGGCAAGATCGTCAAATATGTCATATTTGACATGATAGAATTTCCCTGGAATTTTAGAGAATATTTTGTTTGTAAATATTTCAAAAGCTTGAAATATCCAAGAAGGGTTCTGAGGGATTTGCCCAATATTTTGAACATGACCATGTGTTGAAACTCTTATATATGGACAATATATGTCCTAAGAGTCTCTGAATTTTGGCAAATATTTTTGAAATAGTTAAATAATTTTTACCTATTAAAGAACATTTCTGGCCTAAAGAAAAAGCCTTTAAATAAATAAGGAAAATAACTTTTAAAATTATACTTTTGTGGTTTTTGGGAGTCCTATACCTAATAGGATTCAAACATACCTTTCCAAAGATTTTTATCACCCTAAATCAAGTACTTGCAGTGCAAATCTCAATTCAGGGTTTTTTGGAAAACTAAATTTTGAAAATATTATTTGGCCAAAATATTTTTATAAGAATATACCATACTGTCCCATACACATGGTATGATCATTGGGTAGAAGTTTGGGGTAAGGAGATGAAGTATAGAAGGTGAGGCTATGTTGACTTTTAAATAGCACTTGAAATCAGAGAGAGAAAAACTAAATTTCCAAATAAAAGCCAAATGATGCAAAAAGTTTTTGTTGGTCCAAATTTTCATGCTTTATTAATGCAATAACCATGTTACAAAATCCAGGGTGTGACAGACCTACCCCCCTTACATGAATCTCGTCCCCGAGATTCCTAAACGAGGCCTTAAAAGAGATCGGGGTACTAGGATCTAAGATAGTCTTCACGTTCCCAAGTTGCTTCTGCTTCCGTGTGGTTGCTCCACTGGACCTTGAAGTACTTGATGGTGTGGCTTCACGTCCGTCGCTCTGCTTCATAAAGAATGCGAATGGGCCTCTCGCGGTAGGTCAAATCAGGCTGAAGGTCAATGGCTTGGTGATCGACATCCTTGTAGAGATTAGGCTTGTCCGGAACTTTGAGACACTTTCGGAGTTGTGACATGTGCAATACATTGTGCACATCGGATAGCTCAGGTGGTAGTTCCAACTGGTAAGCCACTTCTCCTCGTCGTGCAGTGATCTCAAAGGGGCCAATGAACCTTGGTGCGAGCTTCCCCTTAACGTGGAAACGCTTGGTTCCCTTAAGAGGAGTTACCCACAGGTACACATGGTCTCCGACTTGGAAGTTCACTTGTTGGCGCCGATTGTCAGCATAGCTCTTCTGTCTTGACTTGGCGGTCTTCAAACGTTCTCTGACTAGTTGGACTCGCTCTTCTGCTTCGCGGAGAATATCTGGTCCAAAGACTAGCCCTTCTCCAGTTTCTGACCAGTTGAGGGGTGTGCGACACTTGCGTCCGTACAACACCTCAAATGGTGCCATCTGAAGGCTCAACTGATAACTGTTGTTATAGGAGAACTCAGCAAAAGGGAGGCAATCTTCCCATTTGGATCCATATGCTAATACACAGGCTCGAAGCATGTCTTCGAGTATTTGATTTACTCGCTCCGTCTGTCCTTTGGTTTGCGGGTGGAAAGGCGTGCTGAATGACAACTTGGTTCCCAAGGCTTCTTGGAACTTCTTCCAGAACCTTGAGGTAAACTGGGTTCCTCGATCTGACACAATCTCCTTAGGAACGCCATGAAGGCTTACGATTCGGTCGATGTAGAGAGTTTCCAGCTGGTTGCCATCATAGGTAGTCTTGACAGGAATGAAATGGGCCACCTTGGTCAAATGGTCGACTATGACCCAGATGGAGTCATGTCCTTTATTCGACCTTGGTAATCCAGTGATGAAGTCCATTCCGACTTTGTCTCACTTCCACTCAGGAACCTTGAGTGGTTGGAGCAATCCAGTGGGTCGTTGATATTCAGCCTTGACCCTTTGGAACACATCACACTTTGCAACATAGGTGGCAATCTCTCTTTTCATCCCATGCCACCAAAATCTTTCCTTCAAGTCTTGATACATCTTGGTTCCTCCGGGGTGGATGGAATACGGAGTGTCGTGGGCTTCTTGCAAGATCAAATTCTCCAGCTCCATCTTGTTTGGTACGCAGATGCGGCCTTTGTACCAAACAATCCCATTCTCGTCCTCGGAGAATCATGGGGCCTTGCCTAGCTTTATCTTCTTCTTGATGCCTTCAATGCTTGCGTGCCCACCTTGTGCTTCCTTGACTTCGTCCATCAGGGTTGGTTTGACTTCCAGATAGTCTACAAATCCATGGGTGGCCAATTCCAAGCTCAGTTGTTCCAGCTCTTAAAACAGGGTTGGTTGCCTTCTTTGAATTATGGCATTCAGGGAGCAAGCCTTTCTGCTTAAGGCATCGGCTACCACGTTAGCCTTCCCGGGGTGATATTGAACACTGAGGTCATAATCCTTGATTAGTTCCAACCATCTTCGTTGCCTCATGTTCAATTCCTTCTTGGTGAAAATATACTTCAGACTTTTGTGGTCTGTGTATATCTCACACCGTTTCCCTAGGAGGTAATGTCTCCATGTCTTCAAGGCATGAACCACTGCTGCTAACTCAAGATTGTGTAGCGCAGTTCTCTTCATGAGGTCTTAGCTGCCTTGAGAGGTAAGCTATGACTCGACCTTCTTGCATCAGAACGCTTCCCAATCCGGTTTGAGAGGCATCACAATATATCACGAACTCTTTGTTAATGTCAGGTGTTGCCAGAACAGGGGCGGTGGTCAATCTCTTCTTGAACACTTGGAAGCTTTCTTCGCATTTTGGCGTCCATTCGAACTTCTTGTCCTTCTTCAGGAGCTGAGTCATTGGCCGGGCAATGCTAGAGAATCCTTCCACGAATTTGCGGTAATAGCCCGCAAGTCCGAGGAAGCTTCTGACTTCCTTGACGGTCGTTTGGGCCTGCCATTGGGTCACAGCTTCAATCTTTTCGGGATCAACTGAAAATCCTTCCTCGGTCAAGACAGGACCTAAGAATCCAACTTTATGCAGCCAAAACTCACATTTGCTGAATTTGGCATATAGTTGGTGCTCTCGAAGCTTGTCTAGGACCATCCTCAAATGTAGCTCGTGCTCTTCCTCCGTCTTCGAGAAGACAAGAATGTCATAAGTGAAGACAACAACAAACTTGTCCAAATATTCCATGAAGACCTTATTCATGAGATACATGAAATAAGCTGGGGCATTGGTTAATCCAAAGGACATGAACGTGCACTCATACATGCCATATCTTGTTACAAATGCCATCTTCGGAATATCCTGGGGTCTGATCTTCAGCTGGTAGTACCCAGATGTGAGGTTGATCTTGGAGAATACCTTGGCTCCGCCGAGTTGATCAAACAGATCTTCAATCTTGGGAACTGGATACTTGTTCTTGATTGTAACTTCATTGAGGGAACGATAGTCAATGCATAAGCGGATGGTACCGTCCCTTTTTGCCACAAACAGAACAGGTGATCCCCAAGGGGAGGCACTAGGGCGGATGAATCCCTTCCTCAACTGCTCTTCCAGTTGCTTCTTCAACTCGGCTAATTCTTCCGTCCCCATTCTATAAGGCTTCTCATAGCTGGGTCCTGCCCCGGGCATGAGCTCGATGACGAACTCAATGTCACGGTCAGGGGGCATTCCCTGTAGCTCATCGGGAAAGACATCGGGATACTCGCATACTACTGGCACTTGCTCCAGTCCAACTTCACACAGATAGATGACTTGAGTAGTTTCAACAGAAGAGGAATTGGAGGCAAACTTAACTTCGACTCCTTGGTCATTGGTCATAGTGACAGTCCGATTGGCACAATCTAATAAGCCTTGGTGCTTGCTGAGCCAATTCATGCCTAGGATCACATCCAAGCCTTGTGATCTCAGGATGATAAGGTCTGCTAGGAAATCTACCCCGTTAATGATGATACTGACTCCCTTACATCCTATCTTGGCTCTCATCTCTGCTCCGGGGGATTGTACCACCATGGGGTTATTCAGGGGTGTAGGGGTCCTGCCACTTTTTAATGCAAATCTTTGAGTGACAAATGAATGCGTGGCTCCAGAATAAAACAAGACAGTTGCAGGTGCTGAGTTGACAAGGAACGTACCCAGCACGACGTCCGGGTCTTCCTGGGATTCTTCTGCAGTGATGTGATTCACACGCCCCTTCTCATTGTTGGGCGGGTTGCGAGGAGCTTGGTTCCTTGGCGGCATCCCGCGGCCTTGTCCTGGGTTCTGCGCATTGGGGCGCGGGGCATTCGGCTTCTTGCTGGGGCACACCCTTGAGATGTGTCCTGACTGACCACATCCAAATCAAGTGACTTGGTTTGGGTTATTGATCTTGTTGCCACCACTGTTATTGGGGTTGAATGCTGGCCTTGGGTTGGCATACTGCTGAGGCTGATAGTCGGTGCAAGGTGCAGGAGCTCTTGGCTGCTGGTAGGTTGGCTTGACCGGGGCTGGCTGCCACGGGCGAGGCTTCCGGTTACTGGAACTTCCCTTGCTGACCATCTTGCGCTTGCGAGTGTCTTCCAGAGCATGCTGCTTGTCTTCAAGCATGAGTGCTTTGTTCACCAGGTCAGGAAAGGTTGGGCAGTCACACACGACAAGCTAGTATTGCAGAGTCTGATTGAGGCCTTCCATGAAGCGCTCCCTTTTGCAGCATCCGTGCTGACATCTTCAAGGGCATACCTTGATAGAAGACTGAACTTCTGCATGTACTCCTTGAAAGTGCCACTTCCTTGCTTCAGAGCTCGAAACTCACACTTCTTGATAGCCATGATTCCGGAAGGAATATGGGCCTTGCGGAATTCTGCCTTGAAGTTATTCCAAGTGATGTCTTGCCGAACATGCATGACCTTGAATCCATCCCACCAAGCTCTAGTAGTCCCCCCGAGATAGTGGGCAGCATAAGCCACCTTCTCGTGGTCTTCGGTGCAGTCGACTACATCCAGCAGGTCCTCAGTGTTGCGGACCCAGTCGTCTGCATCCAGGGGTTCAGCAGTCTCGATGAAGGTTGGTGGTGCATGCTTCTTGAACTCTGCCAACGGGGAACGTCCATTGCCATTCCCCGCCGGTTGGCGGTTCTTGGTGACGGCTTTAGCAATCATCTGGACGGCTGCGGTGTTGGCTTGGCGTTCCTCTCGGAAGGCTTGGAGAAGCTGAGCCATATCCATGATCGGGGGAGGTGGTGGTGGAGCTTGGTCGTGGGTTTTGTCCTGGCTGGCCTCTGCTTGGGCGGATGCTCCGGCTTCGGGCTGCTGGGTAGAGGTACCAGTACGAGTTACAACAGGCATCCCGTTGGAGCGGTAAAGGTCTCATGATTTGGAATGAAGAGGGAAAGCAATAAAGATGGGTGCCTATTAAGGGGGTGGGTGTGACATTATTTATTTTCATGCAAGGGCCAAAAGGGCCAAACACATTCATTAAAATTCCAAATGGGTGATGTAGTCGTTTACACATTCCCGAAGGGAAGATACGAGGTACATCCAAGCACAACAAAAGAAAACACTAGATGGCTTCATATGAACCATACAAGGACTCGACTTCGCATAGGGGTTACACGACCTATCCTACCGTAGAGGTCACGAGCTGGCATATCCGAGTTGCAAATAATGCCAAAGTGGCGGAATGCTCGGTCGCGTATTCTGGCTCTTCTCGGTCTTCCTCCTTGTCTTCATCTATCTGGGCCCCCCTATCACTTGAGGGTGTTGGGGAGTGGAGGAGTTGGACACGGCGTTGTTTTGCCGTGGTGTACGGAAAAGCTTGCGGAATTCCCTCGCCGTCATACGGCGTCGCTGGGGTGGTTCTTCATCCTTGGAAGATACATCTCCTGAGGGCCTTCCGCCTCGATACGCGACAACGGGTTGCCCAGGAGGCGCACCTTCCTTCTTGATCCTATCCGTCTTCTCTTGTGCTCGTCGAAGAAGTGCCTTGGTCTTGTGGAGTTCTTCTTGGAGCTTCATCGATTCCGAGGCCAACTCTTGTGCCAAGCTGTCGGCACAAAGGCTGAAGTAGGTCTGGAATCGAAGTGGAAGTCCTTCCTTCAATGGAGGGGCTCACGCGCTGCTTTCATCTTCACCTTCCTTCCGGTAAGGCAAGAAGCGGGTTGTCATCTTGGCTGCCATCTCCGGAAGAAGTTCTCGGAGGCGGGTTAGTGCCTTGAGTGCAGCTGCCTCGATAGCGAGGAGTAGTGTTGCCATCTGGGGTCCCTCGAAGAACCAACTTGTGGGAGGATCGTTTGCCTTCACGATTACTTCCACATGGTACTCCACCTCGGTGTCGCTAACCCAATGCTCATGGTAGGTGAGGATGGGTGCTCGGTGAAACTGGCAATCCTGGAGGCTATCCTCGAGAAGCAAGGGGAACCCAGTGGCCAGGAGCTCTTCAGGTACAGCGGCCATCTACAAAGGTTGAATGGGAGAGGTTAATAAGCTGATGATATCTCAGGTTTTGGCAAGGTTTAGAAAAGAGGAGAGGTTCAGAAGGTTTATGAAAAGGGTCTCATCCTAACTAACACCCATGCTAACTAAGGCTTCCTACAGTCAGGATGGCTCTAATACCAGCTTTGTGGTGACCCGGACTTATGAGTCGAGATCACCGAATGCACGTGTACAGTGATCCCATAGATCAATGCTCACTGAACACAAAAAAGCTGAATAACAAGAGTCTTACATCCACACATACTGTCTTACACAAATTAAGACCATTATGGCCAAGTCTTACCTAGATAATGCCTCATGGTCAGAATAGCAAATAAACTCGAATAGCGGATGTCTTCGTAGATAAGTAGAACCCATGCCATCTGCCTTAACCCTATAGGCATTCTGACTGGGAAAGCGTCCTGGTTTGCATGTTCGTCTCCATGGAATTCTTCTTCAAATTCCTTCTCCTCCATGCCTGGCCAATTAAATAACCAGTGGCAAGCCAATGAGTACTTTGAATGTACTCGCAAGCAACCCATGATTTGGTTCAAGGTAACAATGCAAGTTGTACAACAAATAAGCAACCTAGCTACAAGCCAGATATTTTACCATTTGTGTGACACGCATAAATGTACTTGGGTAACCTCGAGGACAGGTTACAGATATCAACATAAATAGAGTTCAAATCATTACTAGTTCTTCCCAATGCGTCAAGTCACCACCTTGACTCAATACACACACATATATTCACCAAGATTGTAAAATTCTGGACATATCTTAAGTAGCACCTCCCAACTGTCAATGACCGTGGACACGGCTATTGGAATAGTTTTACACTCTCCAGAGGTTGCACACTTTCCCCACAAGATTCGGGAAGCTTTCGTGTCATCCACGATCCCACAGTACCTCAAGTACTCGGGGGAAGCACCCGATCATTACCTTTCCCTAGACGACACTAACATAGGGTCCACTCGTTGGTGCACAACCCTCGTGTACCAATAAAAGATCGTGGGACCTGGCCTTTTTACATTGTCACGCATACAGGAAGGGACCAACGGTGTGTCCGGTGCCCTGTAAAAACAGTCATGGCCGCCTATCCAATCACGACCCCATCCCGTGAGTGACCTCAAGTCTCCCCCGTCACTAGTAATGTGGGCACCACGCTAGTATCAACCTCAGTAGTCAATAATGTATCATTGGGATGGAAATCACACATAAATCTAATCCATCACTTTACCCACACACGAAAAGCTCTCTTTGGTACACCACTTCTTCCTCAAGTGGTGGCCTTAATTCAACATCACCCTCGGGCATTAGGGGCACCCGATGTGGTTTTCAAAAGAATGCAACCACGAAGGGTTCATGGTACATATGCAACATCATGCATCAACAACTAATCTTTTGACATTTGCATCTATGCACAAGGTAGAGTTATGAGTTGGGGTATGCACCACGTAGTGGTTCCCAACTAGTTTACCACCGTCATATTTCATCATCATGCAATCGGAAAAGGGTACCGATGAACAAGAGGGGTGTCATGGTCAAAGGGCTGCTTGCCTGGATTGGCTTGGTCTTCAAAGTCTTCAAATCCTTCTCCTTCTTCTTCTTCAGCAACTTCGTCAAATACGATATCTAATCGTCGCAAGATAATACAGAGAAATAAGACAATAATAAAAACAGAAAAATCAAAGTGCTCACAAAAATGTCAACTTATTTTTATAAAATACTTGAAAGAAAACTAAGAGGGCAAAAATTCTTAGTTTTGGATTTGGAGTGACAGAGTGGGGTGAATGGATTTTTGAACAGAGGTTTTATTGTTCAAATTTTAATTTTAATTTGAACAGTATAGAAAAGGTTCATGAATATGTGTGAAAGTTATATCATTAAATAGGTTGGAATATTACAAGATTTTGGGAGTTGGAATAAATTAATTTGGATAATTATTTTATCTTGTAGATTTATTTAAAAACCTACAGAAAAGAAAAGGAAAAAGGTTACTGTGCAACTGGGCCAGAACGGCCTCAGCGCACAGGCCGAGAGGGTTTTGGCCCGGGCGACCCGAGCGGTGCGCGCTCGTCAGGTTTAAACCAGACAGGCGGGTCCCAGCTGCCAGTGGGAGAGAGGGGAGGCGAGAGGGACGAGAGGCTGGCAGGCGGGGCCCGCCTGTCATCCCTAACCACCGTCCAGATGGCCGGCGAGCTTACCGGCGGTGATGCAGGGCACGGTAGGGCGAGCTGAGGGCAGGGATGGATTGAGGGTGAAGTCGTCGTTCGGGTGGTTGTGGAGGCAGACGCCGGAGCGGTCGGGTTCGCCGGCGACGAGGTTGCACGGCGAAGAGGCGTCGGGTGGTGGTTGCTTCGGCCGTTTCCGACTGCAACAGAGAGGGGAAAGAGAGGGGAAAGAGTCAGTGAGGCCTGGCAGTTCTAGCTCGAAGCTCAGGAACGGCGGGGACGGCTCGTACCGAGCGGACGACGGCGAGCCGCCGCGGCGGAGCTCGAGCTCGATCTCGAGCTTGAGACCTTCTGGGAGGGAGCTGGGAGTGTCGGGGGGTGTTTGAGCTTGTCCAGAGGCGAGTGATGGAGGGGAGAGGGCTTGTGGATGCCTTTATATAGGCGGGCGACGGTCCACCGAGGAGGTGTGCCCCGGCGAGCTCGTTGTGGTCGCTACAGGCCACGGGGGTTCATCGGGGCGTGTCTGGGGTGCTCGTGGGCGTGGTTCACGTCCAGAGAAGGGAAGGGAAGGAGCGGGGGAAGGCTCCAGAGGCTCGCACGTGTGACGCCGGAGATTGGACCTTGCGGGCGGCCGGCGCGCATACGAGGGAGTCCGTAGGAGGGAGAAGGAGGAGGGGGACATGGCCGTGGCGTGTAGCGGACGTCGAGGCACCGCGGCTGGCGTGAGGGGGAGGCTTGAGGTGGTCGGAGGCGCCTGGTCAGGAGCGGCTACAGTGCCAAAGCGCACCGTAGCATGCTCCAGAGCACGCAAATGGCCGGCATGGCATTCTTTATGCCCTGTGGCCGTGGCCACCAGTGTCTAGAGCATAAGGGAGACAATAAACAAGATGGTATTGGCCTTGGATGCTGTAGAGGGCTTCTAGAAGGAGGGAGGGTTGAGAGAGAAGGGTGAATGTGGCTGTTCAGAGATGTAAAATGGGGTTTTACCCCCCTCAATCATTGAGCTGCGATGCAGCCATTGTTGCTGGAGGTAGAAGGGGTCTTGGGGGTGCTATGGTAAGAACCTGAGGTAAGGGAGAATAGTGGAAGAGCTCAAAACAAAGCTTTTGGTAAAATAGCAGAAGGTGTTTGATGGTGTTTTGGGCAAGCAAATGTGTTTCATTTGGCATGAGACTCCACAGGATGAAATGGCACATATAATTAGGCCCTTTCACCAAATTAGAGCTCATTTGGGCAAAGTTGCCAATACAACTTTTGTAAACCCTAGAAATCAACAGAAATGTATTTTCCAAGACTTAGTTAAGCAAATCATCCCTTCTTGATGCACCACTTGGTGTAGTGTCATTATTTGAGGTTGTGGGCTTGTCCACCAAATTTGGGGTCACAAGTAAAAAGTTGGTAATGTAAAGTTGTTCAAATTTGAATATGAACAGAAATGATTTTGGGGCACTCTAATCAAGTTACCCTTCTCCAAAACTTGTGCCATTTGGTCTAGATGCTTAATTAGACCATTTTAGCATGTGTACCAAGTTTGAGAGCATTTGGACAAGTTTGGCAATGTAAACTTGCTCAAACTTCAAAATGGACATAAATGGTTTTGAGGGGATTTGATGATGTTTTCTTGCTCCCCAAAGCATGAGGCTTGGCAAGATCATCAAAATGTCATATTTGACATGGCAGAATTTCCCTGGAATTTTTAGAGAATATTTTGAACATCACCATGTGTTGAAACTCTTATATATGGACAATATATGTCCTAAGAGTCTCTCTGAATTTTGGCAAATATTTTTGAAATAGTTAAATAATTTTTACCTATTAAAGACCATTTCTGGCCTAAAGAAAAGGCCTTTAAATAAAATAGGAAAATAACTTTTAAAATTATACTTTTGTGGTTTTTGAGAGTCCTATACCTAATAGGATTCAAACATACCTTTCCAAGGATTTTTATCACCATAAATCAAGTACTTGATGTGCAAATCTCAATTCAGGGGTTTTTGGAAAACTAATTTTTGAAACTATTATTTGGCCAAAATATTTCTATAAGAATATACTATACTGTCCTATACACATTGTATGATCATTGGGCAGAAGTTTGGGGTAAGAAGATGAAGTATAGAAGGTGAGGCTATGTTGACTTTTAAAGAGCACTTGAAATCAGAGAAAGAAAAACTTAATTTCCAAATAAAAGCCCAATGATGCAAAAAGTTTTTGTTGGTCCAAATTTTCATGCTTTATTAATGCAATAACCATGTTACAAAATGCAGGGTGTGACATAAGGGGCGTGTCGAGATCTCGCCTCTCCAACGACCTCGTCCCGCTCTTGTCGTCGACTTCGCTCCACTGCCATGGTGGACACACGCCGAGCACGCGCCGCCCGCCGCGCCGCGAACGTCGCTCAGACGGCGCCGGCGGGCAACAGTGTGCCACTCCGCCCCAACTCGCCGGTCACCAATGCCGCCACTGACCTGGCGGTCCACGAGCAGCAGGACTCGTCGTTGCTGCTATCCATGCAGCGCGATAGCCGCACGGCGACGCCATCACCCTCGCCGGCCTCGACGTCGTCCTCGCTGATCCGCTGCGGGCCGGTCTACCAGCAGCCTGTGCTATTGATGGCGTGAGAACTCCTGCTCTACCGCCCGGCGGACGACCTCTACGTCGAGTGGCTCCACCGCATTACCGAGCTCGTCAACGCCGCCGGGGAGGTACCTGCACCAACTCACTCCTCCCGTCCTCCGTCGCTCATGGCGGGGAACGGGGGCCACGGTGTTGCGGCTCCACCTCCACTCTACGGCGCCGGGTAGGAGGTCAAGCGCGAGGCTCCGCGGCGTGAGCCGCCCTGCAAGGCCCTTGCGCACGACGAGGAGAGCTGCCAAGTGATCCTGCATCCCCACGCAGGAGCCCGCGGGCCCCCTGTCCCGCAGCACCAAGACCGCGCACCACAGGAGGTGGTGGAGCCAGCGCCCCAAGAACCAGCACCGCAGGCGTAGGGGGCGCCTGCAATCATGAGCGTGGCTGGATGTCGCGCCTTAGCTCCTGAGCTACAGCGCCACATCTGGCCCGGCAAGTTCAAGCCGGATCTGCCTCCGCGCTACGATGGCACCACTGATATGTCCAGTTTGCATCATGCTTCTAAGTTGATATTTATTGCATTATGGGTTGTTCTTACATGTTTTGTCACAATACTTATGCCTTTTCTATCTTATTTTACAAGGTTCACATGAAGAGGGAGAATGCCGGCAGCTGGAATTCTGGGCTGGAAAAGGAGCAAACTGTGGAAATCTATTATTCAGAACTTCAAAAGCCCTGACACTCAATAGAACATCGTTTCGGAAAATATAAAAAATATCTGGCGAAAGAAAAACCCACGAGGGGGGCCATCGGCTGTCCACGAGGGTGGGGGGCGCGCCCCCCTGCCTCGTGGGCCAGCCGGCAGGCCCCGAGTGCCCATCTTCTCGTATATGAGGTATTTTGACCTGGAAAAAATCATAAGGAGGTTTTCGGGACCAGACGCCGCCGTCTTGAGGCAGAACTGAGGCGGAAACCAATCTAAGGCTCCGGCAGAGCTGTTCTGCCGGGGATACTTCCCTCCGGGAGGGAGAAATCATCACCGCCCTCATCACCAACAACTCTTCCATCTTGGGGAGGGCTATTTTCATCAACATCTTCACCAGCAACATCTCCTCTCAAACCCTAGTTCATCTCTTGTATCCAATCTTTGTACCCAAACCTCAGATTGGTACCCGTGGGTTACTAGTAGTGTTGATTACTCCTTGTAGTTGATGCTAGTTGGTTTATTTGGTGGAAGATCATATGTTAAGATCCATTATGCATATTAATACTCCTCTGATCATGAACAATATTATGTCTTGTGAGTAGTTACTTTTGTTCCTGAGGACATGGGAGAAGTCTTGCTATTAGTATTCATGTGAGTTTGGTCTTCGTTCAATATTTTGATGAGATGTATGTTGTCTATCCTCTAGTGGTGTCATGTGAACGTCGACTACATGACACTTCATCATTATTTGGGCCTAGAGGAAGGCATTGGAAAGTAATAAGTAGATGATGGGTTGCTAGAGTGACAGAAGCTTAAACCCTAGTTTATGTGTTGCTTCGTAAGGGGCTGATTCGGATCCATATGTTTCAGGCTATGGTTAGGTTTACCTTAATACTTCTTTTGTAGTTGCGGATGCTTGCATTAGAGGTTAATCATAAGTGGGAGGCTTGTCCAAGTAAGGGCAGCACCCAAGAACCGGTCCACCCACATACCAAATTATCAAAGTACCGAACGCGAATCAGACGATCGTGATGAAAACTAGCTTGACGATAATTCCCATGTGTCCTCGGGAGCGCTTTACTTTATATAAGAGTTTGTCTAGGCTTGTCCTTTGGTATAAAAAGGATTGGGCCACCTTGCTGCACCTTATTTGCTTTTATCCTTTGTCACTTGCTACCAATTACCTTATCACAAAACTATCTGTTACCTATAATTTCAGTGCTTGCAGAAAATACCTTACTGAAAATTACCTATCATTTCCTTCTGCTCCTCGTTGGGTTCGACACTCTTACTTATCGAAAGGACTACGATAGATCCCCTACACTTGTCGGTCATCAAGACTCTTTTTTGGCGCCGTTGCCGGTGAGTGAAGCGCCTTTGGCAAGGAAAAATTTATATAGTGTGCTGAAATTTATTGTCACTTGTTATTATGGATCAAAATCCTTTGAGGGGCTTGTTCGGGGTATCTTCACCCCGACCAGAAGAGCAAAGAGTTGCTCCTCAACCTACTGCACCTATTGAAAATATTTGCTTTGAGATTCCTTCGGTTATGATAGAGAAATTTCTTGAAAATCCCTTTACAGGAGACGAAACACTACACCCTGACGTACACCTAATCTATGTGCATGAAGTTTGTGGATTGTTTAAGCTTGCAGGTATGCCCGAGGATGTCATCAAGAAGAAGATCTTCCCTTTATCTTTGAAGGGAGATGCATTGACATGGTTTAGTCAATGTGATGATATTGGATCATGGAACTATAATCGTCTGAAGTTGGAGTTTCATCAGAAGTTCTACCATATGCACTAGGTTCATCGTGTGTTAGGACCCCGATCCTAAGTCACACAGGTCTAGCCTGTAACACATCATATCACTTTGCGGCCCCACGCATGGTATCCCCACGGGTGCCACCTTACCTGGCCCGGGACAGTTTGCGCATTTTGGCACACGTATATGATAGTGTCGCTAGCATCCATATGACAGAGAACCCAGGCCGATATGACTAGTTATAAACCAAAAGTGGCGCTAAATTACAGAGACATGCATACATGACCCAGCAACGAACGTGTCGGTCATCAACGTATGAACCCAAGTCGTAGCAAGCTCCAAGGACTTAAAGGAACAATGCGTGACATTTCCCCTAAGGGACAGACACAGGAACGAAGAAGGACACATGCCGGCCAGCGTAAGTGTTCCGGAGCAGTAGCAAGCTACCAGGGCTCAGTGGAAGCACTAGGAGGCATTTCCCTGTAAGATAGGCTACCAAGGGTAAACAACTAGGTGTCAGATCCCACACATAGCAATACACATTACACGTACGCATAACATGCAAGTATGTGATGTACAACATGGCATCACAACATAACTCAACAACTCATATTGATAAAGGCCCAGAAGAGCCAACATAGCATTATTACAAGCAGTGGGCCTCATGACCCAACATACAGAGCATACAGGCAACGGAAGCATAACATGTCTGAGTACAAACAACTACAAAAGAAAAGGGCTGAGAAGCCTGACTATCTACAAGACCCTCCCAAGGGTACACGATCGTAGCTGAGGTAACAATCTAAACGTCGAAGTCCACGCGGAACCACTAGTGAGACTGAAGTCTCTCTGCAAAAACATAAATTAAGCAAACGTGAGTACAAAGGTACTTAGCAAGACTTACATCAAAACTAGCTACATATGCATCAGTATCAACAAAGGGGTGGTGGAGTTTGACTGCAGCAAGACAGCTTTCACTCGGTGGCTATCCTAAACTACGACTGCAAGTAACTCTTTTGAGGTGGCGCACACGAGTCCACATATTCACCAATCAATACACCACCATGGATCCGCTCCCGTCTCCCTACGAGAAGGCCATTCATAGCAGTCACGCTTATCTTGCGTGTTTTAGAGTATCCACTTCCACTTGTCTATGAACTGTACAGTTAACCCAGAAGTCTATTACCACGGACACGGCTATTCGAATAGATTATATATACCCTGTAGGGGTGTATTTCTTCACACACGCTCTCACCACTTACTGCCATTTGCACGACATGTACTCGGCAACCTTCAAGCGGAAGCCCAGCGAGGGTGTTAGCCACAACCTGACTAACCACACAAGTCCCTAGTCCAGGTTTATCGCCTAGTTGGGTTCCATCCGTGGGGAGATCCGGCCGGGGTGTCGCTCACGGCCCCAAACGATGTGTACAGGGTTCCCGAGTCACCAAACGGGCGACCAGTACACCGTGTCACGTACCTGCCGCATCACAGCCCACCCCGAGGGTCAGCACTGCGCACGACCTCCAGTAAACTACAAACACCAGAAACTAGTTGCAACTCCTCGACAGAGGACAAGGGCAGTTAATAAGTCGAGAGGGTCCATTGGTTTCGGGCCCAATGTATGGTAGTAACTGGTCATGGATCACAAACACAGAACTCAGTTCCTGAGGAGGGCTGCAATGAGACAACCCACCATGTACTCCTACATGGCCTCTCGTCACTACCTTTACCAAATTGTGTTCACACACTTAGCTCTCAACAGTAGGACATTGTAACTCCCGGGTAATCACGCTACAGTAATTCCCTGCTAATGATGCCACGTCATCGTGTTACTGTTGATAACATCACGCTAATCAAAAACCCCGTTCGAAATAAGAACCCGAAAAAGAAATAAACAATATAAGTTTTTGAAATGTTTAAATAAAATTGTTCGGGCGGTGCTAAAAATTGTAAGATCAATTATGGTGTAGTTATTACAGTTGCTAAAAGTGCCTAAATATTTTAAATAAAATAAAACAGAAAAGGAGAAGTAAATAAAAGGAAAGAAAACAAACAAAAGAAAAACAAAAGAAAGAAAGAGAAAAAAACCCAGGCCTACTAGGCCTCGGCCCACTACCCCCCCGGCCTATAACTCCCCTCCCCCAAACCCAAAATATCACCATCCACCGACAGAACCCCCCACGAAAATATCCCCTCCCACCTCTCCCCCGATTGGATCGGGATCGAGAGGAGGAGGCCGCTGCTCGAAGCTCGTCGCCGCTCAGACCCCACCGGCGCTGCCACCACACCGGACTGCCTCCACTCCGCCGCCACCGGACTGCCGCCTCATGGCCGTACTGCCCCGGCCCCTCTCTTCAACGCTGTCAGCAAGCCCCGTCCTTCTCCTCTCCCCTGTGCCTGTGAAACCCCCCGCTCGCCGCTGCGTGATGTCGTTGCCGCTCCTCCAGCGGCGCTCGCCGCCCACGCTTCCCTGCAGCCTACCGCGCCCGCATCGACTGCACGTGACGCAGCTCCCGCCTCCGCCCTGCTGGTCCACGCCCGCAGCCACCGCTCTCTCACGCCGTGGCCTTGCCACTCCCGCCGGCGCGCGCCCGTGGCCGCGCTCCCCCACACCGCCGGCCCCTGCCCGCGCCCTGGCCTCGCCGCGCCCCCGTCGCCGCTTGCCTCCCGCCTCTGCTCACTGCACACGCCGGCCGCCGCACGCTGCCGCCCCGGCCTGCTCCTCCACAGCGCCCCGCCCACCGGTGCCTGGCCGCACCTGCCTCGCTGCGGCCCTGTAGCTGGTCGCCTCCGGTGCCCCGCCGACGCCCTGCTGTGGCTGTCGCCCCCCTCCCCTTGCAGCCAACTGCCCCGCCGGCGTGCGCCCCCGCCGGGGCCTCGCCTGGCCGCGACCGGGCAGGCGCCCGGTGCCCACGCCCGCGCGGCCCCTCGCCGCCGGCGCCCGCACGGCCCCTGGCCGCCGGCGCCCGTGCTGGCCTCTGTCGCTGAGGCGGGCAGCTTCGTGCCCACGAGGCTCCGCCCCAAGTGCCCGTCGCCCGTACCCGATAAGGCCCTCTGGACCAATGACACATGGGGCCCGCCCCCCAGAACGTTGTCATAAAAAAAGGGATTAAAAAAACAATAATAAAAATAAGTAAATAAATAAATATTATTATTAATTAATTAATTAATTAACAAATTAATTAAGTTAATTACTCCTGTTTAATTAATCTATTAACTAGTTAGTTTAACTAAATAGTAATTAGATTAGATAAACCCAGATTAAGCTAAACATGTATGACACGCGGGCCCCACGCGTCAGCTTGACCAGTCAACACACTGTTGACTGCTGACGTCATGCTGACGTCATGCTGATGTCAGCATGCACTATTCTGGATAATGTTAATTTATTTAATAATTAATAAACTAGAAAATGATTCAAAAACTTTAAAATTTAATATAAAATAAACCTTAACTCGGATGAAAATACTTTATATATGAAAGTTGCTCAGAATTTCGAGACGCATCCGAATACGCAAACCGTTCGTCCACCACACATCCCTAGCATACCGAACCCGCAACTTTCCCCCTCTGTTTCATCCGCCCGAAAACGCGGAACACCGGGAATACTTTCCCGGATGATTCCCCCCTTCGTTAGTATCACCCGATACTGCGTTAGGGCACACTTAGCACCGTTACATGTCATGTCATGCATCGTCATGCATCTGTTTACATTGTATTCACTGTTTCTTCCCCCTCTTCTCTCCGATAGACTACGATACCGACGCTGCCGCTGCCCCGATCGACTACGGTGTTGACGACCCCACTTTGGCTGCCGAGCTTCCAGGCAAGCCCCCCCCCTTTGATCACCAGATATCGCCTACTCTTCTCTCTACTGCTTGCATTAGATTAGTGTAGCATGTTACTGCTTTCGATAATCCTATTCTGCTACATAGCCTGTCATTGTTGCTACCACTGTTGATACTTTACCTGCAATCCTAAATGCTTAGTATAGGATGCTAGTATTCCATCAGTGGCCCTACACCCTTGTCCGTCTGCCCTGCTATTCTATCGGTCCGTGATCACTTGGGGGGTGATCACGGGTATATATTACATACACATATACATGATGCATGTTGTGACTAAAGTCGGGTCGGCTCGTTGAGTACCCGCGGTTGATTCACGGATTGGGGGCTGAAAGGACATACTTTCCCGACGGCCCTCTGTGTGGATCGTGGTGGCGGAGTGACAGGGCAGGTTGAGACACCTAGGAGACAGGTGGCCTAGCCCTGGTCGTTGTCCACGGTTATTTCATAATAACACGCTTAACGAGTTTGGATATTTGATCTGAGTCTGGCCGTTGGCCTATACGCACTAACCAGCTACGTGGGAATAGTTATGGGTACTCGACGTCGTGGTATCAGCCGAAGCCTTCTTGACATCATGCGACTGAGTGGCGCGCGCCGGGTTGGACCGCGTAACGCAACTTCCTTGGTAATGGAGGTTGCTAGGTCTGCTCACCGGCCGCGTACGCAACGTCCAGGTGTGCGTTGGGCGATGGGCCCGGACCCCTGCGCGCCTAGGACTTAGACCGGCGTGCTGACCTCTCTGCTGTGCTTAGGTAGGGCTGCGACGTGTTGATCTTCCGAGGCCGGGCATGACCCTGGGAAGTGTGTCCGGCCAAATGGGATCAAGCGTGCTGGGATATGTGGTGCACCCCTGCAGGGAAGTTAATCTATTCGAATAGCCGTGTCCCTCGGTAAAAGGACGACCCGGAGTTGTATTCCGACCTCATGATAACTAGAACCGGACACTTAATAAAACACACCCAGATGAGTTCCAGATATAACTCGGTGGTTGCTCTCTCACAGGGTGATGTGCGGGAGAATCGCCGAGTAGGATTATGCTATTCGATGTTACTTGGTGAACCTACCATCTATTCTCTTCTATTGCTGCAAGATGGAGGCTGCTAGAAGCGTAGTCTTCGTTTGGATTAGCTATCCCCCTCTTATTCCCGCTTGCTGCAGTTCAGTCCACCGATATTACCCATATCATTGTTACCATTGCATATGTAGTATAGATCCTTGCTTGCGAGTACTTTGGATGAGTACTCACCGTTGCTTTGCTCTCCCTTTTCCCCCTTCTGTTCCTTCTTCTCGGATGATGCAACCAGATGGTGGAGCCCAGGAGCCAGACGCCACCTACGACGACTCCTACGACACCGGAGGCACCTACTACTACGTGCAGTCTGCTGACGACGACCAGGAGTAGTTAGGAGGATCCCAGGCAGGAGGCCTGCTCCTCTTTCGATCTGTATCCCAGTTTGTGCTAGCCATCTTATGGCACCTTGTTTAACTTTATGTCTGTACTCAGATATTTGTTGCTTCCGCTGACTTGTCTATGATCGAGCACTTGTATTCGAGCCCTCGAGGCCCCTGGCTTGTAATATGAAGCTTGTATGACTTATTTTACTTTTAGAGTTGTGTTGTGATATCTACCAGTGAGTCCCTGATCTTGGCCGTACACATTTGCGTGCATGATTAGTGTACGGACAAATCGGGGGCGTCAAAAGTTGGTATCAGAGCCGACTGCCTGTAGGAATCCCCCTTCCACACTCCTTGGCCGAAGTCGAGTCTAGACATTGCAAAACTTTTACTAACATGGCTGTGTGGCTTACGGGCCCACGTCGCCATTTGGGTGGTACTAGATTGTTTTACTCCTCGATCTATACTCCGGGATTCTGAACACTTTCCTATTTCGGGTAAAACGATTTTACTAACTCTAACATTAGGATCCCCGAGACCCCTCACCCCAAAGTTGGATTAGCCATAGTTATTGCTTAGACTAGAATTTTGTATATGTCCCCACAGTGTCATTTGACTCCTTTGAAACATCTTTGTTTTCAGATGGAACCCACGAGGCAGGTCGTGCGCCACACGCAGGCCTTTGGTGCCTCGGGATCACCTGCCGTGCTAGTTGAGATGATGACCTATCTGGGTTATCGCTAGTACCCTGAGTATATCGTGTACGAGCAGTACCAGGATTTTAACCAGGAGCAGTATCGTGCCATCGTCCGCCTCTACTCACGTGCAGATAACTCCTCTACTGTGCTGCACATCGCTCATGGTGTTGGGGTGACCATCGATATGGCAGTTCACGATGCTGCTTACGCTGCTCTGACACGCCTTCGTGGAGAGTATCGGGCGTTGGACACTTCCCCTTTCAGGCATGTTGCTATCGCCTCCGACGATGGAGCGGAGGGATACTACACTGCTGCCTACTCCACCCTCACCCGAGAGCCCTTCCATCATCGGAACCTTGTTCTGCATGCTGATGGGCTGGATCGAGCTAACCGAGCTCTTCGCCACGAGTTGTACACCACCCGTCAGCACCTGTACCGCGCCTTGACGCTGTTGCACCCCTTTGTCCTATCTGGACAGCTGCCTCCTACTGTGCTCTACCCAGCTAGGACCGTGATGCCTCCTGGTGTCGGTTGGCCAGATGTGGGAGGCGACACTCCCGCACCTGGTCCTCTGTTGCCACCTAGACGTCGGGTCCTGCACCAAAGTATCCACGGCCCTCAGGTTGATGGCGTGGAGGACTTCTCGTTGCAGCACTGCCAGCTGTCAGACTACCTCTACCTCCACAGTTCCGCCTGGGACTGATGTAGTCTTGCTTACTAGTACTAGATGCATTCGCCGCGAGCCTGCATGCCGCCTATGATGTCCTTAGTTATGTACTGAACTCTGTGTACTAAACTCTATGCATGCACCCCTTTTGTAATATATGTCGACTACTATGTGGTATTTTTACGTGCTCCTTTCATTATGCATGTTTCATTCATGAATGATTCTTGTGTTTGCAAATTTTTCAATGCTGAACTACCCCTGTTATATATTAGCAGGATGGTTAGACCAGCTGGCCGTGGTGGCAATGCCCCACCACCGCCCGAATACATGGCCGGTATGATCCAACAGTTTGAGATGAATCACCAGTTCATGGAGACTGTCATGGCTCAGTTCCCTCATCCCAACATGGGTCAGCAGCAAGGCGCAGTGACACTGAATGACTTTGCTCGCCTCAACCCATCTGTCCACCGCAGCTCAACTCAGCCTCTTGATGCTGATGACTGGCTCCGTGACATTGCTTTTGAACTGGAGTCTGCTGGAGTTGCCGCTGCCAACTATGTCACCTTTGCGGCATACTATCTGAAGGGTCCCGCTGCTCAATGGTGGGACAGCCACAGGCGTACACTGCCTGCTGGAACAATCATCACTTGGCCGGAATTCCAAGCTGCCTTCCGTGCCCGCTTCATTCCTCAGGGAATTATGGATAGGAAGAAGCGTGAGTTCCGCAACCTCACCCAGGGCAACAAGACTATGGATGCTTATCAGCGGGAGTTTCAGGACTTATCCCGCTATGCTGAAGAAGACATTTCCACTGATGCTCGTAGACAGGAAAAGTTCCGTGACGGACTTCAAGCTGACATCAAGCTCGCACTTCTTGTGCATGACTTTGGAGATTTCGCCACCTTGGTGAACAAAGCTATCCAGGTTGAAACTGGTCTGCAGGAACACCACAGCACTCTCAGGCGCAACCGCGAACCAAGCTCATCCTCGGGTCCTCCCTCACAGAAGCGTAGGGTCTGGATTCCCAACAATGTGTACCGTCCAGCTGCACCTGCTTCAAGGCAGTCCTATGCTGCACCTCGTCTGCCTCCACCACCTAGGCAGCCAAGACTTTCAGCTGCACCACTCCCAGCTCCTGCTTCTGCCCCCCAATGATGGTCTGTGCTACAAGTGTGGTCAGCCAGGACACCTTGCCAGGAACTACTTCCAGAATCAGAACCAGCTTGCACTGCCTACAGCTGGTCGTGGGAACAATCAGCCCCGCAACAACAATGCCATGCCTTATGGCCGTGCTCAGGCCAACCACGTTGATCTCAATGAAGCTCAAGACCAACCTGCTACCGTGATGGGTACTCTCCTTGTTAATTCAGTACCTGCATCTGTTTTATTCGATTGAGGAGCATCGCATTCATTCATGTCAGAAGATTTTGCATATAAGCACGACATTAGATGTGATGAAATGAACACTTCGGTAGTGGTAAAAACCCCTGCCGGCCAATGTCAAACCTCTATGGGTTGTCACGACGTTCCCGTTGAAATCGAAGGGTTGGAGTTCTATGCCTCTCCCATTATCCTGAAGTCGTCCAACATTGACCTCATTCTGGGAATGGATTGGCTAAAAGCCCATACTGCTTCTATAGTTTGCGCCACCAAGACAGTCCACCTCTTACACCCTTCCAATGAGATAGTAAGCTATAAAGCTTGTCTGGTTCAAAATGCTGAAGCACGTCTTTATGCATTGAATGCATTGAACGCTTCACCACTCGAGGGCATCTAAAATATTCCCATCGTGCGCGAGTTCCAGGACGTCTTTCCTGAGGAACTTCCAGGGATTCCCCCTGCTATTGCTGTCGAGTTTATCATCGACTTGAAACCAGGCACCACTCCTATAGCCAAATGACCCTACAAGATGCCACCTCATGAACTCATTGAGCTTAAGGAGGAAATCGACAAATCTCTTGCTAGTGGTTTCATCCGCCCGAGTTGTTCTCCTTGGAGAGCACCTTCCCTCTTTGTCAGGAAGAAGGATGGGACAAACCGATTGGTCCAAGATTACCGTCCTATCAACCAAGCAACTATTCAGAACAAATATCAGCTTCCTCGGATCAATGATCTGTATGATCAACTGGCTGGTTCATCAGTGTTCTCTAAACTCGACTTGAGGTTGGATTACCACCAGATCCGTGTTCGTGAAGAGGATATTCCAAAGACCGCCTTTGTAACTCGATACGGTTCGTTCGAGTACACCGTCATGTCATTCGGCTTGACCAATGCTCCAGCTACATTCTCTCTCCTGATGAATTACATATTCATGGAATACCTCGACAAATTCGTCGTGGTTTATCTGGATGATATCCTTGTATTTTCCAAGAATAAGGAAGAACATGCTGAACATCTTCGCCTTGTACTGGAAAAGCTTCGAGAGCATCAACTTTATGCTAAGTTTTCCAAGTGCGAGTTCTGGCTTCCTGAAGTAACCTACCTTGGGCATGTCATCTCCAAGGATGGTATTGCCGTCAACCCTGAACGAGTTCAGGCCATTCTCGATTGGACTCCTCCGAAGAATGTCAAGCAAGTCAGAAGTTTTCTCGGTCTCGCCAGCTATTGCTGTCGATTCGTCGAGAACTTCTCCAAGATCGCCAAGCCTCTAACTGGTCTACTTCACAAGGGCGTCAAGTTCGAGTGGACAGACAAATGCCAGGAAAGTTTCCTGGCACTTAAGGACAAGCTGACTTCTGCTCCAGTGCTTGCTCCACCTAATACTAAGAAGGACTTCTTCATTTACTGTTACGCTTCTCGTCAAGGATTAGGCTGTGTCCTAATGCAAGAGCGCAGAGTAATTGCTTATGCCTCTCGTCAATTGCGTCCTCATGAAGAAAACTACCCAGTTCACGACCTTGAGCTTGCTGCGGTCATATATGCTCTAAAACAGTGGCGACATTACCTTCTCGGTAATCGTTGCGAGATATTCACTGACCACCAAAGTCTGAAGTACTTGTTTACTCAACCAGACCTGAACCTCCGTCAACAAAGATGGATGGAGACCGTAGCAGATTTTGACTTGGGTATTTCCTATACCCCGGGCAAGGCTAATGTGATGGCTGATGCCTTAAGCCACAAGTCATATTGCAACCACCTCCAGGTTCACAAGGTTCAACCCTCGCTTGTTGAGGAATTCAGAAGGCTGAACCTCCATATTGTTCCTCCTGGTGCACTCGCTCCCCCTCCTGAAGATTTCCCTAAAATGAACCTCCATGTTGTTCCTCAGGGTTCTCTCAATACCCTGGTTGCTAAACCAGATCTCGTGGACGCCATCAAGTGGATTCAGAAGGCGGACGACGAAGTCGAGAAGATTAAACACTATCTCAAAAGGGGAAAGCCCTCATTTTTCACTATTGCCGATGATGGCGCCTTATACTTCAAAGGCCGCTTAGTGGTACCATGTTCGAGAGAAAACCTGGACAAGACGCCGGAGGTTATGAAAGAAGCTCATGATACACCTTTGTCTATTCATCCCGGTAGTACCAAAATGTACCAAGACATTCATCAGAGATTCTGGTGGTCTAATATGAAGCAAGACATTGCTCGTTATGTTGCTGAGTGTGACGTTTGCCGCCGTATCAAAGCAGAACATCAAAGGCCTGCTGGAACTTTGCAACCTATCTCTATTCCTGAATGGAAATGGGACCATGTTGAAATGTTCTTCGTCACTGGATTTCCCAAATCGCAGAGAGGTAATGATGCAATTCTTGTCGTCATTGGCCGACTTTCTAAAGTTGCACATTTTCTGGTAGTCAAAGAAACAATTACTGCTAGTCAGCTGGCAACTCTCTACATGTCCAGAATTGTTTCACTTCATGGTATTCCACTGGTTATCAGTTCAGACCGTGGTAGTTTATTCACTTCAAGATTCTGGGCAAGTTTCCAAGAAGCTATGGGAACACATCTGTCATTCAGTACTGCTTTTCATCCTCAGTCGCAAGGGCAAGTCGAACGCGTCAACCAAGTTCTCGAAGACATGTTTCGAGCTTGTGTTATTTCCTTCGGCAAGAAATGGGAGGAATCTCTCCCGTATGCTGAGTTCTCTTATAATAATAGCTATCAAGCTAGTCTGAAGATGGCTCCCTTCGAGGTGTTATATGGACGAAAGTGCCGAACCCCGCTGAACTGGTCAGAAACTGGGGAACGTCCACTCTTCGGTCCGGATATCATTCAGCACGCTGAAGAGCAAGTCCGCGTCATTCGCGAGAATCTGAAGACTGCTCAGTCACGTCAGAAAAGTCAGTATGACCGTCATCATCAAGACATGGTCTATCAACCTGGCGAAAAGGCTTATCTTCGAGTTACACCAATGAAGGGTGCTCACCGCTTCGGGATCAAGGACAAATTAGCTCCTTGCTATATTGGTCCATTCACTATTCTTGAAAGGCGTGGAAAGGTGGCATATCAACTGGAGCTGCCACCGAATCTTTCTTAGGTTCACGATGTGTTCCACGTGTCTCAACTCCGCCGCTGCTTCAAGGACCCAGTCCGCGCAGTGAACCACGAAGTGCTCGAGTTGCAACAGGACCTCTGCTATAAAGAGCATTCGGTCCGCATTCTCGACCAAGCTGAACGTCGCACACGTCAGAAGGTGATCAAGTTCCTCAAAGTCCAGTGGTCGCATCACTCTGAAGATGAAGCCACTTGGGAACGCGAGGATTGTCTTCGTGAAGAATACCCCGCACTGTTTCCTTCTACCTCCTAAATCTCGGGACGAGATTTCTTGTAGTGGAGGAGATTTGTAACGCCCGGGTAATCACGCTACAGTAATTCCCTGCTAATGATGCCACGTCATCGTGTTACTGTTGATAACATCACGCTAATCGAAAACCCCGTTCGAAATAAGAACCCGAAAAAGAAATAAACAATATAAGTTTTTGAAATGTTTAAATAAAATTGTTCGGGCGGTGCTAAAAATTGCAATATCAATTATGGTGTAGTTATTACAGTTGCTAAAAGTGCCTAAGTATTTTAAATAAAATAAAACAGAAAAGGAGAAGTAAATAAAAGGAAAGAAAACAAACAAAAGAAAAACAAAAGAAAGAAAGAGAAAAAAAAACGCCAGGCCTACTAGGCCTCAGCCCACTACCCCCCCGGCCTATAACTCCCCTCCCCCAAACCCAAAATATCACCACCCACCGATAGAACCCCCCACGAAAATATCCCCTCCCCCCTCTCCCCCGATTGGATCGGGATCGAGAGGAGGAGGCCGCTACTCGAAGCTCGTCGCCGCTCGGACCCCACCGGCGCTGCCACCACACCGGACTGCCTCCACTCCGCCGCCACCGGACTGCCGCCTCACCGCCGTACTGCCCCGGCCCTTCTTTTCAACGCTGTGAGCAAGCCCCCTCCTTCTCCTCTCCCCTGTGCCCGTGAACCCCCCGCTCGCCGCTGCGTGATGTCGTTGTCGCTGCTCCAGCGGCGCTCGCCGCCCGCGCTTCCCCGCAGCTTACCGCGCCCGCATCGACTGCACGCGACGCAGCTCCCGCCTCCCCTGCTGGTCCATGCCCGCAGCCGCTGCTCTCTCTCGTCGTGGCCTTGCCACTCCCGCCGGCGCGCGCCCGTGGCCACGCTCCCACACACCGCCGGCCCCTGCCCGCGCCCTGGCCTCGCCACGCCCTGGCTTCGCCGCGCCCCCGTCGCAGCTTGCCTTCCGCCTGTGCTCACTGCACAAGCCGGCCGCCGCACGCTGCCGCCCCGGCCTGCTCCTCCGCACCGCCCCGCCCACCGGTGCCTGGCCGCACCTGCCGCGCTGCGGCCCTGCAGCTGGCCGCCTCCGGCGCCCCGCCGACGCCCTGCTGTGGCTGTCGCCGCCCGCCTATCCAACCTCCTCCCCTTGCAGCCAACTGCCCCGCCGGCGTGCGCCCCCGCCGGGGACTCGCCTGGCCGCGACCGGGCAGGCGCCCGGTGCCCACGCCCGCGCGGCCCCTCGCCGCCGGCGCCCGCACGGCCCCTGGCCGCCGGTGCCCGTGCTGGCCTCCGTCGCTGAGGCAGGCAGCGCCGTGCCCACGGGGCTCCGCCCCAAGTGCCCGTCGCCCGTACCCGATAAGGCCCTCTGGACCAATGACACATGGGGCCCGCCCCCCAGAACGTTGTCACAAAAAAAAGGGATAAAAAAAAACAATAATAAAAATAAATAAATAAATAAATATTATTATTAACTAATTAACAAATTAATTAAGTTAATTACTCATGTTTAATTAATCTATTAACTAGTTATTTTAACTAAATAGTAATTAGATTAGATAAACCCAGATTAAGCTAAACATGTATGACACGCGGGCCCCACGCGTCAGCTTGACCAGTCAACGCACCGTTGACTGCTGACGTCATGCTGACGTCATGCTGATGTCAGCATGCACTATTCTGGATAATGTTAATTTATTTAATAATTAATAAATTAGAAAATGATTTAAAAACTTTAAAATTTAATATAAAATAAACCGTAACTCGGATGAAAATACTTTATATATGAAAGTTGCTCAAAATTTCGAGACGCATCCGAATACGCAGACCGTTCGTCCACCACACATCCCTAGCATACCGAACCCGCAACTTTCCCCCTCCGTTTCATCCGCCCGAAAACACGGAACACCGGGAATACTTTCCCGGATGATTCCCCCCTTCGTCAGTATCACCCGATACTGCGTTAGGGCACACTTAGCACCGTTACATGTCATGTCATGCATCGTCATGCATCTGTTTACATTGTATAGACTGTTTCTTCCCCCTCTTCTCTCCGGTAGACTACGAGACCGACGCTGCTGCTGCCCTGATCGACTACGGTGTTGACGACCCTACTTTGGCTGCCGAGCTTCCAGGCAAGCCGCCCCCCTTGATCACCAGATATCGCCTACTCTTCTCTCTACTGCTTGCATTAGAGTAGTGTAGCTTGTTACTGCTTTCGATAGTCCTATTCTGCTGCATAGCCTGTCATTGTTGCTACCACTATTGATACTTTACCTGCAATCCTAAATGCTTAGTATAGGATGCTAGTATTCCATCAGTGGCCCTACACCCTTGTCCGTCTGCCCTGCTATTCTATCGGGCCGTGATCACTTGGGGGTGATCATGGGTATATATTACATACACATATACATGATGCATGTTGTGACTAAAGTCGGGTCGGCTCGTTGAGTACCCGCGGTTGATTCATGGATTTTGGGCTGAAAGGACATACTTTCCCGACGGCCCTCTGTGTGGATCGTTGTGGTGGAGTGACAGGGCAGGTTGAGACACCTAGGAGACAGGTGGCCTGGCCCTGGTCGTTGTCCGCGGTTATTTCATAATAACACGCTTAACGAGTTTGGATATTTGATCTGAGTCTGGCCGTTGGCCTATTCGCACTAACCAGCTACGTGGGAATAGTTATGGGTACTCGACGTCGTGGTATCAGCCGAAGCCTTCTTGACGTCATGCGACTGAGCGGCGCGCGCCGGGTTGGACCGCGTAACGCAACTTCCTTAGTAATGGAGGTTTCTAGGTCTGCTCACCGGCCGCGTACGCAACGTGCAGGTGTGCGTTGGGCGATGGGCCCGGACCCCTGCGCTCCTAGGACTTAGACCGGCGTGCTGACCTCTCTGCTGTGCTTAGGTAGGGCTGCGACGTGTTGATCTTCTGAGGCCGGGCATGACCCTGGAAAGTGTGTCCGGCCAAATGGGATCAAGCGTGCTGGGATATGTGGTGCACCCCTGCAGGGAAGTTAATCTATTCCAGAGTTGTATTCCGACCTCATGATAACTAGAACCGGACACTTAATAAAACACACCCAGATGAGTTCCAGATATAACTCGGTGGTTGCTCTCTCACAGGGTGATGTGCGGGAGAATCGCCCAGTAGGATTATGCTATTCGATGTTACTTGGTGAACTTACCATCTATTCTCTTCTACTGCTGCAAGATGGAGGCTGCCAGAAGTGTAGTCTTCGTTTGGATTAGCTATCCCCCTCTTATTCCCGCTTGCTGCAGTTCAGTCCACCGATATTACCCATATCATTGTTACCATTGCATATGTAGTATAGATCCTTGCTTGCGAGTACTTTGGATGAGTACTCACGGTTGTTTTGCTCTCCCTTTTCCCCCTTCTGTTCCTTCTTCTCGGATGATGCAACCAGATGGTGGAGCCCAGGAGCCAGACGCCACCTACGACGACTCCTACGACACCGAAGGCGCCTACTACTACGTGCAGTCTGCCGACGACGACCAGGAGTAGTTAGGAGGATCCCAGGAAGGAGGCCTGCTCCTCTTTCGATCTGTATCCCAGTTTGTGCTAGCCATCTTATGGCACTGTGGGGACCCCGACTTAGAAGTCGAGATCACCGAATGCACGTGTACAGTGATCCGAGAGATCAATGCTCACTGAACACACAGAAGCTGAAATAACAAGAGTCTTACATCCATTCAAATAGTCTTACACGAATTAAGGCCATTATGGCCAAGTCTTACATAGGTAGAGCCTCACGGGCTGAATAGCAAAAAACTTAAGTAGCGGAAGTCTTCGATAAACGGGTAGAACCCATGCCATCTGCCTTAACCCTACAGGCATTCTGACTGGGGTAGCGTCCTAGTTCGCATGGTCGTCTCCAAACAACTCTTCCTCATAATCTTGTTCTTCCATGCCTGGCCAATTAAATAACCAGTGGCAAGCCAATGAGTACTTTGAATGTACTCGCAAGCAACCCATGATGTGGTTCAAGTAACAATGCAATTGAATAATAATGAACAATCTAGCAGGAGGCTAGAACAATATTCTACCATCAAGTTATGCATCAATAACCTCGCGTAACCTCGAAAACAGGTTACCGACATCAACATGAATATGATTCATCTCATCGAGTCAAGTCACCATCCTTGACTTGTCACACACATACCAACACTGATGAAGTAAAATTCTGGACATAGTTTAAGTAGCACCACCCAACTGTCCATGACCGTGGACACGGCTATTCGAATAGTTTTACACTCTGCAGAGGTTGCGCACTTTACCCACAAGATCCGGGGAACTTCCGTGTCATCCACGACCCGCGGTACCTCAAGTACCCGGGGTAAGCACCCGGTCATTACCTTTCCATAGACGACACTAACATAGAGTCCACTCGTTGGCACACGGCCCTCGGGTACAAACAATAGATCACGGGACTTGCCCAAATTCAATGTCACGCGTACCCGAAGGGACCAACGGTGTGTCCGCTGCCCTGTAAAAACAGTCATGGCCGTCTATCCAAGCACGACCCCGTCCCGGGAAAGACCTCAAGTCTTCCCGTCACTAGTAATGCGGGCACCATGCTAGTATCGACCTAAGTAATCAATAAAGCCCCGTCCCATAAGGGGTAGTGTGGTTGCACATGTTTGGTTGGGACGGTAGTCACACATAAATCTAATCCATCATTCCACCATGCACATGATCTACCGGCACATCACTTCTTTCTCAAGCGATGACCTAACACTTCATCACCCTCGGGCATTAGGGGCACCCGATGGGTTCATGCAAAGGTTTCAACTACGAGGGTTCATAACACACATGCATCATATAAACATCAAGACCAACTATTGCATGTCATCTAGCATATAACAAGATCAACAACAAAGCATGCATCATGTGGTGGTTCATCTAGGTTACCATCGTAACCCTATCATCATGTATCGGAAACAAACGGGTTCCGAAGAACAAGTGTATCATGGTCAAAGGGCTGCTTGCCTGGATTGGCCTGGTCTTCAAAGTCTTCAAGTCCTTCTCCTTCTTCTTCCACAGCAACTTCGTCAAATACAGGATCTATACGTCGCATAATAACCACGGGAAAATAAGAATACAAATAAAACAGAAAAACCAAAGTGCTCAGAAAAATGTCAACTCATTTTTGTAAAATACTAGAGGGATTTCTAAGATGGGGAAAAATCTTAATTGGAGTTTTGGAGTTACAGATTAGGATATATGGATTTTTGAACAGGAGTTATACTGCTCAATTTGAATTTAAATTTGAACAGTACAGAAAATTTTCATGGATTTGAATGAAAGTGGTACCATTAAATAGGTTGTGATATTACAAGATTTTAGGAGTTGGAAATATTTAATTTGGATCAATATTCTTTTCTGCATAAATGTTTAAAACATCAACAGAAAAGAAAAAGAGAAAAAGGGTCCTGTGCACTGGGCCAGAAGAGGCCACAGTGCACGGCCCAGGCGGTCTGGCCCAGCCGCACGGAGCCAGCGCGCGCGCACGTCAGGTTTCAAACCTGACGGGCGGGGCCCGTGGGTCAGCGGCACAGAGGAGGGGAGAGAGGTGGGGGGATGACAGGCGGGGCCCGCCTGTCATCTCTAACCCCTCGGCAACGGCGGCGGCGAGCTCACCGGCGACGATTCCGGCCACGGCGACGGCAACGGAGGCCAGGGACGGACTCAGTGGCGTGCTGCGGTTGCAGTGGTGGTAGCGCGGCACGGCGGGGAGGCCTGGTTCACCGGCGGCGAGGTGCGACGGCGGAGGCTCGTCGGAGGACGGTGGTCGAGGTCATTTCCGACTGCAAATGGAGGGGGAAAGAGAGGGGAAAGGGTCAGTGGAGTGCGGCGGTTCCGAAATGAGTGGAAGGAGAGGCAGGGGAGGCCTGTACCCCGAGATCGCCGGCGGCCCGACGCGGCGGAGCTCCGGTCGATCCCGAGCACTGGGGCTTCCTGGGGTCGAACTGAGGATGCTGGGGGTCTTAGAGGAGAGGTGTGAGGCTGTGGATGGTGCTGGAGAAGCTTGGGGGGGTCTATTTATAGGGGCCCGACGAGGACCCGTGGTCCAGTGCGCCGGCGAGCTCACCGGTGAGGCTACAGCGCACGGGAGGCTAGGGGAATGGGTCTGGGGAGTTCCTGGACGAGCTCTACGCCCAGCTAAGGTAAGTGGAGGAGCGGGGGAGCGACAGAGAGGTGCGCGCGTGCGAGGCAGAGGAGTGGCTGCCGCGGGCGGCCAGCGCGCGTGCGACGGCGACTACTGGAGGGCGCAGGAGGAGGGGGGACAGCGCCGGGGAGGTCGCGGACATCGAGGGGCCTCGACTGGCGCGAGGGGGAGGCCCGAGGCTGTCGGGGAGCGGCGATTGGCTCGAGCCAGCGTGCGAGGTGCACTGTTCGCGCGCTCTAGAGCGTGCGTATGGCTGGCATCAGCATGCTCTCGCCGGCTTGGCCCATCCCAGCGTGTCCAACAGTGTCTGGGGCGATGAGGGGGGAGTAAAGAATTGCCCTGAGGCCTTGGATGCCCTGGGGTGCAGAGAGAGAGTGAGAGTGTTGGTAAAAATGGTGAAAGTTGGTTGTACAGCAAGGTAAAGCTGGGGTTTCACCTTCCAATCATGGAGCTGGGGTGCTGGGGGAGTTACTGGAGGTAGCTGGTAACTTAATGAGCCTGCGGTAAGAAGTTGAGGCTATGGAGAAAAGTGAAAGTGGTCAAGTTGGAGGTTTTAGAATTTCTGCAGAAGGTGTTTGATCTGTGTTTGATCAAGTAAATGAAGTTCACTTGACATGGCACTTGACAGGGTTAAAAGACATGAGAAAATAGGGTGCTTCACCAAATTTGGGCTCATTTGAAGAAACTAGCCAATGTAACTTTGGTGAACCCTAGAAATCAACAGAAACAGTTTCATGTTGATTGAGTCAAGCTAATCATCTCCCCTTGATTCACCACTTGGTGTAGCATCCTTATTTGGGGTATTGATCATGCTCACAAAGTTCGAGGCTCCAGATAAAAAGTTGGTAATGTAAAGTTGTTCAAATTTGCATTTGAACAGAAAGGGTTTTGAGGTGATCTGATCAAGTTGCTCTATTCCAAATCTTGTGCCATTTGGTCTAGGTGCCTTATTAGGCCATTCTAGCATGTGCACCAAGTTTGAGAGCATTTGGACAAGTTTGGCAATGTAGAGTTGCTCAAACTTCAAATATGGACAGAATGGTTATGAAGGGGTTTGAGGAGGTTTTCTTGCTTCCCAAGGCATGGGACTTAGCAAGATCATCAAATATGTCATATATGACATGATAGAATTTCCCTGGAATATTTGGAGAAAGTTTCCTTTGTAAATATTTCAAAAGCTTGAAATATCCAGAAAGGGTTTTAGAGGGTTTAGCCCATTATTTTGAACATGACCAAGTGTTGAAACTCTTATATATGGACAATATATGTCCTATGAGTCTCTCTGAATTTTGGCAAATATTTTTGAAACAATTAAATAATTTTCCCCTATTAAAGACCATTTCTGGCCTTAAGAAAAAGCTTTTAAATAAAATAGGTAAATAACTTTTAAAATTATACCTTTGTGGTTTCTAGGAGTCTTATATCTACTAGGTCTCAAATAAACCTTTTGAAATAATTTTCACACCCTTAATCAAGTACTTGCAGTGCAAATCTCAATTCAGGGGTTTTTGGAAAACTAAATTTATAAAATACTTTTTGGCCAAATTAATTTTGTAAGAAAATACTATGCTGTTATATAACACTTGGCATGATCATTGGGCAGAAGTTTTGGGTAAGGAGATGAAATCTACAAGAGATCATAGTTGACTTTAATGAGCACTTGAAAAAGCAAATGAAGAAAACTCAATTCCAAATAAAAGCCAAATGATGCTAAAAAAATTTGCTGCTCCAAATTTTTATGCTTCAAAGTTACAAACAACATGTTACAAAATGCAGGGTGTGACAGACCTACCCCCCTTACAAGAATCTCGTCCCCGAGATTCCTAAACTAGGGCTTAAAAGAGGTCGGGAAACTCGGATCTAAGATAGTCTTCTCGTTCCCAGGTTGCTTCTGCTTCGGTGTGGTTGCTCCACTGGACCTTGAAGTACTTGATGGTACGGCTCCGCGTACGTCGTTCTGCTTCGTCCAGAATACGAATGGGCTTCTCGCGGTAGGTCAAATCAGGCTGCAGATCAATGGCTTGGTGATCCACATCCTTGTAGAGATTGGGCTTGTCTGGAACTTGGAGACATTTCCGGAGTTGTGACACATGGAACACATTGTGTACATCGGATAGCTCAGGTGGTAGTTCCAACTGGTAAGCCACTTCTCCTCGTCGTGCAGTGATCTCAAAGGGTCCAATGAACCTTGGTGCGAGCTTCCCTTTGACATGGAAACGCTTGGTTCCCTTCAGAGGAGTTACCCGCAGGTACACATGGTCCCCAACATGGAAACTCATGTCTCGGCGTCGAGTGTCAGCATAACTCTTAAGCCTTGACTTGGCTGCCTTTAATCGCTCTCTGACTAGTTGGACTTGCTCTTCTGCTGCGCGGAGAATATCCGGTCCAAAGACTAGTCCTTCTCCAGTCTCTGACCAATTGAGGGGTGTGCGGCATCTGCGTCCGTACAAAACCTCAAATGGTGCCATCTGAAGGCTTGACTGGTAACTGTTGTTATAGGAGAACTCGGCAAAAGGGAGACAGTCTTCCCACTTGGCTCCATATGCCAGGACACAGGCTCGGAGCATGTCTTCGAGAATCTGATTGACTCGCTCAGTTTGTCCTCCGGTCTGTGGGTGGAAAGCTGTGCTGAAAGACAACTTGGTTCCCAAGGCTTCTTGGAACTTCTTCCAGAACCTTGAGGTGAACTGGGTTCCTCGATCTGACACAATCTCCTTGGGAACACTGTGAAGACTTACGATTCGGTCAATGTAGAGAGCTGCCAGCCGGTTGCCATCATAAGTGGTCTTGACAGGAATGAAATGGGCCACCTTGGTCAAATGATCGACTATGACCCAGATAGAGTCATGTCCTTTACTCGACCTTGGTAATCCAGTGACGAAGTCCATTCCGACTTTATCCCACTTCCACTCAGGAACTCGGAGTGGTTGAAGCAATCCAGCAGGTCGCTGATATTCAGCCTTGACCCTTTGGCACACATCACACTTTGCAACATAGGTTGCAATCTCTCTCTTCATACCGTGCCACCAAAATCGTGCCTTCAAGTCTTGGTACATCTTGGTTCCTCCGGGGTGGATGGAATACGGGGTGTCGTGGGCTTCTTGCAGAATCAGCGTCTTCAGCTCGGTGTTGTTTGGTACGCAGAGGCGACCTTTGTACCAAACAATCCCGTACTCGTCTTCGGAGAATCCTGGGGCCTTGCCCATCTTCATCTTCCACTTGATGCCTTCAATGCTTGCGTGTCCATCTTGAGCCTTCTTGACGTCGTCCATCAGGGTCGGTCTGACTTCCAAATGATCAAGAAATCCAGGGGTGACCAATTCCAAACTGAATTGTTCGATCTCCTTAAACAAGGCTGGCTGTCTTTCTTGAATAATGACATTCAAAGAGCAAGCCTTCCTGCTTAAGGCATCAGCCACCACGTTAGGCTTCCCAGGGTGATACTGAACACTGAGGTCATAATCCTTGATGAGTTCCAACCATCTCCGCTGCCTCATGTTCAACTCTTTTTGGGTGAAAATATACTTCAGACTTTTGTGGTCTGTGTAAATCTCACACCGTTTCCCTAGGAGGTAATGCCGCCATGTCTTCAAGGCATGAACTACTGCCGCTAGCTCAAGATCGTGAGTAGCGTAGTTCTCCTCATGGGGTCGTAGCTGCCTGGAGAGGTATGCTATGACGCGGCCTTCTTGCATCAGAACGCTTCCCAATCCAGTTCGAGAGGCATCACAATATATCACGAACTCCTTGTGAATATCAGGTGTTGCCAGAACTGGGGTGGTGGTCAATCTCTTCTTGAGCTCTTGGAAGCTCTCTTCGCATTTTGGCGTCCACTCGAACTTCTTGTCCTTCTTGAGGAGCTGAGTCATTGGTCGTGCAATACTAGAGAATCCTTCCACGAACTTGCGGTAATAGCCCGCCAATCCGAGGAAGCTTCTGACTTCCTTGACGGTCGTTGGAGATTGCCATTGGGTCACAGCTTCGATCTTTGCAGGATCAACAGATAATCCTTCCTCGGTCAAGACATGACCTAAGAATCCTCAGATGCTGCTCATGCTCTTCCTCCGACTTCGAGAACACAAGGATGTCATTAATGAAGACAACAATGAACTTGTCCAAATATTCCATGAAGACTTTATTCATGAGATACATGAAGTAAGCTGGGGCATTGGTTAACCCAAAAGACATGACCGTGCACTCGTACAGGCCATATCTGGTTACGAATGCCGTCTTCGGAATATCTTGGGGTCTGATCTTCAGCTGGTAATACCCAGATCTGAGGTCGATCTTGGAGAATACCTTGGCTCCGCTGAGTTGATCAAACAGATCTTCGATCTTGGGAAGTGGGTACTTGTTCTTGATTGTAACTTCATTGAGGGAACGATAGTCAATGCATAAGCGGATGGTACCGTCCCTCTTTGCCACAAACAGAACAGGAGATCCCCAAGGGGAGGCACTTGGGCGGATAAATCCCTTCCTTAGTTGTTCTTCTAGCTGCTTCTTCAACTCGGCTAATTCTTCCGTCCCCATTCTATAAGGCTTCTTATAGATGGGTCCTGCTCCGGGCACGAGCTCGATGATGAACTCAATGTCACGGTCAGGGGGCATTCACGGTAGTTCATCCGGAAAGACATCAGGATACTCACATACCACCGGTACTTGATCTAGCCCAACTTCAGACAGACATTTGACTTTAGCGGCTTGAGCGGAAGAGGAGTTGGGGGCAAACTTGACTTCTACTCCTTGGTCATTGGTCACAGTGACTGTCCGATTGGCACAGTCTAACAAGCCTTGGTGCTTGCTGAGCCAGTTCATACCTAGGATCACATCCAAGCCTTGCGATCTCAGGACAATAAGGTCTGCTAGGAAGTCTACACCGTTAATGGTAATACCGACTCCTTTACAGCCTATCTTGGCTCTCATCTCGGCTCCGGGGGTTTGTACCACCATAGGGTTATTCAGGGGTGTAGGGGTCATGCCACTTTTTAATGCAAATCTTTGAGTGACAAATGAATGCGTTGCTCCAGAATCAAACAAGACAGTTGCAGGTGCTGAGTTGACAAGGAACATACCCAGCACGACGTCCGGGTCTTCCTGGGCTTCTTCAGCAGTGACGTGATTCACACGCCCCTTCCCATAGTTCGGTGGATTGCGAGGAGCTGGGTTCCTTGGTGGCATTCCACGGCCTTGTCCCTGGTTCTGCGCATTGGGGCGCAGGGCATCAGGCTTCTTGTTGGGGCACACCCTGGAGATGTGTCCGGGCTGACCACACCCAAAGCAAGTGACTTGATTTGGAGTGTTGATCTTGTTGCCACCACTGGTATTGGGGTTGAAAGCTGGCCTGGGGTTGGCATACTGCTGAGGCTGAGGATTGGCACGAGGTGCAGGAGCTCTTGGCTGCTGATAGGTTGGCTTGGCCGGGGCTAACTGCCACGGACGAGGCTTCTGGTTGCTGGAACTTCCCTTACTGACCAACTTGCACTTGCGAGTGTCTTCCAAAGCACGCCGCTTGTCTTCAAGCATAAGTGCCTTGTTCACCAGGTCAGGGAAAGACGGGCAGTCACACACGACAAGCGAGTATTGCAGAGTCTGATTAAGGCCTTCCATGAAGCGCTCCCTTTTGGCAGCATCAGTGCTGACATCCTCAGGGGCATACCTTGACAGAATACTGAACTTCTGCATGTACTCCTTGACAGTGCCACTTCCTTGCATCAGGGCTCAGAACTCACGCTTTTTGATAGCCATGACTCCAGAGGGAATGTGGGCCTTGCGGAATTCTGCCTTGAAGTTAATCCAAGTGATGTCTTGTTCAGCATGCATGACCTTGAATCCATCCCACCAAGCTCTTGCGGTTCCCCCGAGGCAGTGGGCTGCATAAGCCACTTTCTCGCGGTCTTCGGTGCATCCGACTAGTTCCAGGATCTCCTCAATGGAACGGACCCAGTCGTCAGCATCCAGGGGTTCAGCAGTCTCGATGAAGGTTGGCGGTGCATGCGTCTCTGAACTCTGCCAACGGGGAACGTCCATTGCCATTCCCCGCCGGCTGGCGGTTGTTGGCGACAGCTTGAGCAATCAGCTGAAGAGCTGCGGTGTTGGCTTGGCGTTCTTCTCGGAAAGCTTGGAGAAGCTGAGCCATGTCCATGCTTGGAGGAGGTGGTGGTGGAGCTTGGTCGTTGGTTTGGTCGTGGTCTGCCTCTGGCTGAGAGGATGCTCCGGCTTCGGGCTGCTGGGTAAAGGTACCAGTACGAGTTACAACAGGCATCCTGTTGGAGCGGTAAAAGGTCTCATGACTTGGAAGAGGAAAAGCAAGATAGATGGGTGCCTAGTAAGGGGGTGGGTGTGACACTAAATCAAATCATGCAAGGGCCGAGAGGCCAAAACACATTCATGAAAATCCAGATGGGTGATGTAGTCGTTTACACCTTCCCGAAGGAAGAATACGACATACATCCAGACACGACAAAAGCAAACACTAGATGGTTTCATATGAACCATACAAGGACTCGACTGCGCATAGGGGTTACACGACCTATCCTACCGTAGGGGTTACAACTGGCATATTCGAGTAGCGAATAATGCCTAAGCGGCGGAATGCTCGGTCGCGTATTCCGGCTCTTCTGGGTCTTCATCCTTGTCTTCATCTGTCTGGGCTCCCTTGTCACCGGAGGGAGTGGGGGAGTGGAGGAGTTGGATACGACGGTGCTTCGTCGGTGGTGCAGGGAAAAGCTTGCGATATTCCCTTGCCGTCATCCGGCGTCGCCGAGGTGGTTCTTCACCCTTGGAAGACACATCCTCGGAGGGCCTTCCGCCTCGATATGCGATAGCGGATTGTCCAGAAGGTGCTCCTTCTTTCTTGATCCTGTTTGCCTTCTCTTGAGCTCGACGAAGAAGTGCCTTGGTCTTGTAAAGTTCTTCTCGAAGCTTCATTGATTCCGAGGCCAAGTCTTGTGCCAGGCTGTCGGCACATAGACTGAAGTAGGTCTGGAACCGAAGCGAGAGTCCTTTCTTCAGTGGAGGAGCTAGTGCGCTGCTTTCTTCGTCACCTTCCTTCCGGTAAGGTAAGAAGCGAGTTGCCATCTTGGCTGCCATCTCCGGAAGAAGCTCACGGAGACGGGTTAGTGCCTTGAGTGCAGCAGCCTCGGCAGCGAGTGGTAGTGTCGCCATCTGGGGTCCCTCGAAGAACCAACTTGTGGGAGGATTGTTTGCCTTCACGATCACTTCCACATGGTACTCCACCTCAGTATCGCTCACCCAATGCTCAAGGTAGGTGAGGATGGGTGCTCGGTGGAACTGACACTCCTGGAGGCTATCCTCGAGAAGTAGGGGAAACCCAGTGGTCAGGTGCTCTTCGGGAACAGCGGCCATCTACAAAGGTGGAATAGGAGGGGTTAATAAGCTGATGAAATCTCGGGTTTAGAAAAAAAAAGAGGTTCAGAAGGTTTTGAAAAAGGGGTCTCAACTAACTAACGCCCATGCTAACTAAGGCTTCCTACAGTCAGGATGGCTCTGATACCAGCTCTGTGGGGACCCCGACTTAGAAGTCGAGATCACCGAATGCACGTGTACAGTGATCCCAGAGATCAATGCTCACTGAACACACAGAAGCTGAAATAACAAGAGTCTTACATCCATTCAAATAGTCTTACACGAATTAAGGCCATTATGGCCAAGTCTTACATAGGTAGAGCCTCACGGGCTGAATAATAAATTACTCAAGTAGCGGAAGTCTTCGATAAACGGGTAGAACCCATGCCATCTGCCTTAACCCTACAGGCATTCTGACTGGGGTAGCGTCCTAGTTCGCATGGTCGTCTCCAAAGAACTCTTCCTCATAATCTTGTTCTTCCATGCCTGGCCAATTAAATAACCAGTGGCAAGCCAATGAGTACTTTGAATGTACTCGCAAGCAACCCATGATGTGGTTCAAGTAACAATGCAATTGAATAATAATGAACAATCGAGCAGGAGGCTAGAACAATATTCTACCATCAAGTTATGCATCAATAACCTCGCGTAACCTCGAAAACAGGTTACCGACATCAACATGAATATGATTCATCTCATCGAGTCAAGTCACCATCCTTGACTTGTCACACACATACCAACACTGATGAAATAAAATTCTGGACATAGTTTAAGTAGCACCACCCAACTATCCATGACAGTGGACACGGCTATTCGAATAGTTTTACACTCTGCAGAGGTTGCGCACTTTACCCACAAGATCCGGGGAACTTCCGTGTCATCCGCGACCCGCGGTACCTCAAGTACCCGGGGTAAGCACCCGGTCATTACCTTTCCTTAGACGACACTAACATAGATTCCACTCGTTGGCACACGGCCCTCGGTTACAAACAATAGATCACGGGACTTGCCCAAATTCAATGTCACGCGTACCCGAAGGGACCAACGGTGTGTCCGGTGCCCTGTAAAAACAGTCATGGCCGTCTATCCAAGCACGACCCCGTCCCGGGAAAGACCTCAAGTCTTCCCGTCACTAGTAATGCGGGCACCATGCTAGTATCGACCTAAGTAATCAATAAAGCCCCGTCCCATAAGGGGTAGTGTGGTTGCACATGTTTGGTTGGGACAGTAGTCACACATAAATCTAATCCATCATTCCACCATGCACATGATCTACCGGCACATCACTTCTTTCTCAAGCGATGACCTAACACTTCATCACCCTCGGGCATTAGGGGCACCCGATGGGTTCATGCAAAGGTTTCAACTACGAGGGTTCATAACACACATGCATCATATAAACATCAAGACCAACTATTGCATGTCATCTAGCATATAGCAAGATCAACAACAAAGCATGCATCATGTGGTGGTTCATCTAGGTTACCATCGTAACCCTATCATCATGTATCGGAAACAAACGGGTTCCGAAGAACAAGTGTATCATGGTTAAAGGGCTGCTTGCCTGGATTGGCCTGGTCTTCAAAGTCTTCAAGTCCTTCTCCTTCTTCTTCCACAGCAACTTCGTCAAATACGGGATCTATCGTCGCATAATAACCACGGGAAAATAAGAATACAAATAAAACAGAAAAACAAAAGTGCTCAGAAAAATGTCAACTCATTTTTGTAAAATACTAGAGGGATTTCTAAGATGGGGGAAAAATCTTAATTGGAGTTTTGAAGTTATAGATTAGGATATATGGATTTTTGAACAGGAGTTATACTGCTCAATTTGAATTTAAATTTGAACAGTATAGAAAAGTTTCATGGATTTGAATGAAAGTGGTACCATTAAATAGGTTGGGATATTACAAGATTTTAGGAGTTGGAAATATTTAATTTGGATCAATATTCTTTTCTGCATAAATGTTTAAAACATCAACAGAAAAGAAAAAGAGAAAAAGGGTCCTGTGCACTGGGCCAGAAGAGGCCACAGTGCACGGCCCAGGCGGTCTGGCCCAGCCGCACGGAGCCAGCGCGCGCGCACGTCAGGTTTCAAACCTGACGGGCGGGGCCCGTGGGTCAGCGGCACAGAGGAGGGGAGAGAGGTGGGGGGATGACAGGCGGGGCCCGCCTATCATCTCTAACCGCTCGGCCACGGCGGCGGCGAGCTCACCGGCGACGATTCCGGCCACGGCGACGGCAACGGAGGCCAGGGACGGACTCAGTGGCGTGCTGCGGTTGCAGTGGTGGTAGGGCGGCATAGCGGGGAGGCCTGGTTCACCGGCGGCGAGGTGCGACGGCGGAGGCTCGTCGAAGGACGGTGGTCGAGGTCGTTTCCGACTGCAAATGGAGGGGGAAAGAGAGGGGAAAGGGTCAGTGGAGTGCGGCGGTTCCGAAATGAGTGGAAGGAGAGGCAGGGGAGGCCTGTACCCCGAGATCGCCGGCGGCCCGACGCGGCGGAGCTCCGGTCGATCCCGAGCACTGGGGCTTCCTGGGGTCGAACTGAGGATGCTAGGGGTCTCTGAGGAGAGGTGTGAGGCTGTGGATGGTGCTGGAGAAGCTCGGGGGGGGGGGTCTATTTATAGGGGCCCGACGAGGACCCGTGGTCCAGTGCGCCGGCGAGCTCACCGGTGAGGCTACAGCGCACGGGAGGCTAGGGGAATGGGTCTGGGGAGTTCCTGGACGACCTCTACGTCCAGCTAAGGTAAGTGGAGGAGCGGGGGAGCGACAGAGAGGTGCGCGCGTGCGAGGCAGAGGAGTGGCTGCCGCGGGCGGCCAGCGCGCGTGCGACGGCGGCTACTGGAGGGCGCAGGAGGAGGGGGGACAGCATCGGGGAGGTCGCGGACGTCGAGGGGCCTCGACTGGCGCGAGGGTGAGGCCCGAGGCTGTCGGGGAGCGGCGATTGGCCCGAGCCAGAGTGCGAGGTGCACTGTTCGCGCGCTCTGGAGCGTGCGTATGGCTGGCATCAGCATGCTCTCGCCGGCTTGGCCCGTCCCAGCGTGTCCAACAGTGTCTGGGGCGATGAGGGGGGAGTAAAGAATTGCCCTGAGGCCTTGGATGCCCTGGGGTGCAGAGAGAGAGTGAGAGTGTTGGTAAAAATGGTGAAAGTTGGTTGTACAGCAAGGTAAAGCTGGGGTTTCACCTTCCAATCATGGAGCTGGGGTGCTGGGGGAGTTACTGGAGGTAGCTGGTAACTTAATGAGCCTGTGGTAAGAAGTTGAGGCTATGGAGAAAAGTGAAAGTGGTCAAGTTGGAGGTTTTAGAATTTCTACAGAAGGTGTTTGATCTGTGTTTGATCAAGTAAATGAAGTTCACTTGACATGGCACTTGACAGGGTTAAAAGACATGAGAAAATAGGGTGCTTCACCAAATTTGGGCTCATTTGAAGAAACTAGCCAATGTAACTTTGGTGAACCCTAGAAATCAACAAAAACAGTTTCATCTTGATTGAGTCAAGCTAATCATCTCCCCTTGATGCACCACTTGGTGTAGCATCCTTATTTGGGGTATTGATCATGCTCACAAAGTTCGAGGCTCCAGATAAAAAGTTGGTAATGTAAAGTTGTTCAAATTTGCATTTGAACAGAAAGGGTTTTGAGGTGATCTGATCAAGTTGCTCTATTCCAAATCTTGTGCCATTTGGTCTAGGTGCCTTATTAGGCCATTCTAGCATGTGCACCAAGTTTGAGAGCATTTGGACAAGTTTGGCAATGTAGAGTTGCTCAAACTTCAAATATGGACAGAATGGTTATGAAGGGGTTTGAGGAGGTTTTCTTGCTTCCCAAGGCATGGGACTTAGCAAGATCATCAAATATGTCATATATGACATGATAGAATTTCCCTGGAATTTTTGGAGAAAGTTTCCTTTGTAAATATTTCAAAAGCTTGAAATATCCAGAAAGGGTTTTAGAGAGTTTAGCCCATTATTTTCAACATGACCAAGTGTTGAAACTCTTATATATGGACAATATTTGTCCTATGAGTCTCTCTGAATTTTGGCAAATATTTTTGAAATAGTTAAATAATTTTCCCCTATTAAAGACCATTTCTGGCCTTAAGAAAAAGCTTTTAAATAAAATAGGAAAATAACTTTTAAAATTATACCTTTGTGGTTTCTGGGAGTCTTATATCTACTAGGTCTCAAATAAACCTTTTGAAATAATTTTCACACCCTTAATCAAGTACTTGCAGTGCAAATCTCAATTCAGGGGTTTTTGGAAAACTAAATTTATAAAATACTTTTTGGCCAAATTAATTTTGTAAGAAAATACTATACTGTTATATAACACTTGGCATGATCATTGGGCAGAAGTTTTGGGTAAGGAGATGAAATCTACAAGAGATCATAGTTGACTTTAATGAGCACATGAAAAAGCAAATGAAGAAAACTCAATTCCAAATAAAAGCCAAATGATGCTAAAAAATTTTGCTGGTCCAAATTTTTATGCTTCAAAGTTACAAACAACATGTTACAAAATGCAGGGTGTGACAGGCACCTTGTTTAACTTTATGTCTGTACTCAGATATTTGTTGCTTCCGCTGACTTGTCTATGATCGAGCACTTGTATTCGAGCCCTCGAGGCCCCTGGCTTGTAATATGAAGCTTGTATGACTTATGTTACTTTTAGAGTTGTGTTGTGATATCTACCAGTGAGTACCTGATCTTCGCCGTACACATTTGCGTGCATGATTAGTGTACGGACAAATCGGGGGCGTCAAAGACATGTTCACCACTTTCCAATTCATCCCCAATGAATAAGACCTGACACCACTCTAAGCAATAGCAGGCATAACCAGAAAGCATGAATGAGTAGGAACAACATGGCTCAAACAATCCCTACTCATGCTAGTGGGTTTCAACTATTTACTGTGGCAATGACAGGTCATGCAGAGGAAAGGGGTTCAACTACCGTAGTCGGTAACAGTTGAAGAGTTGTTGTCCTAATGCAGTAAAAGAGAGTAAGAGCGGGAGAGTGGGATTGTATCGGAATGCTCAATGAAGTTTAGCTTGCCTGACACTTCTGAAGATAGTACTGTATCTTCATCAGTGTCATCGGTCACATCGTCGGAACAACGTCTACTGAGAGGGAACAAACACCGGCAACAGAGAAAGAACGCAATCAATGCAATGTGACAATATGATGCATGATCATGACATGGCAATATGATGTTGTTTGAGCTAATGCAACTAGCAACCATATTAAATGAAGTTGGTTTGAACCAAAGGTTCAAATTCAAACTCCATATGTGATTATTCAAATGCCATATATTCAAATTGCCCTAAACCGTGGTTGTAAGTTATTGAAATATGCATGAAAATGCCATAAACAGATTCCTTGAATTTTTCTAATCATTTTTCATATATAAATTATTTTCATTGGAGTTATAGATTATTTTCGTGATTTTTTAGAAGTTTTGGCCATTTTCTGAAATAAATAAATCATTTCTGATTTAATTTTAAATTCCAGAAAATACTTACTGCGTCAGCATGACGTCACTATGATGTCAGCAGTCAATAGGGCTGGTCCAGGTCAAACCTGACCAGTGGGGGCCGCTTGTCAGCGGCTCTGCTAATTAACAGGGTTGATTAGCACTAATTAAATCCTAAACTATACTTAGACAGTGCATGGCCCACACGTCAGTGACTAACTAACTAACCAAAAATTAATACTAAACTAGGTTAGTTAACAGGGCGGCCCCAATTGTCAATGACCCAGGGGCGACAGTTAAAGGTCAAACAGGGTCAAACCGACCGGCGGTTAGCCGCCTGCGGCGACAGGCGCGGCGGAGGGGCTCGGAAAACGCCCTCCGGCGACCAAATCAACGGCTGAGCCCATCTAAGAGTAGCTGGAGCTCGCGCGCGTTGATTGGTGCCCTCAGCTTCGCCGGAGGTTGCCTAAAGTGACGGAGGCAACCTCAGACGCGGCGGCCGGCGTTCGGGTGATGAACGAAACGGCGCTATGGGCCACTCCAGGAGCAACGGGTGGCCCAGTCCAATGCGCGGGAGTGCAAGGCGTGCAGTGGCGAGTTCGGACACAAGCTACGGTGGCTGTGGCCATGGCGGCGACTTGGTCGGCGGAGCCAAGCTCTCGGGTGCGGTGGTTAGCTAGGCTAGGTGGAGCAAACGACCGCGGGGAGAGAGTGGAAACAGGCAGGGGCTTAAGGCGAATGCAGTGGTGGCCTCGGCGAGCTTGGGGAAGCACCGGAGCGGGCACACGGCCGCCGGCGATCTCGGCGGACCGAGGTTGAAGAAGACGAAGACGGCGGTGTTTCAGGGCTTCCGGAGTCGCTTGGCTTGGTGATGAGGTCGAGGACGAGGTAGCCGAGCTACTAGGCACGCCGAGGGGTCGAGGGGGAGGCTCTGGGTGCGGCAACGGCGACCGGCGGCGATGGTGGCGCTGGACCACAAGACGCGGAACGAGAGAGAGAGGAGGGGATGAGGACGAGGGAGTGGGCGAGAAAGTTCGAGGCGCTGCGTGGCGTCTCCAGGGAGTCGAGAGGGAGGCGGCAAGCAGGAGGTGGCCGGGGCGCGTGTGCGCGCACGGCGGCCACACACCCGGCGTCCTTCTGTCACGAGGAAGACGACAGGGGAGGGGCCAGGTGGGCTGGGCTGGCTTTGCCCAGCTAGGCTGCACATGAGCTGGGCCAGGTGAGCGCCAGGTAAGTCCTTCTCTCTCTCTCTCTCTCTCTCTCTCTCTCTCTCTCTCTCTCTCTCTCTCTCTCTCTCTCTTTTCTAAAACTTTCTGTTTTCTGTTTTCTATTTTCTGTAATTGTTTTGGCTTTATTTAAAAATGCCACGGCATTTCCAAAAATCATGAGACTGGTTGTGGCCACTGTTAGGATTATTTCCAACAGCCAACATTTCAGTTCATGAATATTTGGACATTTAAAATAATATATAAAATTTAAATGTCCAAATGCAAATATGGTATGATTTAAACCAGTGCCCGAAATATTCCACAAAAGTGTTCACTATTTTTGGTTTGGTATCAAAGCCTTGTCAAAATTATTAAACATTGATGAAGGTACTTTTGGTCATTGGAAATGATTTTATTTTTGACCCTAGTTGAATTCATTTGGTGCTAGGGTTTGAACACCCCCATTTCCAAGTTTCTGAGAAAATTAAACATGATGCACAAGGTCATGTAGAGTCAAGCAAAGGCTAAAGCTATAGGGCTGTGACAACTCACCCCTACTAAACAAGAATCTCGTCCTGAGATTCAAGACGTGAGGTAAGAAATCAGAGGGGACACTAACTAACACAATCTTCATGATCCAAGTGTCCTTCATATAAGTGTTGATTGCTTGTCTCATGTTGATCTGGCATCCTTGCTTTTGAGATCTTTGTCCAACATAGTGACGACGAAAGAAACTCTACAAAATTGATCTTCTGAAAGATCGAGCAACTCAAGATTAACTCATGCAGTGAGACATTGAAACATCTCTTGAGCTGAGACACGGAACACACATCTTAAGGGACGGAGTGAAACAAACGATGAAGGTTCACTTAGTGGCAATAATTCCACACCTAAGAAGATGGTGATCGATATCACCAGACGGGGCACCTTAGAGAAGGTGATTCATAGAATTATTCCCTTAAGTGGCAAAAAGAATTACTTTTGATATAGAGATCATTGAAATTCACTATACCGGCCTGAGGCAAATCACAATCGATCGTTTGACGGAGTCCGAAAGAATGACATTCTCGGGCCAGAATGGATGATGTGGACTACCTTGTTGAAGACAACACAAGGGATGATTTTGCTTATCATCGGAAATGGATGGAACCCATGGTAAAATGGCACATTGGCGGTGCAAGCTGGGAACAAAATGCAAATGCTGGGAATGATTCTGGTAACTGGGAAGAAACCCAGTGGTAGAGACTCTTTGAGAGGTTATAGCATAACCAAGAACACTTGGAGCAATCCCAGTTAGTGTCAGTGATAACACCTAGTGCTCGTGCGTGCTCTCAAGAACTTGAGCATTTCCATAACCATCAAGGTTTTACCATTATCCATGCCAATGGTGCTGACAACACAACATACGACCATGATGAATAGGGATGGACGATGCAGATGCAAAGGAAGACAACACTTTCTCATATTTCACCTTAGCGGAGTCAAGGGGCAAAATCTGGATGATCGACCGAGAGACATTTAGCACTCCGCTTCTAGTGTTCTCCTTGATGTGCTAGCGCAACCCATTTATTAAAATGGTTTGGTACCTCGAACGTCAAGTAAAAGGTCGGACTTCAGGAGCACAAAAATCCATAAGGAATGACTATGGAGTAAATCCTACGAAATCCTTATGGGGAGGTGGCCAACTTCTTCAATCAAGATTCTACAACAATAGGTCTTCCGACTAGGTGTGTTGGCCACGACACCCACTTACCGCTTATCGAGAGACCAATATTATAGTTCTTGGAAAATGCTCCAACCATCATATCTGCCTGATATTCAGTTCTGGTTGTTGTCAGGATATTCCAAACTCATCGAGTCTAGAAAGAAAATGAAAGTTTGCAACACAAATCGACGAGATGACGTTGCGAGATTCTCGGGGAATGAACTACGATAGCAAGCTCCAAAACATGAGCTGATCCTGCTACAACATGTGAATACGTTGTCCGAGACAAACATGACCACACAGTAGTCTTATAATAAAACACTATCGAGTTCAGGAGGGGAACCATCATCGAGGATATCGAAGTCCTTGCATAAGTCTTGCTCTTAAGAAGGAACTTCTTCTCCTTGAACAAATCAATCAGTGGCTTGGTGTGCTACGGAATACATATGGAGTGGAGGTAATTAATCTACCAAACCATAGTATACTTTTCACATGTGTGACTAACTTGGGATGATTCCAAGGAAGCAACATTGACTTTATTGAATTTCACGTGGGCAACTTGCATGAAATGCACATGAATTCGAGGAAGTCACCTCTTCCATCCATGCATATGCTTCATGAGCTAGCATGAAGAAATTCTTTAAAAAGTTTCCAATAGTAGCTTGATGTTCAACAAGATTATGGAGAAGATAAGGATGTTGTCGATGGGCTCAACAACAATTCATCCTGGTTTCCATATAAATGGAATTCCACAATTATGTGAACATGGTGATAGCATTGGTCAGACCAAAGGATATAATGGAGTATGCTTGAGGAGGAACCATGAGTAAGACAACATTACGAACATCATTAGTTCTGATTTTATTTGAGAATAGCCCACACTCAAATCAAAGTTTTGATAAGATAATAGATCCAACAACTGATCACAGGGACCAATCGATGTAGATATCATCTTTCTTCAACACACACACAAAAGATATCCCTTGAAGGGAACTAAGTCAGGCAAGCTTTTATCTTCCAACTCTCCAAGTTGTTGTTTAGCTTAACCATGTAGTTCAGGGTATCCAACACAGATTCTTGGAGAAGGGGTGGTTTATAAGAAAACCAACTTGATCACGAACTCAACATAGCGGTCAGGGAACAACATGGTAATACTTACGAGAAGATATTCGGAAATCACGAACCACCAATATGTTGCTAAGCCCGAGAACAATCTTGCTTTTTAGGGCAAGAAGATATGATCAAAAGAGCGAGAGATTGACACAATCCAAACTCATTGATCGGAGGGTGCACCAGAAATAAGGACTAGGTAGCACGATCATTCTGAGAATGACGATTCAGTATCCAACATACTAAGAATGAGATTATCGTCCATTAACTACCAGGCAATGGAGTTGCTAGGAGTATTGATTTCCCACATCATGATTCGCTTGTCAGTATTCCAGTTACAATAACACGGAGACCGAGGAATGAACAATGATGGTGAGAAGCATCACTGTATCAAGAGTTCATAGGAGGTGGTGCAATTCCCATGACATTCTTGACATAAAGATGGTAATGCTCCAAGATAGAACAGATTAGAGGCTGTATTAGCATTCTTCATCTGCGAAGTACAACTTCTTTGACCCAATCCTGGATATGGATAAGGTACTGGAGTTTGTTTCTCCTAGTCATTTCAGAATAGAATGGCTTGACGGACCACAAGAGTAAAAGACATCGATGAACACGAGTGCACAACTACTCCTGACTATCAACTGATAGACGAGGGTCATAATACAACTAACAAGGGACAACTCAAAGGAACATATAACTTTCTGAGTTGTGGATGCAAAGATTAGTATGTCGAACTAGTTCAGCATGTTTCTTCCGGATAACCCATGCAGAAGGTAGGACTGGCAGAGCCACAATATGAATGGAGTACTACTCAGGAGCACTATGGTTGTGATCTTTTGGTTCGGGAGAACTTCTGCCAAGGATGATTCATGGTATTTCGAAGAATGATATACCACGGACCTCGAGGACTATCACAAGGTTACTAATATCCTAAAGGGACGAGCAAATACTACCAACATGAAGTAAGTAGGGTGAATCTCGGGTTTAAGAACCCAGGAGTAGAATGCCTACTAACTAAATGGCATCACGGCATGCTTTCGAGAATAATGGCCAGAATCATCACACTAGGAATATAAAGCATTGCTAGATTACTGGGTGATCCTCTAAGACACCTAGGGTCATAATAATAACTCCAACATATTTGTCGAGGTAACAGAGTACTTCAACACACTGGTTAGTGTGGTTAATCTGGCCCAAAGGAGCATCGGGAACAGGAAGAAGGGATTTGCAAATGCATCAGACCATTTAGAAACCTGGGATTACTCGGACAGCATAACGGCTGTAAATGCTCGAATAGACTTTTGAAACCCATGCACCAAATAGCATAACCACTCAACATCATAGTGTCAAGGTTCTGAGTCCAAAAGTTTAACAAACAGAAGTACTTGAGACTGAACTGAGAGTTGAATCCACATTAACGCGATCCTAATAAATAGAATGAGAAGCCTAGTTTCTTAACCCCGCAGAAGAAGAGGACGACTCAGATCAGAAGGTCATAGGGTAAAGGAGTAAAAAGAGCCTTACGTTCCCTTCCACAATCAATTTCCTTATTATAACTAAAGAGTTTCTAGACACGACTTTGACCAGTTTGGCTTGCTAATCCTACAGGCAGTCAGGCTCTGATACCAAAGCTATCAGGACCCTGATCCTAAGTCACATAGGTCTAGCCTGTAACACATCATATCACTTTGCGGCCTCACGCACGGTATCCCCACGGGTGCCACCTTACCTGGCCCGGGACCGTTTGCGCATTTTGGCACACGTATATGATAGTGTCGCTAACATCCATATGACAGAGAACCCGGGCCGATATGACTAGTTATAAACCAAAAGTGGCGCCAAAATAAAAGAGACATGCATACATGACCCAGCTACGAACGTGTCGGTCATCAACGTATAAACCCAAGTCGTAGCAAGCTACAAGGACTTAAAGGAACAAATGCGTGACATTTACCCCAAGGGACAGACACAGGAACGAAGAAGGACACATGCCGGCCAGCCTAAGTGTTTCGGAGCAGTAGCAAGCTAACAAGGCTCAGTGGAAGCACTAGGAGGCATTTCCCTGTAAGATAGGCTACCAAGGGTAAACAACTAGGTGTCAGATCCCACACATAGCAATACACATTACACGTACACATAACATGCAAGTATGTGATGTACAACATGGCATCACAACATAACTCAACAACTCATATTGATAAAGGCCCAGAAGAGCCATCATAGCATTATTACAAGCAGTGGGCCTCATGACCCAACATACAGAGCTTACAGGCAATGGAAGCATAACATGTCTGAGTACAGACAACTACAAAAGAAAACGGCTGAGAAGCCTGACTATCTACAAGACCCTCCCAAGGGTACAAGATCGTAGCTGAGGTAACAAGCTAAACGTCGAAGTCCATGAGGAACCACTAGTGAGAGTGAAGTCTCTCTGCAAAAACATAAATTAAGCAAATGTGAGTACAAAGGTACTCAGCAAGACTTACATCAGAACTAGCTACATATGCATGAGTATCAACAAAGGGGTGGTGGCGTTTGACTGCAGCAAGCCAGCTTTGACTCGGTGGCTATCCTAAACTACGACTGCAAGTAACTCTTTTGAGGTGGCGCACACGAGTCCACATATTCACCATCAATACACCACTATGGATCCGCTCCCGTCACCCTACGAGAAGGCCATCCATAGCACTCATGCTTATCTTGCGTGTTTTAGAGTATCCACTTCCACTTGTCAATGAACTGTACAGGTAACCCAGAAGTCCATTACCGTGGACACGGCTATTCGAATAGATCATATATACCCCGCAGGGGTGTACTTCTTCACACATGCTCTCACCACTTACTGCCGTTTGCACGACATGTACTCGGTAACCTTCAAGCGGAAGCCCAGCGAGGGTGTCAGCCACGACCTGACTAACCACACAAGTCCCTAGTCCAGGTTTATCGCCTATTTGGGTTCCATCCGTGGGGAGATCCGGCCGGGGTGTCGATCACGGCCCCTAACAATGTGTACAGGGTTCCCGAGTCACCAAACGGGCGACCGGGAGACCGTGCCATGTACCTGCCATGTAATAGCCCACCCCGAGGGTCAGCGCTGCGCACGACCTCCAGTAAACTACAAACACCAGAAACTAGTTGCAAATCCTGGAGAGAGGACAAGGGCAGTTAATAAGTCGAGAGGTTCCATTGGTTTCGGGCCCAATGTATGGTAGTAACTGGTCATGGATCACAAACACAGAACTCAGTTCCTGAGGACGGCTGCAATGAGACAACCCACCATGTACTCCTACATGTCCTCTCATCGCTACCTTTACCAAATCGTGTTCACACACTTAGCTCTCAACAGTAGGACATGTTCACCACATTCCAATTCATCCCCGATGAATCAGACCAGACACCACTCTAAGCAATAGCAGGCATAACATGGCTCAAACAACTCCTACTAATGCTAGTGGGTTTCAACTATTTACTGTGGCAATGACAGGTCATGAAGGGGAAAGGGGTTCAACTACCGCAGCAGGTAACAGTTGAAGCGTTGTTGTCCTAATGCAGTAAAAGAGATCAAGAGCGAGAGAGTGGGATTGTATCGGAATGCTCAATGAAGTTTTGCTTGCCTAGCACTTTTGAAGATAGTACTGTGTCTTCATCAGTGTCATCGGTCACATCGTCGGAACAACGTCTACTGAGAGGGAACAAACACCGGCAACAGAGAAAGAAGACAATCAATGCAATGCGACAATATGATGCATGATCATGACATGGCAATATGTTGTTGTTTGAGCTAATGCAACTAGCAACCATATTAAATGAAGTTGGTTTGAACAAAAGGTTCAAATTCAAACTCCATATGTGATTATTCAAATGCCATTTATTCAAATTTCCCTAAACAGTGGCTGTAAGTTATTCAAACATGCATGAAAATGCCATAAACAGACTCCTTGAATTTTTCTGATCATTTTTCATATATAAATTATTTTCATTGGAGTTATAGATTATTTTCTATGATTTTTTAGAAGTTTTGGCTATTTTCAGAAATAACTAAATCATTTCTAATTTATTTTAAATTCCATAAAATACTTACTGCGTCAGCATGACGTCACTGTGATGTCAGCAGTCAACAGGGCCGGTCCAAGTCAAACCCGACCAGTGGGGCCCGCTTTTCAGTGGCTCTGCTAATTAACAGGGTTGATTAGCACTAATTAAATCCTAAACTATATTCAGATAGTGCAGGGCCCACACGTCAGTGACTAACTAACTAACCAAAAAATTAATACTAAACTAGGTTAGTTAACATGGCGGCCCCACTTGTCATTGACCCAAGGGCGACTGTTAAAGGTCAAACAGGGTCAAACCGACCGGCTATTAGCCGCCGGCGGCGACAGGCGCATCGGAGGGGCTCGGAAAACGCCCTCTGGCGACCAAATCAACGGCTGAGCCCATTTAAGAGTAGCTGGAGCTCGTGCGCATTGATTGGTGCCCTCAGCTTCGCCGGAGGTTGCCTAAAGTGACGGCGGCGACCTCAGACGCAGCGGCCGGCGTTCGGGTGATGAACGAAACGGCGTTACGGGCCACTCCAGGAGCAACGGGTGGCCCAGTCCGATGCGCAGGAGTGCAAGGCGTGTAGTGGCGAGCTCGGACGCAAGCTACGGTGGCTGTGGCCACGGCGGCAACTTGGCCGGCGGAGCCAAGCTCTCGGGTGCGGTGGTTAGCTAGGCTAGGTGGAGCAAACGATCGCGGGGAGAGAGGGGAAACAGGCAGGGGCTCACGGCGAATGCAGTGGTGGCCTCGGCGAGCTTGGGGAAGCACCGGAGCGGGCACACGGCCGCCGGCGATCTCGGTGGACTGAGGTTGAAGAAGACGAAGACGGCAGCGTTTCAGGGCTTCCGGCGTCGCTCGGCTTGGTGATGAGGTCGAGGACGAGGTAGCCGAGCTACTGGGCACGCCGAGGGGTCGAGGGGGAGGCTCTGGGTGCGGCAACGGCGAGCGGCAGCGACGATGGCGCTCGGCCACAAGACGCGGAGCGAGAGAGAGGAGGGGATGAGGACGAGGGAGTAGGCGAGACAGTTCGAGGCGCTGCGTGGCATCTCCAGGGCGTTCAGTGGGAGGCGGCAAGCAGGAGGTGGCCGGGGCGCGTGTGCGCGCACGGCGGCCACACGCCCGATGTCCTTCTGTCACGAGGAAGACGACAGGGGAGGGGCCAGGTGGGCTGGGCTGGCTTTGCCCAGCTGGGCTGCACAGGAGCTGGGCCAGGTGAGCGCCAGGTAAGTCCTTCTCTCTCTCTCTTTTCTAAAACTTTCTGTTTTATATTTTCTGAATTGTTTTGGCTTTATTAAAAATGCCAGGGCATTTTCAAAAATCATGAGACTGGTTGTGGCCACTGTTTGGATTATTTCCAATAGCCAACATTTCAGTTCATGAATATTTGGACATTTAAAATAATATATAAAATTTAAATGCCCAAATGCAAATATGGTATGATTTAAACCAGTGCCCAAAATATTCCACAAAAATGTTCACTATTTTTGGTTTGGTCTCAAAGCCTTGCCAAAATTATCAAACATTGATGAAGCCACTTTGGGTCATTGGAAATGATTTTAGTTTTGACCCTAGTTGAATTCATTTGGTGCTAGGGTTTGAACACCCCCATTTCCAAGTTTCTAAGAAAATTAAACAGGATGCACAAGGTCATGCAGAGTCAAGCAAAGGCTAAAGCTATAGGGATGTGACATCGTGATCGTAATTATATTTATAATTTCTGGCCTCACGAAGGAGAAAGCATCGTTCAAGCTTGGGGGAGGCTTAAGTCAATGTTATATTCATGCCCCAATCATGAGCTCTCAAGAGAAATGATCATCCAAAATTTTTATGCTCGGCTTTCTCATAATAATCGCTCCATGCTTGATACTTCTTGTTCTGGCTCTTATATGATGAAGACTATTGACTTCAAATGGGATTTATTGGAAAGGATTAAACGCAACTCTAAAGATTGGGATCTCAACGAAGGTAAGGAGTCAGGTATGACCCCTAAGTTTTGATTGTGTTAAAGCTTGTATGGATACCCATGTTTTCCGTGAGTTTAGCACTAAATATGGACTTGACTCTGAGATAGTAGCTTCTTTCTGTGAATCTTTTGCTACTCATGTTGATCTCCCAAAGGAGAAGTGGTTCAAATACCATCCCCCTATTGAAGTAAAAGTAGTTGAACCTATTAAATTTGAAGAAAATATTATCACTTACAGTGTTGATCCTGTTATACCTACCGCTTATATTGAGAAACCACCTTTCCCTGTTAGGATAAAGGACCATGCTCAAGCTTCAATTGCAGTTCGTAAGAGTAATACGAGAACACCTACACTCTCTGAGCAAATTAAAGTTGAACCTAGTGTTGTTATGGTTAAAGTTCTCTTGGTAGAAGATTTAGATGGACATGTTATTTATCTCCAAGAAGAGTCTGCTAGAATAGCCAAACCCAATGCTAGGAACAAACATAGACCGGTTGTAGGGTTGCCTGTTATCTCTGTCAAGATAGGAGATCATTGCTATCATGGTTTATGTGACGTAGGTGCTAGTGCGAGTATTATTCCTCTTGACTTGTACAACGAAATTATGCACGATATTGCACCTATCAAGCTAGAATGGATTGATGTTACTATTAAGCTTGCCAATAGAGACACTATTTCACCAGTTGGGATTGTTAGAGATATTGAAGTCTTGTGTGGGAAGGTTAAATACCCTGCTGATTTTCTTATTCTTAGTTTCCCACAAGATGCATTCTATCCCATTATATTTGGTAGACCCTTCTTGAATACTGTTAATGCCAAGATAGACTGCGTGAAAGATATTGTTACTGTTGGATTAGGGGATACGTCTCATGATTTTAACTTTGCTAAATTCCGTAGACAAACCCTTGAAAAGGCACCACCCAGTAAGGATGAACTTATTGGTCTTGCTTTTATTGCCGTGCCACCTAATGATCCTTTAGAACAATACTTGCTAGACCATGAAAATGATATGCATATGAATGAGAGAAGGGAAATAGATGAAACATTCCTTACACAAGGACCCGTATTGAAAAACAACTTGCCTGTTGAAATCATAGGGGATCCTCCTCCACAAAAGGGTGATCCCGTGTTTGAACTTAAACCTTTGCCTGATAATCTTAAGTATGTTTATCTTGATGAAAAGAAGATATATCATGTTATTATTAGTGCTAACCTTTCAGAGCAGGAAGAAGAAAAAATATTGAAAACTCTGAAGAAGCACCGAGCTGTTATTAGATATACTCTGGATGATCTTAAGGGCATTAGTCCCACTATATGCCAACACAAGATAAAATTGGAAGAAAATGCTAAACCAGTTATTGATCATCAATGATGGTTAAATTCTAAGATGAAAGAAGTGGTAAGGAAGGAAATACTAAAGCTCCTAGAAGCATGTATTATCTATCCAGTTGTTGATAGTCAGTGGGTAAGTCATGTCCATTGCGTTCCTAATAAAGGAGGTATGGTTGTTGTCCCTAATGATAAAGATTAATTGATCCCGCAAAGAATAGTTACAGGTTATAGGATGATAATTGATTTCCATAAGTTAAATAAAGCTACTAAGAAAGATCATTACCCCTTTCCATTCATTGATCAAGTGCTAGAAAGGTTATCCAAACATACTCATTTCTGCTTTCTAGATGGTTATTCCGGTTTCTCTCAAATACCTCAGTCAAAAGGGGATCAAGAAAAGACCACTTTTACTTGTACTTTCGGTACCTTTGCTTATAGACGTATGCCTTTTCGTATATGTAATGCACCTGCTACCTTTCAAAGATGTATGATGGCTATATTATCTGATTTTTGTGAAAAGATTGTTGAGGTGTTCATGGGTGATTTCTCCGTTTACGGAACTTCTTTTGATGATTGCTTAAGCAACCTTGATCGAATTTTGCAGAGATGTGAAGACACTAACCTTGTCTTGAATTGGGAGAAGTGGCACTTTATGGTTAATGAAGGCATTGTCTTAGGACATAAAATTTCTGAAAGAGGTATTGAAGTTGACAAAGCTAAAGTGGATGCTATTGAAAATATGCCATTCCCTAAGGATATCAAAGGTATACGAAGTTTCCTTGGTCATGCCGGGTTTTATAGGAGGTTCATTAAGGACTTCTCCAAAATCTCCAGGCCTCTGACTAATCTCTTACAAAAATATATTCCTTTTGTCTTTGATGATGATTGTCTAGAAGCATTTGAAATACTTAAGAAAGCATTGATCTCTGCACCTATTGTCCAGCCTCCTGACTGGAATTTACCCTTTGAGATTATGTGTGATACTAGTGATTGTGCTGCAGGAGCTGTTTTAGGGCAAAGAGTTGATAAGAAATTGAATGTTATCCAGTATGCTAGTAAAACTCTAGATAGTGCCCAAAGAAACTATGCTACTACTGAGAAAGAATTTTTACCAGTTGTATTTGCTTGTAATAAGCTTAGACCCTATATCGTTGATTCTAAGGTAACTATTCACACTAATCATGCTGCTATCAAATACCTTATGGAAAAGAAAGATGCTAAGCCTAGACTTATTAGATGGGTTCTCTTGCTGCAAGAATTTGACTTGCATATTATTGATAGAAAGGGAGCTGAGAACCCTGCTGCAGGTAACTTGTCTAGGTTAGAGAATATACTTGATGACCCACAACCTATAGATGATAGCTTTCCTGATGAACAACTAGCTTTCATAAATACTTCTCGTACTGCTCCATGGTATGCTGATTATGCTAATTATATTGTTGCTAAGTTTATACCTCCTAGCTTCACATACCAGCAAAAGAAAATGTTCTTCTATGATTTGAGGCATTACTTTTGGGATGACCCACATCTCTATAAAGAAGGAGTAGATGGTATTATTAGACGTTGTGTACCTGAGCATGAACAGGAACAGATCCTACGCAAGTGCCACTCCAAGGCTTATGGAGGACACAATGCGGGAGATAGAACTGCACACAAGGTATTTCAATCCGGTTTTTATTGGCCTACTCTCTTCAAGGATGCCCGTAAGTTTGTCTTATCATGTGATGAATGTAAAAGAATTGGTAATATTAGTAGACGTCAAGAAATGCCTATGAATTATTCACTTGTTATTGAACCATTTGATGTTTGGGGCTTAGATTATGTGGGACCTTTTCCTGCCTCTAATGGGTACACAAATATTTTAGTTGATGTTGATTACATTACTATGTGGGTAGAAGCTATTCCAACTAGTAGCGCTGATCATCACACCTCTATTAAGATGCTTAAAGAAGTCATTTTTCCGAGGTTTGGAGTCCCTAGATATCTAATGACTGATGGTGGTTCCACTTTATTCATGGTGCTTTCCGTAAGATGCTTGCTAAATATGATGTCAACCATAGAATTGCATCCCCTTATCACCCACAGACTAGTGGTCAAGTAGAACTATGTAATAGGGAGTTGAAATTAATCTTGCAAAAGACAGTTAATATGTCTAGGAAGAATTGAACCAAGAAACTTGATGATGCATTATGGGCCTATAGAACTGCATACAAAATTCCTATGGGTATCTCTCCATATATGATGGTATATGGAAAAGCTTGTCACTTACCTCTTCAGCTAGAACATAAGGCATATTGGGCTAATAAAGAGCTCAACTATGATTTCAAACTTGCCGGTGAAAAGAGGTTATTTGAAATTAGCTTCCTTGATGAGTGGAGAACCCAGGCCTATGAGAATGCCAAACTGTTTAAAGAAAAAGTTAAAAGATGGCATGACAAAAGGATACAAAAATGTGAATTTAATGTAGGGGATTATGTCTTTCTATTCAACTCTCGTTTAAGATTTTTTGCAGGAAAACTTCTCTCCAAGTGGGAAGGACCTTACGTTATCGAGGAGGTTTATCGCTCTGGTGCCATAAAAATCAACAACTTCGAAGGCACAAATCCGAAGGTGGTGAATGGTCAAAGAATTAAACATTAGATCTCAGGTGATCCTATAAATGTTGAAACCAATATTATAGAAACCGTAACCCCGGAGGAATACATAAGGGACACTTTCCAGAACAATTCAGCCTCCGAAAAGGAAGAGGTACGTGATACGGTAAGTAAACCGACTCCAAAACAGTTCTAAAGGCAATTTTTCTCCAATTTGGAATATTTAGAAAAATAGAAAAATAAACCGCAGTCCGAAAGAGACACGAGGCGTCCACGAGGGTGGAGGGTGCGCCCCCCTTCCCAGGGCGCGCCCCCCTGCCTCGTGGGCACCCCGTGTGTCCCCCGGACTCCGTTTTCTTGTGGGTTACTCCTTTTTGTCGGGAAAAATTCATTATATATACTCTCGAAGGTTTTGACCTCTGTATCATGCATAAATCATCTGTTTTTGTTTCGAGCTGTTGTTTTTGACATATCTAGATCATCATGGCGTCCTCCAACACCCCCAAGGACAAGTTCTTCGAGAAGGTCATCAAGCCCTACCTTGCGGACGTGCTGCACCACCCCAAAAACATTGAGTTGCATGAGGGGGTGCTGCACATCCGTGATGTTGAGGGGCCGAGGAGGACCGGCAGCGTAGAGGCAAGACTTGAAGCAATGGAGCAACAAGTTTTCAAGTGCCAAGGTATGGTGGAACAAGGACTCAACGCCAATCACATGATGATCTCGGAGCTCGCCGACAACCTCAAGCTGGACTCAAGGATCTACGAGGAAGCTATCTCTAATCTTCAAGAGAAGATCGAACCCCTCCAAGCCCAGATCTATGACCTGCAAAACCAAAACTGTGAGTATGAATATAGATTCAAGAAGATGAGTTTGGCTGCAGATTTGACTACCCCGGAGACTCGATCATCCTTCTACGATGGTGAACCCATGCCTTGGAAGGTGGACAACCAGCCTACATCATCAACAACTCCATCATCACCACCCCTCGAAGAAGGAGTCATAATCATATGGGTATGGGCACTCCCCTTGGCAACTGCCAAGCTTGGGGGAGTGACCCCGGTATCGTATCACCATCACTCCTATCTTTACCGTTTACTTAGTTCGATCCTTTTGGTAGTATCTTGATCTAGTAGAATAAAGTTGCATGATCTAGTTGTGAGCTTTTGCTTTCTGAGCTTTACCCTTTGTAATCGAGTCCGTGAGCTATATAATAAAGATTAGTGTTGAGTCAAGGGCTTGATTTCCTCACTTGGGTCATGATAAATAGTTAGAAAACATAAAGAGTATCAAAGAGATCATATCGATCTTATGGGAAGTAATGACTTCACATACAAGAGTATGATAAATAAATGTTGTTGGGAGGTGACAAACATAGTTTTGGTCATCGTTGCAATTAATAGGAAGTAATAAAAGAAGAGGGGCTTCACATACAAATATACTATCTTGGACATCTTTTATGATTGTGAGCACTCAATAAAGTATGACATGCTAAAGAGTTGATGTTGGACAAGAAAGACAACATAATTGGTTATGTCTTCTTATATCCGAAATAAAGTATATTGTCATGGATCATCCAACATGTTGAGCTTGCCTGTCCCCCTCATGCTAGCCAAAACTCCTCGCACTAAGTAGAGATACTACTTTTGCTTCCGTATATCCTTAAACCCAGTTTTTCCATGAGAGTCCACCATACCTACCTATTGATTGAGAAAGATCCTTCCAAGTAAGTTGTCATGCTGCAAATCAGCTAAAATATGTATGATTTATTAGTGCGGGAGAAATTAGCTTTATACAATCTTGTGATATGGAAGTAATAAAAGCGACGGACGGCATAATAAAGGTCCTTATCACAAGTGGCAATATAAAGTGAAGTTCTTCTATGCTAAGACTTTGTGCATCCAACCATAAAAACACATGACAACCTCTGCTTCCCTCTGTGAAGGGCCAATCTATTATTCCTATCTTATAAGTGTCAAGGTGAAATCCACCTTTCCTTTTTGCATTTTATCCTTTGGCAAGCACATTGTGTTGGAAAGATCCTGACATATATACCCACTTGGCTGTAATTTTTCATGATCTATTACTGTTGACATTACCCTTGAGGTGAAAAGTTCGGAGGCAACACCATAAGCCCCTATCTTTCTCTGTGTCCGATTAAAACTCCATAAACATAAGTATTGCGTGACTATGAGCAATTGTGAAAGACTATATGATAGTTGAGTATGAAGGCTTGCTGAAAAGCTCTTATATTGACTCTTTCTGATGTTACGATTAATTGTTATTGCTTCAATGCCCAAGATCAAAGTTTGTTAGTTTCCAATGAAATTTATGATTCATACTTGATATTTTGGATGATTTGTTACATTAGCATAAGAATCATATGACTATATTTATATAAGTTGCTGTTATGATAGTGATCATGATGCCCTCATGTCTGTATTCTGTCTTTATCGACACCTCTATCTCTAAACATGTGGACATATTTTTCGATATCAGCTTTCGCTTGAGGACAAGCTTGGGGTAGTTGATACGTCCATTTTGCATCATGCTTATAAGTTGATATTTATTGCATTATGGGCTGTTTTTAAATGTTTTGTCACAATACTTATGCCTTTTCTCTCTTATTTTACAAGGTTCACATGAAGAGGGAAAATGCAGGCAGCTGGAATTCTGGGCTGGAAAAGGAGCAAACTCTGGAAACCTATTCTACACAACTCCAAAAGCCCTGAAACTCAACAGAACATCATTTCGGAAAATATAAAAAATATCTGGCGAAAGAAACCCACGAGGGGGGCCAGCTGGAAGGCCCCCGGTGCCCATCTTCTCCTATATGAGGTGTTTTGACTTGGAAAAAAAACCATAAGGAGGCTTTCGGGAGCAGATGCCGCCATATCGAGGCGGAACCCAGGCAGAAACCAATCTAGGGCTCCGGCAGAGCTGTTCTGTCGGGGATACTTCTCTCCGGGAGGGTGAAATCGTCACCGCCGTCATCACCAACAACTCTTCCATCTTGGGGAGGGTTATCTTTATCAACATCTTCACCAGCACCATCTCCTTCAAACCCTAGTTCATCTCTTGTATCCAATCCTTGTACCCAAACCTCAGATTGGTACCTGTGGGTTACTAGTAGTGTTGATTACTCCTTCTAGTTGATGCTAGTTGGTTTATTTGGTGGAAGATCATATGTTCAGATGCATTTTGCATATTAATACCCCTCTAATCATGAACAATATTATGTCTTGTGAGTAGTTACTTTTGTTCCTGAGGACATGGGAGAAGTCTTGCTATTAGTAGTCATGTGAGTTTGGTCTTAGTTCGATATTTTGATGAGATGTATGTTGTCTATCCTATAGTGGTGTCATGTGAACGTCGACTACATGACACTTCACCATTATTTGGGCCTAGAGGAAGGCATTGGGAAGTAATAAGTATATGATGGGTTGCTAGAGTGACAGAAGCATAAACCCTAGTTTATGCGTTGCTTCGTAAGGGGCTGATTTGGATCCATATGTTTCAGGCTATGGTTAGGTTTACCTTAATACTTCTTTTGTAGTTGCGGATGCTTGCATTAGAGGTTAATCATAAGTGGGAGGCTTATCCAAGTAAGGGCAGCACCCAAGCACCGGTCCACCCACATACCAAATTATCAAAGTACTGAATGCGAATCCGACGATCGTGATGAAAACTAGCTTGACGATAATTCCCATGTGTCCTCGGGAGCGCTTTCCTTTATATAAGAGTTTTTCTAGGCTTGTCCTTTGCTACAAAAATGATTGGGCCACCTTGCTGCAGCTTATTTTCTTTTACCCTTTGTCACTTGCTACCAATTACCTTATCACAAAACTATCTGTTACCTATAATTTCAGTGCTTGCAGAAAATACCTTACTGAAACCTGCCTATCATTTCCTTCTGCTCCTCGTTGTGTTCGACACTCTTAATTATCGAAAGGACTACGATAGATCCCCTACACTTGTGGGTCATCAACCACCGACCCCACAGAGTTCCTCCAGCTCTACGAGCTGAGCATCGAAGCGTCCAACGGCACCGAGCAGGTCATGGCGAACTGGTTCCCCATGGCTCTCAAGGATGGCGCACGTTCCTGGCTCCTGAACCTCCCCATGGGATCCATCTCCTCCTCGGGGGAGCTTCGTGAGTGTTTCGTCGCCAACTTCCAGGGCACCCGCGACCGAGCCCCGGCGGCCACGGATCTGCGCGGCATAAGGCAGCAGTCGGGTGAGACCCTGCAAAAGTACATTCAACATTTCAACACCATGCGCCTCAGGATCCCCAGGGTCTCAAACGAGGCCATCATCTCGGCGTTCTCCGATGGTGTCCGCGACGTCAGGATGAGGGAGGAGCTCGCCATCCACGAGGACCTGTGCACAGCCCTCGAGATGTTCAAGTTCGCGGCAAAGTGCGCCAGGGCGGAGGAAGGAGGCCTCTCCCTCCAGGAGATGCCTGAAGCGGAGGCAGACGACAAGAAGGCCAAGGCCAAAGAAGCAAAGCGCAAGGGACCCACCATGCTGGCTGAGCCAGAAGTGAAGCGTGGATGCGGCTACAACGACCCCCCCCCCCCCGAGCATACTGCGTCTTCCATGATGTCCACAGCCACAACACCAATGACTGCCAGGAGCTCAGGGCAATGCGCGGCGGGCGTGTCAGGCAGTGCCCTAAGCGCGACAACCGTGGCTACGGCCGCGAGGAGGCTGTGGTGGAGGACGCTGGGACGGCAGGAAATCGTGCCAAGGATTGTGTGACCAGCCTCGTGAGGACCACTGGCAGGAGCAACCTCGTGACGCCCCCTTGGCACGACCAGCCTTGTGAGGGTCACCCTCAGGGCAATGCAGGTCTGCCTCCGCTGCCACCACCGCCAAGAAGGAACGAAGACGACCGCCAGGGAGATGGAGCAGGGGGCTTTCAGGAGCCGCGTGCGGTTGCATGCATCTTGGGAGGAGCTCGGTGGCCCATTGCATCTTCAAGCAGTTATCTTGTGAGGTGAACGCGGCGCTTCCCAGGACGGACGCCGCGCGCAACCTCAGGTGGACCAAGCAGGTCATCGCCTTCGACCCCAAGGACTAGCTCAAGTGCACCGCAGCCCCAGGCGCTCTCCCGATGCTCTGCACTCCGACCATCAGCAACGTCCTCGTGACCAAGACCCTCATCGACGGCGGAGCAGGGCTGAACGTCCTCTCCGTCCAGACCTTCGACACGCTCCAGGTCCCCTACGATCAGCTCCACTCGACCAAGCCATTCTATGGAGTCACTGATGGCTCCACACTCCCGCTGGGGCAGGTCCGCCTCCCCGTCACCTTTGGTGACCGCGACAACTATCACACCGAGCTCATCGACTTCGACGTCGCCAACGTCCACCTCCCGTACAACACCATCCTTGGGTATCCTGCCCTCACCAAGTTCATGGCAGCGACCCATCATGGCTACAACGTCCTCAAGATGCCCAGGAGTGGCATAGTCATAACGATCGCCTCCGACAAGAAGGAAGCCGTGCGTTCCCTGGAGCGCGCCTACCAGACCGCGGCGGTTGAGAGCTCCGACGAAGATGGAGCCATCTTCGCCCTGCAAACCGCCCCCAAGAAGAAGAAGAAGAACCTGCCCACCAACAGACCTCAGGACGCACGGGCTCCTGACAGTTCCGCCTCAGGACCCGCACCTGCCGAGGAGGCGCCTTCCACCCTCTCATAGGGACGCGTGCCCGACGCCCCTCTTAGGACGGGCTCGAGGGCTCTCCTTTGGAGTGTCTCTGGCCTGACCAACGTCACGAGGGAGGTGTTCGGGCACCACCTGCAGGCGTGTCTCGACGCGCGTTTTTGTGTGCCCAGCGTGAGCCGTACAGCGCTGGGGGCTCAGGACTTCATCGACCAGGTTACCGAGGAACTTCAGTATGCAAGGCTCATATGCGGTGGGCATAACCGCGCGATGCCAAGCTCACCTACCCGCAACCCGAGCGACCACTTCCGCGTTTGCATCGACGTCGCGGGTCTCAACCGAGCCGCTTCTTTGGAGCCCTTCCTGCTGACGGTGGTCGGCCGGAGGAGGGCTCTCCCCTGCAGCTACGTCCGCACGCTCTTCGACTTCCTCAACGCAGCTGCCATGTTCCAGCGCCTCACACGGTAGGCTTTGGGGGCTCGGGAGGCTCAGTGGCAGGCGGTCCAGACGGAGCGAGAGCCAGACCCCTGCGACCACTGAGGGCCTCCGGTGCCCCTGGGCCTCAGGAGCCTGACGATCCTCAGGGGCAACCCGCACGGCTCGCGTCTTCAGCTACCCCAACTCTTCTTCGGCAAGTGTCAGGTGACGTTTCAGGTATTCAATCGAGGGCGCCCACTGGGCTGCATCATCCTCGAGCTGCTGGGGGCTCTCCCCCCCGCAGCTGTCTCTTTTTGTGCATGAATCAAGGCTAGTTGCTTCTTCCTATTTGCATTATATATATTCTTGGCGTTCTCACCGCCACTAAGTTCATGAGCCCTTGCGAGCCCACTCGCGACCGCCCCATGATTAAGGACTGGCACGACATCTGTTCTCGGGTCCGTCCCTGTAGTGTTGCTAACTCCAAGGGCTGAGCTCTATCTCACGAGCCATTCCTTTGACGTCACCTCCCGTGGTCCTTGGTGCCTTCTTCTCGCATGGGCTAATCGTGGATGGGTAAGTAGGGGCCAGTGGCAGGTGCCTCGCTCACACGGGAACCGCGCGACGGTTGTTTTTCTTTTGGACTGTTGCATTAGAAGACTGGGCACGATGTCTGTGCTCGGGTCCGTCCCTGCAGCGTCGATAAATCCAGCGGCTGAGCTCTGTCTTACGGGCCGATCCCGCTCACGTCACCTCCTAGGGTCGTTGGTGCTGCGGCCTTCTCATGCGATGCCCTCTAGAGATGCACTCGACGCAGGTCGACGCAACACCTCTCTTTTCACATTTTGCAGAAGAAGACTCCGGCGCAACCCGCCTTAGGGTAGGGTCTCGTGAGTGATGCGTAAGCTCATGAGAACTTCCTCAGAGTCGTTCAGCTCGTCTTGAGGAGGGCCCATATACACCTTGGCTGTCCTGCCGTGCAAGCCACGTGTCAGGATGGGGTTGCACACGCCCCGGAGTCTCTCCCAGTGGGAGGCTCCCTCCCATGGTCCAGTGGAAGTGCCATGCTCCGCGTTGGCCGAACCAACCGAGGAGCGGTTATGCCCACGAACCAGTGGAAGCACCAAGGTCCGCGCTGGCCACTATGACCGAGGAGCGGTTATGCCCACACTCCACGCAAGTGTGGTAGCTCTATGCTCCGTGCTAGTTATAAACAACTAAGGGCGGCCCCCGGCGGTCGCACCAACCTCAGGGTGCTTTTCAGCTCACGACGCTCACAGCTTCTCCTTGGATAGGTGTCGCGAGGGTGGCTAGGCACGGGGGCTATACTCAGGTCACGCCTGGCAGACGCCACCCTACCAGGTTCCCAGACACCTGGCTTTCTCGTGCTCCCCATCCTAGACGAAGGCTCGTTCTCCCTCAAGAGAGCCGTTCGTACGTCAAGGGGGACCCCTAGGCATCGCGACCCAGGGGCCTCACTAGTCACGTAGCCCCTCATTCCTTGAGCCCGGTGCTCAACAGCGGTCGAGGTATGTGCGGGGCTGGCCCTGCCGACACAGAATGCAAACGCGATCGCTTGAACGTTAAGGGGTACCCCTGGGCATCGCGACCCAGGGGCCTCACTAGCCACCTAGCCCCTCATTTCTTGAGTCTAGTTATTATGATAACCCCAGTCACCCGAAGGGCTCAATGGCGATCGAGGTATGCGCGGGGTTGGGCCCTGCCGAAGTAGAGCACTTAAGAAAACATGCATGGAAATCATCAAGTTCAATCTAGTTATTACAATAATACCAAGTTCTCCAAGTTCAAACGAGTCCTTATGCCTCCCCGAGGCACTTGTATCTCCTTCATCTGAACAGGAACATGTCAGGCATCACCAATCACGTCATCACTAGTCTCCGCCTCCTCGGCCGCGGCAATAGTGACCTGGAGGAACGCCTCCACTAGTTCCTTGACCTTCGCTTCCAGGGCCTAAGTAGCCGCGCTCTCTATGCTCGCGATCACGGGCTCAGACAGCAAGGCCAGGTCAAGAGTGGGATCATGGAGACATAGGTGGTCGCACACCTGCGTCCGGGCCAAGGTAAGGAGCGTGCGGCTTTCGACGTCTGCTAACTAGCCAATTGCGGCCGCAACCTCGCGCAGGGACTTCACAAGCGCGGCAAGGAGCCCGGCGGGGCCACCCTTCGGGGCAGCCAGTGGCTTCTCGAACCCTTCCCATAAGCAGCCCGCAGCGCCGTACGGGCCTCGAGCTCGAAGGCAGCGGGGCCTCGCAACTCACCACCACTGAGGCCGCAAGGGAATCTTCCTTCTCGCGCGCAGCTTGGGTCGCCCTGGCCTGCTCGGCCTCGGCCTTTAGCTTCTCCAGGCTCGCGTGATCAACGACCTGCTCCTGCTGTAGCCGGGATGTCTCAGCCTTCTATGCCTTGAGCTCCCTCTCCAACCTTTCAAGCTCCAGGGGCGCCCGGAGCCTTCCTCGCGAAGGGCCTCTAGCTCGCTCTCCGCCTTGTGGCAGTGCTTCTCGAAGGACGCAGCATCAGCTCGCGCGGCGTCGCGTGCCTGCGTGGCTGGCGCGGCTTCCTCTTGACCCTTGGCGGCAAACGCTGAGGCCTGGCTCCAGGAGGCCCGCGCAGACTCGTCTGCCAGGAGCCACCCAGAGATCAGGCCCAGGCTTCCTTCCATCTCGCGTCCATCACCACCCTGAAGTTCGCCACAGAGCCGAGCCAGCACAACGGAGGCGGCCTCCAAGGTCTCAGGGCCAGGCTGCATCGGCTGGCGAATGGGCGCCAACGAGACCGGCTTGTCGACCAAGAGCTCGGGGGCTCCGGCTCCCCTCGCTGGAGCAGCCGGAGCAGGAGCCGCTGCGGCCTCGCAAACAGCAACAACACCACCGCGTGCTCGGTGGCCCAGCTGGCCGAGGCGCGCAAAGCTATGGCACCCTTCCCCGCGGCCACAGCAGTGGCAGATGGAGCGGGGCACCGCGACGTGACCTCCCCCTTCACATTCTTCATCACGCCACCCAGGCTGCTGCGCCAAGAGAAGTACACCAGGAACACAACGATCGAGGGATAATAGGAGATTGCACACTTACTCATCGGAGGTGAGGCACACCCTCCTCTTCACCAGCAGGTCGGCCACGGCCGCTGGTGCTACGGGCGTGCCGGCGGTCCAAATCTTGGAAAGGCGGGAGGCAACGGAATTGGGCGCAGTCGTGGTCACCAGTTTTGCTGACAGGGCACTCCTCGGCGGGGTCGCCGCGTTGCTCCCCCCGGACGCATCGTGTCCGGATCGATGCAGAGTGGTCACCTGGGGCCGTCCGGCAGCACCTGTGCATGACGCCACCTCTTCAGCGGACGCCTCGGAGGAGTCCCCCTCGTCAACCCGGTCCTCGTCGCCCAGGGTCTCCTCCGAGTCCTCCTCGTCGCTCCCATCGTCGGCACGAGAGGACACATCAACCATCGGCGGAGCAGCCACGGGCACCCCGAAACCTGACATGGCCTTCAGCAGCTCGGCCTTGTCAGGACGGATGTACAGCAGCAGGTGGGCCCCCGAGAGGTCCTCAGGAACCATCACCAGGAGAGTGACCGAGGCAAGGTCCAGGTCGGCCTCGACCAGCATCCCCGAGCACAGCCTGAGCCTGTCATCATTCCTCGTCAGCTCCCACATGGGGCGCGAGTGTGCCTGGAGCGCCGCCAAACGCTGCCTCAGGAACTCCTTCATGATCTGGGCCCCTTCAAGCCTCGAGCCTAGGTTGGCTTCGATCCTTACCAAGACAGGTTTGGCAAGGAGATCGGTGAGCTTTGCGTAGCTCCAGCAGGCGCGTTTTGCCGGACGGTCGGTAGGCAGCACGAGCAGCGGATGAACATGCTGGGCATCCAGATAGACCCACCTCTTCCGGTGGGAGTCTATCTTCTTCCTGGCTGTCATCAGCCGGCAGCCCTGGCGCTGGAAGACGAAGGAGACACAGCCCGAGCATGGACCCTTGTCGTACCGCCGCATGGAGAAGAAGTGGCGGAAGAGGGCGACAGTCGGTTTCACCCCCACAAGCGCCTCACAATAAAAGGCAAAGAGCGACATGAGGAAGATGGAGCGAGGCTGGATGTGGAGAGCGTGCACCTGGTAATGGTCCAGGATGGCGTAGAAGAACTCCGAGAAAGGCGGCACGAGCCCGACGAAGATGCCGTGGAGGAAGAAGGGGTAGCTGGAATTCGGCAAGATCCGCGCCACGGTGGATCCGACCCAAATCTTCGTCGGGCCATACTCGTTGTGGACGCTCGACAAGAAAGACTGGACCTCCGAGTAGTTCGCCTCCTCGGTGATGGTGGTCTACTCGAGCGCCGCCTCAAGGGAAGAAGAAGATCCGGACGCCTGCGCGGCACCCTTGCTTTTCTTCGCCATTGCTGAGGTGCTGGAGGATGCAGGTGGTCTAGGAAGGTCGGAGGCGAAGGAGATGGAGATCTAAGCAGGAATGAAGGGAGGCGATAACTCCTCTGCAGCAAAGACAACCCCCTTTTGTCAAGTTACACGGTTGCTGAGATCGCGTGGGAAGCAGAGTCGCCCACGTCCCATCCAACCGTCATGCGCCAGCCTAGCCCGCAACCTTTTTGGGGCCCGCGGCGCTTTGTCCTTGATTAAGGCGTCACCCCGAAGCCAACTCCGCGCGCGCCTTGGGCCTGGGGGCTACTATCGGCGTCCTGGGAACCAGGGTACCCAGACTTGCCTGTCTGTGGACTGCGACGCGCTCCTGTCACGGCCTGGTATGGCCCAGCTGATTGACCAGCTGCCCAAGACCCTCACGAGGGGGCTAGGCCTCGCAAGGAGAACGGCATCGAGACCCCCTCAGGAGCGGCCTCGGCTAGGTTGCTCCGGAGGGGCGGAGAATCCAAGGCCAAGCCTACCTCAGGAGGAGGCAGTGACACAAGCAGTGATGCACCGCGCCAGCGAGTGCTAGCGTGTGCCAGCGGCGCAGTTGCCATTTTGGTGCAAAGGAGAGAGCGCAGGCGCAGGTTCCCACGGAGTGGGATTAAGGTTTCCCCTTCGGTGCAACAAGACCGAAGACTGCAAGGATGACAGGGAGGATGTCACCACCGAGCCCACCGCCGCGTCACCGCCAGATCCTTTTGCAGGTGAAGACCGCTTTTGTCAGGACAAGAACGTCCTTGTGTTCCCGCTCAAAATGGCCGTTGTGGGATCCCTTCCCTCCTAAACATTTTGGGGGAAGAGGACCCTGGCCGCCTATGTAAGTAGCTAGGATCCCCACTATGAAGGACTCAGTTCAGATCAGATCCAGAAACTCCGCCCTCGCATAAGGGAGCAAGAACTCTTACCTCCTGACCCTCCTGAGCTCAGGAACCACTTTAGTCATCCATATTCAAGCCCTCCCGAGGCCAATCAACCAAAGTAGGAAGTAGGGTTTTACACCGCAAGGTGGCCTGAACCTGGGTAAATTCTTGTGTGCTTTACTTGTTGTTCACTTGAATCTCTTTATCGGACGAGGGCGAGACGCTAGGTAGACGTGATGTGACACCTCGAGACCGATGCGCTAGGTGTCAGCTAGTTATTCGTCGTCGTTGCCATGTCATCTGCTTGCGTGTTGCATCTTGCCATGTCACCGTGTGCATTGCATCGGCATGTTTTCAAAACTTGCATCCGTTCGTAGTTGCCCCGTCCTCTCCGTTGTCCGTTTTGAGCCCAGACACACTCGCACGTGCCGCGGCACCTCCGGATACTTATTTTATGAGTGACCGGAAAATAATCTCGAAATGGGGTGAAACTTGGCGTGTGGTCTTATTATAGTGTAGACAGACCGCCTGTCAAATTTCATTGCATTCGGAACCCGTTTGACAGCCCGACGGATAAGTAGAGCGGCACCGTCGCTGGTTTATTCGTCATATGTTTTTCGGTTTCCGAAAACTCCCGCGGGCCTCTCTTTCTCACCTTCCTCTCAGCACCAATGCCTCTTTACAGCCCACCTAGGCCCAACCTACCTCTTTCCCTGGCCGGAGCCATCCGATCGAGATCAGAGGGTTCTAAAACACCCCCAAACCCTAATCCTAACCCCCCTTCCATGCCATTTTTAGGCATTTCCCTAGCCCTTCCCCTACCTCTAGCCCCTCCTCCTCTTTTTCCGTGCGCATCCAACCCCCTCCTCCTCAAATTCCAGCGCAGCCACCTCATCCCCGCCAAATGGAGCCTCCTGGTTGGCCGAGCCACCTCCTGAGCCCTCCCGCAACCAACAAGCAGCCGCCCCGTGGCCTCCCTGCCACGTCCCATCGCGCCGGCCCGCCAGGCCCGCACGCAGCCCTCCCGGGCCCGAGCCGTCCGAGCCGCCGTGGCCGCAGCGCCCCGCTGCCAGCGCCTCTAGCCTCCTAGCGCTCGATCCGATCTGGATCGAGGCCTCCACCTCCGCCTCCTGGCTCCCCGCCGCCTTGCCGGACTGGCCGTCGCCGGTGGCCAGACCGAGCCCCGCCGTTCGCCTGCACCTTGCCGGCAGAGCTCTGCGCCGCCGTCGCCCTGCACTCACCGTGCCGCCCGAGCCTCCCCTCGCCAGCCTCCGCCTCCTCGCCGCCGGAACTCCCGCCTCCGGTCGGATCCAGGCCGGATCCGTTGGATCTGCTCGTCCCCGACCCCGGCGCCCCGTTCGGCCGCTCCTCCACCTCTTTCCCCGCCGGTGCCACGCGTGAGCCGCCGCCGTCGCACCGTTCGTCACCTGGGAGATCCAGACGGCCCGAGCTCCCCTACCACGTCGGCCGCGACCCCGTGCTGGGTTGGCCCCAGCTCCAGCGCCGACAGGCCAAGGCCCAGCTCCAGGCCCCGCCCCGGCCTGGCTCTTCCTCCTCCTAATGGGCCGAAGCCCATGGTGAGCAGCCCCCTTTTCCCCCCGCCTGTGCATCTTTTACTTATCTAGCGCTCTCTCCGTTTTTTTCTCGTTGTTTAAAAAAACTGCTAAGTCCCTGAAAGTTGTAAATTTGTGTGCAACTATGAGTTCTTGTAACTTTTTGTGTGTATGTCCAAATTGTGCATGTGATATGTCAAAATGTTCTGTGTGATATGCTCTTCATTTTATTCCATTATGGCATGCTTGTTGAGTTCCTCTTGATGCTCTAATCATCGTTGCAAGAGTGCTATATGTTTAAGACTGCCATTATCTGTAATTTTGTTAGCATGTTTGTGAGGTGATAACTTTGTGCATATTGGTCCAAATGGAGTGTGTGATATGTCAAAATGTTCATTGTGAAGTGCTCTACATGTTGATTGTTGTAGCATTCATGTTAGGTGACATATTGCCATGTTAATCTCTATTGCAAAAGTGCATGTGGCTGATAAGTGCTGGAACTTGTTATGAGATGCTGATTTGACTTCCTCTTTGCTATTGGTGTGTTTGTCTTCATGCCACATGTCAATATGTTTTAGAAGCACAATCATATGATCTTTGTTGTGGTGCATTTGTCAGGACCCCGATCCTAAGTCACACAAGTCTAGCCTGTAACACATCATATCACTTTGCGGCCTCACGCACGGTATCCCCACGGGTACCACCTTACCTGGCCCGGGACCGTTTGCGCAGTTTGGCACACGTATATGATAGTGTCGTTAGCATCCGTATGACAGAGAACCCGGGCCGAAATGACTAGTTATAAACCAAAAGTGGCACTAAATTACAGAGACAGGCATACATGACCCAGCAACGAACGTGTCGGTCATCAACGTATGAACCCAAGTCGTAGCAAGCTACAAGGACTTAAAGGAACAACGCGTGACATTTCCCTTAAGGGACAGACACAGGAGCGAAGAAGGACACATGCCGGCCAGCCTAAGTGTTCCGGAGCAGTAGCGAGCTACCAAGGCTCGGTGGAAGCACTAGGAGACATTTCCCTGTAAGAGAGGCTACCAAAGGTAAACAACTAGGTGTCGGATCCCACACATAGCAATACACATTACACGTACGCATAACATGCAAGTATGTGCTGTACAACATGGCATCACAACATAACTCAACAACTCATATAGATAAAGGCCCAGAAGAGCCATCATAGCATTTATTACAAACAGAGGTCACATGACCCAACACACAGAGCATACAGGCAACGGAGGCATAACATGTCTGGGTACAGACAACTACAAATGAAAAAGGCTGGGAAGCCTGACTATCTACAAGATCCTACAAGGGTACAAGATCGTAGCTGAGGTAACAAGCTAAACATCGAAGTCCACGCGGAACCACTAGCGAGACTAAAGTCTCTCTTCAAAAACATAAATTAAGCAAACGTGAGTACAAAGGTACTCAGCAAGACTTACATCAGAACTAGCTACATATGCATCTATATCAACAAAGGGGTGGTGGAGTTTGACTGCAGCAAGCCAGCTTTGACTCGGTGGCTATCCTAAACTACGACTGCAAGTAACTCTTTTGAGGTGGCGCACACGAGTCCACATATTCACCACTCAATACACCACTATGGATCCGCTCCCGTCTCCCTACGAGAAGGCCATCCATAGCACTCACGCTTATCTTGCACGTTTTAGAGTATCCACTTTCACTTGTCTATGAACTGTAGAGGTAACCCAGAAGTCCATTACCGCGGAGACGGCTATTCGAATAGATTATATTTAACCCTGCAGGGGTGTACTTCTTCACACACGCTCTCACCACTTACCGCCGTTTACACGATATGTACTCGGCAACCTTCAAGCGGAGGCCCAACGAGGGTGTCGGCCACGACCTAACTAACCACACAAGTCTCTCGTCCAGGTTTATCGCCTATTTGGGTTCCATCCGTGGGGAGATCCGGCCGAGGTGTCGCTCACGGCCCCAAACGATGTGTACAGGGTTCCCGCATCACCAAACGGGCGATCGGTACACCGTGCCACGTACCTGCCGCGTCACAGCCCACCCCGAGGGTCAGAGCTGCGCACGACCTCCAGTAAACTACAAACACCAGAAACTAGTTGCAACTCCTGGACAGAGATCATGTTGATTAATAAGTCGAGAGAGTCAATTAAGGATCCCAATGTGTGGTAGTAGCTGTTTCATGGACCAACCAACACAGAACTCAGTTCCTGAGGACGGCTGCAATGAGACAACCCACCATGTACTCCTACATGGCCTCTCATCGCTACCTATACCAAATCGTGTTCACACACTTAGCTCTCAACAGTAGGACATGTTCACCACATTCCAATTCATCCCCGATGAATCAGACCTGACACAACTCTAAGCAATAGCAGGCGTAACCAGAAAGCATGAATGAGTAGGCACAACATGGCTCAAACAACTCCTACTCATACTAGTGGGTTTCAACTATTTACTGTGGCAATGACGGGTCATGTAGTGGAAAGGGGTTCAACTACCGCAGCAGGTAACAGTTGGAGCGTTGTTGTCCTAATGCATTAAAAGAGAGCAAGAGCGAGAGAGTGGGATTGTATCGGAATGCTCAATGGGGTTTTGCTTGCCTGGCACTTCTGAAGATAACATTGGGTCTTCATCGGTGTCATCGAACTCATCGTCGGAACACGTCTACTGAAAGGGAACAACACCGGCAATAGAGAAAGAAACACAATCGATGCAATGCGACAATATGATGCATGATCATGACATGGCAATATGCTGTTGATTGAGCTAATGCAACTAGCAACACAATTAAATGAAGTTGGTTTGAATCCAAGATTCAAATTCAAACTCCATATGTGATTATTTAAATGCCATTTAATTGATTTGACCTGATCAGCAGGTTTAACTTGTTCAAACATGCACGAAAATGCCATAAACAGATTCCTTGGATTTTTCTGATCATTTTTCATATATAAATTATTTTCATCTGAGCTACGGTTGATTTTATATGATTTTTAGAAGTTTTGGCTATTTTCTGAAATAAATAAATCATTTATTATTTATTTAAAATTCCAGAAAATAGATACTGCGTCAGCATTGAGTAAGCATGACGTCAGTAGGGTCAAAGGACTGCCCTGGGTCAAACATGACCAGTGGGGCCCACTGGTCAGTGACTAGGCTAATTTAACAGAGACTATTAGTGTGAAATTAATCCTAACTAAAGTGTCAGGGGGGGTGGCCCACATGTCAGTCTCTCAGGCCTAATTAAGTTTAGTTTTTAAACTAAACTAATTTAACAGGGGTTGGCCCCACGTGTCAGTGACTCACTAACTAACCTAATAGTTAAACTAAACCAGGTTAATTAACAGGGCGGGACCCCACATGTCAGAGACCCAGGGGGGGTCAAACCTCGGGTCAAAGAGGCCAAGCCCACCGGTCAAAAAGTCAAAAGTGCCGGCGGCTAGCCGCCGGCGAGGCTGAGCGCGGCGGAGGGCGTCGGAAATCCTCCTCCAGCGACCAAATGGCCGGCGGAGGGCATCTACGTGGAGCTGGGACTCGCCTGCATCCATTTGTGCCATCGGGAGGGGCTCGGGTGGCCGGAAAGTGGCCGGCGACGAGGTCCAGCGGCGACAGTGGTCGGGCTTGCGCGGGCGCGGTGCTAGGGGGCTCGGGAGGAAGAAAAGAAGTGGCTACGGGCTCCTGGAGGAACGCTGAGCACGCCGGTGTGCTTGGACGCGTGCGGCAGCAACTGTGACTACGGCGGCGACATGGCCGGCGGACCACAGCTCCGGCCGGAGGTGGGGCCGTAGCTAGAGAGCGCGGGGATGTCGGGGGAGAGGGGGAAACAGCTCGGGGGCTCACGGTGAGTGCAGAGGCGACGACGTGGGCTCGGGGGAGGCTCGGAGCAGAGCAGGGCGGCGGAGGGGATCTCGTCGGCCGAAGGTTGAAGGCGAGGTCGGGGAAGACGCTAAGAGGCTCCCGAGCTCGCGTGCGTGGGCGTGTAGACTCACGGGTCCGTGGCGGAGCTCGTAGACACGTCGAGGGGACGAGCGGGAGGCGATGGCTGCGGCTACGGCCGTCGGTGCGCCCACAGGCGCGTCGGCCATGGCCCTGGAGAGACGAGGGAGGGAGGAAGGGGGCGAGTGAGAGGTCAGGGGGGGTTCCAGGTGCTTGCGGCGTGTCCTTGGCGGCATCGCGCTGGCGAGGGGAGGCCAGGCAGGCAGTTGCGTGGAGGCACGGCCGTGCGCGCGCGCCGGCCACACGCCCTCGTGCCTTCTGGCACGAGGTTGAAGGAGGCGGTGCTGGGCTGGGCCCCTACAGAAGTGGCTGGGCCAACAGTGCTGGGCTGCACAGGTTAGTTAGCCCAAGTGAGTCTCTCTCTCTCTTTTAATTCTATCTGTTTTCTATTATTTCTGCAGGTTTGTGGTTTTTCTAAAAATTCTTAGGCACTTTCAAAATTCACCAAACTGCTCATGCCCACTGTTTAGCATATAACCAACATGGAACATTTCAGTTTGGGATTATTTGAGCATTTAAAATAATATATAAAATTTAAATGCCCAAATGCAAATAATATATGATTTAATTCAAAAATCCAGAATGGTCCTAGAAATGTGAGCAGCATTTTTGGCAGGGGTTTTTAATCAATCCAAAAATGATGAACTTTTCCAAGGGGCATTTTGGGTTCATTGAAAAATATTAATTTGACCCTAGTTAAAATTCATTTAGTGCTAGGGTTTGAGCATCCCCATTTCAGGTTTCCTTTGAAAATAAACATGATGCAACAGACAGGTGCTATCCTAATGCAGGGTGAAGCTGGGGATGTGACAACTCACCCCCACTAAACAAGAATCTCGTCCGGAGATTCAGGCGTAGGGTAAGATATAAGAGGGGACACTAACTAACATAATATTCATGATCCAGGTGTCCTTCATATGAATGTTAGTTTCTGGCATCATGCTGATCTTGAAACCCTTGCTTTTGAGGTCTTTGTCCAACACGGTGACGACGAAAGAAACTCCGCAATAGTTGATCTTGTGAAAGATCGGGCAACTCAGGATCAACTCATGGAGTGATACGTTGAAACATCTCTTGAGCTGAGACATGGAGTACACCTCGAGAGGGATGTAGTGAAATAAATGATGAAGGTTCACCTAATGGCAATAATTCCACACCTAAAAAGAGGGTGATCGATACCACCAGGCGGGGCACCTTGGAGAAGGTGACTTGTAGAGTTATTCCCTTAAGTGGCAAAAAGAATTACTTTTGATATAGAGATCATTAAAATTCTCTATACCAGCCGGAGGCAAATCACACCCGATCGTTCGACGGAGTTCGAAAGAATGACATTCTCGGCCAGAATGGATGATGTGGACTACCTCGTTAAAGACAACACAAGGGATGATTTTGCTTATCATCGGAAATGGATGGGACCCATGGTAGGACCACTTTTGAGGATAATCCTGAGCAGCAGTGATTGAGAACGGTAACCCATGGAGAATTGGCACATTGGCGGTGCAAGCTGGGAACAAAATGCAAATGCTCGGAATGATTCTGGTAACTGGGAAGAAACCCAACAGTAGAGAGTAAATCTACTCTTTGAGAGTGTATAATATAATCAAGAACACTAGAAGCAATCCCGGTTAGTGCCAGTGATAACACCTAGTGCTTGTGCGTGCTCTCAAGAACTTGAGCATTTCCATTTCATCAAGGTTTTACCAATATCCGTGTCAAGGATCCTGGCCACATCACATACTACCATGATGAACAATGATGGATGATGCAGATGCAAAGGAAGATAACACCTTCTTGGATTTCACCTTGGCGAGGCCAAGGGGACGAAATCTTGATGATCGACCGAGAGACATTTAGCACTCCGCTTCTAATGTTCTCCTTGACGTGCTAGTGCAATCCATTTATTAAAACGGTTTGGTACCTAGAACGTCAAGTAAAAGGTCGGACTTCAGGAGCACAAAAATCCATAATGAACAACTAGGGAGTAAATCCTACGAAATCCTTATAGGGAGGTGGCCAACTTCTTCAATCAAGATACTACAATAATAGGTCTTCCGGCTGAGTGTGTTGGCCACGACATCCACTTTACCGGTTATCGAGAGACGAAAATTATAGTTCTTGGGAAATGCACCAACCATCATATCTGCCTGAGATTCAGTTCTGGTTTGTGTCAGGATATTCCAGACTCATCGAGCCTAGAAAGAAAAATGAAAGTTTGCAACACAAATCAACGGGACGACGTTGCAAGATTCTCGGGAATGATCTACGATAGCTAGCTCCAAAACATGAGCTAGTTCTGCTACAAACTTGTGAACACGTTGTCCATGACAAGCATGACCACTTAGTAGTCTTATGATAAAACACTACCGAGTTCAGGTGGGAACCATCATCAAGGATATCGAAGTCCTAGCATAAGTCTAGCTCTTGAGAAGAAACTTCTTCTCCTTGAACAAATCAGTCAGTGGCTTGGTGTGATAGGGATACATATAGAGTGAAGGTTGCAAGTCTCCAAACCGCAGAATACTTCGCACGTATGCATGACTGACTTGGGATGATTCCACAGGAAGCAAAACAACTTTCTCGAACTCACGGTGCAACTTACATCAATTACACATGAATTAGGGAAAGTCTCTTCTCTCATCCAACATATACCTCATGAACGGAACACGAAGGCAATGCTTACAAAATTTCCAACACTAGCTTAATGTCCTACAAAATCATGGAGAAGGTAGCAGTGTTGCTGATGGTCTCAACAACAATTCATCCAGGTTTCCATGGAGATGGAATTCCATAATTATGTGAACAAGTGATAGTATTGGTCAGACCCAGGAGATATAATGGTGTATGCTCGAGGGATCAACCACGGGTAAGACAACATTATGAACATCGTTGGTTCTGATTTGATTTGATGATAGCCCATACTCAAATCAAAGTCTTGATATGACAATAGGTCCAACAACTGATACACAGGGACCAATTGATGAAGATGTCATCTATCTTCAACACACGCAAACATACCCCTTGAGATGAACTAAGCTGGCAAGCTTTTATCTTCCAACTCTCCAAGCTATTGTTTTAGCTTAACCAACCAGTTCAGGGTATCCAACACAGATTCTTGGAGATGCGGTGGATTATAAGGAACCAGCTTGATCACGAACTCAACATAGCGGTCAGGTGACAACCTGGTAATACTTCCGAGAAGATATTCAGAAAATCACGAACCACTGATATGTTACTAAGCTCGAGAACAATCTTGCCTTTCAAGGCAAGACGATATGATCAAATGAGCGAGGACTTAACAAAATCCTAACTCACCAATCAAGGAGTGCACCAGGGAAGTGAACTAGGTAGCACAATCAATATTAGAGATGGTGATTCGGTAACCAACACACTAAGAATGAAATTATCGTCCATTAACTACCAAGCAACAGGGTTGCTAGGAGTATTGTTTTCACACATCACAATTCACTTGTCAGCATTCCGGTTACAATAACACGGAAACCGAGGGATGAACAATGATGGCAAGAAATATTACTACATCAAGGATTCATAAGAGATAGTACAATTCTCACGACATTCTTGACATAAAGATGGTAATACTCCAAGATAGAACAGATTAGAAGCTGGATCAGCAGTCTTCATCTGCGGAGTACAACTTCTTTGACCCAATCCTGGATATGGATAAGGTACTGGAGTTTGTTTCTCCTAGTCATTCCAGAATAGAATGGCTTGACGGACCACAAGAGTAAAAGGCATCGATGAACACGAGTGCACAACTACTCCTGACTATCAATTGATAGATGAGGATCATAATACAACTAAAAGGAGACAACTCAAGGAACATATAACTTCTAAGTTGTGGATGCATAGATTAACATGTCGAACGAGTTCAACATATTTCTTCCGGATAACCCATGCAGAAAGTAGAATTGGCAGAGTCACAATATGAACGGAGTACTACTCAAGAGCACTTGGGTTGTGATCTTTTGGTTCAGAAGAACTCCTGCGATGGATGGTTCATGGTATTGGAAGAACTATAACCACGGACCTCGAGGACTATCACAAGGTTACTAATATCCTAAAGGGACGAGAAAATACTACCAACATGAAGTAGGTAGAAAGGATCTTGGGTTCAAGAACCCAGGAGTAGAATGCCTACTAACTAGATGGCATCACGGGATGCTTTCGAGAACAATGGCCAGAATCATCACACTGTGAATATAAAGCATTGTTAGCTTACTGGATGATCTTCTAAGACAGCTAGGGTCATAATAATAGTTCCAACATATATGTCGAGGTAACAGAGTACCTCAACACACTGACTAGTGTGATTAATCTGGCCTAGAAGGACATCGGAAACAGGGAGGAAAGGTTTGCGAATGCATCAGACTATTTAGAAACCTGGGATGACTCGGACAGCATAACGGCTGTAATTGCTCGAAAATACTTTTGAGATCCAAGCAAAAGGGTAGCATTTCCACTTAACATCATCATGTCATGGTTCTGAGGCCAACAGTTGAACAAACAGAAGTAGTAGAAACTGAACTGAGGGTTGAATCCACAATAACGTGATCCTGATAAATAGAACGAGCATCCTAGTTCTTAATCCCCGTAGAAAGAAGAAGGTGACTCAGATCAGAAGGTCATAGAGTAAAGGAGTAAAAAGAGCCTTACGTTCCCTTCCACAAACAATTCCCTTACATAACTAAAGAATTTCTAGACACGACTTCGACCAGTTTGGCTTACTAATCCTACAGGCAGTCAGGCTCTGATACCAAAGCTGTCAGGACCCCGATCCTAAGTCACGCAGGTCTGCCTGTAACACATCATATCACTTTGCGGCCTCACGCACGGTATCCCCACGGGTGCCACCTTACCTGGCCCGGGACCGTTTGCGTATTTTGGCACACGTATATGATAGTGTCGCTAGCATCCGTATGACAGAGAACCCGGGCCGACATGACTAGTTATAAACCAAAAGTGGCACTAAATTACAGAGACAAGCATACATGACCCAGCAACGAACGTGTCGGTCATCAACGTATGAACCCAAGTCGTAGCAAGCTACAAGGACTTAAAGGAACAACGCGTGACATTTCCCCTAAGGGACAGACACAGGAACGAAGAAGGACACATGCCGGCCAGCCTAAGTGTTCCGGAGCAGTAGCGAGCTACCAAGGCTCGGTGGAAGCACTTGGAGATATTTCCCTGTAAGATAGGCTACCAAAGGTAAACAACTAGGTGTCGGATCCCACACATAGCAATACACATTACACGTACGCGTAACATGCAAGTATGTGCTGTACAACATGGCATCACAACATAACTCAACAACTCATATAGATAAAGGCCCAGAAGAGCCATCATAGCATTTATTACAAACAGAGGTCACATGACCCAACACACAGAGCATACAGGCAACGGAGGCATAACATGTCTGGGTACAGACAACTACAAATGAAAAAGGCTGGGAAGCCTGACTATCTACAAGATCCTACAAGGGTACAAGATCGTAGCTAAGGTAACAAGCTAAACGTCGAAGTCCACGCGAAACCACTAGCGAGACTGAAGTCTCTCTGCAAAAACATAAATTAAGTAAACGTGAGTACAAAGGTACTCAGCAAGACTTACATCAGAACTAGCTACATATGCATCAATATCAACAAAGGGGTGGTGGTGTTTGACTGCAGCAAGCCATCTTTGACTCGGTGGCTATCCTAAACTACGACTGCAAGTAACTCTTTTGAGGTGGCGCACACGAGTCCACATATTCACCACTCAATACACCACTATGGATCCGCTCCCGTCTCCCTACGAGAAGGCCATCCATAGCACTCACGCTTATCTTGCGCGTTTTAGAGTATCCACTTTCACTTGTCTATGAACTGTAGAGGTAACCCAGAAGTCCATTACCGTGGACACGGCTATTCGAATAGATTATATTTAACCCTGCAGGGGTGTACTTCTTCACACACGCTCTCACCACTTACCGCCGTTTACACGACATGTACTCGGCAACCTTCAAGCGGAGGCCCAGCGAGGGTGTCGGCCATGACCTGACTAACCACACAAGTCTCTCGTCCAGGTTTATCGCCTATTTGGGTTCCATCCGTGGGGAGATCCGGCCGGGGTGTCGCTCACGGCCCCAAACGATGTGTACAGGGTTCCCGCATCACCAAACGGGCGATCGGTACACCGTGCCACGTACCTGCCGCGTCACAGCCCACCCCGAGGGTCAGCGCTGCGCACGACCTCCAGTAAACTACAAACACCAGAAACTTGTTGCAACTCCTGGACAGAGATCATGTTGATTAATAAGTCTCGAGAGTCAATTAAGGATCCCAATGTGTGGTAGTAGCTGTTTCATGGACCAACCAACACAGAACTCAGTTCCTGAGGACGGCTGCAATGAGACAACCCACCATGTACTCTTACATGGCCTCTCATCGCTACCTTTACCAAATCGTGTTCACACACTTAGCTCTCAATAGTAGGACATGTTCACCACATTCCAATTCATCCCCGATGAATCAGACCTGACACAACTCTAAGCAATAGCAGGCATAACCAGAAAGCATGAATGAGTAGGCACAACATGGCTCAAACAACTCCTACTCATACTAGTGGGTTTCAACTATTTACTATGGCAATGACGGGTCATGCAGTGGAAAGGGGTTCAACTACCGCAGCAGGTAACAGTTGAAGCGTTGTTGTCCTAATGCATTAAAAGAGAGCAAGAGCGAGAGAGTGGGATTGTATCGGAATGCTCAATGGGGTTTTGCTTGCCTGGCACTTCTGAAGATAACATTGGGTCTTCATCGGTGTCATCGAACTCATCGTCGGAACACGTCTACTGAAAGGGAACAACACCGGCAATAGAGAAAGAAACACAATCGATGCAATGCGACAATATGATGCATGATCATGACATGGCAATATGCTGTTGATTGAGCTAATGCAACTAGCAACACAATTAAATGAAGTTGGTTTGAATCCAAGATTCAAATTCAAACTCCATATGTGATTATTTAAATGCGATTTAATTGATTTGACCTGATCAGCAGGTTTAACTTGTTCAAACATGCACGAAAATGCCATAAACAGATTCCTTGGATTTTTCTGATCATTTTTCATATATAAATTATTTTCATCTGAGCTACGGTTGATTTCATATGATTTTTAGAAGTTTTGGCTATTTTCTGAAATAAATACATCATTTATGATTTATTTAAAATTCCAGAAAATAGATACTGCGTCAGCATTGAGTAAGCATGACGTCAGTAGGGTCAAAGGACTGCCCTGGGTCAAACCTGACCAGTGGGGCCCACTGGTCAGTGACTAGGCTAATTTAACAGAGACTATTAGTGTGAAATTAATCCTAACTAAAGTGTGAGGGGGGGTGGCCCACATGTCAGTCTCTCAGGCCTAATTAAGTTTAGTTTTTAAACTAAACTAATTTAACAGGGGTTGGCCCCACGTGTCAGTGACTCACTAACTAACCTAATAGTTAAACTAAACCAGGTTAATTAACAGGGCGGGACCCCACATGTCAGAGACCCAGGGGGGTCAAACCTCGGGTCAAAGAGGCCAAGCCCACCGGTCAAAAAGTCAAAAGCGCCGGCGGCTAGCCGCCGGCGAGGCTGAGCGCGGCGGAGGGCGTCGGAAATCCTCCTCCGGCGACCAAATGTCCGGCGGAGGGCATCTACGTGGAGCTGGGACTCGCCCGCATCCATTTGTGCCATCGGGAGGTGCTGGTGTGGCCGGAAAGTGGCCGGCGACGAGGTCCAGCGGCGGCAGCGGTTGGGCTTACGCGGGCGCGACGCTAGGGGGCTCGGGAGGAAGAAAAGAAGTGGCTACGGGCTCCTGGAGGAACGCTGAGCACGCCGGTGTGCTTGGACGCGTGCGGCAGCAACTGTGACTACGGCGGCGACATGGCCGGCGGACCACAGCTCCGGCCGGAGGTGGGGCCGTAGCTAGAGAGCGCGGGGAGGTCGGGGGAGA
>LR738710.1:347213142-347307212 GCA_902687465.1 Secale cereale
GACGACGTGGGCTCGGGGGAGGCTCGGAGCAGAGCAGGGCGGCGGAGGGGATCTCGTCGGCCGAAGGTTGAAGACGAGGTCGGGGAAGACGCTAAGCGGCTCCCGAGCTCGCGTGCGTGGGCGTGTAGACTCACGGGTCCGTGGCGGAGCTCGTAGACACGTCGAGGGGACGAGGGGGAGGCGGTGGCTGCGGCTACGGCCGTCGGTGCGCCCACAGGCGCGTCGGCCATGGCCCTGGAGAGACGAGGGAGGGAGGAAGGGGGCGAGTGAGAGGTCAGGGGGGGTTCCAGGTGCTTGCGGCGTGTCCTTGGCGGCGTCGCGCTGGCGAGGGGAGGCCAGGCAGGCAGCTGCGTGGAGGCACGGCCGTGCGCGCGCACCGGCCACACGCCCTCGTGCCTTCTGGCACGAGGTTGAAGGAGGCGGTGATGGGCTGGGCCCCTACAGAAGTGGCTGGGCCACCAGTGCTGGGCTGCACAGGTTAGTTAGCCCAGGTGAGTCTCTCTCTCTCTTTTAATTCTATCTGTTTTCTATTATTTCTGCAGGTTTGTGGTTTTTCTAAAAATTCTTAGGCACTTTCAAAATTCACCAAACTGCTCATGCCCACTGTTTAGCATATAACCAACATGGAACATTTCAGTTTGGGATTATTTGAGCATTTAAAATAATATATAAAATTTAAATGCCCAAATGCAAATAAGATATGATTTAATTCAAAAATCTAGAATGGTCCTAGAAATGTGAGCAGCATTTTTGGCAGGTGTTTTTAATCAATCCAAAAATGATGAACTTTTCCAAGGGGCATTTTGGGTTCATTGAAAAAGATTAATTTGACCCTAGTTAAAATTCATTTAGTGCTAGGGTTTGAGCATCCCCATTTCAGGTTCCCTTTGAAAATAAACATGATGCAACAGACAGGTGCTATCCTAATGTAGGGTGAAGCTGGGGATGTGACAGCATTACACTTTCCATGATATGCCTTGAGATGCTTGCAACAAGCTTGTAAACATGCCATGTCGTTGTTGCTGTTTTATACTTAGTGAAAAAACTGATAAGTTTGGAATGTGTTAAACTTGATGCTATGTTTGCTTGATGCCTCACTCAAATCCATGCATGCTTTGGTATGTCAAATGATCATTTCTTGTTGTCCATGTTATGATCTATCCATCCATGCCTTAGTTTGCATATATAGCCTGTTGTAGCTTATTTATTTCTTGCTCTCAAGTTGCTATAAATTTACCTGTCAGCTTGTTGTCAGCATGATCAATTTGGTGAAGCTTGTTGTTATTGATCCATGCCTCCTATGGAGTTGCTCCAATGGAGTTGTTTGATGTATGATATGTCTACTACATGTCCAGGATCTTTATATACTTAGTAGAGTTGATATGCTTGTTGTTTTGTGCCTCCAAAGGCAGCATCATGATGATGTTTTTGCCTTCCCAGATTTTGACTAAGTATGGATAAATTTATTGCAACTTGCCATGCTTGTTTAATTGTGTTCCAGCAAGTTTTTGGGTGGGCTCTGAGTTCATGCTTGTTAAGTATCTTGTCAAGTTCACATCCATGCCTCTTGTTATCATGTTTGGGTGCTGTAGCATATATATACCTTGCTACAAAGTTGCTATGTTGCTGATTTGGGACAGCTTGTTGCTATATCTTGTTTCATGTGTATGTGTTGAACCGTTGCTCCGTTTTGAGTGTGCCCTATATGAAACTTGTGTGATTTTGCATGTAGAAGCATAATATCATGTTGTTTACGTATTTGGAGTGTGTTTGCTTGATGTTTGGTTGCATCTTGCACCGATGACATGCTTGTCTTGTTTTGCTCATATCTTCTAGGCCGTAGCTCCGAATTAAACAAACTTTATATGAAACTTAACTAGAATTTCGAGTAGATCATCATGGTGCATGTTAAATTGCTGTTTAACAACTTTAACTTATGGTTTGTTCAGATCTGGACCAATTTCAAAACGTGCATATGAGGACTTACCGGATTTGTTATATGATGGTTCCGGCCTCATTTAAACATGTTGGTGTGTGTTGTTCTTGTGTGCATCATCCCTTGCCATGTTTTGCATCATATAGACTTGTCTTGCTTCATACTTGTTTGAGCATCTTGTCGTGTTCTTGTGTTGTGTGTTTAACTTGTTGTGTGCTTCTTCTCGCTAGTTCATTTTCCGTTGCGATCGTGAGGATTCGTTTGTCTACACTTGGATCGTCTTCGAGGTTGCTTCTTCTTCGTCTTCTTCATGGATCCGTTCTTCTTCCTTACAGGATCTCAGGCAATATGACCATCACCTTGGATACCTTTACTATCATTGCTATGCTAGATGTCTCGATGCTATCGTTATATGTCGCGCTACCCATCTTTATTGTCAGCCCCTCTCCTTGTTGCCATGAAACCTCTAACCTTGACATCTTCCTAGCAAACCATTGTTTGGCTATGTTACCCACTTGCTCAGCCCCACTTATAGCATTATCAGTTGCAGGTGCAGATGAAGATTTTTCCTTGTTGGAACTTGTTGTTGGAATATCACAATATGTCTTATATATATTAACACACCTATATACTTGGCAATGGGTGGTAGGCTTGGCCTTTTGCTCAGTGTTTTGTTCCACTCATGCCACCTTAGGAGCCGATAAACCGGTGATATGTTCCTTAATTTTGTGTTCCTTACACGGTTGGGTATATGGGGACCCCTTGACAGTTCGTCTTTCAATAAAACTCCTCCAGCAAGGCCCAACATTGGTTTTAATTTGCCTCATAATAACAACTTAATTAATTAATTAAATTTGCATAGGGGGTCGCGTCCCCGAGGATTCTTTACTACATAACAGGGGGGCAGTGCTGATGGTGTTGGTCCCAAACGGGGGACTGCAGGGCCACCACGGGGAAACTCGAGGTCTGGTATTTTCCTGTAGGCTCACCTATCTAGACGTGGCCTGAGACGAGATACGCGCGGCTACTATCAGGGTGTCGGCATGCTGGGAGGTCTTGCTGGACTTGTTTTACCATTGTCGAAATGTCTTGTGCACCGGGAATTTCGAGTCTGATCGGGCCTTCCCTAAGATAAGGGGTAATATTATTATTATCTCTGCTGATCGTGAGAGCTTGTGATGGGCTAAGTTGGGACACCCCTGCAGGGTTATGATCTTTCGAAAGTCGTGCCCACGATTATGTGGCAGATTCGAATTTGTTAATGTCCGGTTGTAGAAAACTCGACAAAGGATCCGAAGTAAAACACACAACTGTGTGAGTAACCGTGACTGTCTCTTTTCATTTTCAGAAGAGAACACGGTGGGGTTATGTTTGACTCGTAGGTAGTTCAGGATCTTTAGCGATCACTACTAGTTTGCAACCGTTTGTGTAGATGCTCAACTTATTCTTGTACTCGTAAGTTAGCCGCCACATATATGCTTAGCCGCTGCTGCAACCTCACCACTTAACCTCTTCCTACCCCTTTAAGCTTCCCTAGTCTTGTTACCCATGGTTATGGGATTGCTGAGTCCTCGGGGCTCACAGATACTACAACAACAGTTGCAGGTTTCCGATGACTTGACGCGAGAGCGATGTCTGTTGTGTTGGAGTTCTTTCTTCGTCTTCTTCTTCAGTCTTGGGTTAGGTTCCTGGTCGGCAGTCTGGGATAGCATATGGATGTCGTTGTTCTTTTCATGTTTGCATCCGTAGTCGGATGTCTTGTATTGATGTTGATGTATTCATGTGACTTGTATGTATTGTTGTATCCCCCATGTATGTATGTAATGGTACGATGTAATGATATCCATCTTGCTAAGAGCCCGAAGTGCGGTTGTGCCCCAATCACATATGTGTCGCATGCTCGGGATAGAATCGCATCATGGGCTTGACACGTGAGTGGGAGAGATCTTTGTTCACGCGCCTGTGTTCGAACTTCTTGGGTTTGCAGAGCCCGTAATCCGACAGCGGCAAGCCATGATCATCCCACCTGAGAGCTCGCACAAGAAGGGACGAGGTTTCTAGCGGATTCCCTAACAAATTTTGCAGATGCCCCCTCCAAGGCAAGCAACGCCCCCACCGGCAGCAAGGTAGCCTCCCCAGATGCCGGAAGACGCATCCTCGATCATACCCAGCTAAGTTACCCCTCTACCCTCATGAGGCAATCGGATATATAACATAACATGGTAGCATAGGCGTCACAGTTCATTAGACGCCCCAGTCGGGGCACTTGCCCTTTTTAGAAACGCATGAAGGAAGGAAAACTAAACAAAAGCGGGCCGCACGGCTGCAGCAGCTCGCGACACCCGGCCCTAGGGGCCTCTGGAGCTCAGCTCAGTCTGAGCCCTCCTCATGCTTCACCGCTGCATGGCAGCGAGATGACCCATCACCAGCCTCGAAGCGAGCCCAACGGTGCGGTGGCTCGTCGTAGGCACCGCTGCTCGAGCTCTCGCAGGCGGAAGAGCCACCGCTGCTGGAGGAGTCACAGCCTTCACCAAGGGCGATCCACCTATGGACTCGTCGCGACCGTCGCTAAGGCCGAGCCCGTCATTGCCGCTGCCATCTTCGGGGCAGCACCTTCTGCGGCGGCCGTCCTCCCCAAACACCCTCACGAAGAGGGTCGCGACGCCATCATACTTGAAGTTGAGGGTGCATCACTTGCCAAGCCACGTGCGCGGGCGAAAGTCTGGCGGCCATGGGCCAGGGCCACGTTGCCCGCAACAGAGATCTCCACTACAACCCAAGATGCCTTGCTGCAGCAGCCATTGGGGTGAAGAAGCGTGGTAGCTGGAGCCAAGCACCGGCCAGATTCTCCGGCCACATGACGAACTCTAGGAGCGCCTCCGACGAATGGGAGCCCGACCAAGGAGACCGGGCGACCACGGCACACCTTCCCGTGACGAAGTGGCTACCGCGACAAGAACGGCCCCTGCCACGAGAAGAGGGGCCGTCGTGACCGCCCGGGGTGGAAAGTCGGACTCTTCCTGGCGAGCTTTCCCCTTCTCCGTGGCATAGGACCTCTTGGGTGGCGCCATGGACGTTGCAACAAGAGGGCGAATAAAGGAGGAAGAAGGAGAAGCGGGCGACAAGAAGAAGGAGATGGGCAACGGGGGCTTCGCGCCCTCCCCATTTATAGCCTGGAGGAGGCCAACCGTCGGCCTCCAAGATCTCATGTAATGATGTTTCTTCTGTGCATGCAGTAGGGACTCGTCAAGTCGGGCAATTGCCGAGGCAGCGTGGGGAAGCGGAGACGCCCACGTCCAATCAAGTCGCTACGCGTCGACCAAGGCCGCATGCGTTTGGGGCCCGCGGTGCTTCGCCCTTGTCCCTTTGGCTTCGCCTCGAAGCCAAGTCCATGCGCGCCTTGGGCCCGGGGGCTACTGTCGGCGTCCAGGGAATGGGGGTACCCAGACTTGCCTACCTATGGCCTGTGACGTGGCTCCATCAGCGGCCTGGTACTGCCCAACTTCAACAACTGCATGTCAAGACCCTCGCGAGGGGCCAAGCCTCACGAGGCGGGCGACGGCAAGACCTCCCTAGGGGCGGTATCTCTAGGCTGGCTCCCGAGAAGCGGAGATATCTATGCAAGGAGCACCTCACGAGGATCACATGACGTGAGCCATGACGAACAAAGCCAGGCGGGCGCCAGCGGGCGCAGTGTACCAGTCTCCACTTTGGTGCTAAGAGGGCAAGCGCAGGCGCGGAGTCCTGAGGGATCATGCAAAGGTTTCCATATCAGTGCAACAAGGCCAAGGACCGTCAGGGCTGCAGAACGGAGGTTGTCATGGAGCCTGGCGTGGCGTCACTACCAGAGCCTTTGGCAGGCGAAGACTACTAGTGTTAGGATAACTTGTAATAGCAGTTCCCCTTCAAATTTGGCCGTTGTGGGATCCCTTCCCGCCGATATTTGGGGAAGAGGACAAAGGCCACAATAAATAGGACCTAGCCACCACCATAGAGGGGATCAGATCCATTCCACCCTAAGCATACCACAAGCTCATCCGAGGCCAAGAACACCTCTCCTCCGGAGGATATTCATCCCTTGTACTAGCTCTTCCTTAGCCATGCAAAGCAATCCACCACACACACTGGAGTAGGGTTTTACACCACATGATAGCCCGGACCAGTATAATTCTCTGTGTCCCTTGTTTTTCGATTTCGTCGAGCTAGGCCGGGGAATCGTATGGTGAGCGCACTGGGAAGAGAGTGTTCTTCGTGCACACCCCAGAGTTCGAACCTCTCAAGGGTTTGCGGAACCCGAAATCCGACATTCCAAAGCGGCTTATTTAGGCCGAACAATTCATCGATCATCAAGATCACAGACACGGCTAAACGTGTCCGGTCTCCACTACAATGTGGTAGCTCAGAAGAACCTGAGCTCGATTAGCAGTTGCGCGCCTCTCGACTACCACATAAGGTGGTAGCATACATACCTCGCGTACACAATTATGCCCTTAAAATACCTTGGGTGACGCTGGGGGGAAACAACATACAAATAGTCCATAGTTCAGCTTGACCCTATTCGGACTCTAAAATGATCTTCTTTTTCAGGTTTGTTTAAAAGAACCCACATTGTTTACGACCAGACATGATACTCTTTTCTAGAAACGTTTTTTTCTTTTTATTCTACACAGACGGCCATCATAATCCTCCTTTTCAAGGACATATTACCAAGGAGAAAAAGGCGCAGACGTGCAGCAGGGCCACATATTGAGATTTCTTTTTTAGATTCACGCCATGTGTAACATTTTCCTTCTCTTTTGTTTTCTTTTACTTTTTGGCATGTAAAATGCCTGAGGTTGTTATCGGCATTATCTGTAATCTCACGGCTTGCCGTATTAACGAGATATAAAAGAAACAGTTTGGTTCCAATTCGCTTGGAGTTTATTCTATTTACCACCTGTGTTCTCCACCCCCAGGTCAGATCGCCGTATATGCCTGAATACCTGGACTTCATAACAGGGGCTATATTTAGCCTAGCTCACCTCCAAAAAAGCCCGAACACCTATATGGAACTGTTCAGCGTCCCGGATATTGCATTATATGCATCGGCTCTAAATCATGTCTTTGGTCTATAGTTGGGTTGCTCGGCTCCTGTGCTTGCCACCTTACGTTCCGCATTGTTTGTTTAAGGTAGTAAAGGGAGAACTACTGCGATTGTACTTCTGGTTCGTCCAGTCAAGTACCTCAGTAGAGAAAGCCAAAAATTGACTGTCATGATGAGGCGAGAGCCAGTCAAGCGACTCGGTGACCTAGTGTTATACTACGATCGATAGCGATCCACTCTGTGTTATACGAGGGGCTGGTCTTCACCCAGCCGCGTCAAACGGGAACTATAGTTCGAAAAGCCTTTTACGCACCAGGGGCTAGTACTTAGCCCCACTAGTCAAGCTCCTATGGCTAAGTGAAAGCAATAAAGCCACATAGTCTGATTGCCCAGTTCGCTCCGCAGATACCTTCTATATGGACCAAGACTTCGGATAAAGAGTGTTCATGCATGTTACCGAACACGCATGTAATATTCACATGGGGTCTAAAGCCGATGACTGGAAACTATCAAATTTAAAATAAACGGCCGCACAGGAGGAATAAGTCACTTATAATGCAGAAAGCGCAAAAATTATACATATCAGCACATAGGCTTAGTCCTTACAATACGGATACAATCAGTCGAAGATTACATTCTTTGGGCATTGGCCCTCTACAAGGCGGGCTCCTTCTAGGATGTCGTCAAAGTACATTTCTGGCTTGCGGTGATCCTTGCCCTCTAGAGGACCAGTAGTTGCTATATCCGTGGCCTTCATCTTCGCCCAATGCACCTTCACACGGGCAAAGGCCATCCGAGCATCCTTTATGCAGGACAAGCGCTTCATAGCACCGACCCGCGGACTCGCTTCGACGAGCTTCTTCACCAATCCAAAGTAATTACTTGGGATTGCATCAGCGGGCCATAGCCAGACTATCAAGTCCTTCATGGCCATACCCGCCATGTTGTGCAGCTCGACCAGTTGCTTCATTTGGTCATTGAGGGGCACCGATGGTTTGGCGCAACGAACTGCGACCAGAACAACTTCTCCGTGTTGTTCCCCTCGTGGGCTGGGAAGTATTGGGCAGTGTCGGCGATGCTCCTCGGGAGATCCACAAACACGCCTGGAGAACCCCACAATCGTGTCAGCCCAAGATACCCCTGAACTCTGAAGATTCTCTGCAAGAGAAATATCTTACCAGCTGCTATCTGACGCGCTTGTTTTATCTCTTCTTGAGCATTGCGCGACTCAATCCACGCCTCCTTGGCAGCATTAATTGCCGTAGTGAGTTCGGATGCTTGTTCCGAAGTCTTCTTCTCTGATGCATCGCATTTGCAACTAGCATCTTGCAGCTCGACCTCGACTTCGGTCACCCGAGACTCGTGTTGTTGACGCAAGGCCTTCTCGGCCTCTAGGTCGGCAACCGCTTTATCAGCGGCTGCCTTGCTCGCTCTGGCCTCTTCCTTGGACGTCGCAAGCTCGCCCTTCAGGGCCTCGGCCTTAGCTGCATCAGTTATTTGACACAAACATATAACACAAATAAGCTCACGCTCACACATATAGTGTGTTAAAATTTCAATTTCTTAAACCCGCATACCTTGTGTTTCATCAAAACGCTTGTTGATGCGGACGAGCTCTTCGTCAGCTAGTGTAAGCTTCTGATTTGACTCGGAAACCTCTGCGGCTCGGGCAGATGCCGCAACTAGAAAAGCTTGTTCAAGCACAAAGTACACAGTTCAACTCTATCATATGCTATAACATGGATACTTCGATTGACTTCATTCAGAATCAAACAAAGCATCAGGGGCTATTGTTTATATATATAATAAAAAGTTCTCTTTAAAGAAGATTACATCGCATACCTCAAAGCCTGTTAGTAGGTTATTCAAAGCTTTGTTCAGTCCTCCTTTGATGGACTGAATTTTCTCCATGACCGCACATATCAGAGTGCGGTGTTCCTTGACAATGGAAGCACTTTGCAGTGCTCCCTCTAGAGTATTCGACGCCTATGGATTGACGGCGGGCATCGTTGGAGGAGTTGCACCGTCCCCCGTCGTAGGGGGCCGGTCTCTTGATTCCGGAGCCACACTATACAACGGAACAGTGTTCGAAGGCGCCCCGGATTGCTTGGGCCCCCCATCTTCGATCACCATGGGGATTGCTTCCCCTTGGTCGACAGAGGCCGAGGGATTGACCTCAGACGCCCTTTCGTCCGCCCCACTCCTACCTGCTGGGGCAGGGGGAGTTTGTAGAGAGGATATCTCAGTATCCCTTTCAATCGGCGACGAGCCTCGCGGAGGCGTATCGCTCTCCACCATCCCCGGCGATAGGGAATTCCCCGATGATAGTGAAGCAACGGGGATGTCATGCGGAGGACTGTATAAGAACCAAATAAATATTAGATGCTGAAAATGAAAAATTATCCGAACATAAGCATTTTAAATACTTAGGATTCGGCCAGGGGCTTATCTTTGGCTGAATTTGATAGTTGTGTTCGGACGTTGAGTCTGAACTATCAGGAACATTTAGCCTCTTCCTGGGCACGGCCTTGCCTGCGTCAGCAGGGGCCGCTCTTTTCCTTCCCTTTGTCAGGATGGGAGAGTCATCTTCTTCTTCTTCCTCCTCCTCTTCTTCTTTCGGAGAGAGGTGGGAGCCAGTTTCCTTGGACCTTGTGTCCGCGGGGCCTGCATGCCGGGGGTCTCTCTTGACCTCCTTGCCCTTCTTCTTGGCCTTCTTCTCCGGCGCCTTTTACGGCACCGGGATCAATATCGCTATCAGCTGAGGAGTCTCTGGGTCTTCTGGAAAGGGAGCCGGACACTTAATCCGCTCTGCCTTTTTCATCCATGCCTGGATAGAACGCAAGAACTCTAACTCTTGTTATAATTGAAGCATGGACGGAGTATGTATTCGGTAGAAATTTTAATTACCTCTGATGCAGTGAGTACAGTACTGAAGCCCCTGTCCTCAGTCTCCGTTGGCCACCCCTTCTGGGCCTTGAAGAGATGCTTCCGGATGTCTTCGTGCATAGTGCCGAACAGATGCTTCAAGGGCCGGGACCCTTTCGTATTGAACTCCCATATATAGGAGTCCATGTGTTGGCAGGGAAGGATGAGGCGAACGAGCATTACCTGAATCACATTTGTTAGTTGGGTGCCCTTGGTAATCATGCCGGAGATGCGGCTTTGAAGCGCCAGCACCTCCGCCTGAGACCCCCAATCTGGACTCTTGTCGGTCCAAGAGGTTAGCCTCTCTGGCGGTCCAGATCTAAATGCGGGCACAGCCGCCCACTTGGTGTCGCGGGGCTTAGTGATGTAAAACTAGTCATGCTGCCAGACCTTGTTTGCCTCCATAAACGCCCCCTTTGGCCAGGTGGCGTTGGGGAGTTTGCTTACCATGGCGCCTCCGCACTCCACGTGCTGCCCGTCGACTACCTTCGGCTTCAAATTGAAGGTTTTGAACCATAGGCCAAAGTGTGGGGGGACACGGAGGAACGCCTCATATACCACTATAAAAGTGGATATGTGGAGAATTGAATTTATCTTCATCGATTGATCCTCGTGACCAGTTGTTGGACCTATTGTCTTGCCAAAACTTTGATTTGAGTGTGGGCTATCCTCAAACCAAATCAGAACCAACGATGTTCTTAATGTTGTCTTACTCGTGGTTGAACCCTCGAGCATACACCGTTACATCTATTGGTCAGACCAATGCCATCACCTTGTTCACATAGTTATGGAATTCCATTTTTTGGAAGCCTCGATGAATTGTTGTCGAGCCCATCAGCAACATGTTTATTCCCTCCATGATTCATGTTGAACATTAAAGCTAGTGTTGGAAACTGTGTAAGCATTGCCTTAGTGTCCCGTTCATGAGGTATATGTTGGTGCAAGAAGTGACTTTCTCCCAGTTCGCGTGCATTAGGTGCAAGTTGCCGCCATGAATTCGAGAAAGTTAGTTTTGTTTCCTCTGGAATCATCCCAAGTCAGTCATGCACGTGCGAAGTATACTATGGCTTGAGAGATTAGCTACCTCCATCCCATTGGTATTAAGTAGCACACCAAGCCACTGATTGATTTGTTCAAGAAAAGAAGTTCATGCGCTAATCCCGAAGGGCTCAGACGGACATGCACAAGACTTTGTTATCTTCAATGATGATTCCCAATCTGAACTCGGTGGTATTTTATCATAAGACTACTATGTGGTCATGCTTGTTTGGGAAAACGTTTTCACAGGTACGTAGCAGAACTAGCTCATGTTTTGGAGCTTGCTATCGTAGTTCACTCCCTGAGAATCTCGCAACGTCGTCTCGTCTATTTGTGTCACATCCCCAATTCCGGTCTGCTCTGGTCCAGTTAGTCTTGTGTTGCATCATGTTTAAATTTCGCTTAAACTTGAAATGGGGATTGATCAACCCTAGCACCAGAAAGTTTCCAAATAGGTTCAACAAAAATCATTTCCAATGTTTTCAAATGACCTTTAAAAATGTTCATCATTTCTGGATCTAGGTGGAAGCATCTGCCAATAATGGTTCACATATTTGGAGGACATATTTGGACTTGGGATTAATTCAAACATATTTGAATTGGAGCTATTTAAATGCTATATATATTTTAGATGCTCCAAAAATGTTGGAAATTGTCAAGGGTCACTGGAATAATTCAGAAAGCACCCCTAACTATTTCCAGGATTTTATCAAATGATTTAGTATTTTTACTAAATCAAAACATAACAGAATAATTAGAAAACAGAAACAATTCAAAGAAAGGAGAGAGAGCACTTAACTGGCGGCCCACTTACCTGCAGCTGGCCCAGCGCTGTAGTGGCCCGGCCCACCAGGGGCAGCGCTGTCTTCTTCCTCCTGCCAGGAGGAGAAGCAGTTGCGTGCCAGGCGCACCGCCGAGCCGCGCCAGCTCCTCCCTGCGTGCTTGCCTCATCCTCCCCCCTGGATGCCTCTGGACGACGCCACAGAGACGCCACAACCCCTGTCCCTCTCCCTCTCTCCCCCGAACGCTCTCCCCCTCCTTTTGTTTTCCCCTCCGAACACGGCCGTCGCCGCCGTTCGCCGTTGCCGCGGCCACCAGCATCCCCACGCTCGGCCAGTTAGCCCATGAGCTCCGCCTTGGATCCGTGAAGCTCTAAGACGACGCACGCGACGCCAGGTGCCCCGATGCCACGCCATCATCGCCATTTTCATCGCCACGGCCGGCGATCGCCGCCGCTCGATTCGCAGCATCAAGGACGCCGCTAAGCTCGTGGACCACCTCCTCGTCCTTGTTGTGAGCTCCACTGCGTTTCACCTCTCTCCTTTTCGCTTGCCCCCTTGCCGTAGCGCCGTTTCCGCCGCGACCGGAGCTCCTCGCCGCCGAACATGCTGCCGCCATGGACAGAGCTAGCAAAGCTCGCGTCCAAGCCTTCCGTCGTGCTCAGCACGCTCCTAGGAGTCCGTAGAGCCCCTTAGCTCACCTCCCCGTGCCCCGTAGCACATAACCCGTCGGTGCCAAATTCCGGCGCCGCCGTGAGCTCGTTTCCGGCGAGCTCCGGCCACCCCAGCTCCTCCCGCTTGCCCTACCAGCTGCGCGCGAGCCCTAGCTACGTGTAGGACCAAACGGCGGTCGTTTTGGTCGCCGTGGGACGAAACCCGAACCCTCCGCCGCGTTTGTCGCCGCCGGCGACGAGCCGCCGACGTTTTTGACCTCTTTGACCGATGGGTTGACCACCCCGGGTCACTGACGTATGGGCCCCACGCCCTTAGTCAACCCCTGACTCGCTGACAATTGGGGCCCGCCCTGTTAATTACCTTAGGTTAATACTAATCGTTTGGTTAGTTAGTTAGTCACTGACATGTGGGCCCCGTCCTGTCTAAAATTAGTTTAGAATTTAGTTAATGCTAATTAACCCTGTTAATTAGCAGAGTCACTGACGTGTGGACCCCACACGTCAGGTTTGACCTGGACCAGCCTCTGTTGACTGCTGACATCACAGTGACGTCATGCTGACGCAATAAGTGTTTCCTGGAATTTTAAATAAATCAGAAATGATTTATTTATTTCAGAAAATATTCAAAAATTCTAAAAATCATATAAAATCAACCGTAGCTCAGATGAAAATAATTTATATATGAAAAATGATCAGAAAAATATGAGGAATCTGTTTATGCCATTTTCATGCATGTTTGAACAAGTTAAACCTGCTGATAAGGTCAAAAAAATTAAATGACAATTAAATAATCACATATGGAGTTTGAATTTGAACCCTTGGTTCAAACCAACTTCATTTAATATGGTTGCTAGTTGCATTAGCTCAATCAACAGCATACTGCCATGTCATGATCATGCATCATATTGTCGCATTGCATTGATTGTGTTTTCTCCGTGTTGCCGGTTTTGTCCCCTCTCGATAGACGTGGTTCCGACGATGTGATCGATGACACCAATGAAGACCCAATGTTATCTTCAGAAGTGCCAGGCAAGTAAAACCCCATTGAGCATTCCGATACAATCCCACTCTCTCGCTCTTGCTCTCTTTTACTGCATTAGGACAACAACGCTTTAACTGTTACCTGCTGCGGTAGTTGAACCCCTTTCCACTGCATGACCTGTCATTGCCACAGTAAATAGTTGAAACCCACTAGTATGAGTAGGAGTTGTTTGAGCCATGTTGTGCCTACTCATTCATGCTTTCTGGTTATGCCTGCTATTGCTTAGAGTTCTCTCAGGTCTGATTCATCGGGGACGAATTGGAATGGTGATGATGATGTCCTACTGTGTGAGAGCTAAGTGTGTGAACACGATTTGGTAAAGGTAGCGATGAGAGGCCATGTAGGAGTACATGGTGGGTTGTCTCATTGCAGCCGTCCTCAGGAACTGAGTTCTGTGTTGGTTGATCCATTAACAGTTACTACCACGCATTGGGCTCCGGGCGCTCCAAGCTCTCTCGACTTATTAACTGCCCATGTCCTCTGTCTAGGAGTTGCAACTAGTTTCTAGTGTTTGTAGTTTACTGAGGTCGTGCGCAACGCTGACCCTCGGGGTGGCTGTGACGCGGCAGGTATGTGGCACGGTGTACCGGTCGCCCGTTTGGAGATGCGGGAACCCTGTACAAATCGTTTGGGGCCGTGAGCGACACCCCGGCCGGATCTCCCCACGGATGGAACCCAAATAGGCGATAAACCTGGACGAGAGACTTGTGTGGTTATTCAGGTCGTGGCCGACACCCTCGCCAGGCTTCCGCTTGAAGGTTGCCGAGATACATGACGTGTACATGGCGGTAAGTGGCGAGAGCGTGTGTGAAGAAGTACACCCCTGCAGGGTTATATATGATCTATTCGAATAGCCGTGTCCGCGGAAATGGACTTCTGGGTTGCCTATTACATTTCATAGACAAGTGAAAGTGGATACTCTAAAACACGCAAGATAAGCATGATTGCTATGGATGGCCTTCTCGTAGGGAGACGGGAGCGGATCCATAGTGGTGTATTGATTGGTGAATATGTGGACTCGTGTGCGCCACCTCAAACGAGTTACTTGCAGTTGTAGTTCAGGATAGCCACCGGGTCAAAGCTGGCTTGCTGCAGGTAAACTCCACCACCCCTTGTTGAAACTAATGCATATGTAGCTAGTTCTGATGTAAGTCTTGCTGAGTACCTTTGTACTCACGTTTGCTTAATTTATGTGTTTGCAGAGAGACTCCAGTCTCACTAGTGGTTCCGCGTGGACTTCGACGTTTAGCTTGTTACCTCAGCTATGATCTTGTACCCTTGGGAGGGTCTGGTAGGTAGTCAGGCTTTTCAGCCTTTTTCATTTGTAGTTGTCTGTACTCAGACATCTTATGCTTCCGTTGCCTGTATGCTCTGCATGTTGGGTCATGTGACCTCTGTTTGTAATAAATGCTATCATGGATCTTCTGGGCCTTTATCTATATGAGTTGTTGAGTTATGTTGTGATGCCATGTTGTACATCACATACTTGCATGTTATGCGTACGTGTAATGTGTATTGCTATGTGTGGGATCCGACACCTAGTTGTTTACCTTTGGTAGCCTATCTTACTGGGAAATGTCTCCTAGTGCTTCCACCGAGCCTTGGTAGCTTGCTACTGCTCCGGAACACTTAGGCTGGCCGGCATGTGTCCTTCTTCGTTCCTGTGTCTGTCCCTTAGGGGAAATGTCACGCGTTGTTCCTTTAAGTCCTTGTAGCTTGCTACGACTTGGGTTCATACGTTGAAGACCGACACGTTCGTTGCTGGGTCATGTATGCCTGTCTCTGTAATTTAGTGCCACTTTTGGTTTATAACTAGTCATGTCGGCCCGGGTTCTCTGTCATATGGATGCTAGCGAAACTATCATATACGTGTGCCAAAATGCGCAAACGGTCCCGGGCCAAGTAAGGTGGCACCCGTGGGGATACCGTGCGTGAGGCCGCAAAGTGATATGATGTGTTACAGGCTAGACCTGTGTGACTTAGGATCGGGGTCCTGACAATTTGTGTTGCATACTTTTATTTTTCTTTCTAGACTCGGTGAGTCTGGAATATCCTGACACCAACCGGAACTGAATCTCAGGCAGATATGATGGTTGGAGCATTTTCCAAGAACTATAATATTGGTCTCTCGATAACCGGTAAAGTGTATGTCGTGGCCAACACACCCAGCCGGAAGACCTATTGTTGTAGCATCTTGCTTGAAGAAGTTGGCCACCCCCCCATAAGGATTTCGTAGGATTTACTCCCTAGTTGTTCCTTATGGATTTTTGTGCTCCTGAAGTCCAACCTTTTACTTGACGTTCTAGGTACCAAACCATTTTAATAAATGGGTTGCACTAAGCACATCAAGGAGAACATTAGAAGCGGAGTGCTAAATGTCTCTCGGTCGATCCTCCAGATTTCGTCCCCTTGGCCTTGCTAAGGTGAAATCTGAGAAAGTGTTATCTTCCTTTGCATCTGCATCATCCATCGCTATTCATCATGGTAGTATGTTGTGTTGTCAGCACCATTGGCATGGATAATGGTAAAACCTTGATGAATATGGGAATGCTCAAGTTCTTGAGAGCACGCACAAGCACTAGGTGTTATCCTCGACACTAACCGGGATTGCTCCCAGTGCTCTTGCTTATGCTATAACCCCTCAGGAGTAGATTTACTCTCTACTGTTGGGATTCACCCCAGTTACCAGAATCATTCCCAGCATTTGCATTGTGTTCCCAGCTTGCACCGCCAATGTGCCAATTTTCCATGGGTTGCCTTTCTCAGCCACTGCTGTTCATGATTATTTTCAAAAGTGGACTTGCCATGGGTCCCATCCATTTCCGGTGATAAGCAAAATCAACCTTGGCGTTGTCTTTAACAAGGCAGTCCACATCATCCATTCTACATAGAGAGTGTCAATCTTTCGGACTCTGTCAAAAGATCGATTGTGATTTGCCTTACGCTGGTATAGAGAATTTCAATGATCTCTATATCAAAAGTAATTCTTTTTGACACTTAAGGGAATAACTCTACGAGTCACCTTCTCCAAGGTGCCCCGTCTGGTGGTATCGATCACCATCTTCTTAGGTGTGGAATTATTGCCTGTCAAGTGAATCTTCATCGTTTGTTTCACTCCATCCCTTTGGATGTGTGTTCCGTGTCTCAGCTCAAGAGATGTTTCAATATCTCACTCCATGATTTGATCTTGAGTCGCTTGATCTTTCAGAAGATCATTGTTGTAGAGCTTCTTTCGTCGTCACCGTGTTGGACAAAGACCTCGAAAGCCAGGATGTCAGGATCAACATAATGCAAGCAATCAACATTCATATGAAGGACAGTTGGATCATGAAGATTGTGTTGGGTTGCGTCCCCCCTTCATCTTACCCTACACTTGAATCTCGGGACGAGATTCTTGTTTAGTGGGGGTGAGTTGTCACATCCCTAGCTTCTATTACTGCCTAGTGCTAGCATCTGGTGTTGCATCATGTTTACATTTCACAGAAAGTTGAAATGGGGATGTTCAAACCCTAGCACCAAATGATTTCAACTAGGGTCAAGAATAAAATCATTTCCAATGACCCAAAATGCCTTCATCAATGTTTGATAATTTTGGCAAGGCTTTGAGACCAAACCAAAATTAGTGAACATTTTTGTAGAATATTTTGGGCACTGAATTCAATCATACCATATTTGCATTTGGGCATTTAAATTTTATATATTATTTTAAATGTCCAAATATTCATGGACTGAAATGTTGGCTGCTGGAAATAATCCAAACAGCGGCCACAACCAGTCATATGATATTTTGAAATGCCCTGGCATTTTCAATAAAGCCAAAACAATTACAGAAAATAGAAAACAGAAACTAAATTAGAAAAAAAGAGAGAGAGTGGAACCTCACCTGGGATTCTTACCTGCAGCAGAGCAAGCCCAGCTCTTGTTCCTGGCCCAGCCCAGGGACAAGGGCGTCTTCTTCCTCGTGCCAGTGGGCACGAGGGCGTGTGCCCGCGGCACGCCGGCACGCCCCGGCCACCTCCACCCTGCCTGGCTGCCTCCTCCTCCCCCTGGATGCTTCTGGACGATGCCACGCGCCCCCTAGACCCCCTCAGTCTCTCCCTCATCCTAGTCTCATCCCCCTGCTCTCTCCCTCACACGTGCCCGAGCACTGCCGGAGCATGCCGCCGCCACACCCCGCGTCCACCGTCCCCCCATGCCGCGTCGACACGCCAAGAAGAACCGCCGTAGCTCCGTCTTCCTCTTCGTCGACGTACACAAGCTGGGGAGCACCGCAACGCCCTCGACGCCGTAGTCTTCAACCTCCAACTCCCTAGATCGCCGGAGATGCCCCGACGCCGTCTGGCCTCCCCCGAGCCGTCTGACCTCCTCTCCAACACCGATGTGAGCTCCTGCTCCGTACCCCTCTCCTCCTGCATTTGATTTCGTCCTGTAGCCGCAGTTCCCTTGAGCTCCAAAGCCCGCCGCCGTCGTGTCTCATCACCGTCGCGGCCACAGCTAGCAATGACCGCAACCGAGCACTTCAACATGTTCAGCACGCCGCCAGGAGCCCAGAGCACCCACCAGTTTCTCCTACCGTGCGGTGTAGCATCGTTTTCGCCGACGCCCGATCTTCGGCCACCGCCCAAGTGCTCGCCGTCGTCAACTCCGGCGCACCCCCATCATCAGCTGTGGTCATCGCCGGCTATCTCCCGACCAGCCGACGTGTCCCCTTTAGTTTAGGCACTAACGACCCCCGCCCAGTCACTGACAAGTGGGCCCTGACCCCTGCTAATTTAAGTTAAGTTTTTGTTTAAGCTTAATTAACCCTTCTAACACTGACATGTGGGCCCCCGCGCCTAATTAGGTTAGTCTAATTTTCCTATTTAGATTAGTACTAATCCTGTGGACCCCATGTGACAGTTTTGACTTTGGTCAAGTCAACGTTGACTGGTCCCACCTGTCATCCACCAAACCAGCCCTGAGTCACTGACCAGTGGGCCCCACTTGTCAGGTTTGACCTGGACCAGCCCCTGTTGATTGCTGACATCACAGTGACGTCATGCTGATGCAGTAAGTGTTTTTTGGAATTTAAAATAAATCATAAATGATTTATTTATTCTAGAAAATAGCTAAAACTTCTAAAAATCACCGAAAATAATCTATAACTCCAATGAAAATAATTTATATATGAAAAATGATCAGAAAAATTCAAGGAATCTGTTTATCGCATTTTCATGCATGTTTGAACAAGTTAAACCTGCTGATCGGGTCAAATCAATTAAATGACAATTAAATAATCACATATGGAGTTTGAATTTGAACCTTTGGTTCAAACCAACTTCATTTAATATGGTTGCTAGTTGCATTAGCTCAATCAACAGCATATTGCCATGTCATGATCATGCATCATATTGTCGCATTACATTGATTGTGTTCTCTCTTGTTTGCCGGTGTTTGTCCCCTCTCAGTAGACGTTGTTCTGACGATGTGATCGATGACATCGATGAAGAACTATTACTATCTTCAGAAGTGCCAGGCAAGCAAAACCCCATTGAGCATTCTGATACAATCCCACTCTCTCGCCCTTGCTCTCTTTTACTGCATTAGGACAACAACGCTTCAACTGTTACCTGCTGCGGTAGTTGAACCCATTTCCAATGCATGACCTGTCATTGCCACAGTAAATAGTTGAAACCCACTAGTATGAGTAGGAGTTGTTTGAGCCATGTTGTGCCTACTCATTCATGCTTTCTGGTTATGCCTGATATTGCTTAGAGTTGTGTCAGGTCTGATTCATCGGGGATGAATTGGAATGGTGATGAAAATGTCCTACTGTGTGTGAGCTATGTGTGTGAACATGTTTTGGTAAAGGTAGCGATGATAGGCCATGTAGGAGTACATGGTGGGTTGTCTCATTGAAACCATCCTCAGGAACTGAGTTCTGTGTTGGTTGATCCATGAACAACTACTACCACGCATTGGGCTCCGGGCGCTCCAAGCTCTCTCGACTTATTAACTACCCTTGTCCTCTGTCCAGGAGTTGCAACTAGTTTCTGGTGTTTGTAGTTTACTGGAGGTCGTGCGCAGCGCTGACCCTCGGGGTGGGCTGTGATGCGGCAGGTACGTGGCCGGGTGTACCGAGCGCCTGTTTGGTGACTCGGGAACCCTGTACACATCGTTTGGGGCCGTGAGCGACACCCCGGCCGGATCTCCCCACGGATGGAACCCAAAGAGGCGATAAACCTGGACTAGAGACTTGTGTGGTTAGTCAGGTCGTGGCCGACACCCTCGCCAGGCTTCCGCTTGAAGGTTGCCGAGATACATGACGTGTACATGGCGGTAAGTGGCGAGAGCGTGTGTGAAGAAGTACACCCCTACAGGGTTATATATGATCTATTCGAATAGCCGTGTCCGCGGAAATGGACTTCTGGGTTACTTGTACAATTCATAGACAAGTGAAAGTGGATACTCTAAAACTCGCAAGATAAGCGTGAGGTCTATGGATGGCCTTCTCGTAGGGAGACGTGAGCGGATCCATAGTGGTGTATTGATTGGTGAATATGTGGACTCGTGTGCGCCACCTCAAAAGAGTTACTTGCAGTCGTAGTTCAGGATAGCCACCGAGTCAAAGCTGGCTTGGTACAGTCAAACTCCACCACCCCTTTGTTGATACTGATGCATATGTAGCTAGTTCTGATGTAAGTCTTGCTGAGTACCTTTGTACTCACGTTTGCTTAATTTATGTTTTTTGCAGAGAGAGACTTCAGTCTCACTAGTGGTTCCGCGTGGACTTTGACATTTAGCTTGTTACGTTAGCTACGATCTTGTACCCTTGGGAGGATCTTGCAGATAGTCAGGCTCCTCATCCTTTTTCATTTGTAGTTGTCTGTACTCAGACATGTTATGCTTTCGTTGCCTGTATACTCTGTATGTTTGGTCATGTGACCTCTGTTTGTAATAAATGCTATGATGGCTCTTCTAGGCCTTTATCTATATGAGTTGTTGAGTTATGTTGTGATGCCATGTTTTACAGCACAACTTGCATGTTATGTGTACGTGTAATGTGTATTGCTATATGTGGTATCCGACACCTAGTTGTTTTTCCTTGGTAGCCTATCTTACAGGGAAACGTCTCCTAGTGCTTCCACTGAGCCTTGGTAGCTTGCTACTGCTCCGGAACACTTAGGCTGGTCGGCATGTGTCCTTCTTCATTCATGTGTCTGTCCCTTAGGGGAAATTTCACGCGTTGTTCCTTTAAGTCCTTGTAGCTTGCTACGACTTGGGTTCATACGTTGATGACCGACACGTTCGTTGCTGGGTCATGTATGCATGTCTCTGTAATTTAGTGCCACTTTTGGTTTATAAATGGTCATGTCGGCCCGGGTTCTCTCTCACATGGATGCTAGCGACACTATCATATACGTGTGCCAAAATGCGCAAACGGTCCAGGGTCAGGTAAGGTGGCACCCATGGGGATACCGTGCGTGAGGCCGCAAAGTGATATGATGTGTTACAGGCTAGACCTGTGTGACTTAGGATCGGGGTCCTGGCACTTCATATGTTCCAGGGTCGCTGGTGCTGCTATGAGCTAGCCAGCTGTCCTCGCCCGCGCAAAAGCGGGTCATGAGTGTAGTTAGGGCTGCCATTTTCCTCGGCTTTTCCTGGCCGAGGTGTCTAGCTTGCCATTCGTTCCGGACACTGTGTTTGAAGGCCGCTAAGGCTTCGGCGTTCGGACAGTCGACGATTTGGTTCTTCTTAGTGAGAAACCGATGCCAAAGCTTACAGGCTGACTCCCCGGGTTGTTGGATGATGTGACTTAGATCGTCAGCATCCGGGGGCCGGACATAGGTCCCTTGAAAATTGGCCCAAAAAGCATCCTCAAGTTCTTCCCAACTCCCAATGGAGTTCTCTGGGAGGCTGTTTAGCCAGTGCCGAGCTAGTCCTTTTAGCTTGAGGGGTAAGTATTTTATGGCGTGGAGATCGTCTCTGCGAGCCATGTGGATGTGAAGAATGAATTCTTCTATCCAGACGAAGGCATACATCGTTCCATCACACGCCATAATATTTACGGGTTTAAACCCTTCTGGAAAGTCATGATCCAGCACCTCATCGGTGAAGCACAAAGGGTATTCGGCACCCCTGTATGTCTCACGGTTGTGCTGTTCGGTATTGACCCCGAACTGGTATATGACCGTCATGATTGGCTTGATAGCCGCCGTCCCGTGCGAGAGGACGGTCCCTAGATCCGTAGATGGATCTGGTCTGGCCACCCTTTTTGTTCAGGTCCTCACGTAGATCGTTTTTCCGGGCATCAGCCGTATCCTCCTTTCCTTTACGGGGTGGGGGTGTGTGCTTGTGCACGCCGTTGCTAGCCACTCTGTACTGTCCACGAGGTGGTTGGTCCGGCTTGTCGGCGGTGTTATTCTTCGGCTGTATAGGCATAGTGGCCTCGTCGTCGAATTCGGGTAGCAGTTTACGCTTAGGATAGCCTTTGGTTTGGCGATTGTAGCCATGTTTTTGCTCAGCGTCTAGCACTTTGTTCCATCTATCATTGAGCGTGTCCTGTGCGGCTCGAAGCCATCTCTGCTGCTTTTTCAGGCTCCTTGCCGTGGCAATAAGCCTCCGATGTAAGCGCTTTTGTCCTAAGGGTTCTTCTGGGATGATGTATTCATCGTCGCCCAGGCTAACATCCTCTTCGGAGCAGGTTCATAATTACTGTCTTCGGCATCGCTGTCATCGGATAGCGGTTTCGGACTATGCTCAATGTCCTCTTGCTCGTCTTGCTCCATCGGTGGGTCTGCAGGGTCTTCGGCTTGCTCCGGACTATCACTGTCGTTAGTGGCAGTGTTGCTATCTTTCCCTTTATGGGATTTAGTTCGGCGCTTCGGACGCCGACGCTTGGGAGTTCATCGACAGGCTTGTCCTTTGCGGGATTGTTTTCCCAGTCGCCCTCCTTCTCCTTAGGTGTATCCACCATATACACGTCGTATGAAGACGTAGCTGTCCATCGCCCGGTTACGGGCTGGTTTTGATCTATATCAGCTTCGGCTTCGAGGTCCATCCTTTCGAAGTCTTCAGAAGCGTCGTCAAGTAGATTAGTTAGATCATCGACCGTGGCTACCAAGTGGGTGGTGGGCGGGAAGCAAAATTCTCCATCATCAGCCTCCAGTTCGAACCGGATATAATTCGGCTGTGCGTCCCCAGCTAAGGAGAGAGATTTTAACGAGTTTAGCACATCACCAAAAGGTGAGTGCCAGAAGATATCTACAGCGCTGTATTCGGCGATAGACGCCTGATCGAGCTTGAAGGGCGCAGATGCGCATGGATCAGAACCTACAGCCGGAGACGAGTCCGGAGTTCTGGTAACACATATCCCGCTCTGAGTTGGGTCTGTGTGCGGCTCCAATGCCGTTGAGTCTACGGCTTCCTCGGCGGGGTTGACCTTCCCGTCTTTCAGTGACGCGATATGTTCCGGATCTAGGTGCTATTTCCTGGTCTGATGACAGAGTTAGGTCATGTTCATTGTGGTGGCAGGGATAGGTTGCCATGGGCTCGAATCCATCGAAGATCAAGTCTCCACGGATATCAGCAATGTAGTTCAAGCTTCCAAACCTGACCTGACAGCCAGGGACATAGCTCTCAACCCACTCGAGGTGGCCTTCTGTGTTGGCACGGAGCATGAAGCCGCCGAACACAAAAGCTGTCCGGGAGGGAAAGTTCCCTCGATGGTGCCATCGTGGTTGACGAAGCAATCCATCAGTCATTCGGTCGACGACATGTGGAACTCTCAATAAAAGCACCAATGTCGGTGTCAAAACCGGCGGATCTCGGGTAGGGGGTCCTGAACTATGCGTCTTAGGATCGATGGTAACAGGAGACTGGTGACACGATGTTTACACAGGTTCAGGCCCTCTCGATCGAGGTTATACCCTAATCCCTGCTATATTAATCTGGATGAATATGATTACAAGAGTTTTTTTTACCATGAAGACTGCAAGGCTTACACCTCACAGCATTTTATTGAAAAATAAGTGCAAGTATATACATCCTTCTGAAGAGAAGGAGAAGGAGGGATGGGGGGAGGGGCTATACTATAAAAGAGAAGATCCTACTACTTACAATGCTAATGGCAGAAATGAAGTTCAGGGGGGAAGAAAATCTATCCATTCGAGGAGTGCATCTCTTAAACTGCCTTTGATCCTATGAGAGATCATGGTGATGTCATGGGTGAAACCAGCTCTCCACTGTCTGAAGGTTAGGGTAATGTGTCTGAAGGCTTTATCATTCCTGACTTTCCAAATATGATTACAAGAGTTGATCTACCATGAGATTGTAATGGAAAAACCCTAAAGTTTAGCCTATGAGGATGTTATGATTCTCTAGCCTCTACGGACTAAACCCTCTAGCTTTTATATGCACCGGAGGGGCCTAGGGTTTGTACATAACCAACTTGCAGAGGAAGGAAAGATTACCCCCGAACCTAAAACCTGCCATTATACAAATATAGGAGTCCTATCCAGATACGAGAGACGATCTTCAACAATGATCTTCACGGCCCACCAGTCCGGCCACCCGAGGACCCCTCAATCAAGGACTCCCTCAATTGTGTCCCCAGTCTCCTATTACCATCGATCCTCCGACGCATAGTTCGGGACCCCCTACCCGAGATCTGCCGGTTTTGACACCTATAGCCCGTACCAAGGAAAACTTTTGTGTTCATCTTCTTCCTCTCTCACATGAATCTAGTTCAATTATATTGTGGGGCAGCGAGTCGTGGGTGAGGATCTTCGCACACGCCCCAGGGTTCGAACCTTCTTGGATCTGTGGAGCACTAAATCCGATAGACATGCTGTAATTCCAAGCCCAAGAAATGCTTTTCGATTTCACGTATCTCTTCCAAGTATGCCTCCATGTGCTCGTCTTCGGTTCGTACTCCTTGTTAGATAAGTTGACGAGGAGCTGAGAACCGCCCTTGATGTTGAGGCGCTTGATCCCCAAAGCGTCCATGGCCCTGAGGCCGGTAATCAAGCCCTTGTACTCCGCAATGTTTTTGGAGACCTTCTCGCCATGCTGGAAGCAGAGTTGCACGATGTAGTAGAGCTTGTCCTTGGTCGGCGAGATGAGCACAACTCAAGCACCTGCTCCCTGCTGCACGAAGGCACCGTCGAAGTGCATGACCTAGCCACCGGGCGTCCCAGTGCATGGCGTGAGGGACTGGCCCTCATCCTGACCTTGGCCCAAAGAGTCCATCCACTCTGCCATGACATAGGTGAGGGCTGCCCCTTTTATGACTCTGGTCATGCTGAACTCCAGCTCGAAGGCCTGCAACTCAATGTTCCACTCCGCGACTCTCCCAGTTGCGTTGGGGCTGCGCAACACCTTCTTGAAGGGGTATGCTAAGATGACCTTGATGGGGTGGCCCTGTAAGTAGTGACGTAACTTCCTTGAGGTGACGAGGAACCCGAGTAGGAGCTTCTCTTGCATATGGTAGCAAGAGCGAGCATCTCGCGGCCCGATGGTGATGATGTACACCTGATGTTGGACGAGTGACCAGGTGTCTATGGCGCCTTGTTCCGCGCGGGGCGTGAGGGACTCGCGAGCCCCGCCAGATGGTGAAGCGCTGAGGGCCTCAGGAGCACCATGCGGGGGTGACGGATGTTACTCGACACCTCGAAGGTCGCCTTGCCCAGCGCCTGTGACGAGACGTTCTTCTCGGACCGCCACGAGCGCCGCACTGGCCGAGTGGGGGGTGGTCGCTAGGTACATCACTAGGGGCTCATGAGGGCGAGGCGCCACCATGGTATGTGGGCTTGTGAGGTATCTCTTGAGGTCCTCAAAGGCCACCTCATCCTCTGTAGTCCACTCAAAAGTACCCTTCTTCTTCATCGGCTTGAAGAAAGGGAGGGCGCGCTCGCCGAGCTTAAAGATGAAACACCCCATGGAGGTCATGCAGCCCGCAAGTCTCTGCATCTCTTTGACGGTCTGAGGCGGGCGCATCTTCTCAATTGCCTTGACCTTCTTGGGATTGGCCTCTATCCCTCAGTGTGACACGAGGAAACCCAGGAGCTTGCCGGACGGGACCCCAAACACACACTTTTCCGGGTTGAGCCTCATGTTCATTTGGCGCAGGTTAGCGAGCATCTCTTTGAAGTCCTCGATCAGGGTCTTCGCATCTCGTGACTTAACCACGATGTCAACGATGTATGCCTTCGTGTTCCTCCCCAGCTGGTGCCCTAGGGCGATGTGCATCAGGTGCTGGAAGGTTGCGCTCCGCAACCCGAAGGGCATGCAAGTGTAGCAATACACGCCGCACGGGGAAATGATGGACGTCTTGTCGACATCCTCCACCGCCATCTTGATTTGAAGATAACCTAAGAAAGCATCCAGGAAGCATAGCAGATCGCACTCGGTGATGGAATCCACGATATAGTCGATGCACGAGAGCGGGAAGGGATCCTGAGGGCAAGCCTAGTTGAGGCTCGTGAAGTCGACGCACATGCGCTCCTTCCCACCCTTCTTGGGGGGAAGACCAGGTTGGCCAAGCAGTCTGGGTGCTGTACCTCCCGAATGACACCGGCTTCCTGTAGCTGGCGCACCTCCTGGATGATGAAAGCATGCTTCTCTTGTGCCTGACGCTGTGCCTTCTGCTTCACTCAACGCGCATTGGGGCGTACTACCAAGTGGTGCTCAATCACCTCGCTCGAAATGCCCACCAGGTCAGATGCCTCCCATGCAAACACATCCTTATTTTCCCGGAGGAAATCGACCAATGCCTTCTCCTGATCTAGGAGAAGGCCGGCGCTGATGGTGAAGGTCAGGCCCGAACCCTCGCTATCAATGGGGTACCTGCTTCGTCTTGGCCCGGTCTTGAGAAAACAACGGTTTCTTCAGTGTGGGCGCGGCCTCTGGAGCTTCTGGGGCGCCCCCGACATCGGGGCACAAGGCCGTCGTGGCCTTGTAGACGTCCCTAAGGGCTCAGACAGTATCTTCTGTGTCCTTGACCACAGAAATGATGTCGCTGTTGTCGGGCATCTTGATGGTGTTGTATCCCGGGTGTGTCACCGCCATGAACTTGGCAAGGGTCGGAAACCCCAGTATGGCGTTGTACGGGAGGCCGATGCGGGACAGATCAAAGTCGATGAGCTCTGTGTGGTAGTGGTCGGGAGTGCCGAAAGTGACGGCAGGCGCACTCGACCCAACGGGGTGTAGAGCCTTCCGTCACCCAGAGAAGGGCTTGGTGGGCGTAAGCTGATCGTAGGGCACCTGGAGCATGTCGAAGGCTTCTTTGGAGAGGATATTGAGGCCGGCGCCACCATCGGTGAGGGTCTAGGTGACCGCGATGTTGCTGATGGTGGGCGTGCATAGCATGGGGAATGCTCCAACGGTAGCCATAGTCTTGGAGTGATCCCTGGAGTCGAAGATGATGCGATCTTCTGCCACGCGCGGCCCCACGGGGTCTCAGGCTGCGGCCGAGTGGCGGCTGCTTGGCGGAGAAGCTGCTTAACATGGCGATCGGACATGGGCGCCTGCGACCCGCCGAAGGTACAGGCGACCGTGTGGGGCCCGGTGCTGCGAAACGCATGATGAACTTATGACAGAGGTCCTCCAAGGACGACACCAAGCCTTCGGGAAGGCCGTGGACCCTTGAGCGTGGTATCTACGAGAGCGCCAAAGGGAACCAGCTTGCTATTACCTCGTCATCGCCACCCTCTGCTTGGATTGCCTGCGCGTATAGCTAAAGGAACTCCTCGGGATTCACAACACCGTTGTTCCGTGGAGGGAGCGTTGACCTGAATCTCATAGGCCACCTTACTCGGCGCAGGCCGGGGGTGAAGGCCGAGCAGCCCGCGGTCCTCCCGCAGGCTTTGTGCGGCCTGATGACCCACAAGTGTAGGGTATCTATCGTAGTACTTTCAATAAGTAAGAGTGTCGAACCCAACGAGGAGCAGAAGGAAATGATATGCAGTTTTCAGTAAGATATTTTCTGCAAGCACTGAAATTATAGGTAACAGATAGTTTTGTGATAAGGTAATTGGTAGCAAGTGACAAAAGGTAAAAGCAAATAAGTTGCAGCAAGATGGCCCAATCCTTTTTGTAGCAAAGCACAAGCCTGGACAAACTCTTATATGGAGGAAAGCACTCCTAAGGACAGTTGGGAATTATCGTCCAGCTAGTTTTCATCGCGATCATTTGATTCACGTTTGGTACTTTGATAATTTGGTATGTGGGTGGACCGGTGCTTGGGTGTTGTCCTTACTTGGACAAGCCTCCCACTTATGATTAATCTCTAATGCAAGCTTCCACAACTACAAAATAAGTATTAAGGTAAACCTAACCATAGCATGAAACAAGTGGATCCAAATCAGCCCCTTACGAAGCAACACATAAACTAGGGTTTAAGCTTCTGTCACTCTAGCAACCCATCATCTACTTATTACTTCCGAATGCCTTCCTCTAGGCCCATATAATTGTGAAGTGTCATGTATTCGACGTTCACATGACACCACTAGAGGAGAGACAACATACATGTCATCAAAATATCGAACGAATACCAAATTCACATGACTACTTATAGAAAGACTTCTCCCATGTCCTCAGGAACAAAAGTAACTAATCATAAGACATAATATTGTTCATGATTAGAGGGGTATTAATATTCATAATAGATCTGAACATATGATCTTCCACCAATTAAACCAACTAGCATCAACTACAAGGAGTAATCAACACTACTAGCAACCCACAGGTACCAATCTGAGGTATGGGTACAAAGATTGGATAAAAGAGATGAACTAGGGTTTGAGAGGAGATGGTGCTGGTGAAGATGTTGATGAAGATAGCCCTCCCCAAGATGGGAGAGTTGTTGGTGATGATGGAGGTGACGATTTCCCCCTCCCGGAGGGAAGTATCCCCAGCAGAACAGCTCTGCCAGAGCCCTAGATTGGTTTCCGCCAAGCTTCCGCCTCGAGATGGCGGTGTCTTGTCCCGAAAGCCTCCATCTATTTTTTTCCAGGTCAAAACACCTCATATACTAGAAGATGGGCATCGGGGGGCCATCGGGGGGCCCACGAGGCAGGGGCGCGCCTAGAGAGGGGGGGGGGCGCCCCCCACCCTCGTGGACAGGTGGTGGCCCCCCTGGTGATGTCACACCCTGGTTTTCATGCCACATTGCTTAAGCTGATAATCATGCTAAAAATGTGGTTTGACAAAAACTTTTGAGTGTTTTTGAATATGCTTGATTTGATTTTTGTTTGCTGTTTGCTAGTGCTCTAAAAATCAAATAAATCCTCCAACTCTTATACTTCATCTCCTTGATCCAAAACCTTTTCCCAATGATCATGCCATGTGTATAGACCAGTATAGTATTTTCTTATAAAAATAATTTGGTCAAATAGTATTTTCTAAAATTAGTTTTCCAAAAACCCCTGAATTGAGGTTTGCACTCCAAGTACCTTATTTAGGGTGTGAAAAAAGCTTTCAAAAAGTATATTTGAATCCTATTAGGTATAGGACTCCCATTAACCACAAAATTATAAATTTAAAAGTTATTTTTATTTTTTATTTAAAAGCTTTTTCTTAAGGCCAGAAATGGTCTTAAATAAGGAAAAATTATTTAATTATTTCAAAAATATTTGCCAAAATTCAGGGAAACTCATAGGACATATATTGTCCATATATAAGAGTTTCAACACATGGTCATGTTCAAAATATTGGACAAATCCTTCATTAACCCTTTCTGGATATTTCAAGCTTTTGAAATATTTACAAAGGAAATATTCTCAAAAAATTACAGGGAAATTCTATCATGTCAAATATGACATATTTGATGATCTTACAAGGCCTCATGCCTTGAAGATCAAGGAAACATCATCTAATCCCCTCAAAACCATTTCTGTCCATTTTGAAGTTTGAGCAACTTTACATTGCCAAACTTGTCCAAATGCTCTCAAACTTGGTGCACATGCTAAAATGATGGAATTATGCATCTATGCCAAATGGCACAAGTTTTGGAGAAGGACAACTTGATCTAAGTGCCCCAAAACCCTTTTTTACCAGATCCAAATTTGAACAACTCTACATTGCCAACTTTTTACTTGGGGCCTCAAATATTGTGGACATGTTCAAAACCCCAAATGATGACACTACACCTAGTGGTGCATCAAGGAGAGATTATTTTATTAACCTAATCTTGAGAAATCCATTTCTGTTGATTTCTAGGGTTTACAAAAGTTGCATTGGCAACTTTGCCCAAATGAGCTCAAATTTGGTGGAAGGGCCTAAATGTATGTGCCATTTCATCCTGTTAAGTCCCATGTCAATTGGAAGTCATTTTCTTTCCCAAAACCACATCAAACACCTTCTGCCATTTTACCAAAGTCACTGTTTTGCCCCCTTTTACTATTCTACTTGAGCTCAACTTTTTACCATAGCCTCTCCTAGTCATCTTCTACCTCCAGTAACTTCCCCATGGCCAGAGCTCAATGATTGAGGGGTGAAAACCCCATTTTACTCTTCTGGACAGCAGCATTGTCCTCCTTTCTCACCTCCCTCCTCACTCTAGTGGCCCTCCAGGGCATCCCAGGCCGTCTGTGCATTATTTACTAACCACTAGCACTGCTGGACATAAGGGGACACACATATGACACTTTTTCTATGCCATGGCATGCAGAGCTCGCGCACTGGAGCGCGCTATAGTGCCCTGGCGCACTGTAGCCACCCCCAATCAGGAGCAACCGATAGCCTCGGGCCTCCCCAGCATGTCCCCCGAGGGTGCCTCGACGTCCGGGACATGGCAGCTGGTCGGCCCCCTTCTTCCTCTCTCTCTCTCCGGCCCCTGCTCGCACGCGCGCCCCAGTAGGCAGCCTCACACGCGCGCTACCCTGACGCTCCCCCGCTCCTTCTCTCCCCTCCCCTCGACTTGGACCACGCCCACCCACACCACAGACATCCCCGAGCCTCCTCCCGTGGCCACCCCGGCCATATCCGCGGGCGCCCGTAGGCCGCGTCCACGGTGAGCCGTGGCCTCACTATATAGGGCCACCCCAGGCCTCCCTCAGGAGCCCCTTCGCTCTCTCTCCTTCCCAACAACCCCCAGGACCAACCCACACCTCTCCCCGTGCACTCAATGCACCTCCATGGCCGGAGCCTCGCCGACGGCCGCCGCTCGAATTCGAGCAACCCCGAGCCCCTCTCTCCCTCCTGGCCACTCCGTTGCCATCGCATGATCTCCAGGAAGTCCCCCACCTCCACCAATCCTCCCCGAGATGCCCGTGCGCTCGAAGCCCAAGGTGGCCGAGGCCCTTATCCGCCATGGTGGGACCCCTGCTCGACCTGGTCCTCCCCGGTAGGCATGTTACCCATGGCTGAATGCGCTTCTCCGCACTGGTCATTCCGGTGGCCGGGGCGTCGCTGGAGACGGCCCGAGTCGACGGGGTCACGCCGGCTAGCGCTCGGCCCTGCCTCCCCTACCTCGCCTCTGTTCGAGCAGGAGGACGAAGACGAGCCTGCCAGGCGGGGCCCGCTTGTAAGCGACCTAGAGGCTGGGCCCGCGCATAAGTGGAGACGCATCCGTGGAAGCCGCGTCCCTACGGTAAAGACGCCTGGCCCAAGGCGCCTTCGACGTCGCCTGGCCCTCTGCGTATGGCCGTGCTGCTGGGCCGGCCCAGGGCGCTGCGGCGCTATACTGCGCCCAAAACGCAGTATAGGTATAACCCCCCCTCCTTTCCATTTTCTTTTTGCATTTCCAGTCAACCTCAAAAAAATGCATAAATAATTCAAATGAACTCCAAATTTGATGATTCAAATTTCTAGGAGTTTCTAAAATCCTGATCTACCTGTTGGTGCAACATGCACATTTTTCCAGATACTTTTCCTTCACAAATAATTATGAAATGTCATTATTCCATTTCTGTGATAAACTTTAGAAAATCACAGAGGGCTCATATTTGATCCAAATGAAGTGGTTCAAATTCCTAGGTGCTTGTCATATCCAAACTTAGTTTTGGAACATTTTTATTAATACTTTCTGTACCCCACCAAATAACGAGCCATTTCTTCATATTTATCAACTTTGCAAAATCCTAGGAAATTCATTTGAACTCCAAATCCAGTGAAACCAACTCCTAGATGCTTCTAAAATCATGACTTGTTAAATAGGTGCCTTTGCTCATTGTTCAAAAATATATTTCTGTACACTTCTTTCAAATCCATAAACCCCTGGATTCCATCATATTGAAATGTGCCAAACCATCCATTGATCATACTCCAATGAAACCACCTTGGTTATTTTTCATATGACCAGAGGTATCCTAGAAAAGTCCAACTCCTATTTTTAGAGCACTTTTATTTTTGCTTTGTTGTGTTGCTTATTATGATTGTTTCCATCGATTAGTTGACGGAATAAACGGAGTAGTCGGAGATGGACCAGAAGGTTTGAAGACTTGGAAGGATAAGGCAAGCAGCCCTTTGACCATGTTCGAGAAACCTTTTTATGCATATCTCATAGCACCTTATTATCAATGCATCGGAATCATGTAGAAGTGATGACCACTTTGGTTGGTACCTTTGTTACTATTGAAACTTGCATCAAACATGACCCTACCTTCCTATGAGGGTTATGTGGGTGGGAGTAGAAAGATATATGCTATAGTAGTTGGTTACGCAAAATGGGTCAGGGTTATGCATTAAGTAAAACAAGTGTGGTTTGACATACTTGCAAATAACCCAGTGGGTGCCACTAATGCCCCTGGGAGACGATGAGAAACTAGGGCACTACTTGGTAGAGAAGTAGTGTGCCGAGGCTTGATGAAAGTGTTGTTTACAGAGATGGATTAGATTTATGTGTGACTACCGTCCCAACCAAACATGCGCAACCACTCTACCCTTATATGTGAAAGGCTATTATTGATTACCTAGGTCGATACTAGCATGGTGCCCGCATTACTAGTGACGGGGGTGACATGAGGTCACTCTCGGGACGGGGTCGTGCTTGGATAGGCGGCCATGACTGTCTTTACAGGGCACCAGACACACCATTGGTACCCCAAGTCAGTGGTATGTGATGAATATGGGAGCAAGGCTCCACAATTTTTAAGATGTGAAATGTTTGGCACGGGGCTGTTACCAATCGAGTGGACTCTGTGTTAGTGTCGTCTAGGGAAAGACAGTGATCGGGTGCTTACCCCGGGTACTTGAGGTACCGCGGGTCGTGAATGACACGAAAGTTCCCCGGATCTTGTGGGTAAAGTGTGCAACCTCTGCAGAGTGTAAAACTATTCGAATAGCCGTGTCCACGGTCAAGGACAGTTGGGTGGTGCTACTTAGACTATGTCCAGAAGTTTCTGGAAAACACCACGGTTTGGTAAATCTGTTGATGTGATTGTGAGAAAGTCACGGTGAGCGTGAGCAAGAGTTGTTCATGACTCTTTCTCGACATTGATGTCTGAAACCTCCTGATACTTGTTGCAGACACATGCATCTCCATGTTATATGTTGATCATACTTGCATATGAAAAACTAGCTTTTCGCAAGACTGCCAATCTAGCAGTAGAGCCTTGCATAATTATTCTGTCATCACACTTTGGTTGCTTGCGAGTACATTCAAAGTACTCATTGTCTTGCCACTGGTTATTTTATTGGCCAGGCAGGAGAAAACAGGATATTATGAAGATTTCTTGGTGACGAGCATGCTAGCTAGGACGCTTCCCAGTCAGAATGCCTGTAGGGTTAAGGCAGATGGCATGGGCCCAAGTTGTTATTGAAGATTTCCGCTGCGATGATATACTCAAGACTTGACCATAATGGTCCTATTTGTGTAATACGGTATGTATGGATGTAAGACTCTTGTTATTCAGCTTTTGTGTGTTCAGTGAGCATTGATCTCTGGGATCACTGTACACGTGCATTCGGTGATCACGACTTATGAGTCGGGGTCCCCACAGAGCTGGTATCAGAGCCATCCTGACTGTAGGAAGCCTTAGTTAGCATGGTCGTTAGTTAGGCTAAAACTATTTCCAAAACTATTACTAGTTTTCAAAACTATCTATACTTCTCTTCCCTTCTCAATTTTTCGAAAACTAGGCTATACTTGATCTCTTCCCCCTCAAAACTTTTGGTCGCTAGAACCCTTATGCCCCTGACCACTGGATTTTCTGTAATCCTTGTGGAGTACACCTTTCCAACCACTCACCCACCACTTCTGAACACAAGATTGGCGACACCACGACAAGACGATACCAACAGAAAATCCATCCTCAAGGAATGAGGACATGAAGACCCAGAAGAAGGTGACACCCTTGACAGTGCCCCAAGATGATGCAACGTTAGCCTATGATGACCAGGGTATGGGTTATGCAAGACCATGATATACCTCGCTAATAGAGTAACCTTGTCACTACCGTTGTTGTATCGGCAACCACCGGTGGATGAGAACCTCGCCATTTGGTCCGCCTCACTATAGTGAGAAGGAAAACGGTTCTCTTCGTCCCCCGCTCTTGGTGTCGATGTTGTCACCAACGAAACCGACATGTTGGACCTCTATTATGCCTTGATATTGTCATTGCATACGGATTGCCTACATGGTACCCTCGACGCCCCAGAAGACAGAGACAAGAGAAGACCAAGTCAATGCCAGCTACAAGGAGACATCTTCATCACATCACCTCATCCTGCGAGAAGTTGTTGAAGATTCTTCAGGCTCAACCCGGATCGTTCATCAAGCAACTACAAGGGACATAGCAACACCTGAGGAAAACTCAGAAGACTGCACGAGGCACAAGTCACGACTGCTGAGTCCGAGAACCCCTAGGGTAGGATGAGTCGTGTACCCCCTATGCGTAGTCGAGTCCGTATGATGGTTCGAATAGAACCATGATTGTGTGTTGCTTGCTTTTATTTGTTTGTGTTTTGATATAAGTCGCACTTTTGCCCTAGGCAACAAGTGCATGCCTATGGCATTGTCGGGGAAACTGATCCACGAGCACCTATGGGACCGGCGGACCGAGTCCCTTTCGGTTCGGCAGGGGCGGAGGTCGCACGAAGAGCAGATCGAGGCGAAACACACGAGCAGTTTACCCAGGTTCGGGCCGCACGGATGCGTAAAACCCTACTCCTGCTTTGTGGTTTGTATTGAGTTCTTGCTCGGGAGCGCTGAGTGCTACAGTACACACCAGCAGCTAACAAGACCGAGCGCGAGAGTTCTCTTCTGTTCGAACCCCTTTCTACGTTGCGCATGGGCCTCCTTTTATATGCTCAAGGGGTCACCGACAGGTGGCAACATAGACAAGGGTAAAAATGGAAAGGTGTTGTGGTTGGTACAACTACCTGTACAATGTATCATACCTAACCCTGACGGCAGGGGACAAGGGCATTAAATACCCATCGGCGTCGCCCAAACAGTGCAAAAAGGGGCTGTCAGGGACGCCACCACTCGCCACGATGGCATTCTTGTCAGCGCCGCTTGCCACCGCATACCGCTGGCTGCACAGCCTTCCTCCACGTATGCCTGGAAGGGCCCAGAGCGACACGTTGGTGGATGTGCTGGAGCGCGGGTACAGAGTGGTAGCTTGCCGCGGCAAGTGCCTTGCCACGGTCGTTGTCTTGCCGCGTCCGGGAGCTTGCCGCTCACCGGGCCTTGCCGGGACGCGTGGCGCGTCGCGGCAAGTTCCTTGAGATGCCTTGGTTGGCCTTCCCGGCAAGCTCCTCTTGCGGGGGTCTTGTGCCTTGAGTGGCCTTTCCGGCAAGCTCCTCTTGCCAGGGCCTTGTCTCCTTGGCTCGAATACTTTGTTCTTGAATGGCTCCAAAGGAACCACGGAGGACCTTGGCGGTCACCCGGCAAGCCTTGCCACGGGGTGCTGCGACTGCCCGTGCACAAGTTAAGGATACTAGGGTACCCCTACTCTAGTACACCGACAGGCATCTTCCTTGCCTTGTTTCTTTTGTTTCGGCCTTTTTGCACCTGTTTGTTTGCACCTGCACTATAGAACCCCCTTTAGGCATTCCCCTCCTCTACGCTACTTCTTCCCTCTCTTCTCTCTCCCCAACTGAAGACCCGCAAGACAAGATGCACCAAGGATTCTACCTCGGCAACCAACTGGCACTGAAAACTCCCGCTACAACCTCCAGGACCAAGTGCAACCTCGTAGAATTATATTTAACCCGCCAGACTAGTAACCCCTTCCTAGACCCTTTGAGACTTCACGAGGCACCCCAGCCCGGATCTTTAACCATGCGCTTAACCTATAGTATTACAAGAGAACCAGTTAAGCCTCTACAACCTTGCACAACACTGAGTTCGTAATGGAACTAGTGGACACAGTGAGTAAGCACCTTTTCATCCTAATATAGCAAAAGAACTGATGATGCCATAGATAGATCAATTTGAGGATATAAGACAGATGACTGGGTGGCTTTATATCAGTGACTTCGAGGAATTATCTAAGACCTTAATGGATTGTGAGGTTTCATATTGGTGGGATCATGACTTTGGGGAAGCATGTAGGAATTCTCGTCGGGCATAAGATTTGGATGTAAGTAGGTGATTCTGGTTGGGTATAGATGCTAGATATGTCTGCATGGTTCAGAGTAAATTGGGTTTAGACCGATAATCCCGATCGTGCTTCCATGTTTCTCGGTGGACAATAAACTAGGAGATTGGATTATTTGTCGGAGTTGATTTAGGGGTCTATATAATCATGGCCTTGGAGTTTACTTGACCCGGATGATGAGAATTTGGTGGACTTACTATCGTAATGCATAGTCCTTCCAAGTATTTGGATATTATAGGGACTTGAGATCTTGTGGAACACTGTAGACACCGTATTTGTAGAATTGTTGGATTATGTGATGATTGATGGAAATTACCGGGCTATTGGAGTTGATCTATAGGAAGGAAACACAATCTTGGAGTGGCATATGACGTGTTTCCTTAGAATAGAGATGTATTATCTTGAACCTTGCAAGAATAGGTTGGGCGCTTGGATTGTGGTGTTTGATTCCCGCTTGGCAGCTTGTATGCCCTACCCGTGGATTTTTAGGGGTAGCCATGCATATGATTATTGGGATCGTAGACATGTATAATTTTGTTAGTCCGCCTCTTGAGAGTCATGAGGTTATGTATGGCATGAGTGGAGATTGAAGTTGGTCTATGCGAGAGGATGCATTTAGTGAGATAAGGTTATTCGTTTGGAATACTAGATAGAGCTACTTGCATCTCAGAATCCATGCCTAAGGATAAGATAATAAACGTTCACTCACTCACTAGAATCCTTGAAACCCTTAAGCCCCACCAAGCCACGACCTGGTCAGATCCTGACCACAGCCTTGGCTCCAAATCAAGAAGACCTCTGCCAATACTCAACGGAGACCACCACCAACACCACAACCTACCTTTCGTACCCCGTAGACTTCATGGAGTACTTGGACAAGTTGGGTAACATCATTATCTGATGACCTACTTGTCTGCCCGAAGACAAAAGAAGAGACGGACAGCTGGATAGAAGACATTTGAAGACCGCCATGTCAAGAAGGAAGAACTACATCGACCACCATCATCAAGAGATAAACTTCCGCGTCGAAGACCGGGCGTATCTGGAAACCACTGTTCTCGAAGAAACCCGGCATTTCCATGTCGAAGGAACGCTCACACCAAGATTTATCGACCTTTTTCAAGACCATTGCAAGTCAAATAGTAGACGGCTACCAGCTAGATTTACCACCCGAGATACCCACCGTGCACCAAATATTCCATGAGTCACCACTCTGGAAGTACTTCTTACTTCCTAACTAGCCCGGTCCCCGCAATGACGTCGATCACCGATCCTTTGACAACTAACCCAAGCTAACCTATGCAAGAGACCCCTCAACAACCTGCATTAAAGGCAGCAAGTGAGAAGCCACACCACCTAGTACTTCAAGATTCCATGGAGCACCACTCGAAAGCAGAACCAACAAGAAGATGTGAAGACTACCCCGTATCCAAGACTTTGTATTCCTTTCCACGCCTAGTCTGGGAATCTCGGGGACGAGATTCTTGTAAGGGGGTAGGTCTGTCACACCCTGATTTTCATGCCACATTGCTTAAGCTGATAATCATGCTAAAAATGTGGTTTGACAATTTTTTTTGAGTGTTTTTGACTTTGCTTGATTTGATTTTTGTCTGATGTTTGCTAGTGCTCTTAAAATCAAATAAATCCTCCAACTCTTATACTTCATCTCCTTGATCCAAAACATTTTCCCAATGATCATGCCATGTGTATAGACCAGTATAGTATTTTCTTATAAAAATATTTTGGCCAAATAGTATTTTCTAAAATTAGTTTTCCAAAAACCCCTGAATTGAGGTTTGCACTCCACGTACCTTATTTAGGGTGTGAAAAATCTTTCAAAAAGTATATTTGAATCCTATTAGGTATAGGACTCCCATAAACCACAAAATTATAATTTTAAAAGTTATTTTTATATTTTATTTAAAAGCTTTTTCTTAAGGCCAGAAATGGTCTTAAATAGAGAAAAATTATTTAATTATTTCAAAAATATTTGCCAAAAGTCAGGGAAACTCATAGGACATATATTGTCCATATATAAGAGTTTCAACACATGGTCATGTTCAAAATATTGGACAAATCCTTCATTAACCCTTTCTGGATATTTCAAGCTTTTGAAATATTTATAGAGGAAATATTCTCCAAAACTTCCAGGGAAATTCTATCATGTCAAATATGACATATTTGATGATCTTACAAGGCCTCGTGCCTTGAAGATCAAGGAAACATCATCTAATCCCCTCAAAACCATTTTTGTCCATTTTGAAGTTTGAGCAACTTTACATTGCCAAACTTGTCCAAATGCTCTCAAACTTGGTGCACATGCTAAAATGATGTAATTATGCATCTATGCCAAATGGCACAAGTTTTGGAGAAGGACAACTTGATCTAAGTTCCCCAAAACCCTTTCTGACCAGATCCAAATTTGTACAACTCTACATTGCCAACTTTTTACTTGGGTCCTCAAATTTTGTGGACATGTTCAAAACCCCAAATGATGACACTACACCAAGTGGTGCATCAAGGAGAGATTATTTGCTTAACCTAATCTTGAGAAATCCATTTCTGTTGATTTCTAGGGTTTACAAAAGTTGCATTGGCAACTTTTCCCAAATGAGCTCAAATTTGGTGGAAGGGCCTAAATGTATGTGCCATTTCATCCTGTTAAGTCCCATGTCAATTGGAAGTCATTTGCTTTCCCAAAACCACATCAAACACCTTCTGCCATTTTACCAAAGCCATTGTTTTGCCCCCTTTTACTATTCTACTTGAGCTCAACTTTTTACCACAGCCTCTCCTAGTCATCTTCTACCTCCAGTAACTTCCCCATGGCCAGAGCTCAATGATTGAGGGGTGAAAACCCCATTTTACTCTTCTGGACAGCAGCATTCTCCTCCTTTCTCACCTCCCTCCTCACTCCAGTGGCCCTCCAGGGCATCCCAGGCCGTCTGTGCATTATTTACTAACCCCTAGCACTGTTGGACATAAGGGGACACACACATGACACTTTTTCTATGCCATGGCATGCAGAGCTCGTGCTCTGGAGCGCGCTACAGTACCCTGGCGCACTGTAGCCACCCCCAATCAGGAGCACCCGACAGCCTCGGGCCTCCCCAGCATGTCCCCCGAGGCCGCCTCGACGTCCAGGACACGGCAGCTGGTCGGCCCTCTTCTTCCTCTCTCTCTCTCCGGCCCCTGCTCGCACGAACGCCATGGCCGCCCGAGCGCTCCAGTAGGCAGCCTCACACGCGCGCTACCCTGACGCTCCCTCGCTCTTTCTCTCCCCTCCCCTCGACTTGGACCACGCCCACACACACCGCAGACATCCCCGAGCCTCCTCCCGCGGCCACCCCGGCCATTTTTGCGGGCGCCCATAGGCCGCATCCACGGTGAGCCGTGGCCTCACTATATAGGGCCGCCCCAGGCCTCCGTCTGGAGCCCCTTCGCTCTCTCTCCTTCCCAGCAACCCCCTGGACCAACCCACACCTCTCCCCGCGCCCTCAATGCACCTCCGTGGCTGGAGCCTCGCCGACGGCCGCCGCTCGAATTCGAGCAACCTCGAGCCCCTCTCTCCCTCCTGGCCACTCCGGTGCCATCGCACGATCTCCAGGAAGTCCCCCACCTCCGCCAATCCTCCCAAGATGCCCGTGCGCTCGATGCCCAAGGTGGCCGAGGCCCTTCTCCGCCATGGTTGGACCCCTGTTCGACCTGGTCCTCCCCGACAGGCGTGTTACCCATGGCTGGATGCGCCTCTCCCGTTGGTCATTCCGGTGGCCGGGGCGTCGCCGGAGATGGCCCGAGTCGACGGGGCCACGCCGGCGAGCGCTCGGCCCTGCCTTCCCTGCCTCGCATCTGTTCGAGCGGGAGGAGGAAGACGAGCCTGCCAGGCGGGGCCCGCTTGTAAGCGACCGAGAGGCTGGGCCCGCGCATAAGTGGAGACGCATCCGTGGAACCCGTGTCCCTGCGGTAAAGACGCCTGGCCCAAAGGCGCCTTCGACGTCGCCTGGCCTCTGCGTATGGCCGTGCTGCTGGGCCGGCCCAGGGCGCTGCGGCGCTATACTGCGCCCAAAACGCAGTATAGGTATAACCCCCCCTCCTTTCCATTTTCTTTTTGCATTTCCGGTCAACTTAAAAAAAAACCCATAAATAATTCAAATGAACTCCAAATTTGATGATTCAAATTTCTAGGAGTTTCTAAAATCCTGATCTACCTGTTGGTGCAACATGCACATTTTTCCAGAAACTTTTCCTTCACAAATAATTATGAAATGTGATTATTCCATTTCTGTGATAAACTTTAGAAAATCACAGAGGGCTCAAATTTGATCCAAATGCAGTGGTTCAAATTCCTAGGTGCTTGTCATATCCAAACTTAGTTTTGGAACATTTTTATTAATACTTTCTGTACCCCACCAAATAATGAGCCATTTCTTCATATTTATCAACTTTGCAAAATCCTAGGAAATTCATTTGAACTCCAAATCCAGTGAAACCAACTCCTAGATGCTTCTAAAATCATGACTTGTTAAATAGGTGCCTTTGCTCATTGTTCAAAAATATATTTCTGTACACTTCTTTCAAATCCATAAACCCCTTGATTCCATCATATGGAAATGTGCCAAACCATCCATTGATCATACTCCAATGAAACCACCTTGGTTATTTTTCATATGACCAGAGGTATCCTAGAAAAGTCCAACTCCTATTTTTAGAGCACTTTTATTTTTGCTTTGTTGTGTTGCTTATTATGATTGTTTCCATCGATTAGTTGACGAAATAAACGGAGTACTCGGAGATGGACCAGAAGGTTTGAAGACTCGGAAGGATAAGGCAAGCAGGCCTTTGACCATGTTTGAGAAACCTTTTTATGCATGTCTCATAGCACCTTATTATCAATGCATCGGAATCATGTAGAAGTGATGACCACTTTTGTTGGTACATTTGTTACTATTGAAACTTGCATCAAACATGACCCTACCTTCCTATGAGGGTTATGTGGGTGGGAGTAGAAAGATATATGCTATAGTAGTTGGCTACGCAAAATGGGTCAGGGTTATGCATTAAGTATAACAAGTGTGGTTTGACATACATGCAAATAACCCAGTGGGTGCCACTAATGCCCCTGGGAGATGATTAGAAACTAGGGCACTACTTGGTAGAGAAGTAGTGTGCCGAGGCTTGATGAAAGTGTTGTTTACAGAGATGGATTAGATTTATGTGTGACTACCATCCCAACCAAACATGCGCAACCACTCTACCCTTATATGGGAAAGGGCATTATTGATTACCTAGGTCGATACTAGCATGGTGCCCGCATTACTAGTGACGGGGGTGACATGAGGTCACTCTCGGGACGGGGTCGTGCTTGGATAGGCGGCCATGACTGTCTTTACAGGGCACCGGACACACCGTTGGTACCCCGTGTCAGTGGTATGTGATGAATATGGGAGCAAGGCTCCACAATTTTTAAGATGTGAAATGTTTGGCGCGGGGCTGTTACCAATCGAGTGGGCTCTGTGTTAGTGTCGTCTAGGGAAAGACAGTGATCGGGTGCTTACCCCGGGTACTTGAGCTACCGCGGGTCGTGAATGACACGGAAGTTTCCCGGATCTTGTGGGTCAAGTGTGCAACCTCTGTAGAGTGTAAAACTATTCGAATAGCCGTGTCCACGGTCAAGGACAGCTGGGTGGTGCTACTTAGACTATGTCCATAAGTTTCTGGAAAACCACACGGTTTGGTAAATCTGTTGATGTGATTGTGAGAAAGTCATGGTATTGATGTCTGCGTGAGCAAGAGTTGTTCATGACTCTTTCTCGATATTGATGTCTGAAACCTCCTGATACTTGTTGCAGACACATGCATGTCCATGTTATATGTTGATCATACTTGCATATGAAAACTAGCTTTCCGCAAAACTGCCAATCTAGCAGTAAAGCCTTGCATAATTATTCTGTCATCACACTTGGGTTGCTTGCGAGTACATTCAAAGTATTCATTGGCTTGCCATTAGTTATTTTATTGGCCAGGCAGGAGAGAACAGGATATGATGAAGGTTTCTTGGTGACGAGCATGCGAGCTAGGACGCTTCCTAGTCAGAATGCCTGTAGGGTTAAGGCAGATGGCATGGGCCCAAGTTGTTATTGAAGATTTCCGCTGCGATGATATACTCAAGACTTGACCTTAATGTTCCTATTTGTGTAATACTGTATGTATGGATGTAAGACTCTTGTTATTCAGCTTCTGTGTGTTCAGTGAGCATTGATCTCTGGGATCACTATACACGTGCATTCGGTGATCACGACTTATGAGTCGGGGTCCCCACAGGTGATCTTCTTTCGCCAGATATTTTTTATATTTTCTGAAACGGTGTTCTGTGGAGTTTCAGAGCTTTTTGAGTTGTGCAGAATAGGTTTCCAGAGTTTGCTTCATTTCTAGCCCAGAATTCCAGTTGCCGACATTCTCCCTCTTCATGTAAACCTTGTGAAATAAGAGAGAAAATACATAAGTATTGTGACATAACGTGTAATAACAGCCCATAGTGCAATAAATATCAACATAAAAGCATTATGCAAAATGGACGTATCAACTCCCCCAAGCTTAGACCTCGCTTGTCCTCAAGCGAAAGCCGATATAAAAAAATATGACCACATGTTTAGAGATAGAGGTGTCGATAAAAATAAAATACGGACATGAGGGCATCATGATCATTCTTATAACAGCAACACACATATATATTGTCATATGATTCTTATGTTAAAGTAAAAATTCATTCAAAATGTCAAGTATGAATCAGAAACTTCATTGAAAACCAACAAACTACGATCTCGGTCATTGAAGCAATTGCAATTTATCATAACATCGGAAAGAGTCATTATAAGAGCTTTTCAGCAAGCCCACATACTCAACTATCATATAGTCTTTCACAATTGCTCACACTCACGCAATACTTATGGTTATGGAGTTTTAATCGGACACAGAGAAAGATAGGGGCTTATGGTTTTGCCTCCCAACCTTTTACCTCAAGGGTAATGTCAACCGTATTAGAACATGATAACTTACATCCAAGTGGGTTTATATGTCAGGATCTTTCCAACACAGTGTTGCTTGCCAAAGGATAAAATGTAAAAAGGAAAGGTGATTTTCACCTTGACTCTTATAAGGCAAGAATAATAGATAGGCCCTTCACAAAGGGAAGCAGAGGTTGTCATGTGATTTTATGGTTGGATGCACAAAGTCTTAGCGCAAAAGAATGTCACTTTATATGGCCACTTCTGATAAGGACCTTTATTATGCAGTTCGTCGCTTTTATTACTTCCATATCACAAGATCGTATAAAGCTTATTTCCTCCACACTAATAAATCATACATATTTTAGAGAGTTTGCAAACATGACAACTTACTTGAAGGATCTTACTCAATCCATAGGTAGGTATGGTGGACTCTCATGGCAAAACTGGGTTTAAGGATGTATGGAAGCACAAGTAGTATCTCTACTTGGTGCAAGGCGTTTTGGCTAGCATGTGGGGGAAAGGCAAGCTCAACATGTTGGATGATCCATGAAACTTTATTTTAGATATAAGAAAACATAACCCATTATGTTGTCTTCCTTGTCAAACATCAACTCTTTAGCATGTCATATTTTAATGAGTGCTCACAATCATAAAAGATGTCCAAAATAGTATATTTGTATGTGAAACTTCTCTTTCTTTATTACTTCCTATTAATTCCAACGATGACCAAAACTATGTTTGTCAACTCTCAACAACTTTTATTCATCATACTCTTTATATGTGAAGTCATTACTTCCCATAAGATCAATATGATCTTCTTGATACTTTTTTTAATATTTTCTTTTATTCTATCATGACCAAAGTGAGGAAATCAAGCCCTTGACTCAACACTAATCCTTATTATATAGTTCACGGACTCAATTACAAAGGGTAAATATCATAAAGCAAAAGCTCACAACTTGATCATGCTAACTTTATTCTACTAGATCAAGATACTACCAAAAGGATCGAGCTAAGAAAAACCATAAAGATAGGAGTGTGATGGTGATACGATACCAGGGTAACTCCCCCAAGCTTGGCAATTGCCAAGGGGAGTGCCCATACCCATATGATTATGTCTCCTTCTTCGGTGGTGGTGATGATGGAGTTGAAAGTAGTGACGCCGGATCATCATACATCGAGCGTAGGAGATCCTCCAACTTGCAGAAAATACCTTTAAGTGCAGCTATATGCTCCTTCAACAAAATATTTTCACTTGTGAGATACTTGTTTTGGATTTGAGCTAACTCAATCATCTTGAATGCTTCAATCTCAGTTGAAGGAAAAAGGTTTGGAAGGGGTTGATGAACGTCTTCTTGTCCTATTGCCGGAGCCTGATCTTCCACCACCTTATTGATCCTTTTCTCCTTGTTGATATCCTCGGGTCCTTCCCTCTTCAGATCTATCTTGATTAGCCAAGCTTCACTGCCCTCATTGTTGGGGGAGTAGGACGACATGATGCCTGGCCTTGTTAACCCTAGCAAAAAAATAGCTCGAAACAAGAACAGAGGATTTTTGCGTGATACGGTGGTCAAAACCTTCGGGGGTATATATAATGAATTTTTAATGACCAAAAGGAGTAACATACAAGAAATCAGAGTCCAGTAGGCACACAAGGTGCCCACGAGGCAGGGGGCGCGCCCAGGGGAAGGGGGCGCGCCCTCCACCCTCGTGGACGCCTCGTGTCTCTTCCGGACTGCCACTTATTTTTCTATTTTTCTAAATATTCCAAAACGATTAACAATTTCCTTTATAACTGTTTTGGAGTCGGTCTACTTACCGTACCACATACCTCTTCCTTTTCGGAGCCTGAATCGTTCTCGACAGTGTCCCTTATGTATTCCTCCGGGGTTACGGTTTCAATAACATTGGTTTCAATATTTATAGGATTACCTGAGATATAATGTTTGATTCTTCGGCCGTTCACCACCTTCGGATTTGTGCCTTCGAAGTTGTTAATTTTTATGCAACCGGATAGATAGATCTCCTCGATAACGTAAGGTCCTTCCCATTTAGATAGTAGTTTTCCTGCAAAAAATCTTAAACGAGAGTTGTATAGCAAGACATAATCACCTACGTTAAACTCACACTTTTGTATCCTTTTGTCATGCCATCTTTTAACCTTTTCTTCAAACAGCTTGGCATTCTCATAGGCCTGGGTTCTCCATTCATCAAGAGAGTAAATGTCAAATAACCTCTTCTCACCTCAAGTTTGAAATCATAATTGAGCTCTTTAATAGCCCAATATGCCTTATGTTCTAGCTCAAGAGGTAAGTGACATGCTTTTCCAAAAACCATCTTATATGGAGACATACCCATAGGATTTTTTTATGCAGTTCTATAGGCTCATAATTCATCATCAAGTTTCTTGGACCAATTCTTTCTAGACCTATTAACTATCTTTTTCAAAATTAATTTCAGCTCTATATTACTTAATTCTACTTGACCACTAGTCTATGGGTGATAAGGGGATGCAATTCTATGATTAACATCATACTTAGCAAGCATTTTACGAAAAGCGCCATGAATAAAGTGTGAACCACCATCAGTCATTAGGTATCTAGGGACTCCAAACATCGGGAAAATAACTTATTTAAGCATCTTAATATAGGTGTTGTGATCAGCACTACTAGTTGGAATAGCTTCTACCCACTTAGTAACGTAATCAACAGCAAGTAAAATACATGTATACCCATCTAGCGTCTCATATAATCAAAGCCCCAAAATCAAATGGTTCAATAACAAGTGAATAATTCATAGGAATTTCTTGACGTCTACTGATATTACCAATTCTTTGACATTCATCACAAGATAAGACAAACTTACGGGCATCCTTGAAGAGAGTAGGCCAATAAAAACAAGATTGCAATACCTTATGTGCAGTTCTATCTCCAGCATGGTGTCCTCCATAAGCTTCGGAGTGACACTTGCGTAGGATATGTTCCTGTTCATGCTCAGGTATACAACGTCTAATAATACCATCTACTCATTCTTTATAAAGATGTGGGTCATCCCAGAAATAATGTCTCAAATCATAGAAGAACTTTTTCTTTTGCTGGTATGTGAAGCTAGGAGGTATAAACTTAACAACAATGTAATTAGCATAATCAGCATACCATGGAGCAGTACGAGAAGTATTTATGATAGCTAATTGTTCATCAGGAAAGCTATCATCAATAGGTTGTCGGTCATCAAGTATATTCTCTAGCCTAGACAAGTTATCTGCAACGGGGTTCTTAGCTCCTTTTCTATCAATAATATGCAAGTCAAACTCTTGCAGCAAGAGAACCCATCTAATAAGTCTAGGTTTAGCATCTTTCTTTTCCATAAGGTATTTGATAGCAGCATGATCAGTGTGAATAGTTACTTTAGAATCAACAATATAGGGTCTAAACTTATCACAAGAAAATACAACTACTAAAAATTCCTTCTCTGTAGTAGCATAATATCTCTGGGCACTGTCTAGGGTTTTAATAGCATATTGGATAACATTCAATTTCTTATCAACTCTTTGTCCTAGAACAGCACCTACAGCATAATCACTAGCGTCACACATAATCTCAAAGGGTAAATTCCAGTTAGGAGGATGGACAATAGGTGCAGAGATCAATGATTTCTTAAGTATTTCAAATGCTTCTAAACAATCATCATCAAAGACAAAAGGAATATCTTTTTGTAAGAGATTAGTAAGAGGCATGGAGATTTTGGAGAAGTCCTTTATGAACCTCCTATAAAACCCAGCATGACCAAGGAAACTTTGTATACCTTTGATGTCCTTGGGGCGCGGCATCTTTTCAATAGCATCTACTTTAGCCTCGTCAACTTCAATACCTCTTCAGAAATTTTATGTCCCAAGACTATGCCTTCATTAACCATAAAGTGGCACTTCTCCTAATTCAAAACAAGATTAGTGTTTGAAATATTCTTTAATCAGGGACCCGTAAACAGGCAAGTTGTTATTCAATATGGGTCCCTGATTAAAGAATATTTCATCTATTTCCCTTCTCTCATTCATATGCATATCATTTTCATGGTCTAGCAAATATTGTTCTAAAGGATCATTAGGAGGCACATCAATTGAAGCAAGACCAATAATTTTATCCTTACTAGGGAATTCTTTATCAAGGGGTTGTCTATGAAATTTAGCAAAGTTAAAATCATGAGACATATCCCTAAACCAACAGTGACAATATCTTTCACGCAGTCTATCTTAGCATTAACAGTATTCAAGAAGGGTCTACCAAATATGATGGGACAAAAATCATCTTGCGCGGAACCAAGAACAAGAAAATCAGCAGGGTATTTAACTTTCCCACACAAGACTTCACCATCTCTAACAATCCCAATTGGTGAAATAGTGTCTCTATTAGCAAGTTTAATAGTAACATATATACCTTCTAGCTCAACGGGTGCAATATCACGCATAATTTCATCATATAAGGATATAGGTATTACACTTGCACTAGTACCTACGTCACATAAACCATGATAGCAATGATCTCCTATTTTAACAGAGATAACAGGTAAGCCTACAATAGGTCTATGTTTATTCCTAGCATCTGGTTTGGCTATTCTAGCGGTTTCCTCTTGGAGGTAAATAACATGTCCATCTAAATTTTCTACCAAGAGATCTTTAACCATAGCAACACTAGGTTCAACTTTAATTTGCTCAGAGGGTGTAGGTGTTCAATTACTACTCTTATGAACCACAGTTGAAGCTTTAGCATGATCCTATATTCTAACACGGAAAGGTGGTTTCTCAATATAAGAAGTAGGATCAATAGGATCAACATTATAAGTGATAGTCTTTTCTTCAACTTTAACAGGTTCAACTACTTTTACTTAAATGGGAGGATGGTATCTAAACCACTTCTCCTTGGGAAGATCAACACGAATAGCAAATGATTCGTAGAAAGAAGCTACTATCTCAGAGTCAAGTCCATATATAGTGTTAAACTCACAGAAAACATTAGTATCCATAAAAGCTTTAACACAATCAAACTTAGGGGTCATACCTGACTCCTTCCTTCGTCGAGGTCCCAATCTTCAGAGTTGCGTTTAATTATTTCCAATAAATCCCATTTCAATTCAACAGTCTTCATCATAAAAGAACCAGAACAAGAAATATCGAGCATGGAGCGATTATTCAGAGAAAGCCGAGCATAAAATTTTTGAATGATCATTTCTCTTGAGAGCTCATGATTGGGGCATGAATTTAACATTGAATTAAGCCTCCTCCAATCTTGAGCGATGCTTTCTCCTTCGCGAGGCCAAAAATTATAAATATAATTACGATCACGATGAACCTGGTGCATAGGGTAGAACTTCCGATGAAATTCCAACTTCAGACGATTATAGTTCCATGATCCAATATCATCACATAGCCTAAACCATGTGAATGCATATCCCTTCAAATATAAATGGAACACCTTCTTCTTGGTAACATCCTCGGGCATACCTGCAAGCTTAAATAATCCACAAACTTCATCCACATAGATTAGGTGTAAATCGGGATGTAGTGTTCCGTCTCCTGTGAAGGGATAATCTAGCAGTTTCTCTATCATACCCGAAGGAATTTCAAAGAAAACATTTTCAGTAGGTGTAGTAGGTTGAGGAGCAACCCTTTGCTCTTCTAGTCGGTGTGAAGATACCCAGAACAAGCCCCTCAAAGGCTGATTAGTCATAGTAACAAGTGACAATAAATTTCAGCACACTATATAATTTTTTCCTTACCAAATTCTACTTACCAAAGGCGCTTCACTCCCCGGAAACGGCGCCAGAAAAGAGTCTTGATGACCCACAAGTGTAGGTGATCTATCGTAGTCCGTTCGATAAGTAAGAGTGTCCAACCCAACGAGGAGCAGAAGGAAATGATAGGCAGTTTTCAGTAAGGTATTTTCTGCAAGCACTGAAATTATAGGTAACCGATAGTTTTGTGATAAGGTAATTGGTAGCAAGTGACAAAAGGTAAAAGTAAATAAGCTCCATCAAGATGGCCTAATCCTTTTTGTAGCAAAGGACAAGCCTGGACAAACTCTTATATGGAGGAAAGCGCTCCCGAGGACACATGGGAATTATCGTCAAGCTAGTTTTCATCACGATCATTTGATTCGCGTTCGGTACTTTGATAATTTGGCATGTGGGTGGACCGGTGCTTGGGTGCTGTCCTTACTTGGACAAGCCTCCCACTTATGATTAACATCTAATGCAAGCATCCGCAACTACAAAAGAAGTATTAAGGTAAACCTAACCATAGCATGAAACAAGTTGATCCAAATCAGCCCCTTACGAAGCAACGCATAAACTAGGGTTTAAGATTTTGTCACTCTAGCAACCCATCATCTACTTATTACTTCCCAATGTCTTCCTCTAGGCCCAAATAATGGTGAAGTGTCATGTAGTCGACATTCACATGACACCACTAGAGGAGAGACAACATACATCTCATCAAAATATCGAACGAATACCAAATTCACATGACTACTTATAGCAAGACTTCTCCCATGTCCTCAGGAACAAAACTAACTAATCACAAGACATAATATTATTCATGATCAGAGGGGTATTAAAATGCTAATAGATCTGAACATATGATCTTCCACCATGTAAACCAACTAGCATCATCTACAAGGAGTAATCAACACAACTAGCAACCCACAGGTACCAATATGTGGTTTGGGTACAAAGATTGGATACAAGAGATGAACTAGGGTTTGAGAGGAGATGGTGCTGGTGAAGATGTTGATGAAGATAGCCCTCCCCAAGATGGGAGAGTTGTTGGTGATGACGGCGGTGATGATTTCCCCCTCCCAGAGGGAAGTATCCCCGGCAGAACAGCTCTGCCGGAGCCCTAGATTGGTTTCCGCCAAGGTTCCGCCTCGAGACGGCGGCGTCTGGTCCCGAAAGCCTCCTTCTAATTTTTTCCAGGTCAAAACACCTCATATAGGAGAAGATGGGCATAGAGGGGCCATCGAGGGGCCCACGAGGCAGGCGGTGCGCCCAGAGAGGGGGGCGCGCCCCCCACCCTCGTGGACAGGTGGTGGCCCCCCTGGTGATCTTCTTTCGCCAGATATTTTTTATATTTTCTGAAACGGTGTCCTGTGGAGTTTCGGAGCTTTTTGAGTTGTGCAGAATAGGTTTTCAGAGTTTGCTTCTTTTCCAGCCCAGAATTCCAGCTGCCGGCATTCTCCCTCTTCATGTAAACATTGTAAAATAAGAGAGAAAAGACATAAGTATTATGACATAATGTGTAATAACAGCCCATAGTGCAATAAATATCAACATAAAAGCATGATGGAAAATGGACGTATCACAGCCATGCTCACAGGGCGGCTTCCGCCATGGGGATGATGCAGTGTGGGTGGAGCGTGGTCGGTGAAGAACACGGAGCTCCGGCACGCCCCTACCTAATGCGCCAAGTGTCGGCATCGGAGCTATGCAGATCCAAGGAGGTTGGAACTCTGGGGCATGAACGAAGGATTCTGATTCACCTAAATGCTCTGCTCGCTACACTCAAAGCTCGAGCTCGCGGTGGTGGATGATCGAATGGGAAGGAAGAACACATAGATTTACCCAGGTTTGGGCCATGTTGCTATGTAAGACCCTACTCCTGCCTTTGGTGGATTGGCCTCACGAGGAGGTTGAGATTGAACTAGTACAATGGATGAGCGGCCTCGCGAGGGCTCTGTGGGGTGAATTAGCCAATCTTGGAGCCATCCCCTCTACGGTGGAAGCTAACCTATATTTATAGTGGCCACAGTCTTCTTCCCTCGTCGTTTAGGTGGGAAGGGAACCCACAACTGCCAATTTTGAAGTGGGACAAGAGGTCCATCTTATCCCGACGAAAGGTGGTCTTCACCTGCAAACCTTCTGGCTGTGACGCAGCGGTGGGCTCAGCGATGACATCCGCCCTACTGAGCTAGTGTGTATTTGGTGTCCCATGCGGCAAGTTACTCGGGTTCTTTATGTCTCACCGGGGGATAGAAGCTAACCCCAACAAGGTCAGATCAATCAAGAAGATACAAGCACCCATGACTGTCAAGGACGTGAGACGTTTAACTGGATGCATCGCCGCGCTGACAAGCTTCTTTTCCAAGTCTTCCGAATGCACCTTACCTTTATTAAAAATCTTGAAAAAGCCCAACCCGGTAAGGTGGACTCCGGAGGCAGAAGCAGCGCTGCAAGACCTAAAAACTTACCTTTCCTCAACTCCCACCTTGGTTGCGCGTAAGCCACAAGAGCCGTTGCTGCTATATTTAGCTGCAACGAATCAACTGGTTAGTGTTGCACTGGCGGCGCAGCGGGGAGTGGATGAGGAAGTAGCCACAACAACTGACCTTGTTGGATTCAGGGCTCCGCAGACCCAAGAATATTCGAACTCTAGGGCGTGAATGAAGATCTCCGCTTCACCCTAGTACTACACCCGCCATGCTCAAAGCTCAAACTCACCACTTAGGATGGTCGAAAGGGGAAAAGGAAGGCGGGGATTTACCTAGGTTCGGGCGACCTTATGGTGTAAAACCCAACTCCTGCTTTAGGTGGATTGGCCTCATGAGGCTGCTGGAGTATGAACTTAGTACAATGGATGAGCTACCTCGTGACAGCTCGAGTGATGAGTGTTGGGCCAGTATCCCCTCTATGGTGGATGCCAGTCCCTATTTATTGTGGCGTTGGTCCTCTTCCCGCATCATTTTGCGGGAATGGATCCACAATGGCCAATTTTGAAGGGGGACAAGCAATACATTTTATCATGACGAAAGTTGGTCTTCGCCTGCAAAGTCTCTGGCCGTGATGCAGTGGTGGGCTCGGCAATGACATCCGTCCTACCGAGCTCATGGTCTTGGTCTTCTTCCACCAGAATGGAAACCTTTGGGGGATTCCTTGGGAACCCACATACGTCCTTTCCTCCTTAGCACCGAAGAGAAAACTGTCTCCTGTGCACCCACTGGCGCTCGCCTGACCTTGGTCGTCATAGCTTATGTGACCCCTCCCACAGGAGGAGGGGCACTTCCATTGGAATCTCCGCTCCTTGGGAGGCGGCTTGAGGAGCCGCTCCCCAGAAGGTCTTGGTGTAGCTTGCCTCGCGAGGGCAGGGGCCCCCGCGAGGGTTCTCCTCGAGCAGTATTGAACCTAGGCCCTGCTGGGCCGTCGATGGGCTCGCGTCTTGAGCCGCAGGCGGGCAGGTCTGGGTACCCCCGATCATAGAACACCGACAGTATCCCCCGGCCCAAGGCGAGCTCGATATGGCTCCGAGATGAACTGAAGGGGCAAGGGTGAAGTGCCGTGGACCCCAACTGCCTGCGGGTCAGGCTAGACATGTGGTGCGTGCCTGTTGCCTTATCTGGACACCCAGGGCATCAACCCACTCCTGGAGCTTCCGGCCGAGCTGCCCGTGAAGTCCCCGGCATGGATCTACGCGAGTATCTCCGACCCCCGGGCCGAAACCATGCTGAAGCTGATAGATTTCGACATAAAGGCCCCGGTGTTGACCGGGGAGATGATGATGAAGGAGTTCCTGAGGCAGCGTCTGGCGCCGGTCTAGGCTCACACAAGCCTCTATGGCAGTATCAGGGCATGGGCGATGACATTAGGCTACGCTCTGGCGACCTGACCAGTGGAGAGCTCGAGGCGGCCCTAAACTTCTTGCTCAACAACGTCCTGACGGACATACCCGAGGCGTACACCCTACTGCATAGCCAGAACGACCAGGAGGCCTTGGTTGCCTCCATGCCTGTCTTCAAAGATCTGGGGCTGGACCCATCTGTCGCTCCCGCTTCCTTTGTTGAGCTGTCCTCCGACGACAGCGGCGACGAAGGAAGCTCAGAGGTGACCGAGGATGCTGGCACGGCAATGGCATCCCCTCCGTCGTAGTGCGAGCTCCTCCCCAACCTCGAGGAGGATGACGACACCATGAATTCCCCAATCATGACTTCTCTTCGTTCGGCTGGGATCCCGAGGCGCTTGAGGCCTCTCCCCCAGACCTCAAGAGCATCCAACCGGGCTCCCCTGAAAAAGAACGCGACCGCTGCTCCTCCTGAAGGCTCCTTTAGCTCAAAGGAGGCACCATCCCTTCCTCCTCCTGGGACGGAGCTAGAGGGAGAGTTGACCACTCCCGGGACGGTCGTGACCATATCCGCCCTAGCTCCCCAAGGCAACACCCTGGCTCCTCCGAGTGGTGCCCTAGCAGGGCCGGTCGAGAGCCGCCCGACTCACCCTCCCAGCGCGGCCAAGGCCACGCTAGAGAAAGGCAAGGACGCGCTGACCCTCGCTGAAGAAGAGGATGAGAGGAAGAGGAACTGGGTCGTGCCTGATGAGTAAGCGTCCTACCCTGCTCCTTGATCAAATGTTGATTGCTTGTGTGCTCACCACACCTTTCTTCTTGTAGACCAAAGGCGACGGCAGGCTGAAGAAGAAGAAGGTGAGCGCTCTACGCAAGCCCCCTATCTTGAGTTTGCCACAAGCCTCCATATACCTGCAAGATGTGGAGCTGTCGGTGCTCGTCGTGCACCAGGAGGGCCCAGGGCCTCGGCACCCCTGGATGATCTTGCCGTCGATCCTTTGGCCATAGAGCCCGCCATCGTGCCAGCGCCGTCTTCTCCCCAGACCCTCGGCTCGTGAACTGCGGCCCCCAGATCAGGCCCAAGGCTCTGGACAATGCCTATGTCGCACTCGTTCGGCTCTGGGCTGACCTTTAGGATGCTGACAGGTCACTTGCGAAGGAGCTCCTGGGGCTGGCCTCGGGGTGGCCTCAAGGCGAAGCCTCCGTCAGGACGGCGTGGGGCCGGGCCTACACTGCCACCGTGGAGAGCGAGAAGGAGGCTAACGGGGCCAAAGCCATGCGTGACGCGGTAGTTGGCACCCGGGCTCAGAGAAACCGGAATGCCCCGTATTCCAGACCAGAGATCGAGGAGAAGTCTTCTAGAATACGACAATGCTTGACATAGAACAAATCAGCTCTTATTACAAATGATAATAAATACAAGGGTCTGATGTGACAATGATTCACATCAGCACGGTGACACTACGCCAACGATACTACACTTGCTCTATGCTAGCAGTGGAACAACTCGTACCAGCGGAACAACGATGAAGGTGGTGAACTCCACTCCGCAGGGACTCTCGCTGGGACATGGTCTAGCTCGCACAATCGGGAACCTCGACAAGCAATCAATCAATCATGGCATCACTTGCAATCTGGCATGACACGCGAGGTCAGTACATTGAATGTACTTGCAAGCTCACAACAACCAAAAGCATCAAGGCAAAACAACAACATAGCATTAAACAGGTTAGTTTAATTAAAAACTACAATGATGTGAAAGCAACTGCTAAGCATGATATGAAACTACTACCATACTGATGAACCAACATCTCAAATCCAAATAACCATCTCATGCTTCGATATCCGGCCAAGGCATATACCATCTCGATCACCTCGTGATCCACCTGATCACCTTGCGATCAAAACATCCACAAGATCACCTCGTGACCACAACATCCACATGATCACCTCGTGACCACATCACAAACTGAATGATCATCCTCAATATCATCTCAACATCATCATCGACATCCTGCCAAACTGTTACTTCTCATAATATCAACATATAAATCACCTATAAATCATTCCGTCATGTGAGTGTTGATCGAACAGTGTGACCTAGTACGAACTTGTTGTCACATCCCTAGTTAGCACTTGCATTAGGACTAGCTAGAGTGTGCATCATGTTTACTAATCAAAGAAACTTGAAATGGGAATGACAGAAACCCCAACACCCCTCTCCTAACAACTAGGGTTTGATAAAATCTTTTCCAATGTACCCAAAATGCCCTTCAAAAATGTTCATCATTTCTGCCTTGGTCTCAAACCTTTGTCAAAAATGGTGCACAATTTTCTAGGACCTCTAAGGTCTTTGGATTAAATCATATGGTATTTGTATTTGGGCATTTAAATGCTATAAAATATTTTAAATGCTCAAATAATCATAAACTATAATGTTCCTTAATGTTCATATTATATACAGTGGGCATGCCAAGTTTTATGAGTTATAAAAATGTTCTCGCATTTTTATTAATTAAACAAAGTTGCAAAAGAAATGAAACAGAAAAGAAATAGGAAAAAAGAAAAAGAGAGAGAACTTACCTGAGCCCAGAACTGTTGCAGGCCGGCCCAGCCCACCAGCGCCGCTCCTGTCGCCTTCCTCCTCGCGCCAGTAGGCAGCGCGCGTGGCCACCGCGCGCCGGCACGCGCCCGGCCACCTCCAGCCTGCCTGCCTGCGTCCCCTACGGCCTGGACGCCTCCATGCATCGCCACGCAGCTGCCCCGACCTCTCTCTCACTTCCCGTCGTCCTCATCTCCTTCCCCTGGCTCTCTCCCTCTCATCACCGAGGCCGCCCGTCGCCGCCGTTCGCCGTTGCCACGCCTAGAGCCTCCCCCTCGTCCCGTGAGAGTGTCCAGAAGGATCGCCGCGACGCCCTCTTCCTCCTCGCTGAGCCATGGATCGCCGGGAGCCCTGCAACGCCTTCACGCCGTCGTCCCCCAACCTCGGATCGCCGGAGCTCCTCGCCGTCGATTAAGGAGTTGCAGAGCGTCCCCGACCTCTCCGTCGAGCTCGCCAGCACCGCTGTGAGCCCCTACGCCGAATCCCTCCCTCCTCCGCTTCGTTTGCGCCGCGTAGCTGCCGCTCCGCTGATCACCGAAACCCGCCGCCGCCGTGCTTGCCGCTGGTGATGCTCCGGTGACCATTTGGTCACGGACGCACGTCCATCTCGCTCGCCGCAGCACGTAGATGAGCTAGGTGCCACGCACGCATCGCCTAGGCCACCGCAGCCGCGTCTCCACACACGCCCGAACGCCGGCCGCCGCTGTCGAGCTCGTTGCCGTCGCCTCCAGCCACCACAGGCCCGGCGACCACCACCATTCGATGCGCATCGACGATGGCACTCCAACACGCCCAACCGCAGCTCGAACCATGCCCTGTAGGCGATTTCCGAAGCTCGCCGCCGTGTTTGGCCTCGCCGGCGTCACATCGCCGGCGAGTTTGACTCGTTCGACCGGGGGGTTGACCACCCCTGGGTCACTGACGTGTGGGCCACCCCTCCCCTAATTAGCTAGTTTATTTAAGTAAATGCTTATTAAATTAGTTAGTTAATTTAGTCACTGACCCGTGGGCCCAGACCCCACTGACAGCTAATTAGTTCCTAGCTTAACACTAATTAACTTTGTTATTTAGCTATGACACTGACATGTCGGGCCCACATGTCATGTTTGACCTGGACCAGCTCCTGTTGACCTGCTGACGTCAGCATGAGGTCATGCTGACGCAGTAAAGAGTTTCTGGAATTTAATTTAAATCTTAAATGATTTATGAATTTCCGAAAATACACAAAACTTCTAAAAATCATATAAAATCAACCGTAGCTCAGATGAAAATAATTTATATATGAAAAATGATCAGAAAAATCCAATCTTTCCAATGGCACTGGTTTCATGCATGTTTGAGCAAGTTAACCTTGCTGTATACATTAAAACATGATAATGCACTTAATTAAATAATAGCTAAAGTGCCAATTTGAATCTTTGATTCAAATAGGCTCAAACCCGTCTGGTTATAGTTGCATTAGCCCAACACACATGCATCTTGCCATGTCATGAGCATGCATCATATTGTTGCATTTGTTTGTTTAATGATTGTATCACCGGTATTCTCTGTGTTAGGTCCTGCTCCCGAGGATACTGATGCGTATCCAGCTGAAGAGCAGTACCCGACAACCACTTTGTCAGGCAAGCAATCATTGATCATTCCGATACAAACCCAATCTTCTCGCTCCTGCTCTCTTTTACTGCATTAAGGCAACAACGTGTGAACTACTACTTGCTGCGGTAGTTGAACCCTATTCCCTTGCATGACCTGTCATTGCCACAGTAAATAGTTGAAACCCACTAGCATGTGTAGGAGTTGATTGAGCCATGTGATGTGGGATCCACCATGCTATTTGTTTATGTTTCCTGCTATGCTTAGAGTTGTGTCTGGTCTGGTTCATCTGGGTGATGGATCAGAGTGAAATGATCATACCGATAAAGAGAAGGAAGTGTGGAATATGCTTGGTAAAGGTATCGATGAAAGGCCATGTAGGAGTACATGGCGGGTTGTTTCATTGGAATCGTCCATAGGACCCGAGATCTGTATGTGTGGTTCAAGTTACAGCTACTACCACACATTGGGATCCTTAATTGACCCTCTCGGCTTATAAATTACCCTCGATCTTTGTCCAGGAGTTGCAACTAGTTTCTGGTGTTTATAGTTACTGGAGGTCATGCACAGCGTTGACCCTCGGGGTGGGTTGTGATGCGACAGGTACGTGGCACGGTGTACCGGTTGCCCATTTGGTGACTCGGGAACCCTGTACACATCGTTAGGGGCCGTGAGCGACACCCCGGCCGGATCTCCCCACGGATGGAACCCAAATAGGCGATAAACCTAGACGAGAGACTTGTGTAGTTAGTCAGGTCGTGGCCGACACCCACGCTGGGCTTCAGCTTGAAGGTTGCCGAGTACACGTCGAGTAAACAGCGATAAGTGGTGGGAGCGTGTGTGAAGAAGTACACCCCTGCAGGGTTATCAATCTATTCGAATAGCCGTTGTTCGCGGTACAGACTACTTGGTTACTCTTATAGTTCATAGACAAGTTGATGGATACTACTAAAAGCCTCAAGATAAGTGTGAGTGTCGTGGATGGCCCTTCCGTAGGATGACGGAAGAGGATCCTCGGTAGTGTATTGTTGTGGTGAGTAGAGGACTCGTGTTCGTAATAACATCTTGCAATCCGTTGAGAGTTGTAGTATAGGTTAGCCAAGAGTCAAAGCTGGCTTTCTACTATGAACTCCACTACCCCCTGTTGATAATGTTGCATGTATGATAGGTTCTGTGGTAAGACTTGCTGAGTACCTTTGTACTCATGTTTGCTTAATAACTGTTGCAGAGGAGAACCCTGCCCCTGCTGATGGGTTCTACATAGACGTTGACGTCGACGAGTAGCTTGACACCCAGACGGAGATCTGGAGCTTGTGAAGGGCCTTGTAGATAGTCAGGCTACACCAAGCCTGTTTTATTTTCTAAGTTGTCTGTACTCATACATGTAGCTTCCGCTTGTGCTTGTATGACTGTATGACTTGAGTGTTGGGTCATGTGACCCCTACCTGTATGGATATGTTATGTATGGCTCTTGGAGCCTCTTAAATAAAGTACTTTGAGTCATAGAGTTCTGTTGTGATGCAATGTTGTATTTGCACATAATGAGCATATTGTGTGTATGGTTGAAATGCTTGGTATGTGTGGGATCCGACACCTAGTTGTTTTCCTTTGGTAGCCTACCTTACAGGGAAATGCCTCCTAGTGATTCCAATGAGCCTTGGTAGCTTGCTACTGCTCAGAACACGTAGGCTGGCAGGCATGTGTCCTTGTTCGTTCCTGTGTCTGTCCCTTAGGGGAAATGTCACGCGTTGTTCCTTTAAGTCCATGTATCTTGCTACGACTTGGGTTCATACGTTGATGACCGACACGTTCGTTGCTGGGTCATGGATGCCTGTCTCTGTAATCTAGTGCCACTTTTGGTTTATAACTAGCCATGTCGGCCCGGATTCTCTGTCATATGGATGCTATCGACACTGTCATATACGTGTGCCAAAATGCGCAAACGGTCCCGGGCCAGGTAAGGTGGCACCCGTGGGGTTACCGTGCGTGAGGCCGCAAAGTGATATGACGTGTTACAGCTAGATCGGTGTGACTTAGGATCGGGCTCCTGACACTTGTGCTCATGACCGAGGAGACGGCTATCGATAGATTAAACACAAACTCTGCAGAGGTTAGTACACTGTACCCACACTACGGAATTCATGGCCTCACACTCCCATTTGGGTGGACCAACGGCATTCCAACAAAACCAATCTATTGCCATCTCACTCTCCTAGCCACTCCGACAAACTCCCCTATGGGCTAATTCCTGGGTGGCCGTGATGTCAACCCGTGACATCCAACAGCCACCGTCGTGGCAAAACATAAACGGTCCCAAACGAGGATAGGAGATCTCAATACCAACCTAGGTTAGGGGAAAAATGGTCATTTTCAGAATGTGAAAACATGGTGAAAATGATACCAACAGAACAGGTTTGACGAGACGAATAAGTGGGCCTTGGAATCACCTCATTTGGAGTTATGAGCAATAAGATATAAGAGTTATTCTGCCAGGGACCTATCTATGATAAAATTATCACAAACAAGCCCTCAGCCAGAAAAACTAAAAGCGTCTTTTCAGAAAATACAGTTTCCCGAGAGGAAATCGCCTTCTCACCCGAAGAAGAGGAGAATGTGCTTTCCATGGATGAAAGCGTACATAGGCATAGCCCGTGTCCCCTTATCCACGTCAGCAGGGGGCGGGGGCGGGATCCAGGGTCGCTTACAGGTAGGTCTGGCGCCTTTTTCTCTCTCCTCCTTGTTCCTTCTTCTTCCTCCCGCATCTGCTCCTCCTCTCCTTGACAGAATGTAGGGCAGGGGCGCCGCCGTCACTGGGCATGGCGGCTCCGGCCATCTTCAGCGAGGGTGGGGACTCCGGCAAGCTCGGGAAAGTGCTCCGCAACAGGGAGGCCTCATAGGGGCGATGGGGGACGACTATGGCGACGACACAATGGTGAATATAGACGGGCGCCAGCCGGAGGCGCGGGCGGCTCTGGCCGTCTCCGGCCGAGCGAAAGGCACCAGAGGGCTCAAGGCGACGTCCCACTTCCAATCGGATGTAGAACATGTGTCGGGGAGGAGGGTAGAGACGGGGGCTTGCGCGGTAGCCGAGAATAGAGGAGGCGGTGACCGAACTTGGGCACGTGGCCCTGGTGGCTCCGATGACTAGATGAGGGGATGGGGAGGAGCTACGGGGTCCGGGTGGTCCTCTGGTGAGGTCAAGATGGAGGGGGAGGGCTCAGTTGCCACGAATTTAGGAGGAGGCCAGAGGCGGCCATGGCAGCAATGGAGGGGAAAGGGAGCTCCTCGAGCTCGGAGGAGAGAATCGGGAGGTTGTCGGGAAGTGGGGGAGGCCAGTGGTGAATCAAGACGTGGTCGGGGAGGGATTATATAGCCAAGGGAGGAGGATGTCGAGATGTCGTCTCCACGGACGCTTGGCCGGCGCCATGGACGCGTGTCCACACGCATGAGCTGGAAGGTAGGCGACGGGGAGGAACATGGGAGGCTCACGGAGAGGTAGCCGATGCCATGATCATGAGGAGGAAGCGTCGAGTGCATTCAATGCCATGTTGGGCACTGAGGGAGTCCTGGATTGAGGGGTCCCCATGTCGCCGAATAAACTCGTGGTGCGCCGGACTGGTGGGCCATGCAGATCATTGCTGAAGATCATCTCTCGTATCTGGATAGGACTCCTGTATTCGTATAATGGCAGGTTTTTGGTTCGGGTGTAATCTTTCCTTCCTCTGCAAGTTGGTTATGTACAAACCCTATGCCCCTCTGGTGCGTATATAAACTGGAGGGTTTGGTCCGTAGTGGCTAGAGAATCATAACATCCTCATAGGCTAGACTTTAGGGTTTAGCCATTACGATCTCGAGGTAGAATTACTCTTGTAATCATATTCATCCAGATTAATATAGCAGGAAGTAGGGTATTACCTTGATCGAGAGGGCCTGAACCTGGGTAAACATCGTGTCCCCAGTCTCCTATTACCATCGATCCTCAGACACATAGTTCGGGACCCCCTACCCGAGATCCGCCGGTTTTGACACCGACATTAGTGCTTTCATTGAGAGTTCCACTATGTAGTCAATCAAAGTACCGATGGATCGCTTTGTCAACCACGATGGCACCACCGAGGGAACTTTCCCTCCCGGCCAGCTTTTTGTTTCCGGTGGCTTCTTGTTCCGTGCCAACACAGGAGGCCACCTCGAGCAGGTTGAGAGCTACGCCCCTGGTGTCAAGTCAGGTTTGGAACCTTGAGCTACATTGCTGATATCCGCGGAGACTTGATCTTCGATGGATTCGAGCCCACGGCGACCTCTCCCTACCACCACGATGAACATGACCTAACTCTGTCATCGTACCAGGTAATAGCACATGTAACCGTTCTGGCCCTAGATCCGGAACAGATCGCGTCACCCGAAGACGGGAAGCTCAACCCCGCCGAGGAAGCCGCAGATCCAACGGCGCTGGAGCCTCACACGGACCCAACTCTGAGTGGGATCTGTGTTACTGGAACACCGGACTCATCTCCGGCCATAGGTTCCGAGCCATGCGCATCTGCGCCCTTCAAGTTCGATCAGGCGTCAATCGCCGAATTCAGCGCTGCAGATATCTTCCAGCACTCACCTTTTAGCGATGTGCTAAACTCGTTAAAATCTCTCTCCTTAGCTAGGGACACACAGCTGAATTATATCCGATCTACTTCAGTACACTTCCGAAGACTTCGAAGAGATGGACCTCGAAGCCGAAGCAGATCTAGACCAAAATCGGCCCGTAACCGGGTGATGGACAACTACGTCTTCATACGATGTGTATATGGTGGATACACCTAAGGAGAAGGAGGGCGACGGCGAAAATGATCCCACAAAGGAAAAGCTTGTCGATGAACCTCCCAAGCGTCAGTGTCCGAAGCGCCGAACTAAATCCCGTAATGGGAAAGATAGCAACACTATCACTAACGACGGTGACAGTCCGGAGCAAGCCGAAGACCCTGCAGACCCAGCGATGGAGCAGGACGAGTGAGAGGACAGCGAGCATAGTCCGAAACCGCTGCCCGATGACTGCGATGCCAAAGACAGTAAGTATGAACCTGTCTGTGAAGAGGATGTTAGCCTGGGCGACGGCTAATACATTGTCCTAGAAGAACCCTTAGAACAGAAGCGCTTCTGTCGGAGGCTTATTGTCACCGCAAGGAGCCTGAAAAAAAAGCAGAGACGACTTCGAGCCACACATGACAACCTCATTGATAGATGGAATGAAGTGCAAGACGCTGAGCAAAGGCATGGCTACAATCGCCAAATCAAAGGCTATCCTAAGCGTACACTGCTGCCTGAATTCGACGACGAGGCCACTGTGCCTATACCGCCGAAGAATAACACCGCCGACAAGCCGGACCGACCACCTCGTGGATGGGATAGAGTGGCTAGCAACGGCGTGCACAAGCCCGCACCCCCACCCCGTAAAGGAATGGAGGATACAGCTCAGGCCCGGAAACACGATCTGCGTGAGGACCTAAACAAAAAGGCTGGCCATACCAGATCCATCTATGGATCTAGGGACCGTGCTCCCGCATGGGACGGAGGATATCAAGCCAATCATGCCAGTCATATACCAGTTTGAGGTCAATACTGAACATCACAACCGTGAGACATACGCCATGCCATAGCAAAATACAGGGGTGCCGCACACCCTTTGTTCTTCACCGATGAGGTGGTGGATCACGACTTTCCAGAAGGATTTAAACCCGTAAATATCGAGGCGTATGATGGAACGACGGATCCCGCCATCTAGATAGAAGACTTCTTTCTTCACATCCACATGGCTCACGGAGATGATCTCCACGCCATTAAATACTTACCCCTCAAGCTGAAAGGAACAACTCGGCACTGGCTAAATAACCTCCCAGAGAACTCCACTGGGAGTTGGGAAGAACTTGAGGATGCTTTTCGGGCCAAGTTTCAAGGGACCTATGTCTGCCCCCCGGATGCTGACAATCTAAGTCACATCATCCAACAACCCGGGGAGTCAGCCCGCAAGCTTTGGAATCAGTTTCTCACTAAGAAGAACCAAATCGTCTACTGTCCCAATGCCAAAGGTTTAGCAGCCTTCAAGCACAGTGTCCGGGACGAATGGCTAGCCAGACACCTCAGACAGGAAAATACGAGAACAATGGCAGCCCTAACTACACTCATGACCCGTTTTTGCGCGGGCGAGGAAAGCTGGTTAGCTCGTAGCAGCACCAACGACCCTGGAACATCTGAAGTCAGGGACGACAATGGAAAGCCATGACGTAACAAAAATAAATGTCGAAATAACACTGGAAGCCTAGATGATACAATGGTAAATGCCGGATTCAGCGGCTCCAGACCCAGTCAACGGAAGAAGCCGTTCAAAGGCAACAAAGATGGTCCATCTAGCCAGGAGAGAATATTAGATAAGCCCTGTCAGATCCATGGCACCCCAGAAAAACCTGCAAACCATACCAACCGTAATTGTTGGGTCTTCAAGCAGGCTGGCAAGCTCAACGCCGAACACAAGTGAAAGGGACCTCAGAGCGAAGATGAGGATTAACCTCGCTTGCCGAACACAGGGGGACAGAAGAAATTTCCACTCGAGATAAAAACAGTGAACATGATTTATGCCACTCATATCCCAATGAGTGAGCGCAAGCACGCACTCCGAGATGTCTACGCCGTCGAGCCTGTTGCCCCCAAATTCAACCCATGGTCGGCCTGTGCGATCACTTTTGATTGCAGGGATCATCCAACTAGTATCCGTCATGGGGGTTCGACTGCCCTAGTGCTCGACCCAAAAATCGGTGGATAACATCTCACTCGATTCCTTATGGATGGCGGCATCAGTCTCAATTTGATATATCATGACACTGTCCGCAAGATGGGGATCGACCCATCAAGAATCAAGCCAAGCAGCACGACCATTAAAGGAGAGATATCGGGTGTAGAAACCCGCTGCACGGGCTGTTTAACACTGGAGGTCGTAATCGGCTCTCTCGATAACTTTCAAAGCGAAGAGCTAATCTTCGACATAGCTCCGTTCCGAAGTGGCTATCACACACTACTCGGAAGAATGGACTTCGCCCGCTTTAATGCAGTACCGCATTATGCTTATCTAAATCTCAAAATGCCTGGACCACCTGGCGTCATCACGGTCAATGGAAATATGGAGCTCTCTCTCCGCACGGAGGAGGACACCGCGGCCTTAGCAGCCGAAGTCCAAAACGGCCTATTCAAGCCGGACAGCCTATCGGCCGTTAAAATCACGGACATAGCTGAACGTGTCCTGCATATGCCTCAGTGTGGCAGCTCAGATGAACCTGAGCTGGATTAGCAGTTACTCTCCCATCGACTGCCCCATAAGGTGATAGCATACGTGCCTCGTGTACATAATTATACCCTCAAAATCCCATGGGCGACGCTGGGGGCACACTGCATAAACATAGTCCATAGTTCGGCTCGACCATATTCAGACACTAAAATTAACTTTCAAGGTTCACTAAACAAACCGGTTCTGTTTATGGCCACACTAGATTTTTTTTCCTTGCCAGTTTTTTCTTTTTTCTTTTTTTCATAGATAGCCATCACACTCCCCCCTTCAAGGACACATCACAGAGGACGAAACGGCGCAGACGTGCAGCAGTGACCCGCGCTAAGGTTTCTTTTTAGATTAAGACCATGTGTAAACCTTTTTTCTCTTTAGTGTTTTATACTTTTCTGGCATGTAAAATGTCCAAGAAACTTATCAGCATTATCTGTAAGCTTACGGCTCGCCGTACTATAAAAGGATATTATAGAAACAGCTTGGGTCATATTATTTTTGGAGTCTTATTCTCTCACCACCTATGTTCTCTCCCCATGTCAGATTGCCACATGTGCCTTGTCAACAGGGTCCATTACCAGGGGCTGTATTCAGCCTGGTATATGTCGAAAAGTCCGAACAACTATAAGGAGTGTTCTGCGTCCTGGATATTTGCTCTATATGCATCAGTTCTGAATCATGTCTTGGGTCAATAGTTGGGTTGCCCGGCTCCTGTGCTTACCCCTACGTTCCCGATTGTTCGGCTAGGGTTTAAAGGGAGAACTACTGCGATTGTACTTCTGGCTCGTCCGGTCACGTACATCAGTAGAGAAAGCCGAAAAGTGACTATCATGATATGCGAGGACCTGGTCTGCGATCCGGTGACTTAGTTTTATACTACGATCGATGGAGATCGACCCCGGGTTATACGAAGGGTTGGTTTTTCGCCCAGCCGCATGCAAATGGATACCTCAATTCTGAAATACCATATCCGCACAAGGGGCTAGTACCTAGCCCCACTTGTCAAGCTCCTATGGCTAAGTGAAAGCAATAACGCCGCATAGTCTGATTGCCTGGTTCGCTCCGCATACACCTCCTACACGGACCAAGATGTTGGATAAAGAGTGTCTACACATATGATCGAACATCCCATTACTATTTACATGGGGCCTGAAGCCGACGACTGGAAACTTTCAGATTTAAATAACCAGCCACACAGGAGGTCAAAGTCGCTCACATTATAATGGCGCAAAAGTTATATACATCGGTTTATAAGCACAAGTCTTTACAACCGGATAGAATTACTTAAAGATAACATCTTTTGAGCACTGGCTTCCTGCAAGGCGGCTGCCTTAGATAACGTCCTGGAAGTATTTCTCCGGCTTGCGGTGCTCCTTGCCTGCGGGCAGGCTAGTAGTAGCTATATCATGCGCCTTCATCTTCGCCCAGTGCACTTTTACATGAGCGAAGGCCATCCAAGCACCCTCTATGCTGGCCGAACGCTTCAACGCGTCGACCCACGTACTCGCTTCGACGAGCCACTTCACCAATCCGAAGTAACTACTTGGGATTGGATCAGCGGGCCATAGTCGGACTATCAAGTCCTTCATGGTCAAACCCGCCAAATTGTGCAGCTCGACCAGCTGCTTCATCTGGTCGTTGAGGGGCACCAGATGTTTTGGTGCATAGAACTGCGATCAAAATAGCTTCTCCATGTCATTCCCCTCCTGGGCTAGGAAGTATTGGGCGTCGTCAGCACTGCTCCTTGGAAGACCAGTAAACACGCCTGGAGAACTCCATAACCGTGTCAGCCCAAGATACTTCCGCCCTCCAAAGATGCTCTGTAAGAGCTCTACTTAACTTCATTTGCATGGCTCATGAGGTTTTGGGAGACTTACCTTTCTTAGGTATATCTGCTTGATTGTTGTCGCATCTCATATGGGGGACTAATATGATCGGGGATACCCACTCACCATATATATAAGAAGAATATGCAAATGAACACTTGATCCTTGTGGCAGGCATATGTCTTTACTGAATTGTACTTCTGACACAATTATTGTGAACCTAATTCTTGAACTGTACTGTCACATTCTGCCGACCCATAGTGGAATATCTATCAACTTTGTGTAGTGTTGTACTGCCGCATGTTGGGTGTCTTATGTGGGAAGCCATACAATTAGTGTGCTGAAGAAGACTCAATAGCTTATACTCGAAGCTTTTGGCGCAGTGGCGTGCTGGAGAAGACTGGGTTCCGTACGTGAGAAGCTTCCCGTCTAGTTGTTTGTTGAGAAAGATTCAATTCCTTCTGTTAGAAGCCTTTACTAGGGTATCTTCCTGTGGAAGACTGAGTATCTAGACCGGAAATTGTCACTATATTATACTGACCAAAATTTAGGAGCCTTATGCCATAAGCTTCTTCAAGTAGCATGTGGAGGAAGACTGAGATTCTTATATCCAAAACTTCATACTGTGATAGGCAGACTGAAAGGCATACACATATCCATAATATTCTGCGGTTGATTACTTGCATGAGAAAAATAGTTTGACTATCTTACTTCATCACAGCACATTCTAGCTTTCTTTTGGATGATACATATTTCAAGCATCATTTATTGCTAAGCCAAACTTTGTATATGAGCCATACCTTTGACTGAAAATATACCGTTGCTCTTGTACCTGACTTGTCTTTCGGCTGGCAGAATCATAACTGCTATGAGGATTAATCACTGATGTAGATGTGATGTGTTTAGCTGAGCTTCTTCCAAATATTTGAAATCCTTACTACTTCTTCGCGTCCGGTGTCATTTTATGAGCAACTTCTATAAGGGGAAATAAGGTAACACCGAGGGCCCAAAAGAAGAAGCAAAAGAAAACTCAACTAAACAAAAGCACACAACAATCAATTCACACACAAAAAATGCCACATATTACTGCTAGCCACACAATATGCATGCCTACTTAAACACACAAATCTCATGGGATATCTGGTTCTATGATCTAACATGCTGTGACGGTGTGCACGAATATGGATCAACATATGGAAAGGTTAGTGTAAACATGCCTACACCAAGTGCTGGACTAGCAAGGGAAAATCCTAGACTAGCTAGGAGGCGGGGACGTACTTGGTAACCATGTAGCGGGACACGAATGTCGCAACCCCATTATTATCAAGCAGACGGAAAAGATATGTACTCGTCCAAGAAATATGATAGCAGGGAAAACTGAGTCTGCTGACATTGCCCATTCTTGATAGCTAAGATCATTAAGGCTTTCCATCACGACGAGATAAAAGAATGATCCAGGATAGAAGCATGTCTATCACCGAACTGATAGACAGGGCTGAAAAAACATAACGGTGCAATACTTGAGCACTATTTCTGCAAACAGTGCAGGATCACTTGGAATTACTTTGCGGGGATAGAAATGACACCAAACACCGAAGAATAGGCAAGAAAAGAAAACTGGGGAAATGTAGGGGCTGAGCTATAGTGGATCCGAACCGATGCCAGGTACACTCACCAGATAAACCGTTAGTAATAAATAATAAATCTATATGCATGCTATGCGACAAACAAATGCAGCAGCCAATGCAACTATCAAGACAAACTCTATACTATTGGTTTCTACCGCTCGCGCTGACTAGGGCATCCTATAGCCAGACCTGCTCTAATACCAAGCCTGTGGCACCCCGGCTCAGAGAAACCGGAACGACCCTTATTCCAGCCTAGATATCAAGGAGAAGTCTTCTGGAATACGACACTGCTTGACATAGAACAAATCAGCTCTTATTACAAAGGATAATAAATACACGGGTCTGATGTTACAATGATTCACATCAACATGAAGACACTACGCATGTGATACTACACTTGCTCTATGCTAGCAGCAGAACAACTCGTAGCACCAGAATACTTCTAGCAGCGGAACAACGCTGAAGGTGGTGAACTCCACTCCGCAGGGACTCTGGCTGGGACACGATCTTGCTCGCACGATAGGGAACCTCGACAAGCAATCAATCAATCACGGCATCACCTGCAATCTGGCATGACACACTAGGTCAGTACATTGAATGTACTTGCAAGCTCATAACAACCAGAAGTATCAAGGCAAAACAACAACATATCATTAAACATGTTAATTAAATTAACAACTACAATGATGGGAAAGCAACTGCTAAGCATGATATGAAACTACTACCGTACTGATGAACCAACATCTCAAATCCCAATAAACATCAAACTTTTGGCTATCCGGCCAAGGCATATACCATGTCGATCACCCCATGATCCACCTGATCACCTTGTGATCAAAACATCCACAAGATCACCTCGTGACCACAACATCCACATGATCACCTCGTGACCACATCACAAACTAAATGATCATCCTTGAGTTCATCTGAACATCATCATCGGCATCCTACCAAACTGTTACTTCTCATAATATAGACATATAAATCACCTATAAGCCATTCCGTCCTGCGAGTGTTGATTGAACGATGTGACCTAGTATGAACTTATGCCCACGACCAAGGACGCGGCAATCGATAGATTAAACAAACACTCTGCAGAGGTTAGTACATTGTACCCACACTACAGAATCCATGGCCTCGCGCTCCCATTCGGGTGGACCAACAGCATTCCAACAAAAACGATCTATTGCCATCACACTCTCCCAGCCACTCCGACAAACTCCCATATGGGCTAAGTCCTGGGTGGCCCCGATGTCAACCCGTGACATCCAACGGCCATCGTCGTGGCAAAACATAAATGGTCCCAAACAGGGACAAGAGATCTCAATACCAACCACGGGCACACAAGGTTATGTCTGCTTACCGGGCCAGGGTACCGCACGCCCATAACCTTCCCTCGTTGGAGGAACCAGCGAGAGGTATGAAAATAGACCGCATTAGGGACTTCCCATCAAGGCAAATGTGACTGCACTGGAAAAGCCCAGTACGGTCGCACCTGACCAACTTAATGACGGAATTTATCCACAAAGTATAATTGGTATTCCGATGTCACATATTCACCTATCATCCAAGTTATAGGAATATCCAACAAATAATCCCAAACATACCATCATCATAACCAAATACTTCGAGGGCAACATACAACTATCATAATGAATCCAAGAAACCTGATACTGCTAATCCAATCAAAAAAGTAAACTAGCTAACCATAAACCAACATGATGACATCATATCCAAAGTAATACTCCCAAGCATAATATCAACTTGAACGAAATATGCCCTAGAGGCAATAATAAAGTTATTATTTATTTCCTTATATCATCATAAATGTTTATTATTCATGCTAGAATTGTATTATCCGAAAACTTAGTACATGTGTGAATACGTAGACAAAACAGAGTGTCTCTAGTATGCCTCTACTAGACTAGCTCATCGATCAAAGATGGTTATGTTTCCTAGCCATAGACATGAGTTGTCATTTGATCAACGGGATCACATCATTAGGAGAATCATGTGATGGACAAGACCCATCCGTTAGCTTAGCACTATGATCGTTTAGTTTTACTGCTATTGCTTTCTTCATGACTTATACATGTTCCTATGACTATGAGATTATGCAACTCCCGAATACCGGAGGAACACTTTGTGTGCTACCAAACGTCACAACGTAACTGGGTGATTATAAAGGTACTCTACAGGTGTCTCCGAAGGTACTTGTTGGGTTGGCGTATTTCGAGATTAGGATTTGTCACTCCGATTGTCGGAGAGGTATCTCTGGGCCCAGTCGGTAATGCACATCACTATAAGCCTTGCAAGCATTGCAGCTAATGAGTTAGTTGCGGGATGATGTATTACGGAACGAGTAAAGAGACTTGCTGGTAACGAGATTCAACTAGGTATTGAGATACCGACGATCGAATCTCGAGCAAGTAACATACCAATGACAAAGGGAACAATGTATGTTGTTATGCGGTTTGATCGATAAAGTCGTAGAATATGTTGGAGCCAATATGAGCATCCAGGTTCCGCTATTGGTTATTGACCGGAGAAGTGTGTCGGTCATGTCTACATAGTTCTCGAACCCGTAGGGTCTGCATGCTTAAGGTTTCGATGAAAGTTTTATTATGAGTTTATGAGTTTTGATGTACCGAAGGAGTTTGTAGTCCCGGATGAGATCGGGGACATGACGAGGAGTCTCAAAATGGTCGAGACGTAAAAATCGATATATTGGACGACTATATTCGGACATCGGAAAGGTTCCGAGTGATTCGGCTATTTTCGGAGTACCGGGGAGTTAGGGGAATAGAAGAGAGAGGCCAAAAGGAAGGAGGCGCGCGCCCCCCTTCTGGTCCGAATTGGACAAGGGGTGCAGCCCCCTTTTCCTTCTCCCTCTCCCCCTCTTTCCTTCTCTCCTACTCCGGAAAGGAAAGGGGAATCCTACTAGGACTTGGGTGTCCTAGTAGGACTCCCCACACTTGGCGCGCCCCCTCTAGGGCCGGCCTCTCCCTCCCTCATTTATATACGGGGGCAATGGGGCACCCCTAGACATTACAATTGATCTCTTGATCTCTTAGCCGTGTGCGGTGCCCTCCTCCACCATAGTTCTCCTCGATAATATTGTAGCGGTGCTTAGGCGAAGCCCTACGACGGTAGAACATCAAGATCGTCACCACGCCGTCGTGCTGACGGAACACTCCCTCGACACTCGGCTGGATCGGAGTTCGAGGGACGTCATCGAGCTGAACGTGTGCTATTACTCGGAGGTGCCGTAGTTTCGGTGCTTGATCAGTCGGGCCGTGAAGACGTACGACTACATCAACCGCGTTGTTCTAACGCTTCCGCTTTCGGTCTACGAGGGTACGTAGACACACTCTCCCCTCTCGTTGCTATGCATCTGGTAGATAGATCTTGCATGATCGTAGGAAAATTTTAAAATACTACGTTCCCCAACAGTGGCATCATGTGCCAGGTCTATGCGTAGATGATATGCACGAGTAGAACACAAGTGAGTTGTGGGCGATACTAGTCATACTGCTTACCAGCATGTCATACTTTGATTCGGCGGTATTGTTGGATGAAGCGGCCCGGACCGACATTACGCGTACGCTTACGCGAGACTGGTTCTACCGACATCCTTCGCACACAGGTGGCTGGCAGGTGTCAGTTTCTCCAACTTTAGTTGAATCAAGTGTGGCTACGCCCGGTCCTTGTGAAGGTTAAAACAGCACATACTTGACGAAATATCGTTGTGGTTTTGTATGCGTAGGTAAGAACGGTTCTTGCTAAGCCCGTAGCAGCCACGTAAAACTTGCAACAACAAAGTAGAGGACGTCTAACTTGTTTTTGCAGGGCATGTTGTGATGTGATATGGTCAAGACATGATGAGTTATACGGTTTTGTATGAGATGATCATGTTTTGTAAAGTTATCGGCAACTGGCAGGAGCCATATGGTTGTCGCTTTATTGTATGAAATGCAATCGCCATGTAATTTCTTTACTTTATCACTAAGTGGTAGCGATAGTTGTAGAAGCAATAGTTGGCGAGATGATAACGATACTACGATGGAGATCAAGGTGTCACGCCGGTGACGAAGGTGATCATGACGGTGCTTTGGAAATGGAGATCAAAAGCACAAGATGATGATGGCCATATCATGTCACATATTTTGATTACACGTGATGTTTATCTTATTATGCTTCTTATTTTGCTTAGTACAACGCTAGCATTATAAGATGATCCCTTACAAAATTTCAAGGTATAAGTGTTCTCCCGGAGTATGCACCGTTGCGAAAGTTCGTCGTGCCGAGACACCACGTGATGATCGGGTGTGATAAGCTCTACGTTCAAATACAACGGGTGTAAGCCAGTTTTGCACACGCAGAATACTCGGGTTAAACTTGACGAGCCTAGCATATGCAGATATGGCCTCGGAACACTGGAGACCGAAAGGTCGAGCGTGAAACATATAGTAGATATGATCAACATAAGATGCTCACCATTGAAAACTACTCCATCTCACGTGATGACCGGACATGGTTTAGTTGATTTGGATCACGTGATCATTTAGATGACCAGAGGGATGTCTATCTAAGTGGGAGTTCTTCAAGTAATATGATTAATTGAACTTTAATTTAACATGAAATTAGTCCTGGTAGTATTAGCATATCTATGTTGTAGATCAATAGCTCGCGATGTAGCTCCCTGTTTATTTTATATGTTCCTAGAGAAATATAAGTTGAAAGATGTTAGTAGCAATGATGAGGACTAGGTCCGTGATCTGAGGATTATCCTCATTGTTGCACAGAAGTATTATGTCCTTGATGCACCGCTAGGTGACGAACCTATTACAGGAGCAGATGCAGACGTTATGAATGAACGTTTGACAAGCTCGGTATGATGACTACTTGATAGTTTAGTGCGCCATGCTTTACGGCTTATAACCGGGACTTGAAAAACGTTTTGAACGCCACGGAGCATATGAGATGTTCCAAGAGTTGAAATTAGTATTTTCATACTCATGCCCGTGTTGAGAGGTATGAGACCTCTGACAGTACTTTGCCTACAAGATGGAGGAGAATAGCTCAACAGGTGAGCATGTGCTCAGATTGTCTGGGTACTACAATTGCTTGAATCAAGTGGGAGTTTATCTTCCAGATAAGATAGTAATTGACAAAGTTCTCTAGTCACTATCACCAAGTTAGTAGAACTTCGTGATGAACTATAATATGCAAGGGATGACGAAAGTAATTCCCGAGCTCTTCGCGATGCTGAAATCAGCGAAGGTAGAAATCAAGAAAGAACATCAAGTGTTGATGGTTAACAAGACCACTTGTTTCAAGTAAAGGGCAAAGGGGTAGAAGGGGAACTTCAAGAAGAATGACAAGCAAGTTTTCACTTCCATGAAGAAACCCAAAGCTAAACTCAAGCCTGAAACTAAGTGCTTCTACTGCAAAGGAAATAGTCACTAGAAGTGGAACTACCCTAGATACTTGGCGGATAAGAAGGATGGCAAAGTGAACAACGGCATATTTTGATATACAGATTATTGATGTGTACTTTACTAGTGTTCATAGCAACCCCTGGGTATTTGATACCGGTTCAGTTGCTAAAGTTAGTAACTCGAAACGAGAGTTGCGGAATGAACAGAGACTAGTTAAAGGTGAAGTGACAATGTGTGTTGGAAGTGGTTCCAAGATTGATATGATCATCATCGCACACTACCTATACTTTCGGAATTAGTGTAGAACATAAATAAATGTTATTTGGCATTTGCGTTGAGCATGAATATGATTTGATCTTGTTTGTTGCAATACGGTTATTCATTTAAAGTCATAGAATAATTGTTATTCTGTTTACATGAATAAAGCCTTCGATGGTCATACACCCAATGAAAAATAGTTTGTTGGATCTCGATCGTAGTGATACACATATTCATAATATTGAAGCCAAAAGATGCAAGGTTAATAATGATAGTGCAAATTATTTGTGGCACTCCGTTTAGGTCATATTGGTGTAAAGCGCATGAAGAACTCCATAGTGATGGACTTTTGGAATCACTTGATTACGAATCACTTGGTGCTTGCGAACCATGCCTCATGGGAAAGATGACTAAAAATCCGTTCTCCGGAACAATGGAGCAAGCAACTGATTTATTGGAAATCATACATACTGATGTATGTGGACCGATGAGTGTTAAGGCTCGCGGCGAGTATCATTATTTTCTGACCTTCACTGATGATTTGAGCAGATATGTGTATATCTACTTAATGAAACACAAGTCTGAAACATTTGAAAAGTTCAAAGAATTTCAGAGTGAAGTAGAGAATCATCGTAACAAGAAAATAAAGTTCCTACGATCTGATCGTGGAGGTGAATATTTGAGTTACGAGTTTGGTCTTCATTTGAGACAATGTGGAATAGTTTCACAACTCACGCCACCCGGAACACCACAGCGTAATGGTGTGTCCGAACGTTGTAACCGTACTTTATTAAATATGGTGCGATCTATGATGTCTCTTACCGATTTACCACTATCGTTTTGGGATATGCATCAGAGACAACTGCATTCACGTTCAATAGGGCAATATCTATATCTGTTGAGACGACACCTTATGAACTATGGTTTGGCAAGAAACCAAAGTTGTCATTTCTTGAAGTTTGGGGCTGCGATGCTTATGTGAAAAAGCTTCAACCTGATAAGCTCGAACCCAAGTCGTAGAAATGTGTCTTCATAGGATACCCAAAGGAGACTGTTGGGTACACCTTCTATCACAGATCCGAAGGCAAGATATTCGTTGCTAAGAATGGATCCTTTCTAGAGAAGGAGTTTCTCTCGAAAGAAGTGAGTAGGAGGAAAGTGGAACTTGATGAGGTAATTGTACCTTCTCCCGAATTGGAAAGTAGTACATCACAGAAAATAATTTCAGTGATTCCTACACCAATTAGCGAGGAAGCTAATGATGATGATCATGAAACTTTGGATCAAGTTACTACTGAATTTCGTAGATCAACCAGAGTATGTTCCGCGCCAGAGTGGTACGGCAACCTGGTTCTGGAAGTCATGTTACTATACCATGATGAACCTACAAACTATGAGGAAGCAATGATGAGCCCAGATTTCGCAAAATGGCTTGAGGCGATGAAATCTGAGATGGGATCCATGTATGAGAACAAAGTGTGGACTTTGGTTGACTTGCCCGATGATCGGCAAGCCATCGAAAATAAATGGATCTAAAAGAGGAAGACCGACGCTGACAGTAATATTACTGTTAAAAAAGCTCGACTTGTTGTGAAAGGTTTTCGACAAGTTTAAGGAGTTGACTACGATGAGATTTTCTCACCCGTAGCGATGCTTAAGTCTGTCTGAATCATGTTAGCAATGGCCGCATTTTATGATTATGAAATTTGGCAAATGGATGTCAAAACTGCATTCCTGAATGGATATCTTAAAGAAGAGTTGTATATGATGCAACCAGAAGGTTTTGTCGATCCTAAAGGTGCTGACAAAGTGTGCAAGCTCCAGCGATCCATCTATGGACTGGTGCAAGCATCTCAGAGTTGGAATATATGCTTTGATAAGTTGATCAAAGCATATAGTTTTATACAGACTTGCGATGAAGCCTATATTTACAAGAAAGTGAGTAGGAGCACTATAGCCTTTCTGATAAGTATATGTGAATGACATATTGTTGATCAGAAATGATGTAGAAATTTTCTGGAAAGCATAAAGGAGTGTTTGAAAGGAGTTTTTTTTCAAAGAAAAACTTCGGTAAAGCTGCTTACATATTGAGCCTCAAGATCTATAGAGATAGATCGAGATGCTTGATAAAGTTTTTCAATAAATACATACCTTGACAAGTTTTTGAAGTAGTTCGAAATGGATCAGTGAGAGAAGGAGTTCTTGCCTGAGTTGTAAGGTATGAAGTTGAGTAAGACTCAAAGCCCGACCTCGGCAAAAGATAGAGAAATAATGAAAGTCATTCCCTATGCCTCAGTCATAGGTTTTATAAAGTATGCCATGCTGTGTCCCAAACTTGTTGTGTACCTTACCATGAGTTTGGCAAGAAGGTACAAAAGTGATCCAGGAGTAGATCACTGACAGCGGTGAAAATTATCCTTAGTTACTGGATGACTAAGGAAATGTTTCTTGATTATGGAGGTGATAAAGAGTTCGTCGTAAAGAGTTACGCCGATGCAAGCTTTACACTAATCCAGATGACTCTAAGTATCAATCTGGATGCGTATTAAAAGTGGGAGCAATTAGCTAGAGTAGCTCCATGCAGAGCATTGTAGACATAGAAATTTGCAAAATACATACGGATCTGAATGTAACAGACCCGCTGACTAAACTTCTCTCACGAAGCAAAACATGATCACACCTTAGTACTCTTTGGGTGTTAATCACATGATGATGTGAACTAGATTGTTGACTCTAGTAAACCCTTTGGGTATTGGTCACATGGCGATGAGAACTATTGGTATTAAATCACATGGAGATGTGAACTAGATTATTGACTCTAGTGCAAGTGGGAGACTGAAGGAAATATGCCATAGAGGCAATAATAAAGTTATTATTTATTCCCTTATATCATTATAAATGTTTATTATTCATGCTAGAATTGTATTAACCGGAAACTTAGTACATGTGTGAATACATAGACAAAACAGAGTGTCCCTAGTATGCCTCTACTAGACTAGCTCATTGATCGAAGATGGTTATGTTTCCTAGCCATAGACATGAGTTGTCATTTGATCAACGGGATCACATCATTAGGAGAATCATGTGATGGACAAGACCCATCTGTTAGCTTAGCACTATGATCGTTTAGTTTTACTGCTATTGCTTTCTTCATGACTTATACATGTTCCTATGACTATGAGATTATGCAACTCCCGAATACCGGAGGAACACTTTGTGTGCTACCAAACGTCACAACGTAACTGGGTGATTATAAAGGTACTCTACAGGTGTCTCCGAAGGTACTTGTTGGGTTGGCGTATTTCGAGATTAGGATTTGTCACTCCGATTGTCGGAGAGGTATCTCTAGGCCCACTCGGTAATGCACATCACTATAAGCCTTGCAAGCATTGCAGCTAATGAGTTAGTTGCGGGATGATGTATTACGGAACGAGTAAAGAGATTTGCTGGTAACGAGATTCAACTAGGTATTGAGATACCGACGATCGAATCTCGGGCAAGTAACATACCGATGACAAAGGGAACAGCGTATGTTGTTATGTGGTTTGACCGATAAAGATATTCGTAGAATATGTTGGAGCCAATATGAGCATCCAGGTTCCGCTATTGGTTATTGACCGGAGACGTGTCTCGGTCATGTCTAAATAGTTCTCGAACCCGTAGGGTCCGCACGCTTAAGGTTTCGATGACAGTTTAATTATGAGTTTATGAGTTTTGATGTACCGAAGGAGTTCGGAGTCCCAGATGAGATCGGGGACATGACGACGAGTCCCGAAATGGTCGAGACATAAAAATTGATATATTGGACGACTATATTCGGACATCGGAAAGGTTCCGAGTGATTCGGCTATTTTCGGAGTACCGGGGAGTTACGGGAATAGAAGAGAGAGGCCAAAAGGAAGGAGGCGCGCGCCCCCCTTCTGGTCCGAATTGGACAAGGGGTGCAGCCCCCTTTTCCTTCTCCCTCTCCCCCTCTTTCCTTCTCTCCTACTCCGGAAAGGAAAGGGGAATCCTACTAGGACTTGGGAGTCCTAGTAGGACTCCCCACACTTGGCGCGCCCCCTCTAGGGCCGGCCTCTCCCTCCCTCCTTTATATACGGGGGCAATGGGGCACCTCTAGACATAACAATTGATCTCTTGATCTCTTAGCCGTGTGCGGTGCCCCCCTCCACCATAGTTCTCCTCGATAATATTGTAGCGGTGCTTAGGTGAAGCCCTACGACGGTAGAACATCAAGATCGTCACCACGCCGTCGTGCTGACGGAACTCTCCCTCGACACTCGGCTGGATCGGAGTTCGAGGGATGTCATCGAGCTGAACGTGTGCTATTACTCGGAGGTGCCGTAGTTTCGGTGCTTGATCGGTCGGGCCGTGAAAACGTACGACTACATCAACCGCGTTGTTCTAACGCTTCCGCTTTCGGTCTACGAGGGTACATAGACACACTCTCCCCTCTCGTTGCTATGCATCTGGTAGATAGATCTTGCGTGATCGTACGAAAATTTTAAAATACTACGTTCCCCAACACCACTACCATCCTGAAAATAATATAAGCCACTAATAATCCAATGGCAAAGCTAAGATCCTCATGAAACCTCAAATCCAATATAATACTCCAAAGTATAACAATCATCATGAAAATTATCATAATAGCCACTAATAATCCAAAGGCAACAAGTCATCCTCATAAGCCACAAAATATTGATCCTAGAAATTCAAGCAATATCGTGGCAATAACAAGATCACAAACAACTCCGAGAAATGCCATGAACAAACCATATATAGCTACTGCAGTATTTTAAACAAGTTGAAATAAATAAGCCATGTCACTGCATTGCAAACATGCAAATGGAGGGTGTGGCTTGCCTGGGATGGAAGGATTTATTAGGATGAATTGCGAGAAACTCGTGGAAAGAATCACCGGAGAACGCTCTTTCTTGGAGGGGGCTGAATAAGGGCAGTGGCAGAAGGCCATTTTCAGAATGTTAAAACATGGTGAAAATGATACCAACGGAACGGGCTCGACGAAACGAAGAAGTGGGCCTTGGAATCACCTCATTTGGAGTTATGAGAAAAAATATATAATAGTTTTTCTGTGAGGGACCTATCTGTAATAAAATCATCACAAACAGGCCCTCAGCCAGAAAAACCGAAAGCGTCTTTTCAGAAAATAAGTTTTACTGAGAGGAAAACGCCTTCTGGCCCGAAGAAGAGATGAATGCGCTTTCCATGGATGAAAGCGTAGAGAGGCATAGCCCGTGTCCACTTATCCACGTCGGCAAGGGGCGGGGCCGGGCTCCAAGGTTGCTTACAGGTAGGTCCTGCGCCCTTTTCTCTCTCCTCCTCGTTCCTTCTTCTTCCTCCTGCGTCTGCTCCTCCTCTCCTCGACAGAACGCAAGGCAGGGGCGCTGCCGTCACCAAGCACGGTGGCTCCGGCCATCTCCAGTGAGGTTGGGGACTCAGACAGGCTTGGGAAAGGGCTCCAGGACGGGGAGGCCTGACAGGTGCGGTTGGGGACACCTATGGCGATGGCACGGTGGTGAACAGAGGCGGACACCGTCCAGAGGCATTGGCGGCTCCGATTGTCTCCGTCCAAGCGAATGGCACCGAAGGGATCGAGGCGATGTCCCACTTCGATTCAGAGGTAGAATAGGCGCCGGGGAGGAGGGAAGAGACGGCGGCTTGCACGGCGGCCGAGAACAGAGGTGGCGGCGGCCAAACTTGGGCACGTGGCCCTGGTGGCTCCGGTGAGTAGATGAGGGGATGGGGAGGAGCTATGGGGTCCGGGTGGTCCTCTAGTGATGTCGAGATGGACAGGGAGGGCTTGGTTGCCATGAATTTAGGAGGAGGCCAGAGGCAGCCATGGCGGGAATGGAGGGGAAACAGAGCTCCTCGAGCTCCGAGGAAAGGCTCGGGAGGTTGCTGGGAAGTGGGGGAGGCTAGTGGTGAAGCAAGACGGGGTCGGGGAGGGCTTATATATCTAGGGGAGGAGGATGCAGAGCTGTCGTCACCGCGGACGCATGACAGGCGCCATGGACGCGTGTGCACACGCATGAGCTCGGAGGTAGGCGATGAGGAGGAACATGGGAGGCTCACGGAGAGGTATACGATTCCATAGTCACGAGGTGGAAGCACCGAGCGCATTCAATACCATGTCAGGCACTGTTTTCCCGTGGGCGTTCGGCGGCGAGTGTCGGTGAGGAAGTGGATGGAGGGGGAGAGGGGTCCAGAGAGGCGGCGATGACGAGGGGAAGATGCTGGACAAGGTCACACGGGCGAAGACGACTAGAGGCAGAGAGGCCGAAGCACAAACGGCGCTGGAGGCGGCCACAACACGCAGAGTGCGTGAATTGCATGCCAGCTACGCCGTCACCACAAGACAATGAACAGGGAGGTCAAGAGAGGTGGGGAAATGGTGTCTAGCATTATGTCCTTCCAAAATGGAGCATTGATCAGGCCATGGCTTGATCTGGGGTGCTGTGGTTAAATGGTAATGGTCGTCTGAAGTTTGCTGTAGCAAACTTGGCTATGCACTGGTGATCAACAGGTAATAGCTAAGGGCCAAAATTGATGACTAATGTGATTAACTAATGAAGAACTATGATCCTGGAAGTTTTCAGGATAATTGGACCAGCAATAATTATAGTTGCTTTGTAAGTGCATATTTGGTCCAGAACAGGGATTTGGATGATGCACTCACATAGAGAAGAACTTGGGCTGAAATTTGGCAAGTCTGCATGTTTTGGACATATAAAGATGCTGTAAAAATTTCACACCAATTGGACATGCCAGAAACTAGGTATTATGGTTATGAGAATTCACAAACATCCTTGCTGTCCAGAAACTAGGGAAAATTCTAGAGAAATATGGGCTTGATGAATTGATCCCAAAATTGGTGGATAGAGGTTTTATGGTTATGAGAATGCTCTGATAAATTTTCAGCCACAATGAAGCAGTATAAAATATACTGGCTTCACAATCTAAAAATATTGACATAAGCAAAGATTTGGTCCTATGCTCACATAAATGATTGGATGGAGCTGAACATTGTAGGAGGGTGATTATGTGAGCACATGAAGAGGCATGCAAAATTCAAACTCCTTTTGACACTCCTAGCTAGTACTTCCTTCACAAAGCTTCTATTAGGACAGAAACTTTGAAAAATCACTGAGGAAGATTGGCTATGCAAATGAAGTTGAGTTTTGGCATCTGGCAATTATTTGGACATGAAAGAATTCCCAAAAAGTTTGGGAACAAACAAGATAAGATAAATGACACTTCCTTCACAAAGGGCCACTTTGGACTGAAATGAAGAATGGATATTGGAGAATTATTTTTGAACTGGAAAAGGAAAGGTTTGGGCATATTTGAGCAATATATGTCCCAAATAAATTATGAGAATTATTTGGAATTTTTTGGAGGGGTAGATATATAGGTGTCACAGCCCTATATTAGCCTTTGTTTGTCTCTGCATGATCATCATGTCATCATGTTTAATCCTCTCAGAAAACTGGAAATGGGGATGTTCAAACCCTAGCACCAAATGAATTTAACTAGGGTCAAAAATAAAATCATTTCCAATGACCCAAAATGCCTTCATCAATATTTGATAATTTTGGCAAGGCTTTGAGACCAAACAAAAAATAGTGAACATTTATGAAGAATATTTTGGGCACTGAATTAAATAATACCATATTTGCATTTGGGCATTTAAATTTTATATATTAATTTAAATGTCCAAACATTCATGAACTTAAATGTTGGCTGTTGGAAATAATCCAAACAGTGGCCACAAACTGTCTCACGATTTTTGAAAATACTCTGGCATTTTTAATAAAGCCAAAACAATTACAGAAATTAGAAAACAGAAAGAATTAGAAAAGAGAGAGAGAGAAGGACTTACCTGTAGCTTACCATTGCGGCCCAGGAGCTGGCCCAGCCCACCACCGCTTCCCCCTCTGTCGTCTTCCTCCTCTTGCTAGTAGGCAGAGGGGAAGTAGCGCACGACGCCCGTGCGCACCGGCACGCAGCTGCCTGCCTGGCCCTCGCGAGGCCTTGTCCTTGCACCGTTGAGATGCCCAGAACCCCCTCGTCCATGCCCCTCTCCCTCTGGTCGCCCCTCCCCTCCTCTCCTCTCTTCCCGAGCGCACCGGAGATCACATCGCCGCCGCAACCGTAGCAATCGCCTCCCCCTCGTTCCCTCGACGTGCCCTAGGGCTCCGCCACGACCTCTTCTTCGTCTCCATCGAGCTACACGTCGCCGGGCGCTCTGCCTCGCCGTCACTACAGTCGTCTTCAACCTCGGATGCCCGAGATCGCCGGCGCCCGTTCGTCATCTTCGCTCGTCCCCGAGTCCACTGACCATCCCAACAGACTCGCGACGAGCCCCCGAGTCGTTTCCCCCTTCTCCCCTGGCCGCGTTCGACCTCTAGGCCATAGCTCTATCACAGACGAACCCCGGCCGCCGCAGAACCTGTCGACGCCATGGCTATAGCCACCCGAGCTTCCACCTAAGTGCACCATCGTTCTTGTAATGGCCTCACGAGCCCTTAGCACCCCTCACCTCGCCTCCCCATGGCCCCTAGTGGTCGTGCGAGTGTCGGTGTACAAAAAGAGGGGTACACTTTTTGTACCCCTATGACTGTGCACGGGCAGTCTTAAGCACGGGCACCACCACACCAAGCACAACAGGGGAGGTGAGCCAAGGTAAGACCGAAGCTCGATGGAACTGGAGAAACGCCAAGAACAAGACCAAAAGGAGCAAAGGGACGAAGCGGCTTCCCCCGGCAAGATCCTTGCCGGGATCCAGTTTCCGCAGCCCTGGCAAGATCCTTGCCGGGGACGGCCATAGCAGCCCCGGCAAGACCCTTGCCGCGGGAGCTTGCCCCACGCCTACGAAGCGGATCACCCTTGAAGCCACTGCCCCCATGGGGCAAGGATTCGGGAGATATCCCCGTGGTGGCATGCAGATCTTTGTGAAGACATTCAAGGACAGATACACACACTAAGAGGATGACGACCCTTGGCGGGATCCCAGCCAAGGAGGACCACAAGGCTTGCGGCAAGCACCTTGCCGGGGATGACAGCAGGCGCCGCGACAAGACCCTTGCCGGGGGCCCCGGCAAGGCCCTTGCCGAGGACACCCGCAGGGCCACCGTCAAGCCCGCACCAACTAAGTTTCCACCGCCCCATGCAGCTGCCAACCCAACCAGCTGGACAGGCTCCTACGTGGCAACATGCAGATCTTCGTGGAGACCCGCCGTTGCGCCACCTCAGCTGCCTGCCTGCCTACATGGCACCTCAGGCACCGCTGGCTAGGGCGCGTGTCAACACAAGGAGGAGCGGCGACGGACAAGACGGACGTCTCCCCTCATCCCCGATAAAGCAGGGACACCTAAGCTAAGCGCATTAAATGCACCTTGTCCTGTAATGCGAGGGCTAACCTCGCATCACTGTACCCTTTCCACCTCTTGTGTGCCACTGTGGCAACCCCTTTTTCCTATAAAAGGAAGCCCGAGGCGACCAGGAGAAGGATTCGGCTTTTTAGAACTCCTCACGACTCGGCTTTGGGAGCTGATCACGCCCCATAGCTAGCTGAAGAACACAAACATATAATCCACCAAAGCAGGAGTAGGGTTTTACACATCTTTGCGGCCTGAACCTGGGTAAGGGAACCGTGTGCTATCTATTAGATATGCTCTTCTCTCAACCCCGCGCCCCACAACCGTAGTAGGGATTCTTGTGATCCCATAGGTGTCGATCCGAATACACCGACATCTTTGGCGCGCCAGGTAGGGGGTGCGCGGTTCTGAGAATCGGCTTTAGCAGTTAGTTCGGCGCTCCTTCATCATCATGGCGCCCAAGAAGAAGACGACGGTGGCGGTTGGCCAGTCGGAAGCCGGACAGCCCGTCCCGACGCGGGCGAGCAGCGGACCGGTCGCGGAAAGGACCCGGGGCGCTGCTCGCAAACACAAACGCCGTCCCAGCAGCCAGAGTTTGCGAGGTGGCGATGTTTGTGCGCCTGTTAACGGGCAGCACACCGCCAGTTCCAAAGATGGATCCAGGCCCTCCGCGGGTGGCGCGGGGCCTTCCAAGGTTGCTGCCGCATCACCCGAAGGCAACGCAAGGGCCTCCAGAACTCCCACGCCGATGCCAACGGTGCGCTCCTCTGAAGCAGCGCGCGACGAAAGGCGTCGTCACCCCAAAGATCCCGGGCGTCGCCATGGGAAGAGACCCGAGCGCCACTCCCGGGACGAAGAAGACCTGCCCGCCCGCCAAAGCACTGGTGGAGACGGTATGCAACCGCAGGATCGTGATGGGGCTCCTCCTGACACGGTCAGGGGTCGAAGCGCGTCGCGGTCCGTGCAAGTTTCGCTACCGTTGACCCTAGCCGAAGCCCTAGCGCGCGCAGTTGCTCCTTGACTTTCCTCCCGTTACGGGGAAACTCGACGAATGGAGAGCCACCATCCGAAGCCTTGTCGCCGTCGCCAACAAGGATGAACCAATTCCAGCGGAGCTCCTGGGTCGACGCTCCGATGGAGTCCCACGCACCGGCGGCGGGAGGGCCGACAGCACCGTGGCTACGGTGCATTCGCCTCCTCCTCCCCCGATGCCGTGTGCGTCGAGTCGTCGAGATGTCGTAGGCGACGCCATTTCCATAGCATCGTCCGACCCACGGACCCACGGCGACCAGCGTCAAGTTCTTCAGGAGCGAGCTCATGAAGACGCTCGAACCACCATCGAGCGCCGGCGCGGAGCGCGCCACTAGTCAGACAAGCGAGCGGGGCCTGCTGTGGACCGCCCAGCACCGGAGAGCCCTGGGGGTCTACCTTACGAGGTAGGTTGTCCGGCTTTTACCCGTGAGCTGCGGCAGTTGCAGTGGCCCTCTCACGGCACCTTCAAGCCTGACATTGGCGAGAAGTACAACGGCAAGACCCACCCGTCGGAGTTCCTTAGCATCTACACCATCGCGATGCAAGCCGCCGGGGCCCGCGACGATAAGGTGCATGCAAATTACTTTCCGTTGGCTCTTAAACCTAACGCCATGTCGTGGTTGATGCACTTGCCAGTAGAGTCTATTTCCTCCTGGCCTGACTTGTGCCATGAGTTTGTTGGCGCCTTTACTGGAGGTCACCAAGCCCATGGCCAAGCGAGTGACCTGCACGTCATACCCCAGAAGGAAGGCGAGAGTCTGCGCAAGTACATACAAAGGTTCAGCCGGGTGCAGTACAACATCCCTGATGTTCACCCTGCCGCCATCATCAGCGCGTTCCATTAGAACATGCGTAACCGCAAGATGCGTGTAGAACTGGCGATGACCAAGGTGAAAGATGTGGCAGAACTCTATGTTCTCGCTGACAGATGTGCCCGGGCTGAAGAGAGAAGGAAGTACCCCGACGACGGTGCCGGCGCGGAAACCGACTCTTCAGATGACGATACTACCACCCAGGCAAAGAAAGGCCGGCACCGCAACAGGAAGCGCAAGGGTAAAGCCGTGCTTGCCGTCGAGGGATCTGATGACACCGGCTCCGCCAAGAAAAGCAGGGCGGGTGACCCCGACAAGGAAATTGCCGGGTGTGTCGCCTGCTGGACCTTGGCGGCTGCCGAGTAGCCAGGAAACTCCGGCAAGCGATATTGCAAGATCCATCGCACCAAGGGCCATGATCTCCAGGACTGCCGACAGGTTGAGCTCCTTGCTGAGAAGCAGAGGGCTGAATATGAGAGGCGGGACAAGGAGAAGGGCCAAGATGGTGCTGAAGGGTCCGGCAAGAAGCGTGACGGCCAAGCAGGCCGTCGCGGCAAGGATAAACAGCAGGAGAGGCCTGCCCGGGGCCGTGACAGAAGGCCCGAAGACGACGATCACGAGGAGGACGACGACTCCGGTGACCAAGAATTTTAGAAAGCTATGGAGGCCATGTGCGTCGACGGTGGCGCCTCGCTGCATACTTCTCACCGCCAACTTAAACACTGGGCGCGTGAGATTACAACAGCGGAGCCATCGTCCGGTGCCCAAAAGCCGCTGAAATGGTCCTACACACCTATCATCTTTGACGGTGAGGATCACCCTGATCGCACTACTGCGGTCGGGTGCTTGCCATTGCTAGTTTTGCCAACAATACGCAACCTCAAAGTGACAAAGATGCTAGTCGATGGTGGGGCCGGTCTGAACCTACTCTCGCCCACCGTGATCGAGAAGCTACAAGTTCCTGATGGAGACCTCGAAGAGACGGGCACGTTTCAGGGGGTCAACTCGGGGAGGAGCCAACCAAATGGGAAGGTCACGCTGCCCATGACTTTTGGAAGTGATCTGAACTATAGGACGGAGAGGATTGTGTTCGATGTTGCCAAGATCCCCTTGCCCTACAACGGGATCCTTGGCCGCCCAACGCTGGCCAAGTTCATGGCAGCGTCACACTATGCCTACAACACCCTGAAGATGCCAGGACCTATGCCGATCATCACCATCCCCTCCGATAAGAAAGATGCACTGATCTACGCTGACCAACTGTACCAGCAAGCGGTTGCAGCAGCTGCCACTAGGAGGGCACTTGCTCCTGCCACTGGAGCCCCGGGAGGGAAGAAGAAGACCGGTGAGACCTCAAACACCCACTCCGGCAAGCGCACCTCTTCGGAGTGCTGTGCTCCCGTCGAGGACGTGCCAGAGAGCTCCACCGGAAAGAAGAAGGCCGGTGAGACCTCGGACACCCACTCCGGCAAGCGCACCTCTTCGGAGTGTCGTGCTCCCGTCGAGGACGTGCCAGAGAGCTCCACCGGCAGGAACAAGAGGTCCAGGGCCACGCCGCCAGGAACCAAGAAGGTTTCCGTCAAGGAGGACGGCACAGGAGGGGCTTTCACCATAAGCTCCTCCCTTGAGGACAAATAGGAAGACACGCTCGTCACCTTCCCGCGGGCGAATGTCGACGTGTTTGCATGGCAACCATCCGACATCCCCGGCGTTCCCAGGGAGGTGATCGAGCACCACCTTGTCGTTTGTCCCCATGCGCGGCCCATCAAGCAGAAGGTCACGAAGCAAGCTTTGGAACGGCAAGAGTTCATCACAGAGGAGATCCGGAAATTGGGAGCTGCGGGTTTGGTAAGAGGAGTGCTCCATCCAACGTGGTTGGCCAATCCAGTGGTAATGCGCAAGGCAAATGGGAAGTGGAGGCTGTGTATTGATTACACATATATCAATAAAGCTTGTCCCAAGGACCCCTTCCCATTGCCGTGCATCGACCAGATTGTTGACTCCATGGCTGGGTGCGACCTGCTGTCATTCCTCGATGCCTACTCCAGCTACCACCAGATCTTCATGGCAAGAGAAGACGAAGAGAAGACAGCATTCATCACCCCATGTGGTACTTACTGTTTCGTACGAATGCCTTTCGGGTTGAAGAATGCCGGCTCGACGTTTGCAAGGGAAGTCTACATTGGTTTTGAACCCCAGCTCCATAGGAATATGGAGGCTTATATGGATGATATAGTGGTCAAAACCAAGAATAGGGCAACCCTTATACCGGATTTACAAGAAACATTTGTCAACCTACGCAAGATCAACCTCAAGCTAAACCCTGAGAAGTGCGTCTTCGGCGTCCCATCCGGCAAGCTTCTCGGGTTCTTTGTATCGCAGCGTGGGATAGAGGCCAATCCGGACAAGATCAAAGCTATAGAGCAGATTGAAGCACCCAAACGGGTCAAGGATGTGCGTCAGCTTGCTGGCTGCATTGCCGCCATGAGCAGATTCATTTCCAAGTCTGCAGAGCGCACCCTCCCCTTCTTCAAGATTTTGAAAAAGACAGGGCCGATGGAGTGGACGGCAGAAGCTGAAGCAGCGTTACAAGATTTGAAGAGGTATCTTTCCTCCACGCCAATACTAGTTGCGCCTAGGCCACAAGAACCGTTGTTGTTATACTTGGCGGCGACGAACCAGGTGGTCAGCGCCGCACTAGTGGCGCAGAGAGAAATTGATGACAGGGTCATAGCAGCGACAGAGCCTGGTGCCACTTGCGCAGAGACGACACGGCCGGTTGGAGTGCAGCCAAGGAAGAAAATGATGCAGCACCCAGTCTACTTTGTTAGCTCCCTCTTGCAGGGGGCTAGATCAAGGTACTCCGGTGTGCAGAAATTGCTCTTCGGCCTTCTCATGGCCCCGAGGAAGCTGCGTCACTACTTCCAGGCGCACCAGATCACTGTCTTCACTCGCTTCCCTCTACAACGGATATTGCACAATCTAGATGCAACGAGAAGGATTGTACATTGGGCACTTGAGTTGTCCAGCTTTGGCCTCAAGTTTGAAAGTACCTCGACGATTCAGAGCTGAGTCCTGGCAGAGTTCGTCGCAGAATGGACCGCAACGCCCGATGAAGAAGTCCAGGAAACGGCTCTCCTCGGCAAAGAGGCGACTCACAACTGGATCATGTACTTTGATGGAGCTTTCTCCTTGCAGGGCGCCGAGGCTGGCGTACTGCTGGTCGCGCCCACTGGAGAACACCTCAAGTACGTGGTCCAGATGCACTTCCCCAGGGAGGTATCAATGAACAACACTGCTGATTACGAGGGGCTGCTTGCTAGTCTTAGGATCACGGCAGACCTCGGAATCAAGAAGCTCATTGTCAGGGGCGACTCGTAGCTTGTCGTCAAACAAGTCAACAAGGATTACCAGAGCCCGTTGATGAAGGCCTACGTCGATGAAGTGAGAAAGTTGGAAGAGCGCTTTGATGGTATACATGCGGAGCACGTTCCCCGAGCGGAGAACGACATCGCCGATTACCTGTCAAAGCGCGATGCCCTCAAGCTACCTATGGAACCAGGTACCTTTGTGCTTCAGCTTTCTCAGCCATCTGTCGATCCATCTACAGAGCAGAACAAGAGGAGGAAATTAGGGCCCGGCAAGTACTTTCCCGCCGAGCTCCCCGGAGCCGTCGGCAAGGATGTTGCCGGAGTCACTGAGCTCGCCACAGGACGGCTAGCTCTGGCGGAGCGTCAAGCTTTTGCCGTCGAGACAGCCGCTCCCTTGGTGGAGGAAATGCCATTGGTCCTCGCCGTCGAGCCTCATGCTCCAGCGTGGGCGCAGCATACCGTTCGATTCCTCCAGACTGGGGAACTTCCTAAGGAGCAGGAAGAAGCGGAGAAAGTAGCCCGTCGGTCTGCTATGTACCAGTTCGTCGATGACGTCCTGTACAGAAAGAGACCGAACGGCGTGAAATTGAAGTGCATCCCTCGAGAGGAAGGACTGGAGCTGTTGGCAGAGATACATGGAGGCATATGTGGATCCCACATAGGTTCAAGAGCCCTTGCCAGCAAGGCATTCCGGCAAGGCTTCTTCTGGCCCACTGCCCTCCAGGATGCGACGGCACTGGTCACCAGGTGTGAAGCGTGCCAGTTCCATTCAAAGAAACTTCATCAAACAGCTCAATCCCTTCAAACCATTCCTCTCTCCTGGCCCTTCTCGGTCTGGGGCCTCGACATACTGGGCCCTTTCCCCCGCGCTGTCGGGGGCTTTGAATACTTGTACATTGCAATCGACAAGTTCACAAAGTGGCCAGAGGTGGAGGCAGTGAGGAAGGTCACAGCTCAGTCAGCCGTCAAGTTCTTCAAGGGACTAGTGTGCCATTTTGGTGTACCCAACAGGATCATCACCGACAACGGCACGCAGTTCACAAGCCGCACCTTCATGCAATATACCCAAGACCTCGGCAACAAAGTCTGTTTCGCTTCCGTTGCAAACCCCCGAAGCAATGGTCAAGCTAAGAGGGCAAACGCTGAAGTGCTGCGAGGGTTAAGGACCAAGACCTTTGACAGGCTACACAAGAGTGAGAGGCACTGGATTAATGAGTTGCCGGCGGTTCCTTGGTCGATCTGAACGACGCCAAATCGAGCCACCGGCCAGACACCCTTCGCCCTGATATACGGGGCGGAAGCAGTTCTCCCCACTGAACTCATATACGGGTCACCTCGAGTGCTCGCTTATGATGAGCTTGAGCAAGAGCAACTGCGGCAAGAGGACGCAACGCTCCTTGAGGAAGATCGTCTTCGGGCGGCTGTGAGAGCAGCACACTACCAGCAAGCCTTGCGCCGCTACCATAGCCGCAAGGTCCGTGCCCGAAGCTTTGAGGAAGGCGACCTTGTTCTCCGGCACGTTCAATCGTCCAGGAATACGAACAAGTTGACGCCAAAGTGGGAAGGCCCTTATCGGGTAATACGAGTCACCAGGCCTGGCGCAGTCTGCCTGGAGACCGAAAATGCCATTCCGGTGAGCAATTCCTGGAACATTGAGCATCTTCACAAGTTTTACCCATAAGGCGCGGCTTGCCGGCCCCCCCGGCAAGCCACCCTTTTGTACAAGCCTTGCCGGCAAGGCATGTAACACTTTGTACAAAGCCAGGCACAGACCCTGAGCATAAATAAATGAAGTGCTGGCACCCTAAGTTATAGCATGCATGCTGAGTCGAGTCTCGTCCTTGGTTAGGGTTGATAGTGCTTAGCGGAGGCTAACCCCTAGCTTAGAGGTCGAGTTTGCGTCTATTTGTCTTTCCTCTATCTCGTTTGGTTCACAGGACGCACAGACATCCTTGCCGAGGCCACTTGGGGAGAAGAAAAAGGAACATATCAGCATCAACGCCCCGGCAAGCCATTGTTGCCGGGGGCTACAAGAGCAAAGATTCGCCCACGGCGAACCAGGGTTGCCGGGGGCTGCGGCTTCAGATAAGTTCTTTGTCCCCTATCATGCATTCCATTATGGACTGGGGTATGTGAAACCTCGTTCTTTTCCTTAAGCTACCGTGCTCCCATAACTCTAGGCCCTAGGGCTTGTTCCTGGGACTAAGTTTGGTCGTAGTCGCGGCAGCGAAAAGGTGAGACGAGGGGCCTAAGACCACTTCATCCCTGCCTCCGCCAAGGGCGTGAGAAAGGTCGAGTGAAGTAGGGAGACGGCAAGGCCTGTTGCCGGGCAAGAAAATGTTTATCTTAGAGATATCAGGGATTTATTTCCTGTTGTGGGTTCTACCTACGAACAAACGACCCGGCAAACATTCCTTTTTCATTAAAAACATTCCACTCAGGTGTAGTCCATAGGGAATGAAAAACATGAACAAGGAGATTACAAGTTTTAAACTTAACAGATGCCCGAAGGCTTACAAACTAAAAAGAGATAAGATGCCTGTAATGCCTTTCTTGTCCCTCTCCTTAGGAGGTAGGTCAAGGAGGCGAGAAGGGTAAAAGGGGCGCCTAGGCGAGCTACGGGTGGCAGAAGACACCAAGAGGACATCTCGGTGGCCGCCCAAGGGCTGGATGGTGATGACGGCGCCGGAGGCAGAGCTCGAAGACGAGGTGGCAGGACGTCGGTACGCGTCGAAGGCGTCGGTGCCCGCGTACTCCGACATGACGACCTTGCCGCCCGCCTTCTTCCTCTTCCTCTTCCGCAGCCTCCCTACACCAGCCGCCAAGGAGGTGGCCCCGAGAAGTTCAAGGAGCCGGCGATGCGGATGATGGGGTCGCCGGTGCCCCTAGGAGCGGCGCCTGACACCTAGTCGGACCCGTCATCCTGCCGTCAACCGCCCTCGTCGTCGCTGCCGCTGTCCTCCTCGTCACCCTTGTTCGAGGAGGAGTCTTCGTCATCGGAGGAGCTCTCCACGCAGCACATCGCATGAGTCCCGAAGTGCCCGAAGACCTTGACGGAGAGATGGCCGTCCTCCATGAGCTTGAAATGGAGGGTGAGCCCATCCGTCAAGCTGTGGATGCGAGCAAACGTCTTCCATCTTTGACAAAGATACATTACATGAGGGGCAGGGAAGTCGACGCAGACCCGCGTGCCACTGATCCCGCAGCCCCTCATGTGCAGCCGCAGCGACTCCGGGGGATCCACCTCCATCTCCCGCGCAAATGGGGTCGGGAGACAAAGGCGACGGTGCAGCGGCCGCCGCAACCTGACGAAGAACTCGCAAGGGTCATCCCCAATATGGCCTTCCATTGGAGGAGGGGCTGCTGGCGGGGGTGAGGCCGGCGGGCCGCCCCGTCCTCCTCTTCCCCGAGCGCCCCGGCCTCGCCCCCTCCCTCTAGCCCTCGTGGCCAGTTCTGCCATCGCAGGTGCAGGAGAAGGAGGACGCGTTGTCGAGCAGCGACCCTCGCCGCCACCGTTGAAGAACCGGGATTTCCTCTCGCCATGGCGAACAGAAGAGAGGAGCAGAAGCTGAAGGAGAAAGAAGATGGAGGAGTGCGGGGCGCCGTCCCTTCCCTCCCGCTCTTTATAAAGGGGCAGGGCTGGGGCTCGACCGCCTCGCTCGGCCAATCAAGACACAGAAGGCGAGGGAACCGGGACCGACCCTCCGCCCCAACCAGCGACGGCTCGGTTTCCCGCCTCCACCGTTCGCCACCTCAACCGCATGGAGGGCACGTGGCGGACGTGTGAAAGCACATTTGCTCTCCGGGTGGTTTTGGTAATTAATGACAACATACTTTGTGGTTGGACTAATACTTTTATCAAGTATGTTTCAGGAAACCCAATCACATTGGTATGGCAAGATGATTGAAGAAGTGGACCCCTCAAGTGCTAAGACAAGCATTGGCAAAAGCTCAAGACTCCATTTTTGGTTTAGTGATCAAAGATCACATTGAGTCCATAGGAAAAGCCAATACTATTAAAAGGGGATGAGGTTGTGTTAATGCTCTTGTTGCTCAAGTGCTTGGTGATCTAACTCCCTCAACTATCAGCACTATTCACTACTTATCACACACCCATAAGTAATCTCGGTCAAACCAACTCTGTCTCACCGAGATGAAGTTATCTCTACAAACCCTAACATCTCGGTCACACCGATTCTTTCAACTCAGTCCCACCGAGATGAACCACTTCTGCCATTTTCCAAACCCTAGAAAAATCGGTCTTACCGAGTTTGAGATCGGTCACACCGAAACTGAACTGCCAACCTTCTGTAACCATTTCACATCATATCGGAATATCCGAGTTTGCATTATCGGTCTCACCGAAATGGGCAAGGTTCTGCCTTGACTCAAATCGGTCGCACCGATAATTCATTTTCGGTCTAACCGATTCTGGCATGTTCCTGCTCTTTTCTCAAATCGGTCCAACCGAGTTTTCTTTCTCGGTCTCACCGAAATCTCCAACGTTCATATCAGATACACTTTCGGTCCCACCGAGATGGTATTTTCGGTCCCACCGAAAATCCCAACGTTCACTATATTTGAACTTTCGGTCTGACCGAGTTTTCACTTCGGTCTGACCGAGATTGGTCAAATGTGTGTGTAACGGTTGGATTTTGTGTGGAGGCTATATATACCCCTCCACCCCCTCCTCATTCGTGAGGAGAGCCATCAGAAAGTACCACCACTTCTACCATACACTTTCTGAGAAGTGAACCACCTACCCTTGTGTTGAGATCAAGCCATTCCATTCCTACCATATGAAACTTGATCTCTAGCCTTCCCAAGTTGCTTTCCACTCAAATCTTTCTTCCACCACAGCCATATCAGTGAGGAGAGTTGAGTGTTGGGGAGTTTATCACTTGAAGCACAAGAGCAAGGAGTTCATCACCATCAACACCGTCTATTACCTTTTGGGGGGTGGTGCCTCCTAGATTGGTTAGGTGTCGCTTGGGAGCCTCCGTCTTGACGATGTGGAGTTGAACCAAGAAGTTTGTAAAGGCAAGGAGATCGCCTACTTCGTGAAGATCTACCCCGAGTAAGGCTAGTCCTCCGTGGGCGTAGGCCGTGATGGAATAGACAAGGTTGCTTCTTCGTGGACCCTTCGTGGGTGGAGCCCTCCGTGGACTCGCGCAGCCGTTACCCTCCGTGGGTTGAAGTCTCCATCAACGTGGATGCACGATAGCACCACCTATCGGAACCACGACAAAAATCTCCGTGTCACCAAACTGCGTTTGATCTTCTCCACCTCTCTTTACTATATATGCAATTTACTTTCCGCTGCCCATACTCTAGAATTGCATGTATAGTGTGTTACTTGACTTGATCTTAATTGCAAAACTGCCTTAAACTTTGCACACCCAAAAGGAAGATTTTTTATCTTGTCAAGTAGTCTAATCACCCCCCCTCTAGACCTACTTCTTCGATCCTACAATTGGTATCAGAGCTTTGGTCTCCATTGCTTTGGTTTACACACCATTGGAGGAAGATGGACGTGTCTACGGATGGGAGTGTTAGCCATAGAGTGCCTGTTCTTGATGGAAGGTTCTATAACTCTTGGAGGGTTGAAATGCTTAGTATCTTTAAAATGTACAATTTGTGCAAATATGTTGAAACCCCTTATGTGCCTCCATTTGATCCCTTGCACCCTACTATGGATGAAGAGCTTGATTTGCTTCGTAACCTTAGAACTGTAAATCTTATCATTAGAGGGTTACCTGATGACTTGCTTAATCTTGTTACAAACTTTGAGTGTGCCTATGCTATGTGGAAATTCTTGGAAGAACTTTATCCGGACTACTCTTTGAGAAGTCTTGATGAAATTCTACACAAGACTATTGAATTTGATAGGTTGCACCCCAATGATCCTAACTTTGATAAATGCTTCTTTGAGCTTCGTGATCTTATGAAAAAGAAGGGTGATCCCAGTCTTATCAATATTATCATTAGAAATGCTCTTGCATTGCATTCCGAAGATTATTGTTCCATTAACCAAACTAATGCAAATACTTATCAAATTGACCTAGGTGTTGATGATGAACAATCTATGGGTCAATATGATGATGAGCATGAGCATGATGATGATTACTTCGATTCGGACACCGAGCTAGACAAGGTCATGAAGAGTCTCAATCTTATGGCAAA
>LR738710.1:347307222-347372506 GCA_902687465.1 Secale cereale
TGAAAGCACATTTGCTCTCCGGGTGGTTTTGGTAATTAATGACAACATACTTTGTGGTTGGACTAATACTTTTATCAAGTATGTTTCAGGAAACCCAATCACATTGGTATGGCAAGATGATTGAAGAAGTGGACCCCTCAAGTGCTAAGACAAGCATTGGCAAAAGCTCAAGACTCCATTTTTGGTTTAGTGATCAAAGATCACATTGAGTCCATAGGAAAAGCCAATACTATTAAAAGGGGATGAGGTTGTGTTAATGCTCTTGTTGCTCAAGTGCTTGGTGATCTAACTCCCTCAACTATCAGCACTATTCACTACTTATCACACACCCATAAGTAATCTCGGTCAAACCAACTCTGTCTCACCGAGATGAAGTTATCTCTACAAACCCTAACATCTCGGTCACACCGATTCTTTCAACTCAGTCCCACCGAGATGAACCACTTCTGCCATTTTCCAAACCCTAGAAAAATCGGTCTTACCGAGTTTGAGATCGGTCACACCGAAACTGAACTGCCAACCTTCTGTAACCATTTCACATCATATCGGAATATCCGAGTTTGCATTATCGGTCTCACCGAAATGGGCAAGGTTCTGCCTTGACTCAAATCGGTCGCACCGATAATTCATTTTCGGTCTAACCGATTCTGGCATGTTCCTGCTCTTTTCTCAAATCGGTCCAACCGAGTTTTCTTTCTCGGTCTCACCAAAATCTCCAACGTTCATATCAGATACACTTTCGGTCCCACCGAGATGGTATTTTCGGTCCCACCAAAAATCCCAACGTTCACTATATTTGAACTTTCGGTCTGACCGAGTTTTCACTTCGGTCTGACCGAGATTGGTCAAATGTGTGTGTAACGGTTGGATTTTGTGTGGAGGCTATATATACCCCTCCACCCCCTCCTCATTCGTGAGGAGAGCCATCAGAAAGTACCACCACTTCTACCATACACTTTCTGAGAAGTGAACCACCTACCCTTGTGTTGAGATCAAGCCATTCCATTCCTACCATATGAAACTTGATCTCTAGCCTTCCCAAGTTGCTTTCCACTCAAATCTTTCTTCCACCACAGCCATATCAGTGAGGAGAGTTGAGTGTTGGGGAGTTTATCACTTGAAGCACAAGAGCAAGGAGTTCATCACCATCAACACCGTCTATTACCTTTTGGGGGGTGGTGCCTCCTAGATTGGTTAGGTGTCGCTTGGGAGCCTCCGTCTTGACGATGTGGAGTTGAACCAAGAAGTTTGTAAAGGCAAGGAGATCGCCTACTTCGTGAAGATCTACCCCGAGTAAGGCTAGTCCTCCGTGGGCGTAGGCCGTGATGGAATAGACAAGGTTGCTTCTTCGTGGACCCTTCGTGGGTGGAGCCCTCCGTGGACTCGCGCAGCCGTAACCCTCCGTGGGTTGAAGTCTCCATCAACGTGGATGTACGATAGCACCACCTATCGGAACCACGACAAAAATCTCCGTGTCACCAAACTGCGTTTGATCTTCTCCACCTCTCTTTACTATATATGCAATTTACTTTCCGCTGCCCATACTCTAGAATTGCATGTATAGTGTGTTACTTGACTTGATCTTAATTGCAAAACTGCCTAAAACTTTGCACACCCAAAAGGCAGATTTTTTATCTTGTCAAGTAGTCTAATCACCCCCCCCTCTAGACCTACTTCTTCGATCCTACAATTGGTATCAGAGCTTTGGTCTCCATTGCTTTGGTTTACACACCATTGGAGGAAGATGGACGTGTCTACGGATGGGAGTGTTAGCCATAGAGTGCCTGTTCTTGATGGAAGGTTCTATAACTCTTGGAGGGTTGAAATGCTTAGTATCTTTAAAATGTACAATTTGTGCAAATATGTTGAAACCCCTTATGTGCCTCCATTTGATCCCTTGCACCCTACTATGGATGAAGAGCTTGATTTGCTTCGTAACCTTAGAACTGTAAATCTTATCATTAGAGGGTTACCTGATGACTTGCTTAATCTTGTTACAAACTTTGAGTGTGCCTATGCTATGTGGAAATTCTTGGAAGAACTTTATCCGGACTACTCTTTGAGAAGTCTTGATGAAATTCTACACAAGACTATTGAATTTGATAGGTTGCACCCCAATGATCCTAACTTTGATAAATGCTTCTTTGAGCTTCGTGATCTTATGAAAAAGAAGGGTGATCCCAGTCTTATCAATATTATCATTAGAAATGCTCTTGCATTGCATTCCGAAGATTATTGTTCCATTAACCAAACTAATGCAAATACTTATCAAATTGACCTAGGTGTTGATGATGAACAATCTATGGGTCAATATGATGATGAGCATGAGCATGATGATGATTACTTCGATTCGGACACCGAGCTAGACAAGGTCATGAAGAGTCTCAATCTTATGGCAAACATGAGAGACTACATGTCCGGCGGAAAAGAGTGGATTCTTGATAGTGGATGCACCGATCACATGACCGGAGATAAAGACATGTTTCGAGAGCTTGCAAAGAACGATGGTCCACGCAAGTATGTGACTTTTGGAGACAACTCCAAGGGTAAGGTACTTGGCCTTGGTAAGGTGGCCATATCTCATGATAGCTCTATTCAAAATGTCATGCTTGTAGAATCTCTTGGATACAATTTACTTTCCGTGTCTAGATTAGCTGACTTTGGATTCAATGTGCTATTCACCAAAGTAGATTGCCAAGTCTTTCATCGTGATAATCAAAACATGGCTTTTACTGGTATCCGTAGAGGTGATCTATATATTGTTGATTTCACTAAGAAAGCCCAACCTAGAGCTTGTTTCATTGCTAAATCCTCTAAAGGTTGGTTATGGCATAGAAGGCTAGGACATGTTGGTATGCGTAACCTAGACAAGCTGATCAAAGGTGATCATATTCTTGGTGTTAAAGATGTTTTCTTTGACAAAGATAGACTTTGTAGTGCTTGTCAAGCAGGAAAACAAGTTGGTGGAAGTCATCCCGTGAAAAACATCATGACCACAAGGAGACCGCTTGAGCTTCTTCATATGGATCTCTTCGGTCCCAATGCTTACAAAAGCCTTGGTGGTAACTCCTTTGGTCTAGTTATAGTTGATGATTATTCCAGATTTACGTGGGTATTTTTCCTTGATGATAAATCGCAGGTTCAGAAAATCTTCAAGACCTTTGCCAAAAAGGCCCAAAATCAATTTGAGGTGAAGATCAAGAAAGTTCGGAGTGACAATGGAACGGAGTTCAAGAACGCCAATGTAGACTCTTTTCTCGATGAGGAAGGGATTCTACATGAGTTCTCGGCTACGTACACTCCTCAACAAAATGGAGTTGTTGAGAGGAAGAACCGAACGCTCATTGAGATGGCAAGAACGATGCTTGATGAATACAAGACACCGAAGCATTTTTGGGGAGAAGCGGTCGAGACAGCTTGTCATGCTATCAACAGACTTTATCTTCACAAGCTTCTCGGCAAGACGTCATACGAGCTTCTCACCGGTAACAAACCCCAAGTGGGATACTTTCGTGTCTTTGGTTCAAAATGCTATATCCTTGATAAGCATCGTCGGTCTAAATTTGCTCCTAAATCTCATGAAGGCTTTCTTCTTGGTTATGGATCAAACTCCCACACCTACCGTGTCTACAATAATTTCACCCGAAAGGTTGAAGAGATGGTAGATGTGAAGTTTGATGAATCTAATGGCTCGCAAGTAGAGCAAATGCCTATTGATGTAGGAGACAAGGACCCATCGGAAGCAATCCAAGATTTATCTATTGGAAAGATCCGTCCCATGGAGGTGAAGGAGAGTACCTCATCTACATATGTGGAGCCACCTACCTCACAGCGAGATGAACCTCAAGGCAACATGGAGGCCTCCACAAGTGGAACTCACCAAGATGAGGAAATGCAACAAGAAGATCCACCACAACCTCCTTCTCCACCACCTCAAGACAACACCAACAACAATGAAGAAGAAGAAGAAGAAGAAGAAGATGAAGATGATGAGGAAGCTGAGCCACAACATCAACAAAAGCTATCCCGAGTTCGAGCAAGAGTCAAGAAGAATCATCCCGTGGAACAAATGATGAACGACATCAACTCCGGGAGAATTACTCGCTCTAAAACTCGCTTAGCTAACTTTTGTGAGCATTACTCATTTATCTCTAGTATTGAACCTATGAAGGTAGAAGAAGCACTTAAAGACCCGGATTGGGTGAACGCTATGCACGAAGAACTACACAACTTCGAGAGGAACAAGGTGTGGACATTGGTAGAGAAGCCCAACGATGATCAAAACATCATTGGAACCAAATGGGTGTTTCGCAACAAGCAAGATGAAGATGGACAAGTCATCCGCAACAAGGCTCGTCTCGTAGCTCAAGGTTACACACAAGTCGAAGGTATGGACTATGGTGAGACCTATACCCCCGTTGCTAGACTTGAGTCCATTCGCATTCTTCTTGCTTATGCCAATCATCATGATATTACTCTCTATCAAATGGACATCAAAAGTGCTTTCCTAAATGGTGAAATTGAGGAGGAAGTATTTGTGAAACAACCTCCCGGATTTGTGAATCCCAAAAAGCCTAATCATGTTTACAAGTTGCACAAAGCTCTTTATGGTCTTAAACAAGCTCCTAGAGCCTGGTACAAATGCTTAACTAGCTTTCTTCTTGAAAAAGGCTTTGAGATTGGAAAGATAGACTCAACGCTGTTCACAAAAAGGGTTAATGGTGAACTATTTGTGTGCCAAATATATGTTGATGATATTATCTTTGGTTCAACTAACCCCCATTTTAGCAAGAAGTTTGGACAGCTCATGTCGGAGAAGTATGAAATGTCCATGATGTGTGAACTCAAATTCTTCCTTGGGTTGCAAATCAAGCAATCTAAGGAGGGTACTTTTGTCTCACAAACAAAGTACACCAAGGATCTCTTCAAGAAGTTCAACATGCAAGAAAGCAAAGGTATGAGTACCCCCATGCCTACTAGTGGACATAATGACTTGACAAAGGATGGAGAACCCGTTGATCAAAGGGTTTATCGTTCTATGATTGGTTCTCTACTATATCTTTGTGCTTCTCGTCCTGACATAATGTTAAGTGTTTGCATGTGTGCGCGATATCAAGCAGCCCCTAAAGAATGTCATCTTAAAGCTGTTAAAAGGATAGTGAGATACTTGATACACACACCAAACTTTGGCATCTGGTATCCTAAGAGGGCCTCTTTCGATCTTGTTGGCTATTCCGACTCGGACTATGCCGGTGACAAGGTTGATACAAAGTCAACTTCGGGTACGTGTCAATTCCTTGGTCGATCCCTTGTATCTTGGTCCTCCAAGAAACAAAATTCGGTATCATTATCCACTGCCGAAGCAGAATATATTGCTGCTGGTTCGTGTTGTGCTCAATTACTATGGATGACACAAACGCTTAAAGATTATGGGATACATGTGAGACATGTTCCCTTGCTTTGTGACAATGAGAGTGCAATCAAGATTGGACACAATCCTGTGCAACACTCTCGAACAAAGCATATTGAAGTTCGTCACCATTTTATTCGTGATCATATTGCCAAGGGTGATATTAATCTTAAGCATGTTCGTACTGACAAACAACTTGCTGATATCTTTACAAAACCTCTTGATGAGAAAGTGTTTTGTCGCTTGAGGAGTGAGTTGAACATCATTGATGCTTCAAACTTGGAGTGATAACTCCATTGATGCATGCAAGGCTTGAGCTCTCTTGACTAATCCTTGATGCTTCTCTTATGATGATGATCATATGTCTTGGACACATTTGCCTCCTTGTATTGCATCTAACTCTTTGCAGGTACTTGGATGATCTACATTCCACAAGGTTACCACACACTCAAATCATGAGTAATCTTGTCATTAACCAAGTATCTAGCCCTTTGGGATGTTGAGTTCAAGGAACAAAATTCCACATATCCTTTTTGACACCTTATACTTCTAGTATTTCACTCTTGTCATCTTGGATATCCTCGAGTATTTCCTTGCTTGCCTAACCCATGTAGGAAGATGAACTACACAGATAGAAACGGCGCTCCAACTTCACATTCAATGAGCACCTACATCAAGTCTACCTACATGAGTAAAGCAACAATAAGCCCAAGGTATGTTCTTCACATCTTTGAGGAGCTTTGCTCAAAGTCATGAGTACAAGCAGCTTCATAAGATGTGATCACATCAAATGCTTAATCGAAAAATGGCAATCCCATTTTGAGCTTAAACGATGAGTATGACCTATGATCAAATGTCCTCATTTGACTCCTAAGTCAATATACTCAAACATAGGTGACCTTGTCGCCGACCTTTATCTAGATGAAGTACATATGCTTTTGGAGTTTTTCTGTTTTCTCTTATATTCTCTCATTGAGTTTTCTTAAAAAAAAAACTTCATCTAGATTTCTTTTTAATTCTTTTCTTATATTTCTTTGTGAATATCCTTCTGGAAATCCTTTTATGGCTCTGATCAATTCCCCGAAAATCTTTTACAAATTCATTGCAAATCCTTTGAAACATCCCTCGCAGAGTGAGCTGGATTATTTCTGTGTTTCCTTGGATTTATCTTCCAGGACATCACCTTCTGCAGCTCCACTCAGACTTAAATCCTAAAGAGGGAGAGGACTCAAATTTGGACTCAAATTGTTTCTCTATGAATGTTCTTATTTGCCCTGTTGTGATTCTTAAGGATCCCATTTCTTTCTTTCTTTCTTTCTTTCTATCTTTCCTGTTCTACCTAGTTTGCTGTCCTTTTCGGCACTTGATGTCAAAGGGGGAGAGAACTTAGGGGGAATAGGGGGAGTAGAGAGGACTTAAGGGAAGAAGAAAAGCAATCTTATCTTAAGGGGGAGAGAATCACATCAAAGCTTTGTCGTGTTTTACATTGGACATTACAATTGGCATCCTTCGTTTGATTTTGCTTTTTCCGTCACACCTCTTGTTCTCACAATTGGTATCTTACTCACAATTGGTATCTTATGGAATCTTTTAGCTTAAGGGGAGAAGACTTAGAGGAATCTTCACAATTGATATCCTATGAAAAGCAAAATCTCTCTGAGTTCATTGAAAATCTTTTAGCTTCGGAGACATGTTTGCTGATTCAAGCCTGTGCTCAATATGAGACACTCTTTATACATGTCCTCCCTGGCTTGGTACTCTTGATGTTCTTACAGTTGGTTGAAGGAATACTCTTGTGTTATCTAACCTTGTTTTCTCAAGTTTATCCCTTCAGGTACAATGTCAAGGAACCTCAAGGTAAGTATATGCATCTTGCAGAATGTGCATGATGGTGACTTGCTTGTAAATACTTGTTTGCAAGAAATCACCATGCACATATGCATTATCACTCACTTCCTTTTTCTTCTGCTCTGATGCATATAGCCAAGCTGCATGTAGCACATCTTGCTTATCTCTCTTGTGTGCTTGTGGTAGTCCAAAACCATAATATATGAAAATCTTGCACACTTGTAGGGGGAGCCTGTGTACTACATGCTTGTCAAAGCTTTTATGATAATTCTGTCTTTCTTTCAATAAGCTTTGATGTTTTGTTTAAGTATAATTTTAGTGTGTTGCCATCAATTACCAAAAAGGGGGAGATTGAAAGCACATTTGCTCTCCGGGTGGTTTTGGTAATTAATGACAACATACTTTGTGGTTGGACTAATACTTTTATCAAGTATGTTTCAGGAAACCCAATCACATTGGTATGGCAAGATGATTGAAGAAGTGGACCCCTCAAGTGCTAAGACAAGCATTGGCAAAAGCTCAAGACTCCATTTTTGGTTTAGTGATCAAAGATCACATTGAGTCCATAGGAAAAGCCAATACTATTAAAAGGGGATGAGGTTGTGTTAATGCTCTTGTTGCTCAAGTGCTTGGTGATCTAACTCCCTCAACTATCAGCACTATTCACTACTTATCACACACCCATAAGTAATCTCGGTCAAACCAACTCTGTCTCACCGAGATGAAGTTATCTCTACAAACCCTAACATCTCGGTCACACCGATTCTTTCAACTCAGTCCCACCGAGATGAACCACTTCTGCCATTTTCCAAACCCTAGAAAAATCGGTCTTACCGAGTTTGAGATCGGTCACACCGAAACTGAACTGCCAACCTTCTGTAACCATTTCACATCATATCGGAATATCCGAGTTTGCATTATCGGTCTCACCGAAATGGGCAAGGTTCTGCCTTGACTCAAATCGGTCGCACCGATAATTCATTTTCGGTCTAACCGATTCTGGCATGTTCCTGCTCTTTTCTCAAATCGGTCCAACCGAGTTTTCTTTCTCGGTCTCACCGAAATCTCCAACGTTCATATCAGATACACTTTCGGTCCCACCGAGATGGTATTTTCGGTCCCACCGAAAATCCCAACGTTCACTATATTTGAACTTTCGGTCTGACCGAGTTTTCACTTTGGTCTGACCGAGATTGGTCAAATGTGTGTGTAACGGTTGGATTTTGTGTGGAGGCTATATATACCCCTCCACCCCCTCCACATTCGTGAGGAGAGCCATCAGAAAGTACCACCACTTCTACCATACACTTTCTGAGAAGTGAACCACCTACCCTTGTGTTGAGATCAAGCCATTCCATTCCTACCATATGAAACTTGATCTCTAGCCTTCCCAAGTTGCTTTCCACTCAAATCTTTCTTCCACCACAGCCATATCAGTGAGGAGAGTTGAGTGTTGGGGAGTTTATCACTTGAAGCACAAGAGCAAGGAGTTCATCACCATCAACACCGTCTATTACCTTTTGGGGGGTGGTGCCTCCTAGATTGGTTAGGTGTCGCTTGGGAGCCTCCGTCTTGACGATGTGGAGTTGAACCAAGAAGTTTGTAAAGGCAAGGAGATCGCCTACTTCGTGAAGATCTACCCCGAGTAAGGCTAGTCCTCCGTGGGCGTAGGCCGTGATGGAATAGACAAGGTTGCTTCTTCGTGGACCCTTCGTGGGTGGAGCCCTCCGTGGACTCGCGCAGCCGTAACCCTCCGTGGGTTGAAGTCTCCATCAACGTGGATGTACGATAGCACCACCTATCGGAACCACGACAAAAATCTCCGTGTCACCAAACTGCGTTTGATCTTCTCCACCTCTCTTTACTATATATGCAATTTACTTTCCGCTGCCCATACTCTAGAATTGCATGTATAGTGTGTTACTTGACTTGATCTTAATTGCAAAACTGCCTAAAACTTTGCACACCCAAAAGGCAGATTTTTTATCTTGTCAAGTAGTCTAATCACCCCCCCCTCTAGACCTACTTCTTCGATCCTACAATTGGTATCAGAGCTTTGGTCTCCATTGCTTTGGTTTACACACCATTGGAGGAAGATGGACGTGTCTACGGATGGGAGTGTTAGCCATAGAGTGCCTGTTCTTGATGGAAGGTTCTATAACTCTTGGAGGGTTGAAATGCTTAGTATCTTTAAAATGTACAATTTGTGCAAATATGTTGAAACCCCTTATGTGCCTCCATTTGATCCCTTGCACCCTACTATGGATGAAGAGCTTGATTTGCTTCGTAACCTTAGAACTGTAAATCTTATCATTAGAGGGTTACCTGATGACTTGCTTAATCTTGTTACAAACTTTGAGTGTGCCTATGCTATGTGGAAATTCTTGGAAGAACTTTATCCGGACTACTCTTTGAGAAGTCTTGATGAAATTCTACACAAGACTATTGAATTTGATAGGTTGCACCCCAATGATCCTAACTTTGATAAATGCTTCTTTGAGCTTCGTGATCTTATGAAAAAGAAGGGTGATCCCAGTCTTATCAATATTATCATTAGAAATGCTCTTGCATTGCATTCCGAAGATTATTGTTCCATTAACCAAACTAATGCAAATACTTATCAAATTGACCTAGGTGTTGATGATGAACAATCTATGGGTCAATATGATGATGAGCATGAGCATGATGATGATTACTTCGATTCGGACACCGAGCTAGACAAGGTCATGAAGAGTCTCAATCTTATGGCAAACATGAGAGACTACATGTCCGGCGGAAAAGAGTGGATTCTTGATAGTGGATGCACCGATCACATGACCGGAGATAAAGACATGTTTCGAGAGCTTGCAAAGAACGATGGTCCACGCAAGTATGTGACTTTTGGAGACAACTCCAAGGGTAAGGTACTTGGCCTTGGTAAGGTGGCCATATCTCATGATAGCTCTATTCAAAATGTCATGCTTGTAGAATCTCTTGGATACAATTTACTTTCCGTGTCTAGACTAGCTGACTTTGGATTCAATGTGCTATTCACCAAAGTAGATTGCCAAGTCTTTCGTCGTGATAATCAAAACATGGCCTTTACTGGTATTCGTAGAGGTGATCTATATATTGTTGATTTCACTAAGAAAGCCCAACCTAGAGCTTGTTTCATTGCTAAATCCTCTAAAGGTTGGTTGTGGCATAGAAGGCTAGGACATGTTGGTATGCGTAATCTAGATAAGCTAATCAAAGGTGATCATATTCTTGGTGTTAAAGATGTTTTCTTTGACAAAGATAGACTTTGTAGTGCTTGTCAAGCAGGAAAACAAGTTGGTGGAAGTCATCCCGTGAAAAACATCATGACCACAAGGAGACCGCTTGAGCTTCTTCATATGGATCTCTTCGGTCCCAATGCTTACAAAAGCCTTGGTGGTAACTCCTTTGGTCTAGTTATAGTTGATGATTATTCCAAATTTACGTGGGTATTTTTCCTTGATGATAAATCGCAGGTTCAGAGGATCTTCAAGACCTTTGCCAAAAAGGCCCAAAATCAATTTGAGGTGAAGATCAAGAAAGTTCGGAGTGACAATGGAACGGAGTTCAAGAACGCCAATGTAGACTCTTTTCTCGATGAGGAAGGAATTCTACATGAGTTCTCGGCTACGTACACTCCTCAACAAAATGGAGTTGTTGAGAGGAAGAACCGAACGCTCATTGAGATGGCAAGAACGATGCTTGATGAATACAAGACACCGAAACACTTTTGGGGAGAAGCAGTCGAGACAGCTTGTCATGCTATCAACAGGCTTTATCTTCATAAGCTCCTCGGCAAGACATCATACGAGCTTCTCACCGGTAACAAACCCCAAGTGGGATACTTTCGTGTCTTTGGTTCAAAATGTTATATCCTTGATAAGCATCGTCGATCTAAATTTGCTCCTAAATCTCATGAAGGCTTTCTTCTTGGTTATGGATCAAACTCCCACACCTATCGTGTCTACAATAATTTCACCCGAAAGGTTGAAGAGACGGTAGATGTGAAGTTTGATGAATCTAATGGCTCGCAAGTAGAGCAAATGCCTATTGATGTAGGAGACAAGGACCCATCGGAAGCAATCCAAGATTTATCTATCGGGAAGATCCGTCCCATGGAAGTGAAGGAGAGTACCTCATCTACATATGTGGAGCCACCTACCTCACGTCGAGATGAACCTCAAGGCAACATGGAGGCCTCCACAAGTGGAACTCACCAAGATGAGGAAATGCAACAAGAAGATCCACCACAACCTCCTTCTCCACCACCTCAAGACAACATCAACAACAATGAAGAAGAAGAAGAAGAAGATGAAGATGATGAGGAAGCTGAGCCACAACATCAACAAAGGCTATCCCGAGTTCGAGCAAGAGTCAAGAAGAATCATCCCGTGGAACAAATGATGAACGACATTAACTCCGGGAGAATTACTCGCTCTAAAACTCGCTTAGCTAACTTTTGTGAGCATTACTCATTTATCTCTAGTATTGAACCTATGAAGGTAGAAGAAGCACTTAAAGACCCGGATTGGGTGAACGCTATGCACGAAGAACTACACAACTTCGAGAGGAACAAGGTGTGGACTTTGGTAGAGAAGCCCAACGATGATCAAAACATCATTGGAACCAAATGGGTGTTTCGCAACAAGCAAGATGAAGATGGACAAGTCATCCGCAACAAGGCTCGTCTCGTAGCTCAAGGTTACACACAAGTCGAAGGTATGGACTATGGTGAGACCTATGCCCCCGTTGCTAGACTTGAGTCCATTCGCATTCTTCTTGCTTATGCCAATCATCATGATATTACTCTCTATCAAATGGACATCAAAAGTGCTTTTCTAAATGGTGAAATTGAGGAGGAAGTATTTGTGAAACAACCTCCCGGTTTTGTGAACCCCAAAAAGCCTAATCATGTTTACAAGTTGCATAAAGCTCTTTATGGTCTTAAACAAGCCCCTAGAGCTTGGTACAAATGCTTAACTAGCTTTCTTCTTGAAAAAGGCTTTGAGATTGGAAAGATAGACTCAACGCTGTTCACAAAAAGGGTTAATGGTGAACTATTTGTGTGCCAAATATATGTTGATGATATTATCTTTGGTTCAACTAACCCCCATTTTAGCAAGAAGTTTGGACAGCTCATGTCGGAGAAGTATGAAATGTCCATGATGTGTGAACTCAAATTCTTCCTTGGGTTGCAAATCAAGCAATCTAAGGAGGGTACTTTTGTCTCACAAACAAAGTACACCAAGGATCTCTTCAAGAAGTTCAACATGCAAGAAAGCAAAGGTATGAGTACCCCCATGCCTACTAGTGGACATAATGACTTGACAAAGGATGGAGAACCCGTTGATCAAAGGGTTTATCGTTCTATGATTGGTTCTCTACTATATCTTTGTGCTTCTCGTCCTGACATAATGTTAAGTGTTTGCATGTGTGCGCGATATCAAGCAGCCCCTAAAGAATGTCATCTTAAAGCTGTTAAAAGGATAGTGAGATACTTGATACACACACCAAACTTTGGCATCTGGTATCCTAAGAGGGCCTCTTTCGATCTTGTTGGCTATTCCGACTCGGACTATGCCGGTGACAAGGTTGATAGAAAGTCAACTTCGGGTACGTGTCAATTCCTTGGTCGATCCCTTGTATCTTGGTCCTCCAAGAAACAAAATTCGGTATCATTATCCACTGCCGAAGCAGAATATATTGCTGCTGGTTCGTGTTGTGCTCAATTACTATGGATGACACAAACGCTTAAAGATTATGGGATACATGTGAGACGTGTTCCCTTGCTTTGTGACAATGAGAGTGCAATCAAGATTGGACACAATCCAGTGCAACACTCTCGAACAAAGCATATTGAAGTTCGTCACCATTTTATTCGTGATCATATTGCCAAGGGTGATATTAATCTTAAGCATGTTCGTACTGACAAACAACTTGCTGATATCTTTACAAAACCTCTTGATGAGAAAGTGTTTTGTCGCTTAAGGAGTGAGTTGAACATCATTGATGCTTCAAACTTGGAGTGATAACTCCATTGATGCATGCAAGGCATGAGCCTACTTGACTAATCCTTGATATTTCTCTTATGATGATGATCATATGTCTTGGACACATTTGCCTCCTTGTATTGCATCTAACTCCTTGCAGGTACTTGGATGATCTACATTCCACAAGATTACCACACACTCAAATCATGAGTAATCTTGCCATTGACCAAGTATCTAGCCCTTTGGGATGTTGAGTTCAAGGAACAAAATTCCACATATCCTTTTTGACATCTTATACATCTAGTATTTCACTCTTGTCATCTTGGATATCCTCGAGTATTTCCTTGCTTGCCTAACCCATGTAGGAAGATGATCTACACAAGTAGAAATGGCGCTCCAACTTCACATTCAATGAGCACCTACATCAAGCTTACCTACATGAGCAAAGCAACAACAAGCCCAAGGTATGTTCTTCACATCTTTGAGGAGCTTTGCTCAAAGTCATGAGTACAAGCAGCTTCATAAGATGTGATCACATCAAATGCTTAATCGAAAAATGGCAATCCCATTTTGAGCTTAAACGATGAGTATGACCTATGATCAAATGTCCTCATTTGACTCCTAAGTCAATATACTCAAACATAGGTGACTTTGTCGCCGACCTTTATCTAGATGAAGTACATATGTTTTTGGAGTCTTTCTATTTTCTCTAAAAAAAAAAACTTCATCTGGGAATCTTTTTTTATTTCTTTTCTTATATTTCTTTGTGAATATCCTTCTGGAAATCTTTTTATGGCTCTGATCAATTCCCCGAAAATCTTTTACACATTCATTGCAAATATTTTGAAACTTTCCTCGCAAAGTGAGCTGAATTATTTCTGTATTTCCTTGGAATAAACCCGGCGTCACCAATTTAACATTTTCGGTTTAACCGAAAAAGGATTCGGACCCACCGATCCATCTAATTCGGTGTCACCGATTTAACTTCCAGGACATCTACTTCTGCAGCTCCACTCAAAATTTTAAAACTTAAGGAGGAGAAGACTCAAATTTAAATACTCAAATTGTTTCTCTGAATGTTCTTATTTGCCCTGTTGTGATTCTTAAGGATCCCACTTCTTTCCTTCTTTCTTTCCATTTTTCCTGCCCTACCTAGTTTGCTGTCCTTTTCGGCACTTGATGTCAAAGGGGGAGAGGACTTAGGGGGAGTAGGGGGAGTAGGGGAGAAGAGAAGACTTAGGGGAAGAAGAAAAGCAATCTTATCTTAAGGAGGAGAGAATCACATCAAAGCTTTGTCGTGTTTTACAATTGGCATCATTCTCTTGAAAATCTTTTAGCTTCGGAGACATGTTTGCTGATTCAAGCCTGTGCTCAATATGAGACACTCTTTATACATGTCCTCCCTGGCTTGGTACTCTTGATGTTCTTGCAGTTGGTTGAAGAAATACTCTTGTGTTATCTAACCTTGTTTTCCCAAGTTTATCTCTTCAGGTACAATGCCAAGGAACCTCAAGGTAAGTATATGCATCTTGCAGAATGTGCATGATGGTGACTTGCTTGTAAATACTTGTTTGCAAGAAATCACCATGCACATATGCATTATCACTCAATTCCTTTTCTTCTGCTCTGATGCATATAGCCAAGCTGCATGTAGCACATCTTGCTTATCTCTCTTGTGTGCTTGTGGTAGTCCAAAACCATAATCTATGAAAATCTTGCACACTTGTAGGGGGAGCCTGTGTACTACATGCTTGTCAAAGCTTTCATGATAATCCTGTCTTTCTTTCAATAAGCTTTGATGTCTCGTTAAATATAATTTCAGTGTGTTGCCATCAATTACCAAAAAGGGGGAGATTGAAAGCACATTTGCTCTCCGGGTGGTTTTGGTAATTAATGACAACATACTTTGTGGTTGGACTAATGCTTTTATCAAGTATGTTTCAGGAAACCCAATCACATTGGTATGGCAAGATGACTGAAGAAGTGGACCCCTCAAGTGCTAAGACAAGCATTGGCAAAAGCTCAAGACTCCATTTTTGGTTTAGTGATCAAAGATCACATTGAGTCCATAGGAAAAGCCAATACTATTAAAAGGGGATGAGGTTGTGTTAATGTTCTTGTTGCTCAAGTGCTTGGTGATCTAACTCCCTCAACTATCAGCACTATTCACTACTTAACACACACCCATAAGTAATCTCGGTCAAACCAACTCTGTCTCACCGAGATGAAGTTATCTCTACAAACCCTAACATCTCGGTCACACCGATTCTTTCAACTCAGTCCCACCGAGATGAACCACTTCTGCCATTTTCCAAACCCTAGAAAAATCGGTCTTACCGAGTTTGAGATCGGTCACACCGAAACTGAACTGCCAACCTTCTGTAACCATTTCACATCATATCGGAATATCCGAGTTTGCATTATCGGTCTCACCGAAATGGGCAAGGTTCTGCCTTGACTCAAATCGGTCGCACCGATAATTCATTTTCGGTCAAACCGATTTTGGCATGTTCCTATTCTTTCTCAAATCGGTCCAACCGAGTTTTCTTTCTCGGTCTCACCGAAATCTCCAACGTTCATATCAGATGCACTTTCGGTCCCACCGAGATGGTATTTTCGGTCCCACCGAAAATCCCAACGTTCACTATATTTGAACTTTCGGTCTGACCGAGTTTTCACTTCGGTCTCACCGAGATTGGTCAAATGTGTGTGTAACGGTTGGATTTTGTGTGGAGGCTATATATACCCCTCCACCCCCTCCTCATTCGTGAGGAGAGCCATCAGAAAGTACCACCACTTCTACCATACACTTTCTGAGAAGTGAACCACCTACCCTTGTGTTGAGATCAAGCCATTCCATTCCTACCATATGAAACTTGATCTCTAGTCTTTCCAAGTTGCTTTCCACTCAAATCTTTCTTCCACCACAGCCATATCAGTGAGGAGAGTTGAGTGTTGGGGAGATTATCATCTGAAGCACAAGAGCAAGGAGTTCATCACCATCAACACCGTCTATTACCTTTTGGGGGGTGGTGCCTCCTAGATTGGTTAGGTGTCGCTTGGGAGCCTCCGTCTTTGAGATGTGGAGTTGAACCAAGAAGTTTGTAAGGGCAAGGAGATCGCCTACTTCGTGAAGATCTACCCCGAGTAAGGCTAGTCCTCCGTGGGCGTAGGCCGTGATGGAATAGACAAGGTTGCTTCTTCGTGGACCCTTCGTGGGTGGAGCCCTCCGTGGACTCGCGCAGCCGTTACCCTCCGTGGGTTGAAGTCTCCATCAACGTGGATGTACGATAGCACCACCTATCGGAACCACGACAAAAATCTCCGTGTCACCAAACTGCGTTTGATCTTCTCCACCTCTCTTTACTATATATGCAATTTACTTTCCGCTGCCCATACTCTAGAATTGCATGTATAGTGTGTTACTTGACTTGATCTTAATTGCAAAACTGCCTAAAACTTTGCACACCCAAAAGGCAGATTTTTTATCTTGTCAAGTAGTCTAATCACCCCCCTCTAGACCTACTTCTTCGATCCTACAACGTGCAGAACCGAAGGGATGGGTGAGGCGACCTCTCCCCACCCCGATCGTGGGGAGTGGACGCCTTGATGATGGCTTCTCGCCCCTCGTTGGTTACCCCAAGTGGAAGGTTTGATATGTAGCGTAGCGGCACATTTCCCTTGGCAAAGATACCAAGGATCGAATCCCGTGAGACTCCGAGGGTCGACAAGAAGGTGTCAATGGCGCCAGAAACTTTTGCTTGACAGGACCTGCACACAGATACAAATAACTTTGCTCCCAACGAGTACAGAGAGGTTGTCAATCCCTCCGGCCTTGTCGTTTACAAAGGATCAAACGCAAGAGATAATAGTGATAGGTATGACTGCAACTAGGAAATAAGAACAGGAAGTAAATAGCAGGTGATCAGTGATGGTAATATGGACCGAGGTCCCAAAAGACGAAAAAACAGCTAAGCGAGGTAAACAAATTACAGCTGGGCAATTGACAGGATTATGTGCGCAAACCAATGCTAACTATGCTGTAAAGAAAGGTAGAGGCTCAAAAGCATGGGCGGTACGCCAAGGCAAGTAGACCGAAATCCATCTGCATCTGCTACTAATCATCCACCTTGAGATATCTATCCAGAACATCTCGCTGGTATTAAGTTGCGAGTCCCACTCAAAGTGTAAACTCAAAGCAACAGACAACTGCATTAAAAGAACTTTGCGTAAAGTAAACAACCCTTGCACCCGCAAGTACAAGCACCGTTGTTTTCCCCCTTGTGGCAACATCACATCCCCTAGACTCATGTTTCTGTCACTCAAGCTAGTCATGGAGCGGCATGAACCCAGAATCAAGCATAACGTTCCCTCTTGGAGTTACTACCTACTACTCGGCCAAAGCAATAAATAGCAACGGAGAACATGCAAGAATTACTCAAGAACATAAATATAAAAGAGGTGAATCAAATATATTACTCACACACAATCTGAACATAATCTCATAATCCATCGGATCCCAGCAAACTCAGCAGAGCAACAACATAAAGATTACATATGAGCCTCGATCATGTAGGGCAGCTCACGAGGTCTAATCCATGAAGAACAAAGAGGGGAGGAGAACATCACATAGCTACTGGTCATGGACCCATGGTCCAAGGGGGACTACTCACAACTCATCCGGGAAGCGTCCATGGTGGTGGATAAGCTCCCGGTGGTGGTTCTCCCCTCCGGCATGGTGCCGGGAAGAGTTCTCCTGGTGCTCCTGATCTTGGAAGCGCGACGGCGGCGGAACATAGGCAAGATCGTAAAAAAGGGTTCCGTCCTCGAGGTTTTCGGGACGCGAGCAATATATATGCCAAAGGGGGTCACCAGACGCGGAGGTGGGGCCCTAGGCGCCCCCTGGCGCGGCCAGGGGTGGGGCCGCGCCGGGTGGCCGCCTGGGCCACCCCAGGCTCCCCTCTGGCCTTGCCTTGGTTTTTCTAGAAGCTCCCGATACGCTGATTTTTCCTGTATTTTTCCCGGAATTTTTAGGGCACTTTTAATATGGGGAAAACCTGAAATAGAAAAACAGCAGAAAACAGGAACTGGCACTGTGGTGCACTGAGTTAATAGGTTAGTCCAAATATGATCAAAAGTGTATGGAAGTGCATAAATATCATAGCAATATCACACAAAAGAGGCATGGAGCAAGCAGAAATTATAGATACGTTTTGGACGTATCAACATCCCCAAGCTTAATTCCTGCTCGTCGTCGAGTAGGTAAATGATAACAAGCATAATTTCTGTGGTGACATGCTATCAACCATATAAGAACTTTTAAGTAATGTAATCAAGGCATGTAATTCAATTCAAGTCATAACAAACAAGAGTCGATATTAGCATTGTAACAAGTAACATAAGAACATAAAGGTGCAAGAGCTCTCGCTGTCCGTCACTCGAATGTCTCCAAATGGTGTTTGCGTGCAAGAAAGGGGATAGGGATATATGAGAGAGTAAAACATAGTTTTTGTATTGTTGAGAACTTAATCTACTAAAGTTTCACACTTGGTCTTCTTTGGAATCTTATCTTTACTCATCCCCAGACCGTCAGCCAGGTACAAGTCAAAATGATCCACTCCCTTTCGATATTTTGAGCACTCATGCAATGGATGAGCGTAAGCAAGAAAGTCGACACTTAGGATGGCAAAGAGAGAAAAATGATAGAGGGGGAAGACAAAAAAGGTGTGAAAGGCTCACATCAATGAGGACAATCATCGGTGAGAGAAAGCCAAATGATAGATATGATGTGAGGAGTAGGGATTGCCATGCAACGGATGCACATATGAGCTAAGGTAAGCTCTCCAATGGAACTAGTGGGGGTGCATCCAACTTGCTTGCTCAAGAAGACCTAGAGCTCTTTTGAGGAGGCTCATCATTGGAATATACAAGCCAAGTTCTATAGTGTAGAGGTCCCCACGTAGCTATATGCATGAATGATAATCTCTATGGAGTACAAGGTATAAGATGGAGTACGAGTGTGGATCTCTCAAAAGGAAATAGTAGTGTGCCCCCTTCTCTCTTTTTATTTCTTTTTCTCTTTTTTTCTATTTTTTTTTATTTTTTTGTGGCCTCAATGGCTCTTTCTATTTATCTCTCATTTGTCCTCTTTGGATCTTTTGATTTTGTCCTCTTTGGGATCTTTTGATTTTGTCCTCTTTGGGATCTTTTCCTCACTTTAGGGGCAACACTCTATGTATTACAAGAGGTATAGAAGATCTTTCACACTTTACAAAAGTACTCAACATAAAGAAAATGAAACTATCATGATGTATGCAAATGTATGCCTCTGCCGGTGTAGCAGGATATGCAATGATACTAGCGCGTCATGTAGCAATGATTAGGGCAAGGCCCAACTAGCATGCGGCTCATCGATCAAGCAAAAAGGATGTATGACATGAAGATCAAGTCATGAGAAGATGGATGTTGCATGGCAATGTATCTCGAAAAGGCTATGGAAATGCATTAATAGGTAGGTATGGTGGCTGTTTTGAGGAAGGATATAATGAGTCTTATGATGACAGAGCGTATCATGCCAAGGATTTGGATGCACCGGCGAAGTATGCGCCAACTCTCGAGGTGAGAAAGGGCAATGCACAGTACCGAAGAGGCTAGAAAAATATGGTTAGGTGGAAGTGTCAACCTTCGAATACTCACATTAGTCCGAAGAACTCATGCACTTATTATCGGTAACTCTCAATCTAATTAGGAGGTTCTCAAAGAGACAAGTACCCCGAGGAGGTGTGTATGGGGGTTTGGTTACCCTTGCGCATCCTCGACCCATGGTACGTGAGTGTACTCTAATATTCGATCCCTCCAAAGATTAGTGATCCATTTAGTAGCTAAAGTTCTCAACTATTTTGTAGGTTTTCGAAAATAAACACGGATTGACCAAAATACGACATCTATCACTAATAGGCTAAAGCTCTTGACACCAAAAGTTCAGACATTACTCATGGCAACACCTCAAAACTATTGCAAGTTACTACTAAAATTAAATAGCAACCTCAATTACCTACTTTAAGTTAAGACACACAACTCAGTGCAACAGACAAACTCTCTTAACAAGATAAACATGAAAACTCAAGAGAGTTCAACAACCAACTAAACAAAAGATCTTTAAAAAGAAAAGCATGAAAACTAAGAGCTAAACATGACAGTAGCTACGGAAATACAAAGAACACACACAACAAAGATAAGCATGAAAATCCTATGTTGTGTTCTAGGTTGAAGTGGAGTGTGTTTCTCTCCCACACAAAGAAAGCTGGGTTCTAACTCGTTATGAACAGCAAGCAAAGCTAAAGAAAACTAAAAAGGAAACTAAGAGCGAGACGCTCCAAGCATAGCACATAACGCATGAAGTGATTAAAATATAGTGGAACGAAAGACGAACTGATAATTGTTGATGGAGAAGGGGATGCACGGGGGCATCCCCAAGCTGAGACGCTTGAGTCTTCTTGAATATTTCTTGGGGGTGCACGGGGGCATCTCCAAGCTTGAGCATTTGACCCTCCTGAAGCTTTTTATCATCTTCCCTCGCACACTTGAAAACTCCCTTCATACATAACTCATCATAATCTGATTAGCGAGGTTAGTACCCATAATAAAATAACTTTTCCCTACTGGAAATAAAAATAATCTTGAAGAGCTACTGTTTCTCAAGATTGCCAAAAGGTTTTTGCAAAGAAAAAGCAAGCTTAAGGTTTGCAAAACGAAGAAAAGGCAAAACAGGACAGAATCTGTGAAAAACACACCAGCAGGTAGTAAATAATTTTTTCGGGGCACTTCTGCAACTCAAATCAAAAAACTCAGAACAGACGCCCGAAAGCCAATTGTATAGAGCACGCTGTCAAAAATTTCAGACCAAAAAGATGATCTGGTGATTTTATACGAATTTTTCTGTCCAAGGACAGAATCTGTTTTCTGGACTGCACGTCACAACTTTTGAACTTTCTTGCAATCAGAGGCTAAACTTGGCACAAAGCTGAAAAGAAAAGATACAATGATGATGCTACTGTAGTAACAAACATCAAGACACAACAAAAGCAAAATAAAATTTTATTCGTTGTGGGCTGCCTCCCAAAAGCGCTTTCTTTTATGCCTTTAAGCTTGGCATGATGCAAAGAGATCAAGTTGTATCAATTGAACCATCATCAAGATCATCAAAAAGCTCTTCAATAGTACAACTAGTCTTAAGAGGACTTTCAAATAAAGGCCTAAGAGAGATACTTCTAGGGAGAAGACCAAAAGGTAAAAACTCAATGGAAGATTCATTTATAAATTTATCAAAGAGAGGTGTTTCTTCCAAAGTCTTCACAGTTTCAACCCCTTTGGCAATAGATGGATTACTTTTGGAACGAGGAGCCTTTGGAACGTAAACGAACTTAGGCTCCTTCTTTGCCGGAGTTTCTACCTTTTTGGTTTTGATTGAGGAGAAAGTAGTTCCTAAAGTGTCAAAGATTTCTTCAATCTTGTCTATCCTAGAAGAATCCAAGTCATGGGATTTGATGGTCTCCAAAATTATGAGAATTTTATGCATGGAGCTATCAAGCCTATTCAAATTCCCTTGGATCTTACGGTCCAACTCATTTATCTTATTAATGCTTGGCATCTCTAGCTCTATCTTTTCAAGTTTTTTCATAATGTGAGCTAGGGTAATGTCCTCTTGAATGCTAACAACAGGGGGATTTCCAACAAGATTTTCCATAATACTAAGAGATTCCCAAACTGGGGCTTCTAGGAAATTTCCATTGATAGCAGAATCTAGAATAAACCTATTCCAAGAAGTAATTCCAACATAAAAATTTCTAAGCAGGATAGTAGTAGATTGCTTCTTGGTGGCTCTTTTATGAGAATCATTAATTCTATACCAAGCATCTTTTAGACTTTCACCACCTCTTTGTTTAAAGGTGAGCACTTCTGCCTCACCAAAAGCAAAAGGACCAGACATAATGCCAAATAAAAGCGAGATAACTATTTTTGTGTTTTTTGGTAAGGGACAGTAAAGCAAAAAATGAAAGGTAAACTAACAAGACTAAAAAGCAAAGATAAAAGATAGCGTGCAACTCCCCTATCTTGAAGAGTGGAGTCCCTGGCAACGGCGCCAGAAACTTGCTTGATGGCTTCTCGCCCCTCGTTGGTTACCCCAAGTGGAAGGTTTGAGATGTAGCGTAGCGGCAAATTTCCCTTGGCAAAGATACCAAGGATCGAATCCCGTGAGACTCCGAGGGTCGACAAGAAGGTGTCAATGGCGCCAGAAACTTTTGCTTGACAGGACCTGCACACAGATACAAATAACTTTGCTCCCAACGAGTACAGAGAGGTTGTCAATCCCTCCGGCCTTGTCGTTTACAAAGGATCAAACGCAAGAGATAATAGTGATAGGTATGACTGCAACTAGGAAATAAGAACAGGAAGTAAATAGCGGGTGTGATCAGTGATGGTAATATGGACCGGGGTCCCATGATGTTCACTAGTGATGTCTCTCTCACAAAAGACGATAAAATAGCTAAGCGAGGTAAACAAATTACAGCTGGGCAATTGACAGGATTATGTGCGCAAACCAATGCTAACTATGCTGTAAAGAAAGGTAGAGGCTCAAAAGCATGGGCGGTACGCCAAGGCAAGTAGACCGAAATCCATCTGCATCTACTACTAATCATCCACCTTGAGATATCTATCCAGAACATCTCGCTCGTATTAAGTTGCGAGTCCCACCCAAAGTGTAAACTCAAAGCAACAGACAACTGCATTAAAAGAACTTTGCGTAAAGTAAACAATTCTTGCACCCGCAAGTACAAGCACCGTTGTTTTTCCCCTTGTGGCAACAACACATCCCCTAGACTCATGTTTCTGTCACTCAAGCTAGTCATGGAGGGGCATGAACCCACAATCAAGCATAACGTTCCCTCTTGGAGTTACTACCTACTACTCGGCCAAAGCAATAAATAGCAACGGAGAACATGCAAGAATTACTCAAGAACATAAATATAAAAGAGGTGAATCAAATATATTACTCACACACAATCTGAACATAATCTCATAATCCATCGGATCCCAGCAAACTCAGCAGAGCAACAGCATAAAGATTACATATGTGCCTCGATCATGTAGGGCAGCTCGCGAGGTCTAATCCATGAAGAACAAAGAGGGGAGGAGAACATCACATAGCTACTGGTCATGGACCCATGGTCCAAGGGGGACTACTCACAACTCATCCGAGAAGCGTCCATGGTGGTGGAGAAGCTCCCGGTGGTGGTTCTCCCCTCCGGCAGGGTGCCAGGAAGAGTTCTCCTGGTGCTCCCGATCTTGGAAGCGCGGCGACGGCGGAACAGAGGCGAGATCGTAAAAAATGGTTCCATCCTCGAGGGTTTCGGGACACGAGCAATATATATGCCAAAAGGGGTCACCAGAGGCGGAGGTGGGGCCCCAGGCGCCCCCCTGGTGTGGCCAGGGGTGGGGCCGCGCCGGGTGGCCGCCTGGGCCACCCCAGGCTCCCCTCTGGCCCTGCCTTGGTTTTTCTGGAAGCTCCCGATACGCTGATTTTTCCTGTATTTTCCCGGAATTTTTAGGGCACTTTTAATATGGGGGAAACCTGAAATAGAAAAACAGCAGAAAACAGGAACTGGCACTGTGGTGCACTGAGTTAATAGGTTAGTCCAAATATGATCAAAAGTGTATGGAAGTGCATAAATATCATAGCAATATCACACAAAAGAGGCATGGAGCAAGCAGAAATTATAGATACGTTTTGGACGTATCACTTGACGACCGCGCCTCGGCCCCATTCAGTAAATGGGCCGCGCCTTCACGCCTCCCCCCGATTACAGGGAAGGCACGAAGCCGCCTCCTTTCGCATTTACTACGACATGACGCATGCCTGCGGAAACCACACCACTCATGCCGCCCAGGTCATGCACGCCCCTCCACCCCGCGCCATGCGCGCGGGTCGTGGGAGGCGAGCGCGCGGAAAATCTTACCACGATGAGAACTGCCCCGCCTGCCCGCGCACCGTTATCGGCCTAGCCCAACAACGCGTCGTGCTTATGTGTGGCCCAGGCCCGGGGGCTTCTGTCGGTGTACAAAAAGAGGGGTACACTTTTTGTACCCCTATGACTGTGCACGGGCAGTCTGAGCCACGGGCACCACCACACCAAGCACAGCAGGGGAGGTGAGCCAAGGTAAGACCGAAGCTCGATGGAACTGGAGCAACGCCAAGAACAAGACCACAAGGAGCAAAGTGACGAAGCGGCTTCCCCCGGCAAGATCCTTGCCGGGAGCCAGTTTCAGTAGCCATGGCAAGATCCTTGCCGGGGCCGGCTCTGGCAGCCCCGGCAAGGCCCTTGTCGCGGCAGCTCGCCCCACGCCTACGGAGTGGATCACCCTTGAGTCCACTGCCCCCATGGGGCAAGGATTCGGGAGATATCCTCGTGGTGGCATGCAGATCTTTGTGAAGACATTCAAGGACAGATACACACACTAAGAGGACGACGTCCCTTGGCGGGATCCCAGCCAAGGAGGACCAGAAGGCCTGCGGCATGCACCTTGCCGGGGATGACAGCAGGCGCCGCGGCAAGACCCTTGCCGGGGCCCCGGCAAGGCCCTTGCCTCGGACACCCGCAGGGCCACCGTCAGGCCCGCGCCAATTGAGTTTCCACCACCCCATGCAGCTGCCAACCCAACCAGCTGGGCAGGCTCCTGCGTGGCAACATGCAGATCTTCGTGGAGACCCGCCGTTGCGCCACCTCAGCTGCCTGCCTGCCTACATGGCACCTCTGGCACCGCTGGCCAGGGCGCGTGTCAACACAAGGAGGAGCGGCGACGGACAAGACGGACGTCTCCCCTCGTCCCCGATAAAGCAAGGACACCTAAGCTAAGCACATTAAATGCGCCTTGTCCTGTAATGTGAGGGATAACCTCGCATCATTGTACTCTTTCCACCTCCTGTGTGCCACTATGGCAACCCCTTTTTCCTATAAAAGGAGGCCCGAGGCGACCAGGAGAAGGATTCGGATTTTTAGAACTCCTCACGACTCGGCTTTCGGAGCTGATCACGCCCCATAGCTAGCTGAAGAACACAAACATATAATCCACCGAAGCAGGAGTAGGGTTTTACGCATCTTTGCGGCCCGAACCTGGGTAAAGGAACCGTGTGCTAACTGTCAGATCTACTCTTCTCTCAACCCCGCGCCCCGCAACCGTAGTAGGGATTCTTGTGATCCCATAGGTGTCGATCCGAATACACCGACAGCGAGTCACCACCGTACTCCGGCCGCCGCCACGAGCTCTGCTCCAGCGAGCTCCTGCCACCCTAGCTCCATCCGCCGCCATAACTAGATGCGCATGAGCCCCAGCTCGCCGAAGAACCAAACCGCACCGCAAACTGCAGCCTGTAGCGCGAGCCCGAACAATTCCGGCGAGCTTCCGCCGCGGTTTTGGTCGCCGCCGGCCAAACTCCGGCGACTGCTGACATGGCACCGTCATTAGTGCTAACCCTTGCCACTAAACACCCCTAATAGCCACTGATAGTGGGCCCAGTCCCTAGTCAAACCCCAGTCAGCACAGGTTTTGACCGGATTTCGTCCCAGTGTCACTGACGTGTGGACCCCACACATCAGGTTTGACCCTGGCCGCCTAGTTGACCCGCTGACGTCACTGTGACGTAATGGTGATGCAATAAAACATTTTCTGGATTTAGTTTTTTTTAAATAACCAGGAAATTCCGGAAAATGTTATAAACTTCAGAAAATCATAGAAAATAATTTATAACTCAGAATGAAATAATTTATATATGAAAAATTATAAAAAATCCAAGGAATCTGTTTATGGCATTTTCATGCATGTTTGAACAAGTTGAACCTGCTAATCAGGTCAAATCAATTAAATGACATTTAAATAACCACATGCGGAGTTTGAATTTGAACCTTTGGTTCAAATCAAGTTCATTTAATATGGTTGCTAGTTGCATTAGCTAAATCAACAGCATATTGCCATGTCATGATCATGCATCATATTGTCGTATTGCATTGATTGTGTTCTCTTTTGTTTGTCGGTGTTTGTCCCCTTTCAGTAGACGTGGTTCCGACGATGAGATCGATGACACCGATGAAGAACTATACTATCTTCAGATGTGCCAGGCAAGCAAACCCCCATTGAGCATTCCGATACAATCCCACTCTCTCGCTCCTGCTCTCCTTTACTGCATTAGAACAATAACGATTGAACTGCTATTTGTTGCGGTAGCTGAACCCCTTTCCTTTGCATGACATGTCATTGCCACAGTAAATAGTTGAAACCTACTAGCATGAGCAGGAGTTGTTTCAGCCATGCTGTGCCTACTCACTGATGCTTTATGGTTACGCCTGCTATTGCTTAGAGTCGTGTCAGGTATGGTTCATCGGGGATGAATTGGAATGTGATGAACATGTCCTACTGTTGAGAGCTAAGTGTGTGAACACGTTTTGGTAAAGGTAGCAGTGAGAGGCCATGTAGGAGTACATGGTGGGTTGTCTCACTGGAACCGTCCTTAAGAACAGACTTCTGTGTAAGTTGTCCAATGACTAGCTACTACCACACATTGGGTTCCGGTAACTCGACCCCTCTCGACTTATTAATCAACTAGATCTCTGTCTAGGAGTTGCAACGAGTTTCTGGTGTTTGTACGTAGTGCTAGTAGTCTACCAAGTGGCACCCGGTACAGGTGGGCTTGGGACAGACTAGGTGCAGTGGCCCGGTGTACCAAGTGGCACCCGGATGGTGGGCTTGCGAACCCTGTACACATCGTTTGGGGCCGTGAGCGACACCCCGGCCGGACCTCCTTGCGGATGGAACACGAATAGGCGATAAACCTAGACTAGAGACTTGTGTGGTTAGTCAGGTCGTGGCCGACTCCCTCGCCAGGCTTCCGCTCGAAGGTTGCTGAGATACACGATGTTTACATGGTGGTATGTGTTGAGAGCGTGTGTGAAGAAGTAAACCCCTGCAGGGTTAACATGATCTATTCGAATAGCTGGGTCCGCGGTTATGGACTTCTTGGATGCTTACGTGGTACGTAGACAACTTGAAGTGGATACACTAAAATGCGCAAGACAAGTGTGAGTGCTATGGATAGCCTTCTCGTAGGGAGACGGGAGCGGATCCATAGTGGTGTATTGATATGGTGAATATGTGGACTCGTGTGCGCCACCTCAAAAGAGTTATTTGCTATCATAGTATAGGTTAGCCACTGAGTCAAAGCTGGCTTGCTGCTGTCAAACTCCACCATCCCTTTGTTGATACTGATGCATATGTAGCTAGTTCTGATGTAAGTCTTGCTGAGTACCTTTGTACTCACGTTTGCTTAATTTATGTTTTTGTAGAGAGACTTCAGTCTCTCTAGTAGTTCCGCGTGGACTTCGACGTTCAGCTTGTTACCTTAGCTATGATCTTGTTACCTTGGTAGGGTCTTGTAGATAGTCAGGCTTCTCAACCTTTTTCATTTGTAGTTGTCTGTATGCTCTGTATGTTGGGTCATGTGACCCCTGTTTGTAATAAATTCTATGATGGCTCTTCTGGGCCTTATCTATATGAGTTGTTGAGTTATGTTGTGATGCCATGTTGTACAGCACATACTTGCATGTTATGCGTACATGTAATGTGTATTGCTATGTGTGGGATCCGACACCTAGTTGTTTACCCTTGGTGGCCTATCTTGTGGGGAAATGCCTCCTAGTGCTTCCACTGAGCCTTGGTAGCTTGCTACTGCTCCGGAACACTTAGGCTGGCCGGCATGTGTCCTTCTTCGTTCCTGTGTCTGTCCCTTAGGGGAAATGTCACGCGTTGTTCCTTTAAGTCCTTGTAGCTTGCTACGACTTGGGTTCATACGTTGATGACTGACACGTTCGTTTCCGGGTCATGTATGCATGTCCCTATAATTTAGCGCCACTTTTGGTTTACAACTAGTCATTTCGGCCCGGGTTCTCTGTCTTATGGATGCTAGCGACACTATCATATTCGTGAGCCAAAATATGCAAACGGTCCCGGGCCAGGTAAGGTGGCACCTGTGGGGATACCGTGCATGAGGCCGCAAAGTGATATGATGTGTTACATGCTAGATCGGTGTGACTTAGGATCGGGGTCCCGACAGCTTTGGTATCAGAGCCTGACTGCCTCTAGGATTACCAAGCCAAACTGGTCGAAGTTGTGTCTAGAAACTCTTTAGTTATATTAAGGGAATTGATTGTGGAAGGGAACGTAAGGCTCTTTTTACTTCTTTATCCTCTGCCCTTATGATCTGTGTCATCCTCTTCTTTTCTACGGGGATTAAGAACTAGGGCTCTCATTCTTTTTATCAGGATCACGTTAATGGTTGATTCAACTCTGAGTACAGTTTCTAATACTTCCTGTGTTAAGAGTTGGTTATAGAACCTTGACATTATGATGTTAAGTGGTTATGCTACCTTTTTTGCATGGATCTCAAAATCTTTTGAGCATTTACAACCGTTATGATGTCCGAGTCATCCCAGGTTTCTAAACAATCTGATGCATTTGCAAATCTTTCATCCCTGTTCCCGATATCCTTTTGGGACAGACTGATCACACTAATCGATGTGTTGAGGTACTCCGTTGCCTCGACATGTTTGTTCAAGCCATCAGGAAACTAGGACATCATAGATAGCCACCCAGTAAAACAACCTTTTGTTGTGTTCTCAGTATGATCATTCTGGTCATTATTCTCGAAAGCATCTCGTGATGCCATTTAGTTGGTAGGTATTCTATCTCTAGGTCTTGAACCCAAGATTCACTCTACTTACTTCCTGTTGATAGTGTTTGCTCGTTCCTTTAGGATATTAGTAACCTTTGTAATAGTCCTCGAGGTCCATGGTATTTCCTTCTTCCAATACCATGAACCATCATTGCAGAAGTTCTTCTGAACCAAAAGATCACAACCAGAGAGCTCTTGATGAGCTCTCCATTCCACATTGTGACTCTGCCAATTCCACCTTTCTGCATGGGTTATCCGGAAGAAATATGTTGAAAGTTCGACATGCTAATCTATGCATCCACAACTCAGAAATTCATATGTGCTTTTGGGTTGATCCTCTTCGGTCTATTCCGACCATAGTCTATCAATTGATAGTTAGGAGTAGTTGTGCATTCGTGTTCAATCGATGCCTTTTACTCTTGTGGTCTATCAAGCCATTCTATTTCGGGATGACTAGGAGAAACAAACTCCAGTACCTTATCCATATCCAGGACTGGGTCAAAGTAGTTGTACTCTGCAGTTTAGAATGCTAATTCAGCCTCTAATCTGCTCTACCTTGGAGTGTTGCCCTCTTGCATGTCAAGTGTGTCATGGGAATTGCACGACCTCCTGTGAACTCTTGATATAGTGATACCTCTCGCCATCACCGTTCATTCTTTGGTCTCCGTGTTATTGCAACCGGAATACTGACAAGTGAATCTTGATGTGTGAAATCAATACTCCTAGCAACTCCGTTGTTGGTAGTTAATGGACGATAATCTCATTCTTAGCGTGTTGGTTACTGAATCATCATTCTAAGATTGATCGTGCTACCTAGTCCATCATTCTGGTGCACTCTTCGATCAGTGAGTTAGGATTGTATCAATCTCTGGCTCACTTGATCATATCGTCTTGCCTTGAAAAGCAAGATTGTTTCCGAGCTTAATAACATATCGGTGGTTCGTGATTTTCGAATATCATCTCGAAGGTATTACCAGGTTATTCCCTAACCGTTATGTTGAGCTCGTGATCAAGTTGGTTTACCTATAAACCACCCCTTCTCCAAGAATGTGGGTTGGATATCCTGAGCTAGTGGGTTAAGCTAAACAACAACTTGGAGAGTTGGAAGATGAAAGCTTGATCTACTGTAGTTCATTTTGAAGCGATGTATTTTGTGTGTGTGTTGAAAAAAGTTGATATCTTCATCGATTGATCCTCGTGATCAATTGTTGGATCTATTGTCTTGTCCAAACTTTGATTTGAGTGTGGGCTATCGTCAAGTCAAATCAGAACCAACGATGTTCGTATGTTGTCTTAATCGTGGTTGATCCCTCGACCATACACCATTATACCCTTCGGTGCGACCAATGCTATCACGGTGTTCATTTAGTTGTGGAATTCCATTTATACGGAAGCCTGTATGGTTTGTTTTGAGCCCATTGACAACGTTTTCATCTTGTCCATGATTCCTGCTGAACATCTAAGCTTGTGTTGGAAACTTTTGAAAGCATTTTCTTTGTGTTAACTCATGTAGTTTATGTTTGGATGGAAGAAGTGACTTCCTCTAATTCACGTGCATATGATGCAAGTTGCCACCGTGAATTTGAGAAAGTTTGTTTTGCTTCCTTTGGAATCACCCCAAGTCAGTCATGCATACGTGCGAAGTATTTTGTGGTCTGAAGACTTGCAACCTTCACCCTATAAGAATCCCTACCACACCAAGCCACTGACTGATTTGTTCACAGAAAATAAGTTCATGCGCTAATACCGAAGGGCCCGGACGGACATGCACAAGAGTTCATTATCTTCAATGATGGTTCCCAACCTGAACTCGGTAGTGTTTTATTATAACACTACTATGTGGTCACGCTTGTCTGGGACAGCGTGTTCACTTGTGTGTAGCAGAGCCAGCTCATGTTTTGGAGCTTGCTACCGTAGTTCTTCTCCCAAGAATGTCGCAACGCCATCTCGTCGATTTGTGTTGCAAACTTTCTATTTCCTTTCTAGACTTGATGAGTCTGGAATATCCTGAAACCAACTAGCTCTGAATCTCAGGCAGATATGATGGTTGGAACATTTCCGATATTTGCATTTTGTTCCCAGCTTGCACTGCCTTGTGCCAACCTCCCGTGGGCTGCCCTTCTCAGCAATTGATGTTCGGGATCATCTTCAAAAGAGGTCCTACCATGGGTCCCATTCATTTCCGGTGATAAGAAAAATTAACCTTTGCGTTGTCTTCAACAAGATAGTCCACATCATCCATTCTAGTCGGAGTATGTCGTTCTCTCGAACTCCGTCAAACGATCATTTGTGATTGCCTTAGGCTGGTATAAGGAATTTCAAAGATCTCTATATCAAAAGTAATTATTTTTCCACTTAAGGGAATAACTCTACGAGTCACCTTCGCTAAGGTGCCCCGTCTGGTGACATCGATCACCATCTTCTTAGGTGTGGAATTATTGCCTACCAAGTGAACCTTCATCATTTGGTTTACTCCATCCCTCTGGATGTGTGTTCCGTGTCTCAGCTCAAGAGATGTTTCAACGTCTCACTCCATGAGTTGATCTTGAGTTGCTCGATCTTTCACAAGATCAATTACCGCAGGGTTTGTTTCGTCGTCACCGTGTTAGACAAAGACCTCAGATCAACATGATGCAGGCAATCAACTTTCTTATGAAGTGCAACTGGATCGTGAAGTTTGTGCTAGATTTGTGTCCCCTCTGTCTTCTTACCTCACGTCTTGAATCTCGGGACGAGATTCTTGTTTAGTGGGGGTGAGTTGTCATAGCCCTAGATTAGCCTTTGTTTGTCTCTGCATGATCATCATGTCATCATGTTTAATCCTCTAAAAAAACTGGAAATGGGGATGTTCAAACCCTAGCACCAAATGAATTTAACTAGGGTCAAAACTAAAATCATTTCCAAGGACCCAAAATGCCTTCTTCAATGTTTGATAATTTTTGCAAGGCTTTGAGACCAAACCAAAAATAGTGAACATTTATGAAGAATATTTTGGGCATTGAATTAAATCATACCATATTTGCATTTGGGCATTTAAATTTTATATATTAATTTAAATATCCAAACATTCATGAACTGAAATGTTGGCTGTTGGAAATAATCCAAACACTGGTCACAAACAGTCTCATGATTTTTTAAATGCTCTGGCATTTTTAATAAAGCCAAAAAAATTATAGAAAATAGAAAATAGAAAGAATTAGAAAAGAGAGAGAGAGAGAGAAGGACTTACCTGTAGCTTACCAGTGCGGCCCAGGAGCTGGCCCAGCCCACCACCGCTTCCCCCTCTGTCGTCTTCCTCCTCTTGCAAGTAGGCAGAGGGGAAGCAGCGCACGACGCCCGTGTGCGCCGGCACGCAGCTACCTGCCTGGCCCTCGCGAGGCCTTGTCCTTGCGCCGCTGAGATGCCTAGAACCCCCTCATCCACTCCCCTCTCCCTCTGGTTGCCCCTCCCCTCCTCTGCTCTCTTCCCGAGCGCACCGGAGATCACATCGTCGCCGCAACCATAGCCATCACCTCCCCCTTGTTCCCTCGACGTGCACCAGAGCTCCGCCACGACCTCTTCTTTGTCTCCATCAAGCTACACATCATCAGGCGCCCTGCCTCACCGTCACTACTGTCGTCTGCAACCTCGGATGCCCGAGATCGCCGGCGCCCGTTCGTCATCTTCGCTCGTCCCCGAGCCCACTAACCCTCCCAACGGACTCGCGGTGAGCCCCCGATTCATTTCCCCCTTCTTCCTGGCCGCGTTCGACATCTAGTCCATAGCTCCGTCACGGCCGAACCCCGACCGCCGCTGAACCCGTCTCCATCATGGCTATAGCCACCGAAGCTTCCACCTGAGTGCACCACCGTGCTCGTAATGGCCTCACGAGCCCTTAGCACCCGTCACCTCGCCTCCCCATGGCCCCTAGTGGTCGTGCGAGTCACCACCGTACTCCGGCCGCCGACATGAGCTCTGCTCCAGCGAGCTCCGGCCACCCTAGCTCCAGCCGCCGCCACCACTAGATGCGCATGAACCCCTGCTCGCCGTAGAACCAAACCCCGTCGCAAACTGCAGCCTGTAGCGCGAGCCCGAACAATTCCGGCGAGCTTCCGTCATGGTTTTGGTCACCGCCGGCCATACTCCGGCGACTGATGACATGGCACCATCATTAGTGCTAACCCCTGCCACTAAACACCCCTAATAGCCACTGACAGTGGGCCCAGTCCCTGGTCAAACCCTAGTTAGCACAGGGTTTGACCGGATTTAAGTCCCTGTATCACTTACGTGTGGACCCCACACGTCAGGTTTGACCCTGTCCGCCCAGTTGACCCACTGACGTCACTTTGACGTAATGCTGATGCAATAAAACATTTTCTGGATTTAGTTTTTTTTAAATAACCAGGAAATTCCAGAAAATGTTATAAACTTCAGAAAATCATAGAAAATAATCTATAACTCAGAATGAAATAATTTATATATGAAAAATTATCAGAAAAATCCAAGGAATCTGTTTATTGCTTTTTCATGCATGTTTGAACACGTTAAACCTGCTGATCAGGTCAAATCAATTAAATGACATTTAAATAACCACATGTGGAGTTTGAATTTGAACCTTTGGTTCAAACCAACTTCATTTAATATGGTTGCTAGTTGCATTAGCTCAATCAAAGGCATATTGCCATGTCATGATCATGAATCATATTTTCGCATTGCATTGATTGTGTTATATTTTGTTTGTCGGTGTTTGTCCCCTCTCAGTAGACGTGGTTTCGATGATGAGATCGATGACACCGATGAAGAACTATACTATCTTCAGAAGTGCCAGGCAAGCAAACCCCCATTGAGCATTCCGATACAATCCCACTCTCTCGCTCTTGCTCTCTTTTACTGCATTAGGACAACAACGATTGAACGGCTATTTGTTGCGGTAGCTGAACCCCTTTCCTCTGCATGACGTGTCATTGCCACAATAAATATTTGAAACCCACTAGCATGAGCAGGAGTTGTTTGAGCCATGTTGTGCCTACTCATTCATGCTTTCTGGTTATGCCTGCTATTGCTTAGAGTTGTGTCAGGTCTGGTTCATCAAGGATGAATTGGAATGTGGTGAACATGTCCTATTGTTTAGAGCTAAGTGTGTGAACACGTTTTGGTAAAGGTAGCGGTGAGAGGCCGTGTAGGAGTACATGGTGGGTTGTCTCATTGGAACCGTCCTTATGAACTGAGTTCTGTGTAAGTTGTCCAATGACTAGCTACTACCACACATTGGGTTTCAGTAACTCGACCCCTCTCGACTTATTAATCAACTAGATCTCTGTCTAGGAGTTGCAACTAGTTTCTGGTGTTTGTAGGTAGTGCTAGTAGTCTACCAAGTGGCACCCGGTACAGGTGGGCTTGGGACAGACTAGGTGCAGTGGCCCGGTGAAACAAGTGGCACCCGGATGGTGGGCTTGGGAACCCTGTACACATCGTTTGGGGCCGTGAGGGACACCCCGGCCGGATCTCCTTGCGGATGGAACCCGAATAGGCGATAAACCTGGACTAGAGACTTGTGTGATTACTCTGGTCGTGGCCGACTCCCTTCCCAGCCTTCCCAGACTCCCTCCCCAGGATTTCGACGTGTACATGGTGGTAAGTGGCCGGAGCGTGTGTTAAGAAGTACACCCCTGTAGGGTTAACATGATCTATTCGAATAGTCGGTCCGTGGTTATGGACTTCTTGGATGCTTACATGGTACATAGACAACTTGAAGTGGATACTCTAAAATGCTCAAGACAAGTGTGAGTGCTATGGATGGCCTTCTCGTAGGGAGACGGGAGCGGATCCATAGTGATGTATTTATATGGTGAATATGTGGACTCGTGTGCGCCACCTCAAAAGAGATATTTGCTGTCAAAGTATAGGTGAGCCACTGAGTCAAAGCTAGCTTGCTGCTTTCAAACTCCACCATCCCTTTGTTGATACTGATGCATATGTAGTCAGTTCTGATGTAAGTCTTGTTGAGTACCTTTGTACTAACGTTCGCTTAATTTATGTTTTTGCGGAGAGACTTCAGTCTCACTAGTAGTTTTGCATGGACTTCAACTTTTTTCTTGTTACCTAAGCTACGATCTTGTACCTTTGGGGGTCTCGTAGATAGTCAGGCTTCTCGGCCTTTTTAATTTGTAGTTGTCTGTACTCAGACATGTTATGCTTCCGTTGCCTGTATGCTCTGTATGTTGGGTCATGTGACCCCTGTTTGTAATAAATGCTATGATGGCTCTTCTGGGCCTTATCTATATGAGTTGTTGAGTTATGTTGTGATGCCATGTAGTACATCACATACTTGCATGGTATGCGTACGTGTAATGTGTATTGCTATGTGTGGGATCCGACACCTAGTTGTTTACCCTTGGTAGCCTATCTTATGGGGAAATGCCTCCTAGTGCTTCCACTGAGCCTTGGTAGCTTGCTACTGCTCCGGAACACTTAGGCTGGCCAGCATGTGTCTTACTTTGTTCCTGTGTCTGTCCCTTAGGGGAAATGTCACGCGTTGTTCCTTTAAGTCCTTGTAGCTTGCTACGAGTTGGTTCATACGTTGATGACCGACACGTTCGTTGTTGGGTCATGTATGCCTATCCCTGTAATTTAGCGCCACTTTTGGTTTACAACTAGTCATGTCGGCCCGGGTTCTCTCTCATATGCATGCTAGAGACACTATCATATATGTGAGCCAAAATACGCAAACGGTCCCGGGCCAGGTAAGGTGGCACCCATGGGGATATCGTGCGTGAGGCCACAAAGTGATATGATGTGTTACATGCTAGATCGATGTGACTTAGGATCGGGGTCCCGACAATAGGTTGCTTGACAAACTAGGGCAAACAGGATCGGGGTCCCTAGAAAAGAATTTTAGGGTTTGGCTAGAATGGAAATGACATGATCTAGGCAAAATTTTGAGGATGATGAGCCACTTGGGAGAGGAAATGATCAAGATTTCCCACGTTGCAAGCCCACAGAACCTCTCCAAAAAGAAAATCAGAGCAAACACAAATAAATCAAAACTAAAAATAAAAGGGCCAAAAACTAGGATGTGACACACCAATGGCCCGTGCAGCATTCGCCGAGAAGCGTCAGGACGAGGCGGAGGCTGGCCTGCTGCAAGAGGAGCAAGCCGCGTGCGCAGCAACTCTAGTAGAAGGAGGACGACCTCAAGGCCCGCGATTCCGTGTAGTCAAAGGTAGATGTCGACTAGGCCATGGAGTGTGATCACCTAACCAAGATGAAGGATGGGGTGGCCACAGCCCAGGCATCCCAAGCTAAGATGTCACTGAGGAAACCGCTCAGCTGGAGGCCAGAGAGAAGGCCCTTGCTGCCACCAAGGAGAAGGCGGCCGTGGAACGTGATGCCTTCGCCTCTGTTGAGCTCAGGGCCTGTCTCGCACTACGCTCCATCTGCAAGGGAGGCTCCCAGGAGCCGCTCGTGGCCCCAAAGGACTGCTATGCGGGGCTCTCCTCTGTGCTTGCCGAGGCTGTTGAGGATGCTACTGCCAAGGTGGACTCCATCCCAAAGGCTGAGTGTCGCGACCTTTCCTCCATGGCCATGACGCACGTCTTTAGCCACCTTTACCTTAATGACGCAAGCTTCAATTTCGGCGGTCCTTGGCCTAGTTGCTCTTGAGCCTCGCGCCGCCGCTGCGGCAGCCGTAAACGAGCATGGAGAAACGCTGGCGAGGAAGTTTGTTTGCGCTCCTCAGGGCAAGCCTACGGCAGCCGAGGGGAGCAGTGATGACAGTGATGTCGAGGACGAGGCCGCGACTACTGAGACGAGCGGCGGCAACGACCCCTCCCTCTAAGTTTTGCACTACAATATTAGACCTGCCTCGTGGAGGCGTGAGACTTTGCGTAAATTTTTGAGACATTCTGTGCTTGTAACAATTGTTTGAATTCCATGATTTCCTTCTGTGCTTAGTTTCCTTCCTGCTTGCTTTGTGTTGTGCGTCGGCAGGGCACAGCCCCGCGCATACCTCGACCGCCATTGGGGCTTATGGAAACTAGGACAGGACCAAGGGGCCAGGGGCTACGTGACTAGTTAGGCCCCTAAGTCCTGATGCTCAGGGGTCCCCCTTGACGTACGAGCGTCCATCATGAAGGAGACATGAGCGGTGGTGAGGGTAATACATAGTCTTCAGAGTTTTGATCGTCATTAGGGCGTTTGCGCTCTGCATCGGTAGGCCCCTGTCCCACGCATACCTTGACCACCGTTGGGGCGTCTGGAAACCAGGACAGGACCAAGTGGCGAGGGGCTATGTGACTAGTTTGGCCCCTGAGTCGCGATGCTCAGGGTTCCCCCTTGATGTATGAGCCATCCTCATGACCTCCATACCTTCTTCCCACCAACGTTCGCCTGGGAGGGCCGCACAAAGACTAGGTACAAGGACCTGGTGAGGTGCCATGCGACAGGCTGTGCCTGAGCGTAGCACTCGTGTATAGCCCTGGAGAATGTTAAGCGGGCGGTCGATAGGCCATCCATAGGTTGGTGCATCCTGTGGGGCGCCCATAGTTGTTTATCCCCAGCGAGGAGCATGGGGCTTCCACTGGGTTTGGGCATAGCCGCTCCTCGACCGTGTCGTCTGCCAGTGCAGAGGATGGGGCTTCCACTGGTGCATGGGTTGGAGTTCCCTACGGGGGAGACTCTGGGGCATGTACAACCCCAGATGAGGAGGTGTATGTGGGCACCCATGAGCCAGCGCGGGTCTCACAAGGCCCTACCTCAAGACGTGTTGCAACTAGTCTTCTAGCGCGGGGCACACTTGCATAAACCGTGTGACTGTGATGACCTGCACCAAATCGAACCTGTTGTCCGTTCCATGAGAAGGCCAAGCACCAAGGACCCCAAGAGGTGACGTGAACGGGGCCGGCCCACAAGATAGAGTTTAGTTGCTTGGGTTTATCAATGCTGCAGGGACGGACCCAAGCATAGACGTCGTGCCCAGTCTTCTTCGTGCGTTGAACTGTAGGCAAAGTCCCCTAGCGTGCGGTTCCCGCGGCAGCGTCCCGTATCACAGATGAAAGAACAGGATCGCATGCCCTAAATCATCCTTTCTCGATTAGGTCATGCAAGGGTATGACACCAAGGACCCCAGGAGGAGACATGCACGGGATCTGGCCAATGAGACATAGCTCAGTCGCTTGGGTTTTTATGCGTTGCAGGGACGAACCCGAGCACAGACGTCGCCCAGCCTTTAATCATGAGGCGGTCGAGGGAGGGTTGCCAGGGCGCAACGACAATCATGGTGACGAAGCACCGGATAGGCAGCTTGAAATTCTTAAGGAAATTGATCAAAGGCAAAGCCAGTTCAGGTTCACGCGCAAAGTGATACAGTTGCAGGGACGCGTCCTGACAGCCCGAGGATAATGCAACCCGAGGGGCGCCCTCAACTTGAACAAGCTAAATGTCACCTAGCACTGATGTTGCTGAAGCGTTGAGGTAGCTTAAGAGTCATGCTGCAGATGTCGCTCCTCACGAGCCGGATGACTCCTAAGGTCCTGGGAGCTCGCGAGGCCCAGGGGGCTTATGGAGGTCCAGGTCCTCCTGAGTCATCATTGCCCGATGCCGTGCCTCCTGAGTTGACGCCATGCGCTGCATGAGCCGTTGGAGCGAGGCCCCATCATTCAATAGGCCGAACGGCATGCGAACATAGTTGCAGGGGTAGCCACCTCCCTGGCCGACATGTGAGGGCCACAACAGGTCCTGTGAAGCGGCCCTGTTGATGCATGGGATGTTGACGCAGATGCATAGCTTGCCTCCTGAAGCTCCTTGATTACCTTGTGGGCCGTATGGGGCGGTGCTCGCCGCGCAAGGCCCGTGCCTCCTGAAGCTCCTTGATTACCTTGGTGATGCATTCTCGTTCTCCTGGTGCCTCGCGCCATGCTCCTAGCTCGTGGAGACGCGCACTCAGGCATGCCTCCAAGTGGTTCCCGAGCACCTCCCTTGATGCGCTGGTTAGGTCGGAGGCCCTCTAGATGGAAGCCCCCGAGCCCTTCCTAAGGGAGGCGCTGGGCGCACCTTCCTATGCACGAGGAAGGGACGCCCCAGCAATCGGAGTGTGGCCTGATGTGTCGCCCATAGAAGCCCCATGCTTCCGATGTCCTTCGAGGAGGAGATGCTTCTTCTGCATAGTAGCGACCTCTGGAGGCAGGACACCATCCTTGTCTTCAGGGTTGTCAGCCGCCGCGACGCGATAGGCGTGCTTGAGGGCACATACCTCGTCTTTTTCATAGTAGGCGAGTGTGATGATGTCGCGGCAACCTAGCATCTCGAGGACGTTGTAGCCATGATGAACTTCTTCCATGAACTTGGCGAGAGCGGGGTATCCCAGAATGGCATTTTACGGGAGGCCGATGTGGGTGACATCAAAGTCGATGAGCTCGATGTGGTAGTTGTCGCGAGTGTCGAAGGTGACTGGAAGACACACCTGCCCCAAGGGGATGGTGGAGCCATCCATGACCCCAGAGAAAGGCTTGGTGGGCATGAGCTTCTCATAAGGCACTTGGAGTGTCGTGAAGGTGTCGACAGAGAGCACATTGAGCCCCGCGCCTCCATCGATAAGGGTCATGGTGACTAAGACGTTGTTGATGGTCGGTGTGCAGAGCATAGGGAGTACCCCGTCAGTGGTCACACACTTGAGGTGATCCTTGGAATCGATGGTGATGGCCCACTGGGACCACTTGAGGGGGCGATTAGCCTCGAGCTTTGGCAGGGCAGCGTAGACCTCGCGGGAGAACTACTTGAAGACTCGGTTCGAGGCAGGCGCCTGAGCGCCTCTGAGGATGCAGGCGATCGCTCGAGGCTCTTGGAAGCCCCCCAGCCCCCTCGTCTTGACGGTTGTGTTTGTTCCTTCTCGGTGGTGGCGGCAGTGGGGGTAGACCAGCATTGCCCTGAGGACGGGCCTCACGAGGTAGGTCGCGCCAGGGGCCCTCACGAGACCCATCGTGCCAGCGGTCCTCACGAGGCTGGTCGCACCAGTCCTGGTGAGGGTTGCGGTTGTCCCACCTACCCCCACCGCGGCCACCGCCAGGGCCGTAACGCCAGTCGCTATGCTCGGGGTGATGTCACAGGTGTTCGTCGTGGAGTGCCCTGAGCTCCTGGTAGTCGTTTGTGTTATGGATGTGGAGGTCATGGAAGACGGAGTACGAGCGGCGATCCTTGACTAGCCGATAGTGGTCTCAGACGCGCTTCTGCTTGGGCTCCGCCACCAGCACGGCAGGGCCCTTGCGCTTCACTTCCTTGACCTTGTCCTTCTTGTCTTCAGGGTCAGCCTCAGGGTGCTTGAGGAAGGCGAGACACCCCACTTCAGCCCTAGCACACTTGTCGGTTAGGTTGAATAGCTCCAGAGTTGTGCACATCCCGTCGTGGATGGCGAGCTCCTTGCTCATCTTGATGTCGGTTATGCCTTCCATTACCGCATGATACGTCTCCATCGTATATACTTTTCCAAACTCTTTTTGCCCTTGTTTTGGACACTAAATTGCATGATTTGAATGGAACTAACCCGGACTGTCGTTGTTTTCAGCAGACTTGCCTTGGTATAACTTTTGTGTACAAATAAATGTTGTCGGAATGACCTGAAAACTTACAGAGATTATTTCTGGAAAATATAAAAAATATTGGCAAAAGAATCTACCGGAGGGGACCCACCGGCTGTCCACTAGGGTGGGGGGCGCACCCCCCTACCTTGTGTGTCCCCAGCAGCTCCACCGACCTCAAGTCCAACTCCATATATTCACGTCAGGGGAGAAAAAAATCAAAAAGAAGGATTCATCGCGTTTTACGATACTGAGCCACCGTCACCCCCCGTTCTTCCTCGGGAGACCATATCCGGAGTCTGTTTGGGGCTCCGGAGAGTGGAAATCGTAGGCGTCATCATCATCAACCTTCCTCCATCACCAATTTCATGATGCTCACTGCTACCTCTTGAGCTTGCGTTGTATTCCCTCGAAGAGGAAAGGGAGCTGCAACACAGTAGCGTAAGTATTTCCCTCAGTTTATGAGAACCAAGGTATCAATCCAGTAGGAGACCACGCGCCAGTCCCTCGCACCTGCACAAACGAATAAGAACTTTGCAACCAACGTGATAAGGGGTTGTCAATCCCTTTACTGTCACTTACGATAGTTTGATCTGATAGAGATGATAATCATATTTTTGGTATTTCTGATATAGAAACAGAAAGTAAAGAAAGCAAATAAACAACAGAAATAGAAATTGACGGGAAACTAATATGTTGAAGATAGACCAGGGGGGCATAGTTTTCTCAAGTGGCTTCTCTCATCATAGCGGTATTCTACGGCGGGTAAACAAATTACTGTTGAGCAATTGATAGAAAAGAGAATAATTATGAGATTATCTAGGCATGATCATTGTATATAGGCATCACATCCGAGACAAGTAGACCAAAACGATTTTGCATATACTACTATTACTCCACACATCGACCGCTATCCAGCATGCATCTAGTGTATTGAGTTCATACGAACAGAGTAACGCCTTAAGCAAGATGACATGATGTAGAGGAATAAACTCAAGCAATATGATGAAATCCCATCTTTTTATCCTCGATGACAATAATACAATACGTGCCTTGTTGCCCCTACTGTCACTGGGAAAGGACACCGCAATATTGAACCCAAAGCCAAGCACTTCCCCCATTGCAAGAACTATAGATCTAGTAGGCCAAACCAAACCGATAATTCGAAGAGAATTGCAAGGATATTATGAGCACACATAAAAAGTTCAGAGAAGAACCAAATATCTTTCGTAGATAACCTTGATCATAAACTCACAATTCATCAGATCTCGACAAACACACCGCAAAAAGAGATTACATCGAATAGATCTCCTCGAAGACCGAGGAGAACTCTGTATTGAGATCCAGAGAGAGAGAAGAATCCATCTAGATACTAGCTATGGACCCAAAGGTCTGAGGTAAACTACTCGCAACTCATGGTGAGGGCGATGATGATGATGATGAAGGCCTCCGTGATGGATCACCCTCCCGGAACAGGCTTCAAGATGGGATCTCCACGGGAACAGCATCTACGGCGATGGAATTAGGGTTTTCTCTCTGCGTATGGAGTTTCTAGTGTACGTAGGTATATATAGGAAGAAGGGGGACACCGGGGGCCACAGGGGCTGCCCTCGAAGCAGGGGGGCGCGCCATGGGAAGGGGGCGCCCCCCCACCATCGAGGGTGGCCCTTCTGTCTCCTAGCTTGGCCCCGAAGTCTATCATGCGTGATTTCCTCCAAAAATATCTCATGCGAAGGTTTCATTATGTTTGGACTCCGTTTGATATTCCTTTTCTGCAAAACCCTGAAATAGGCAAAAAAAACAGCAATCTGGACTGGGCCTTTGGGTTAGTAGGTTAGTCCCAAAAATGATATAAAAGTGAATGATAAGGCCCATTAAACATCCAAGACTTCATAAATAATAGCATGGAACAATAAAAAATTATAGATGCGTTGGAGACGTATCAAGCATCCCCAAGCTTAATTCCTGCTCGTCCTCGAGTAGGTAAATGATAAAGAAAGAATTTTTGATGTGGAATGCTAACCAATATAGTTTTTCAATGTAATACTCTTAATTGTGGCATGAATGTTGAGATCTGAAAGATTCTAGACAAAAGTCTATATTGACATAAGAAATGACTATACTTCAAGCAATACTAACAAAGCAATCATATCTTCTCAAAATACTATGGCTAAAGAAAGTTATCCCTACAAAATCATATAGTGTTGGCTATGCTCCCCTATTATCACACTAAATATTCATATCATGCACAACCCCGATTTCAGCCCAACATTTGTTTTCATGCTCTATATTTTCAAACTTTTCAACTTTCACGCAATACATAAGCGTGAGCCATGGACATAGCACTATGAGTGGAATAGAGGTGGTTGTGGAGAAGACAAAAAGAGGGAGATAGTCTCACATTGACTAGGCGTATCAACGGGCTATGGAGATGCCCATCAATAGATATCAATGTGAGTGAGTAGGGATTGCCATGCAACGGATGCACTAGAGCTAAATATGAATGAAAGCTCAACAAAGAAACTAGTGTGTGTGCATCCAACTTGCTTGCTCACGAAGACCTAGGGCATTTGAGGAAGCCCATCGTTGGAATATACAAGCCAAGTTCTATAACGAAAATTCCCACTAGTATATGAAAGTGACTAAGCATGAGACTCTCTACAATGAAGAACATGGTGCTACTTTGAAGCACAAGTGTGCAAAAAAGATAGTAGCAATTGTACTTTTTTCTTTTTTTTTCCTTTTTTGAGCCTTTCTTCTTTTCTTTGGCCTTTCTTTTTTCTTCTTTTTTTTTCTTTTTTTTCTCTTTTTTGGAGGGGCTTTATAGATTTAGCCTGTCCTCCCATGGGACAATGCTCTAAAAATGATGATAATCACACTTTCATTACAACATGATATTACAATTCGATACTACAACAACAAAGTATGACTCTATATGAATGCCTCCGGTGGTGTACCGGTATGTGCAATGTAACAAGAGTGACATGTATGATAAATTATGCATGGTGGCCTTGCCACAAATACGATATCAACTACATGATCATGCAATGGCAATATGACATTATGATGCGTGTCATATAAACGGAACGGTGGAAAGTTGCATGGCAATATATCTCGGAATGGCTATGGAAATGCCATGATAGGTAGTTATGGTGGCTGTTTTGAGGAACAATATGATGGCTGTTTTGAGGAAGGATATATAGTGGGTTTATGGCACCGACGAAAGTTGCGCGGTACAAGAGACGCTACCAATGGTGGAAGGGTGAGAGTGAGTATAATCCATGGACTCAACATTAGTCATAAGAACTCATAGACTTATTGCAAAAATCTACGAGTCATCAAAAAAAAGCAATCAACGCATGCCCCTAGGGGGGAGGTTGGTAGGAGTTAACCATCGCACGCCCCGGACCTCCACACAAAGGTTGACACTCTACAAATACCTCATGCTTTAACTTAGTCACATAATAGTTCACCATACGTGCATGCTACGGGAATCACTAACCTTAAGACAAGTATTTCTCACTTTCATAATCACTCCACTAGCATGACTCTAATATCACTATCCTCATGTCTCAAAACAATTATCAAGCATCCAACATCTATTTCTATTCAATGAACTTGGTGTGAAAATTTTACTACATTGACATTGGATGTTTATCATGTGAAGACTAGTTTCTTTATCCTAAACATTTTACCATGATGTTTTAATAGAGTCTCAAATAGATCTAAGTGAAGCATGAGAGTTCAGCAATTTCTACAAAATATTACCACCACCATGTTCTAAAAGATATAAGTGAAGCACTAGAGCAAAAACTATTCAACTCAAAAGATATAAGTGAAACACATAGAGTGTTCTAACTATTTCTAGGCCATATTTAACTCTCTCAAATAGGTGTGTCCAGCAAGGATGATTGTGGCAAACTAACAAGCAAAGACTCAAATTATACAAGATGCTCCAAGCAAAACACATAGCATGTTGCGAATAAAAATATAGCTCCAAGTATTGTTACCGATGGATGAAGACGAAAGAGGGGATGCCTTCCCGGGGCATCCCCAAGCTTAGGCTTTTGGATTATCTTGAATTTAGTTGGGGTTCCATGGGCATCCCCAAGCTTAGGCCTTTGGTACTCCTTGTTCCATAGTCGATCAAAGCAATACTCAAAACTTGAAAACTTCACAACACAAAACTTAGACAAAAATTCTCATGAGCTCCGTTAGTAAGAGAAAGCAAACCACCACTCAAAGGTACAGCAAGGAATTCATTCTTTGTTTATATTGGTGTTAAACCTACTGCACTCCAAGTTCTCTATGGTTCATATCCTCCAATATTACTCATAGATGCATCGGAATAAGCAAACAACACACGAAAAACAGAATCTGTCAAAAACAGAACAGTCTGTAGTATTCTGCTGGGTTCGCCTACTTCTGGAACTCCAACAAACTCAAACTAAATTGGTAAATTTTAGAAATTTGTCTACCAATCAGCAGAAAAAAGAATAAACTAAAAAGGACGCTCCAGTAAAATCTGAAGACTACTTTAGCGAGCGCTAACAATTCTGTTTTTCACAGCAATATCAAATAAACTTCACACAAGTCTTACCAAAGGTTCTACTTGGCACAAACACTAAACAAAACATGAAACCACATCTAATCATAGGCTAGATGCAATATTTATTCCCTAACAGCAACAAAAACAAAAAACAAAAAATTGGGTTGCCTCCCAACAAGCGCTATCATTTTACACTCCTAGCTAGGCACGATACAAGATAAATCTAGGTATTGCCATCCTTAGAAGGCAATTCTTTAATTATGCACTTGTAATTTTTGGGCCCTTCTTTGTCCCTATGAATAATCAAACTCTTGGGCAGGAAATCAAGAAATTCTAAGGTGTCAAAAGGATCTCTTGCAAAATTAAGAAAATTAGGATGAACACTTATGGATTTGAGATCCGCAAGTCTAGAAGTTTCACCCTTGTCTTTAGGGACATACATGAACGTAGATAATTTAGTGGAGGTATTTGGGGTGGTTTTTATAGAGGAAAGAGCGGAACCCACATTAGTGATAACATCCTCAAGCTTATTGATTCTAGTGGAATCCTGATCTAGCTTTTCTTTAACTATGGGTTCTTTTTCCTTAGATTTTTCAAAACAACTCCTACCTTAGATCCATATTGGGTAATTTCATTGTGGATTTTTCTATCCAAGTTCTCTAACAATTCTACCGTAGCAACTTTATTCTCAATAATTTCTAACCTTTGCATAACATGCTCCAAAGTTAAAACGGTCCCATTAACCATAAGAGGTGGTGAGCCAAATAATTCAGTCATAGCTTTATAAGAATCAATGGTGTGGCTACCCAAGAAATTTCCTCCGGTAACGGTATCTAAGATAAATCTATTCCATGGAGTTATGCCAATATAAAAATTGCGAAGAAGCACAGAAGTGGAAAGCTTCCGATTAGATCTATTTTGAGCATTGCAAATTCTATACCAGGCATCTTTTAAGTTTTCTTCCTCCCTTTGTTGAAAGTTGAGGACCTCACTCTCGGGAGTGGTGGTAATGATAGGTGTGCTAGACATGATGACAAGCAAGCAAGCGAACTCACACAAGAAAACAAGAAGCAAGCGAACGAGAAACACACGGCGGAAGAAGGGCGAATAAAACGGCAAAGGTGAAGTGAGGGCGGAAGAAAACGAGAGGCAAATAAATGTAAAGCAAAGGATAAGGGTTTGTGATAGGTACTTGGTATATGACTTTTGTGTAAGCCTCCCCGGCAACGGCACCAGAAATTCTTCTTGCTACCTTTTGAGCTTGCGTTGTATTCCCTCAAAGAGGAAAGGGAGATGCAGCACAGTAGCGTAAGTATTTCCCTCAGTTTTTGAGAACCAAGGTATCAATCCAGTAGGAGACCACGCGCCAGTCCCTCGCACCTCCACAAACAAATAAGAACTTCACAGCCAATGCGATAAGGGGTTGTCAATCCCTTTACTGTCACTTACGATAGTGAGATCTGATAGAGATGATAATTATATTTTTGGTATTTTTGATATAGAAACAGAAAGTAAAGAAAGCAAATAAACAACGGCAACAGAAATTGACGGGAAAGTAATATGGTGAAGATAGACCCGGGGGGCATAGTTTTCTCTAGTGGCTTCTCTCATCATAGCGGTATTCTACGTCGGGTAAACAAATTACTGTCGAGCAATTGATAGAAAAGCGAATAATTATGAGATTATCTAGGCATGATCATTGTATATAGGCATCACGTCCGAGACAAGTAGACCAAAACGATTCTGCATCTACTACTATTACTCCGCACATCGACCGCTATCCAGCATGCATCTAGTGTATTGAGTTCATACGAACAGAGTAACGCCTTAAGCAAGATGACATGATGTAGAGGGATAAACTCAAGAAATATGATGAAAACCCCATCTTTTTATCCTCAATGGCAACAATATAATACGTGCCATGCTGCCCCTATTGTCACTGGGAAAGGACACCGCAAGATTGAACCCAAAGCCAAGCACTTCTCCCATTGCGTGAATTATAGATCTAGTAGGCCAAACCAAACCGATAATTCGAAGAGACTTGCAAGGATATTATGAGCACACATAAAAAGTTCAGAGCAGAACCAAATATCTTTCGTAGATAACCTTTATCATAAACTCACAATTCATCGGATCTCAACAAACACACCGCAAAAAGAGATTACATCGAATAGATCTCCTCGAAGACCTAGGAGAACTTTGTATTCAGATCCAGAGAGAGAGAAGAAGCCATCTAGATACTAGCTATGGACCCGAAGGTTTGAGGTAAACTACTCGCAACTCATGGTGAGGGCGATGATGATGATGATGAAGGCCTCCGTGATGGATCCCCCTCCCGGAACAGGCTCCAAGATGGGATCTCCACGGGAACAGCAGCTACGGCGGTGGAATTAGGGTTTTCTCTCTGCGTATGGAGTTTCTGGGGTACGTAGGTATATATAGGAAGAAGGGGGGCACGGGGGGCCACAGGGGCTTCCCTCGAGGCAGGGGGGGCACGCCCTAGGAAGGGGGCGCGCCCCCCACCCTCGAGGGTGTCCCTTCTATCTCCTGGCTTGGCCCCGAAGTCTATCATGCGTGATTTCCTCCAAAAATATCTCCTGCGAAGGTTTCATTCCGTTTGGACTCCGTTTGATATTCCTTTTCTGCAAAACCCTGAAATAGGCAAAAAAACAGCAATCTGGACTAGGCCTTTGGGTTAGTAGGTTAGTCCCAAAAATGATATAAAGGTGAATGATAAGGCCCATTAAACATCCTAGACTTCATAAATAATAGCACGGAACAATAAAAAATTATAGATACGTTGGAGATGTATCACTCACTACGGTGTGTGAGTAATTCCATCGTAGGCTTGCTGGACGGTGATGGGTTGGATGAGATGTTTCATGTAATTGAGTTAGTTTTGTTAGGGGTAGATCCCTAGTATTCACTATGTTCTAAGATTGATGTTGCTTTGACTTTGCTATGTTTAATGCTTGTCACTAGAGCCCGAGTGTCATGATTTCAGATCTGAACCTATTATATTTTCATGTGTTCTTGATTCTATCTTGCAAGTTGTAGACACCTATTACGAGTTATGATCCACATACCCCAAGGTGACATTAATTGGGATTCTTTACGACAATTGCTGTAGTTTGAGGAGTTCATGTATTCACTAAGTGCTAATGCTTTCTTCAGGTTCTCTATTAAAGGGAGGCCTTAATATCCCTTAGTTTCCATTAGGACATCACTGCCACAGGAGGGTAAGATAAAAGATGTCATGCAAGTTCTTTTCCATAAGCACATATGACTATATATGGAATACTTTTCTACAATACATTGATGAATTGGAGCTAGTTATGTGTCACCCTAGGTTATAACTGCTATATGATGAATATTATATGATACCTATCATTACCGATCAATTGCCTACGAGTTCGTGTCATATTGACCCTTCCTTTGTTACTTTCATTACTACTACTTTCACCGTCACTACAAAACTTCTATTGTTACATTTGCCATCATTACGGTTACTTCCATATTACTTTGCTACTAAATACTTTGTTGCATATATTAAGTCTTTCAGGTGTGTTTGAATTGAAAACTCAGCTGCTAATACTTGAGAATATTCTTTGGCTCCCCTTGTGTTGAATCAATAAATTTGGGTTGAATACTCTACCCTCGAAAACTATTGCAATCCCCTATAATTGTATGTTATAAAGACCCTTTTCTAGCACCGTTGCAGGGTAGCATAGCTCTATTCCTTGAGTTACTTGAGATTTATATCTGTTGATCACTATGAAGAATCTAAATGATGATAGAACCAAGATCATTCCCTCTAGAACGAGGGGAGGTAAGGAACTGCCATCCAGCTCTGCACTTGATTCACATCTGTTTTGAGTAAGCTTGCAACCCCTACACCTGCTATTGATTCTGATATGTCGCATGTTATTGATGATTCCACTTCTACTATGAATGATGCTTATGATGCTACTACTTTGCTTGATAAAACTATGCTACTGGGTGAATTACTTGATAAACATCTTGCTAGAGTAAGAAATACTAAATATACTAAAGATGATGCTATTTCTGAAACTGATAAAATTATTGAAACTGGAAACATTGAAACACCTGTTAGACCAAGCTCTCCTAGATATGAATTGCCCGTTATGACTAAGGGGTATGTTATGGAAGGAGAGGTTGCTCGAGATTTTCTTGCTTGTAAGGATAGGAATGATCTTAAGAAATTATTATGCAAGTGGAAAGAATTTTTAATGCTAGAATACAATATGATCCTCAGTTTGCTACTTCACGTATCCGTGTTACTGATAATGATTATGAGTTCTCTGTCAATCCTGAGTTAATAACTTTGGCTAAATCTGATCCTTTCCATGATTATGAATCAAAAACTATTGTGGCACATCTTACTAAATTAAATGATATAGACACCCTATTTGCTCGAGAGGAAAAAATTCACTATTACTATATTCTTAAGTTCTTTCCTTTTTCATTAAAGGTTGATGCTAACTTATGGTTTAATTCTCTTGCTCCTGGTTGTGTGCGTAGTCCCCAGGATATGATTTACTACTTCTTTGCAAAATATTTTCCTGCTCATAAGAAACAAGCTGCCTTACAGGAAATATTTAACTTTGTGCAAATTGAAGAAGAGAGTCTCCCACAAGCTTGGGGTAGGATTCTCCAATTACTTACTGCTTTCCCTGATCATCCTCTCAAGAAAAATGAAATACTTGATATCATTTATAATGGACTAACCGATGCTTCTAAGGACCACCTAGATAGTTGTGCTGGTTGTGTTTTCAAGGAACAAACTGTTGAGCAAGCTTAAAAACTATTGAATAATATATTGAGCAATGATAATGATTAGACTCTTCCCGAACCACCTCTGAAGCCAACTCCAAAGAAAAGAGGTATTCTATTTCTCAGTCTTGAAGATATGCAAGAGGCAAAGAAATCTATGAAGGAAAAAGTTATTAAAGCTGAAGATGTTAAGAATTTACCACCTATTGAAAAAAATACATGGTATTGATAACCCAACATAGGTAGTAGAGGTAATTCTCTCTATAGATTTGATGAAGATGATATTCCTCGTAATAAGTCTGCTAGTCAATGCTTGGATGAATTTGATAATTTTATTGTTAAACAAGAAAACTTCAATGCTTATTTTAGTAGACAATTGAAATGTAATGCTTATACGCTCGAACGCTTGGGTGATTATATGAGTAGAACTTTTAATGATCTTAAGCTCATTAGTAAACATGCTTCCATAGTAAAAACTCAGGTAGAACAAGTACTTAAAGCACAAGATGATTTGCTTAATGAGTTGAATAGTAAGAAAAATGATAATGTTGTTAGGGTTGAGACTAGTGGTGGTAAAATGACTCAGGAACCTTTGTATCCTGAGGGCCATCCGACGTGAGTTGAGCAAGTTTCTCAGAGAATTAATACTGATAAACCCAGTGCTAGTAATAAAAAGAAAAAGAAAACTGATAGGACTTTGCATGCTTCTAGTGAACCAGTTATAGACACACCTGAGAATCCAATGACATTTCTATTTCTGATGCTCAGATACAATCTGGTGATGAACATGAACCTAGTGATAATGTTAATAATGATGTTCATGCTAATACTCAACCTAGTAATGATAATGACATAGAGATTGAACCTGTTATTGATCTAGATAACCCACAATCAAAGAATCACCGTTATGATAAGAGAGACATCATTGCTAGGAAACATGGTAAATAAAGAGAACCATGGGTTCAGAAGACCATGCCCTTTCCTCTTAAACCAGCAACCAAGAAAAAAGGATGATGAGGAATTTGAACGCTTTTGTGAGATGATTAGACTTATATTTTTTCTTATGTGTTTGACTGATATGCTGAAAATGCCTCCTTATGCCAATTATATGAAAGAAATTGTTACTAATAAAAGAAATATTTCGGAAGCTGAAATTTCCACCATGCTTGCTAACTATACATTTAAGGGTGGAATAGAAAAGAAACTAGGAGATCCAGGAATACCCACTATACCATGCTCTATTAAAAGAAACTATGTTAAAAACTGCTTTGTGTGATCTTGGAGCCGGTGTTAGTGTTATGACTTTCTCTTTATATCACAGACATTTATTTGAATAAGTTGACACCTATTGAAATCTCTTTGCAAATGACCGATAAATCAACTGCTATACCCATCGGTATTTGTGAGGATGTGCCTGTGGTAGTTGCAAACGTTACTATCTTAACGGACTTTGTTATTCTTGATATTCCCGAGGACAACAGTATGTCGATTATCCTTGGTAGACCCTTTTTGAATACTGTAGGGACTGTTATTGGTTGCAACAAGGGCAATGTCACTTTTTATCTCAATGGTAATGAGCATACGGTACACTTTCCGAAGAAACAACCTCAAGTTAATAGCATCAAATATATTGGAAAAAAATCAACTATTGCTATTGGAAGTTTTGAATTCCCCATTCCTACTGTCAAAAATAAATATGATATTCTTATTGTTGGGGAAATGCATATCCCCATTGAGGTAACCTAGTGCTATTCGAAAATTCTCCGGTTTTATGTTATTCAAAGAGGTTTGTTAATAAGACTTGATCAACCTTGTTAACAGATTCCTTTTGGTGAGCATGAGACGGATGAATTTAGAAAGCACAACTTTCTGTACCCACTTTCTACTTCCTGTAATTTAGATTAAATAAAGCAAAAATAGTATTATCCGTCTATTTTCAGAATTATCCGTGCAATAAAAAATGTGCGGAAAATATAAGTTCTCCAAATGCCCTGAAAATTTAGTATGTTTTTTCATAGATTATTTTAGAATTTCTAGCACTTAGAATGCACCAAGGGTCTGCACCAGGTGACCACAAGGGTGGAGGGCGCGCCCTACCCCCCCTGGGCGCACCCCTGTACCTTGTGGGTCCCACATAGGCCCCCTCCACTTATTCCAGCACCCATCCACTTTGTCTTCCTCCAGAAAAAATCATCCCACTGCTTAATACTGTGTTCTAGCTTGTCTTGCTGCCATTTTCGATCTCCTTGCTAAAATCATCATTCGCAAAACTGTTTTGGGGGATTCTTCTTCGGTATATGACTCCTCCAATGGTCCAATTAGTTTTTGTTCTAGTGCTTTATTTATTGCAAAATTTTGCTGCTGTGGTGACCTTGTTCTTGAGCTTGCATGTCAAATTTATATGGTCCAAAGTAGTTTTGATGCATGATCTAGCCCCTAGGAACTTGTAGGATTAGCTGCTATAAAATTTATTGAGTTTGGCTCACTTTCATTTTGAGTCACTAAAAATTTCAGAATTTTCCAGAGGAGAAACTGATGAGGAGATTGTTGAGAGGCTCTTCGAGCCAGGGTTCGAAGGAAAATGAGAAGAACAAGGCCAAGTACAACCTTCCTCGCACCGTGAAGGTTCGACTGTGTGAATGGCCAAGTGATGCGTTCTTGAGGACAGCCAAAATTTATGAAGATTTTTTTTATTTGGCGAAGAATGCAGGCATCACCGACTTCCTCCATGATAAGTGTGATCAGTACCACTTAGTAACTAATACATTCCTGCAAAACTTTTAGTTTCATGCTAGCAAATCACCACCCTCGGTAGAATTTGATTTATATGACGGCCATAAGGAGATGACGCTTTATGACTTTTGTGAGGTTTGTAAATTACCTTTTTAGGGTAGCGTCGGTGAACCACGTCTTGGAGATGTGGAAGATTTTATTTATGAAGTTACCATAGGGGAAAGGAGAAAGGTGTCGGAAGTGAGAGTGGCTAGCTTACATTTCCCTCTTTTATGCTACAACTCATTATTCACGGGAGATGTTTAATTGGTCGAGGGGAGAGTGGAGGTCTTAGGGCTCCTGATGTTGCCGTTTTTTGCCATGCTTTACTTCATGATATAACTTTTAGTTCGGGTGCTATGGTTGCTTGATGGTGGAGTTTAAACCGTTCGAAGGATCCTATTTTTGGAGATATCTATGCCTCCCGCCTTGGTAAATGCTTTGAGATACCCGTTAGGCATGATGAGGTAGGAGAGATAAAATTACCCACTTTATACTTAGACTATGACAGTATGGTAGCACATGATTTTATTGACGATGACAAGGACAAGAGACTCATTTATAACATGGTATTCAGCCAGAAGACTCATCAGACTATTACTTTGCCTGCACCTTCCTTGTTCGATATTCATTCAGGGAGGTACACTATTTGGCCCGAGGACATCTACAGATTTTGGGGTCTTCCAGAACCTCCAATAATTGAGCCAGCACCAGTACTTGATCCATATCAGGAGCTTGTCTTTCAGTGGGAGCCACAGGAGCTCGCCAACCAGTGGAACCCCTAGGATCCACCTCAGTACCCAGGAGAGGGCTACTTTGAGCCGTGGCCTTAGACCAACTTAGCCAAAAGCCTAAGCTTGGGGGAGTACGTATTTCTCACCGATCTTACATTCATGTTCACACATTCATTCCAGTTGTCGGTGTTCATACTTTTTCATTGTAGCATCCTTATTAGTTTATTTTTCTCCCTTTCTTATTGTGTGTTTGAAAAACTTTTGAAAACACAAAAATATTTATCGTTTTTTTCTTCTTTTCGTCCTTGCTTGTTATTCTAGTAGTTTGTAGTATTAAAAATAAATTCCAAAAAGATTTCTCATTCTTCTTTTGTTTGTTTGGAGCTTTCCAATGTAAGTAGTTTTTCTCGTTCTTGTTTCACTTTCTTCAAAAAAACAAAAACTCCAAAAATTTCAGTGTGTTTCTTCAAAATTATTTTTTCTTTTTATTTGGGGTCGAGAGGAGAAGTCCACGATGTCAATGTTGAGTGGCTCTCCTCTGCGTTATTGATGATCTAAGAAAGAGCTCATATTACCTTTTCTTCTCCTTGAGATAAATGTTTGTAGATTCCAGCTTAGTCCAATGTAGCGCATTTTAATTATTATCCACACCATTCGGTCGGGCATGTGCAATGCAGTAATGACGATGTATGATTAAACGATTGAGATGGAGAAAAGCTGGTATGAACTTGACCTATTTTGTTTTTGTAAATATGATTAGCTAGTCGTTCTTGATTCAGCCTATTATGAATGAGACATGTTTGCAATGACAATTAGAGATTATAGTTACTCAAGCCATGCTTAATCAACTAGGAGTTTATAATGGTTTACTTTGCGTGCCAACATGCTATTGAAATAGTTGCGATCTAGTATGATAGGATGGTATCCTCCTTTAAGTGATTCAAGTGGCTTGAGTTGGCAAATGTTCACGCATGTAGTTGAAACAAAATCAACATAGCCTCCATGATATTTATGTTCATAGTGATTTATATCCTACTCATGCTTGCACTCAATGTTGGTTAATGTCAAAGCATGTTTACGACTGTTGTCGCTCTCTAGTTGGTCTCTTCCCAGTCTCTTTCTAGCCATCACCTGTACGAAGCGGGAATACTGCTTGTGCATCCACTTCCATAAACCCAAAGTTGTTCCATATGAGTCCACCGTACCTACCTATATGCGGTATTTACCTGTCATTCCAAGTAATTTTCATGTGCCAAACTCTAAACCTTCAAATAAAATTCTGTTTTGTATTCCCAAATCGCTCATGTACTGACTAGGGGTTGTAGTTATCTTCCATGCTAGGTGGGTTATTCTCACGATAAGTGGACTCCGCTTGTCATTCACGAGAAAAGGCATGGTAATCGAGATACCTAGTTCCATTCTCAAAATCAAATCAAAGTATTGTCGGGGGAAACTGTCCGCCACGAACACCTATGGGACCGGAGCCCCTTGTCTGTGCGGCACGAGGGCGGAGGGAGCACGAAGAGCAGATCGAAGCAGACGCGCGGGCAGTTTTACCCAGGTTCGGGCCGCACGGATGCGTAACACCCTACTCCTGCTTGGTTGTGTATTGAGTTGAGCGCTCGGGAGCTTGAAGAAGCAGCTACACCGTGCGTGAGAGTAATCTAGGTTTCGAACCCCCTCCACGTTGTGCATGGGCCTCCTTTTATAGTGCAAAGGGGTCACCGACAGGTGTCAACGTAGGAGAAAGGGGTAAAAATGTAAAAGAGGTGGTAGTTGTAACAGTGCGGGAACAGTGGAGCTACAGTACAGAACAGTGGTCTATACCTACTTTAACAGTGGGGGACAAGGGCATTTAATGCCCGTCGCCGTCGACCCCAAAAGTTCCCGCCTTAGCGTCTCCGTCCGCCACGGCGACGGATTTATCGCCGCGGTGTGCCACCGTGTACCCCAGGCTGCACAGCCATCCGCCACGCGTCCCTGGTTAGACCTCAGGGCGACGCGTGGGCCGATGAGCTGGAGCGCGGGCACACAGCGTGGCCTTCCCGGCAAGCGCCTTGCCGGGGCCTTGATCTTGCCGGGCCCGGGAACTTGCCGCTCCCCGGGCCCCTTGCCGGGGCGCGCATAGCGCCGAGGCAACGCCTTCTAATCTTCCTGGCAAGCTCCTCTTGCCAGGGTCTTGTGTTAGTGGAACAGCCTTGAGCCTGGTACGGCCTTCCCGGCAAGCTCCTCTTGCCGGGGTCTCGATCTTCTGTTTTGTATACTTTGCTTTTGAATGGTTTAATAGGAGGCAGGGAGGTCTCCGGCGAGCACGCAGTAAACCTTGCCGCGGGAAGCTGCAACTGCCCGTGCACAAGTTGGGGTACTAGGGTACCCCTACCTTAGTACACCGACAGGAGCCCCCGGGCCTGGGCCACACACGGTGCCGAGCGCTGTTGGGCCAGGCCCAAAACAGTGCACGGGCACCCGCGGCCCGCGGCGCGCCGAATCCACTTCCATATCCGCCGCACCCCACGGTAACGGCACGCGTCGATTGCGGCGCCGTGGGATGGGACGTGCCCACGATCTCTTAATGGAAAGGGGAAAACGCCCCCCACTCCCCCATAAAAGCAGAGGCAGCGGGTGCGGTTCCCCTCCCTGTGCTCTCATTACGTCGTCTTCTTCCTGCAAAAAGATTCCTTCTTGCGCTCCGCCTCCACAGCTCCGCCGCCGCCTAGCTCTTCGTCCTCTTCCTTCCGCCGCGTCCGCCATGGCCCCAAAGAGCGACAAGGGGAAAGCGGAGAAGTCCAAGAAGGAGAAATCCGAGCAAGCAGCCAAGCTCATCGCTTACCGGAAGCGGAACGTCGTCTTCTCGCCGAAGCTCGGTGTGGAAGAACTCTGGAACAAGTACTACTTGTTCTGGTCCAAGGGCACTGATGCGCATCCCCGCACCCGAGCATACCCGGCCGCCGCCAAGGACCACTATCCCGGCGGGTATTACTTCTTTGCTCCCTTTTTCCACTGTGGTCTCTGCCCTCCATTTTCGAACTTCTTCTGTGATATCATGAATACGTATGGCTTCCATCTGCTTGATTTCACCCCCAACGCCATCCTCACCATGGCCGTTTTCGCACATATGTGCGAAAACTTCATAGGAGTCCACCCCAACGTAGCCCTCTTTAGACACTTTTTCACCCCTAGAGCCGAGGCAGACGCCCCCCTCTCCGGATGTATTTCTTGGGTCTTCCGTCTCGGGAAGAAGGGGTCGTACTTGCCGGGGGAGCTCCGCGGCAAGTGGGAGGAATGGCGAGCTGAGTGGTGCTGGATTGTAGAGGACCAGCCGCAAGCCTTTACTGCGCCGCGCACAACGCCTATCGCGCGCGGCAGAGATTGGAGCGAACTAGACTCCGACGACGTCAAGCTCGACATCGCTCTCGTCCGGATCCTCCGTCTTCGGCTGGCCCGGCTGTCAGTCGCCGAGGTGGGCGCAGATTTCCTCCGCCGGCGCATCGCCCCTCTCCAAGACCGGAAGAGGCCGGCTTGGTTGTACGGCGGCCCGGCAGACATCATGCGGCTGCGCCCTGGACTTAATTTTAACTTCACCACTCTGGAGCTGCGCGGGATGGTACGAGAGCTCTTCAAGTACGACCCGGCGCACCCCGAGTGGTTCAGGACTCCCCGGGAAGTGGTGCCGCTCTGCAACAACGCCGCGAGGGACCGAATCCTTGCCATGATGCCGATGTGCGACTCACATGGCTTGGACCGGTCGTGGATCGCCCCGAAGCCAATCGACGTCCTCAACTTCTACGACAACCTCGTCGAGGTGGCGAGTAACAAGGAGGACCTCAAGCTGCATACGCGGGACACCACCGAGCAGGAAATCGCTTACATTGCTTCTCGGGCTGAGGAGGCCGCCGCAGCCGCGGCGGCAGGAGTCTTCGGGTTCTCGCCGGAGGAGGCGGAGGCCGAGGAGGCGTCCACCCAGGCGGAAGAGGCGGAGATCCGTCGGTTGCTGAACCTCCCGCCCGACGCGCTCGCCGGGGTCCCCTCGTTGAGGCACTCCGGGATCCATGGGATCGCGACGGAGGCCGCGGCAAGGGAGGGAACCGCCGGAGGAAGCAGAGGCGTCGCGAGGGGCGGAGGCGCCAAGGGGAAGAGGGCCGCATCGCTGGATGCCGGGCCCAGCGAGCCGGCCGAGGCAGAGGAGGAGGAGGAGGAGGCCGAAGACTCCGGCGGATCTACAGAGTTGTACGCCGACGACCTCTCCTCGTCGGAGAGCTCCCCGCCCCCGGCAAGCCCGAAGGAGTCCCCGGCAAAGCGTCTCCGCAAGGCGGCGACGGGGGAAAGGGCACAGGCGCCCCGGCAACAGCCACCTCGGCGGGCGGCTCCCCGGGGGAGTCAAGCCGCGCCAAGGCCGTCCGGCGCACCAGCCGCAGCAGAGGCGGGCCGGGCGCGGACCACGACGGAGGCGCCCCGCAGGCCGGCAGCGAGCCGGCAGGGGTCTTCTCGGAGCGGAGCAGCGGCTCCGCCCGCCCCCCAGGCGCCGGCAGCTACAGGGGCTGGGTCTTCGCAGCCCCCAGCCCCGGCGAGCACCAAGCGCGCGAGGGAGTCTTCGCCTCCCGCTCCTCGCGTCGACGCGCCCACGGTGGAGTATGACTTCTCCGCCCTGAGCGAGGACGACGAGGAGGACCAGGAGTAAGGATCCGAGATTCTTCATTTTCTTAATTTTTGTCTTGAGCTTCTGTTGACGCTAACTCTGTCTTCTGTTCTGGTTTCAGGACCCTGGCCCATCGTGCCGCGAAGAAGGCCAAGGCGCCCGAGGCTGAGGTCGCGGAGGACTCGGCGGCGGCGGCAACAGAGGGCGCGCCGGAGCCGAGCCTGCCGGACTCTGGCGCTGCTCCGATGAGCAGCCCCCAGCGCAGCCCGCAGCGCAGCCCCCAGCGTAAGTCTGGGGTTCTTTCTTTTTGCTTGTCGGGGTACGTCTGAGGCTTTTGACTTTATCTTCATATTTTGACATCTCTTGTCTTGCTCCGTGCAGAGGAGGAGCCGCAGCGGGAAGAGCGCCCGGAGACCACCGCCGAGGAGCTGCAGGCACCGCCCTCCCCGCCAAGGCAGGACTCTCCGGCAAGGGAGAGCGCTCCGTCAAGGGCGGGTACTCCGCCAAGGCAGAGTACCCCGCCAAGGACGAACAGCCCGGCAAGGGCGGCCACCCCGCCAAGGCCAAGTTCCCCGGCGAGGACGACTGCTCCGACGAGGTCGAGCTCCCCGGCGAGGGAGCCCGTCGCTGAGGACGCCCGCCAAGGTAACCTTTGTAACTTGTCTTCTTGGCTTGTCTTTTTTGGATATTTGCTTGTGTCTTGAGTTTCTTTGTCTTCTTCTTCTTCTTAGATCTTCCTCCTCCTGCGCCTATGGAGACGGAGGTAATCATCCTCGAGGAGGAGGACGCGCAGGGCGGCGGCGGCGACGCTCCAGTCGTCGAGGAGGTGGGCGGGGCCGCCGAGCCGGCCGCGCAAGAGACCGCCCCGGCTGCGGACGCAGCGGCCGGGGAGGGAGACGGTGGCCGCACCGCCGACCCGGAGGTGGCGGGAGCATCGGATGCTGCGCCGGCCACCGGTCCCTCCGCCGGCGAGGAGCAAAGGTTTTATCTCGAGGCCCCCAATGGCGTCTTCATCCAGATGCCGTGGGGGTCCTCGTCGCGAGCTCCTGCGGAGGGCGAGGCGTTCGACGGAGAGGTCCTCGCCTCCGCAGGCCTGAAGATAGTCCAGGCGCCCGGGGGAGGTGAGGGGCCCGAGGAGGAGCGATTGCTTCATCAGCTCCTGGCCCTTTATCGGGCCAGGCAAGCAAAGCTCGCTTCCCGGGAGGCTCTTGCCGCCAAGGCTGCGGCAGAGATGGAGAAGCGCGCGGCGGAGCTCAGCGCCGCCAACCAGGCTGCCCTCCGCCAGGTGGCAGAGGAGCGAGAGCGTCTCGCCGGCGAGTACCAAGAGTGGGTACTTGAGAGGGCCGAAGCCGACGAACAGCAGCGCCTCGCCGGGGTGGAGATGTCCCGGCGAGAGGGAGAGCTCGCGCAGCGGAAGGTGGATCTGGATTCTCATGAAGAAGACCTTGCCGCTCGCGAGGCTGCCCTTGGCGGGGAGCTGAAAGAGGCGAGGGCCGCCGCGGCTGCCGCGGAGGACGCCAAGAAAGAGCTCGCCGCCAAGGTTGAACAACTGGAGAAGGCGATGAAGGTGAGCGCCGAGAAGGTTGCCGCGCTCATCCTGGAGCGCGAGAAGGATGCTCACACCAACTCAGAGCTCCAGGTGAGTTTGTCCCAGAGGGGTGACGAGCTGAAGGCCGCCAAGGATTCCATTGAAGACTTGGAGCTGAAGGTCACCACCCTGAAGGAGTCGCTTGATGCTGCCCGGGCCCAGGAGACCAAGCTGAAAGATGAGCTCCGCAAGGAGCGAACTTTGATGGAGAGCGTCAACAAGGCCTCCGAGCTCTTCCGGCAGACTATCGAGGTGTGGACCGAAGAGCTGGTTTCTTCTGCGTCCAACATTGACCAGGAGTTGCTTGCTTTGAAGGTCGAACATCTTATCTACTCGCCGGATCCAGATCTCCCGCACAGCGCCAAGCTCAGCCTCTTCTTCAGAGGCGTCGCTCCAGCTCTTGCAGGTCTCCGGAACCGCATCCCCGCGCAGCTGGCCGAGGAGTCGCGCCGTCTCTGCGCGGGAACTCTGGAGCGGGTCTTGACGAAGATCGTGTACCGCAACCCGGGGATTAATCTCACAAACGTTCTTCGCACCCTGCCGGCAGACGCAGACACGGAGGCCCTGAAGGAGCAGGTCGGCCACATCATCGCCAAGGTAGCAAGGCTTGGCAGGAAGGAAGGCGACCGCGTAGACTAGGGCCCCATTTATCTTTATCTTTTCGTTGCTGCACATTATGTTATGAACTCATTAGTCCATTGCGACAAGTTATCCTTGTAAGATATTTGCTTTACTTCAATCAATCAGTGCAATGTTATCTTCCTTGTTCCAATCTTTGGCTTTGTATGTTTTTCACCCTACGCTCCCGGGGAGCTTGCCGGCAAGGGGCCCTTGCCGCGAGCGCTGAGTGCTGGACTCTGAGCAGCCTGCTGGCCAAGGTCCTCGCCGGCAAGCAACCTTACCGCAGCAGGTCGCAACGCACTTAGCTTGCTGAGTGTACTCGGAAACGAGGCAAGGGCGCGACACTTGTCGCAGCTCACTTAAATCGTTGAGTGGACTCGAGAACAAGATAAGGGTGCGGCAAGCTACGGGTAGGTTCCTCCGCGCACAGGTTTTTCATACAAAGTGTGATCGTTCAAGGAAGACAACCAAAATTTAAAATTTGAACTGGTCAAATTCTAACAACTTATCTTTCATATGCTGCTTGCTTATGTTGTTTGCTTTCATATGCTGCTTGCTTATGTTGTTTGCTTTCATATGCTGCTTGCTTATGTTGTTTGCTTTCCGGTAAGGCTCTTCTTACTTGAACGGCACTTAGTTCCTCCTCCATCTCCTTCCCCCCCGGCAAACTTGTGCGCGAGGAACGTTCCTTCTGCTTAAGAGAAAAGGAAAAGGAGAGGGAAACAAGAATATTGCCTTTCGGCGTAATAGTGCTTACCGAATGTCTAAGTGTTGCATCAAATGCCAAACAAAACATGCAAATAGCAAAGAGAAGCATGCAAAAGGCAATCGATGCGAAAACACGAAACTTTACTGATGCACGGGGTCTGCGCCCGGCTTTGTACAAAGGGTTACATGCAACAGCGGCAAAGCTTGTACAAAAGGTGGTTGCCGGAGCGGATCACGGCAACCGCGCCTTAGGGGTGAAACTTGCGAAGATGCTCTATGTTCCAGGAGTTGCTCACCGGTAAGCCTTCTTCGGTCTCGAGGCGGACAGCGCCGGGCCTCGTAACTTGTCTCACCCGATAAGGGCCTTCCCACTTCGGCGTCAACTTGTTGGAATTCTTGGCGGACTGAACACGCCGAAGAACAAGGTCGCCTTCCTCGAGACTCCTGGCCTTGACTTTGCGGCTATGGTAGCGGCGCAAAGCTTGCTGGTATCGAGTAGCTCGTACAGCAGCCTGGAGACGTCCCTCCTCAAGGAGCAATGCGTCATCTTGCCGCAGTTGCTCTTGCTCGAGCTCATCATAAGCGAGCACTCGAGGAGATCCGTATACGAGTTCCGTGGGGAGAACTGCTTCTGCTCCATAGACTAGAGCAAAAGGCGTCTGCCCGGTGGCTCGATTTGGTGTCGTCCTGATTGACCAAAGAGCCGCCGGAAGCTCCTCTATCCAATTCCTTCCGCACTTGCGCAGCCTGTCAAAGGTCCTTGTCTTGAGTCCGCGCAGCACTTCAGCATTTGCCCTCTCCGCTTGGCCGTTGCTCCTCGGGTGGGCAACAGAAGCGAAACAGACCTTGGCGCCAAGGTCTTGGACGTACTGCATGAAGGTGCGACTAGTGAATTGCGTACCGTTGTCGGTGATGATCCTGTTAGGGATCCCGAAACGGCAAACAATCGACCTGAAGAACCTGACCGCTGACTGTGCTGTCACCTTCCTCACTGGCTCCACTTCTGGCCACTTTGTGAACTTGTCGATTGCAACGTACAAGTACTCAAAGCCCCCGACAGCGCGAGGGAAAGGGCCGAGGATATCGAGCCCCCAGACTGAGAAGGGCCATGACAAAGGGATTGTTTGGAGAGCTTGAGCTGGCTGATGAATTTGCTTTGCATGGAACTGGCACGCTTCACACTTGGTTACTAGTGCAGTTGCATCTTGGAGGGCTTCTTGCCAAAAGAACCCTTGCCGGAAAGCTTTCCCGGCAAGTGCCCTTGCGCCAATGTGGTGGCCGCATATGCCTCCGTGTATTTCCATCAACAGCTTCTGTCCATCTTCTCTGGAGATGCATTTCAACCTGACACCGTTGAGTCTTCTTCTGTACAGCTCGTTATCCACAAACTGATACATACTTGACTGCCTGGTTATCTTCTCTATCTCTTGAGGGTCGTCGGGAAGTTCTCCAGTTTGCAGAAAACGGACGATCTGCTGTGCCCATGCCGGAGCCCGGGGCTCGACGGTAAGGACTAAAGGCTCGAGGGCCGCCGCGGGAACCTCAGCTTCTACGGCAAAGACCTCTGGTCCTGTCGGAGCTGACTGTCCCCCGGCAAGCTCGCCGGGGCGAGGCTTGTCGGGAACACTTGCTTCAACTGTACAAGCCCGAGGGCTCGCAGGAGCAAACTGTTCCTCAGCGTTGTTGTTGATCTTGGGGACTTTGGCGGCGGGCTCAGGAAGATCCGCCGGCAAGTAGTCGCCGGAGACCAACTTTCTCTTCTTGGACTGTCCAATTGATGGTGTAACTGATGGCTGAGTTAGCTTGAGCAAAAAGGTCCCTGGTTCCACAGGTAACTTCATTGCGGCGCACTTTGAAAGGCCATCTGCAATCTCATTTTGGGCTCTTGGGACGTGCTCCATCTGCAAACCTTCAAAGTGCTCTTCAAGCTTTCTCACTTCATCGACATAAGCTTCCATCAAAGGGCTCTGATAGCTCTTGTTAACTTGTCGGACCACCAACTGAGAATCGCCCCGCACAATCAGCTTCCTGATCCCAAGTTCGGCCGCAATCCTGAGGCCGGCAAGCAAGCCTTCATATTCTGCAGTGTTGTTTGTCGCTTGCTCCCTGGGAAAGTGCATCTGGATAACATATTTGAGGTGCTCTCCGGTGGGCGCGATGAGTACCACGCCGGCACCGGCGCCTTGCAGCGAGAAGGCACCGTCAAAATACATTACCCATTCACTTGTCGCTTCTTGCACGGGTACGCTCGTTTCTTGAACTTCTTCTTCTGGCGTTGGGGTCCACTCAGCGATGAATTCTGCCAAAGCTCGGCTCTGTATGGTTGAAGTACTTTCAAACTTGAGTCCGAAGCTTGACAGTTCCAGTGCCCACTCGACGATCCTGCCTGTTGCCTCTGGATTGTGTAATATCCTCTTCAACGGAAAGCGAGTGACCACTGTTATCTCATGGGCTTGGAAGTAGTGGCGCAGCTTTCTTGAGGCCATGAGGAGGCCGAAAAGCAATTTTTGCACACCAGAGTACCTTGATCTAGCTCCCTGGAGAAGGGAACTTACAAAATACACTGGGCGTTGCACCATCTTCTTCCGCACCTCTCCTTGTTCCTACGCAGAGTCTTCCTTGTCGGGGCCAGAGCTTGTCGGGACAGTCCCCTGCTTGTCGCTAGATTCGCTTGCCGGTGACGCTGACTCCTCGTCGGACTCCCTCTCCGCTACTAACGCAGCACTAACCACCTGGTTGGTTGCCGCTAAGTATAGCAACAACTTTTCCTGTGGTTTAGGTGCGACAAGTATAGGAGTGGAGGACAGGTACCGTTTCAAATCCTGCAACGCCGCCTCCGCTTCCGGAGTCCACTTCATGGGACCTGCCTTCTTCAAGATTTTGAAGAAAGGTAGGGCGCGTTCTGCGGATTTTGAAATGAACCTACTGAGGGCAGCAACGCAACCTGCAAGCCTTCTGACATCCTTGACGCGCTTCGGGGCTTCTATCTGCTCGATGGCTTTGATCTTGTCGGGGTTGGCCTCAATCCCCCTCTGTGATACAAAGAACCCGAGAAGCTTGCCGGAGGGAACTCCAAAGACGCACTTCTCGGGGTTCAGCTTGAGTTGTATCCTGCGCAGGTTCTGAAACGTTTCTTCCAAGTCTTGAATCAGTGTTTCTTTGCTCTTGCTCTTCACCACGATATCATCCATGTAGGCTTCTACATTCCTGTGGATCTGTGGCTCAAAAGCAGTGTACACTACCCTTGCAAAAGTTGAGCCTGCATTCTTCAGTCCAAATGGCATGCGGATAAAGCAATAGGTGCCACATGGAGTGATAAATGCAGTCTTCTCTTCATCTTCCTTAGCCATGAAAATCTGGTGATAGCCTGAGTATGCATCAAGAAAACAGAGTAGCTCACATCCGGTAGTGGAGTCAACGATCTGGTCAATGCGCGGCAAAGGGAAGGGATCCTTGGGACATGCTTTATTGACATCAGTGAAGTCTATACACAGTCTCCACTTCCCGTTGGCTTTGCGCACGACGACTGGGTTTGCCAACCACGTCGGATGGATCACACCTCTAACTAGGCCTGCTGCCTCTAGTTTCTTGATCTCCTCATTGATGAACTCTTGGCGCTCCACGGCTTGCTTCCTCACTTTTTGCTTGATGGGCCGCGCATGAGGACAGACAGCAAGCTTGTGCTCAATCACCTTCCTGGGAACACCGGGGATGTCAGATGGTTGCCAAGCAAACACATCGACATTCGCCCGCAGGAAGGCGACGAGCGCGCTTTCCTATTTGCTGTCAAGGGTGGCACTGATGGTGAAGGTACCACCAGTGCCATCCTCCTTCGCGGACACCTTCTTGGTTGCCGGTGGAGCAGCCATTCCTTTCTTGCTCTTGCCGGTGGAGCTCGATGGAACGTCCTCGACGGCAGCGCAGCACTCCGAAGAGGTGCGGTTGCCGGAGTGGGTCCCAGAGCATTTGCCGGACTTGGTCTTGGTCTTCTTCCCCCCGGGAGCTTCAGCGGCAAGAGTATCCTTCTCGGCCGCAGCTGCCGCGTCCCGGTAAATCTTGTCGGCGCAAATAAGCGCATCTTTCTTGTCGCTGTGGACAGTGATGATGCTTATCGGCCCCGGCATCTTCAGCACGTTGTAGGCATAGTGGGAAGCTGCCATGAACTTGGCGAGGGCGGGACGGCCGAGTATTCCATTGTAGGGCAACGGAATATCAGCTACGTCAAAGGTGATGCGCTCAGTCCTGAAGTTGAGCTCCCCGCCAAAGGTCACCGGCAGAGTAATCTTTCC
>LR738710.1:347375971-347470715 GCA_902687465.1 Secale cereale
GCCTTAGCGTCTCCGTCCGCCACGGCGACGGATTTATCGCCGCGGTGTGCCACCGTGTACCCCAGGCTGCACAGCCATCCGCCACGCGTCCCTGGTTAGACCTCAGGGCGACGCGTGGGCCGATGAGCTGGAGCGCGGGCACACAGCGTGGCCTTCCCGGCAAGCGCCTTGCCGGGGCCTTGATCTTGCCGGGCCCGGGAACTTGCCGCTCCCCGGGCCCCTTGCCGGGGCGCGCATAGCGCCGAGGCAACGCCTTCTAATCTTCCTGGCAAGCTCCTCTTGCCAGGGTCTTGTGTTAGTGGAACAGCCTTGAGCCTGGTACGGCCTTCCCGGCAAGCTCCTCTTGCCGGGGTCTCGACCTTCCGTCTTGTATACTTTGTTTTTGAATGGTTTGATAGGAGGCAGGAAGGTCTCCGGCGAGCACGCAGTAAACCTTGCCGCGGGAAGCTGCAACTGCCCGTGCACAAGTTGGGGTACTAGGGTACCCCTACCTTAGTACACCGACAAGTATAATTCAACAAAAGTCCCCCTGGACTATTGTTGGTCTGGACGATACCCGTTGTTTTGGACAAGCCGTGGAGTGTGTTTTATGGTATAGGGGGGGGGGTAAAACTTTACCATTCTATTTGCGAACTGCCTATTATGTATTTAGCAGGGAAGATATTGAGAACTCTTGGCCATTGCGTTGACAATGAAAGCATACCGCTCAAAATTATTTTCATCTCTGTTTTAAAACACGAGCTCTGGCACCTCTACAAATCCCTGCTTCCCCCTGTGAAGGGAATATCTATTTAATTTTATTGCTGAGTCATCATCTTCTTAAAAAAGCACCAGCTGGAGAGCACCTTCGTCATTTATATGGTTTGTTATTAATTGATATTGACTATGAGTGTGACCGGATCTCTTTTACCATGAATTACAATGTCTAGTCAGTCCTTGATCTTCTTAGGTGCTCTGCATTTATGTTTTGCAGTCTCAGAAAGGGCTAGCGAGATACCACTTTGTCATATTATATCATGATAGTTTTGAAAAAGTGTTGTCATCTGAGGTTTATTATTATTGCTCGCTAGTTGATTGTGTCATTGGTATGAGTAAATGTGAGACCTAAATGTTATTGTGAATATAGTTAGTTCATAATATTTGCTAAAAACTTTAATGATGGCTTTACATATTTGCACCTACAAGATCAAATAGAGTTTGTAAAAGTTTTTCTTTATCACTTTCAGTTTATCGACTGAATTACTTGAGGACAAGCAATGGGTTAAGATTGGGGGAGTTGACACGTCTCCATCGTATCTAGTTCACCAAACTCTTTTGCCGTTGTTCTGGACTCTAGTTTGCATGATTTGAATGGAACTAATCAGGACTGATGCTATTTTTAGCAGAATGACTTTGGTATTATTTTTTTGCAGAAATAAAAGTTCTTGGAACGACCTGAAAATTTACGGAGATTATTTCTGGAAAATATTAAAAAAAATTGGCGAAAGAATCAACCGGAGGGTACCCACCAGTTGTCCACAAGGGTTGGGACGCCCCCGGGGCATGCCCCCTGCCTTGTGGATCCCCCGCCCTCAATTCCAACTACATATATTCATGTTCAAGGAGAAAAAAATTAGAAAGAAGGATTCATCACGTTTTATGATACGAGCCGCCGTCATCCTCAATTCTTCCTCGGAGACCAGATTTGGAGTCCGTTCTGGGTTCCGGAGAGTGGAAATCATCGCCGGGTTCATCATCAACCTTCCACCATCACCAATTTCATGATGCTAACTACCTTGTGTGAGTAATTCCATCATAGGCTTGCTGGACGGTGATGGGTTGGATGAGATTTATCATGTAATCGAGTTAGTTTTGTTAGGTTTTGATCCCTAGTATCCACTACGTTCTGAGATTGATGTTGCTATGATTTTGCTATTCTTAATGCTTGTCACTAGGGCCCGAGTGCCATGATTTCAGATTTGGACCTATTATGTTTTCCATGAATATATTTGTGTTCATGATCCTACCTTGAGAGTCCATAGTCATCCACTACATGTTATGATCCGGCAACCCCGGAGTGACAATAGTCAGGATACTTCCCGGTGATGACCGTAGTTTGAGGAGTTCATGTATTCACTATGTGTAAATGCTTTGGTCTGGTACTGTATTAAAAGGATGCCTTAATATCCCATTGTTTACCTTAGGACCCCGCTGCCACGGGAGGGTAGGCCAAAAGATGTCATGCAAGTTCTTTTCCATAAGCACGTGTGACTATATTCGGAATACATGCCTACATTATATTGATGAATTGGAGCTAGTTCTGTGTCACCCTAGGTTATAACTGCTACATGATGAATATTATCCGATACCTACCATTACCGATCCATTGCCTACGAGATTGTTTCATATTCATCCTTCCTTTGTTACTTTCTTTACTGCTACTGTCACCATCACCACAAACTGCTACTGTTACTTTTGCCATTGTTACCATCACTTCCATATTAATTGCTACTAAATACTTTGCTACTAAATATTTGTTGTAGATATTAAGTATTTAAGGTGTGGTTGAACTGATAAATCAGCTGCTAACTGATAACCCACAAGTGTAGGGGATCAGTTGTAGTCTCTTTCGATATGTAAGAGTGTCCAACCCAACGTGGAGCTAAAGGTAGAACAAATATTCCCTCAAGTTCTATCGACTACCAATACACCTCTACGTACGCTTGACGTTCGCTTTACCTGAAACAAGTATGAAACTAGAAGTACTTTGTAGTTTTTGTGGGATAGGTATGCAAGAATATAAAGAGCACGTAAATAAAACGAGGGGCTGTTTAGGTAAAGAAGCAATAAAGTTAATATAGCGAGTGCGTAAAAGTGGTGGTAGGAGTTGCGAAATTGCCCCTAAGCAATTACTATGTTACTAGACCGATAGCAAGTTTTATGTGGGAGAGGCCACTGCTAGCATGTCATCCCTGACATGGAATTCTATGCAGTTATGATGGAGCTGTTAGCAAGCATCCACAAGTACTAACGTTCAATAAGGTAAAACCCAACTATAGGATTAAGATATATTGGTCCCCCTTCAATCCCGTATGCATCAATTTCTACGCTAGGTTGAAGCTTTTGTCACTCTTGCCCACCAATACGTAGTCCTATCAACATACAACTAACCCTATGGTGTGATCCACGCTCGCGCTCATATGATGGGCACCAAATTACAGCAACATAACCACAAGCAAATTAAATCAATCATAGCAATTCACCAATCATCGATAGGACAACAAAAATCTACTCAAACATCATAGGATGGAAACACATCAATGGATAATAATATGAAGCATAAAGCACCATGTTCAAGTAGAGGGTACAGCGGGTTGTGGGAGAGTGGACCGCTATAGATAGATGGGGCAAGGTGATGGAGATGTTGGTGAAGAAGATGAAGGTGTTGGTGTAGATCACCGTCACACAATGATGGCCATGGCGGCATTCCGGTGCCACCGGGAGAGAGGGGGAGAGAGCCTCCCTCCTTCTTATTCTTCCGTGACCTTCTCCCTATATGGGAGAAGGGTTTCCCCTATGGTCCATGGCCTCCATGGTGGCGGAGGGGCGAGAGCCCCTCCAAGATTGGATCTGTCCCTCTCCTTTTCTGCATTCCCAGATTCTGGCCTTTCACCGTTTCTTATTTTCCCGCAGATCCGTATCTCCGATTGTGCTGAATTTTTCACACGATTTTTATCCGGATACTAGCTTCCTTGAGGAGAAAGAAGGGCAGCAACCACCTTACGGGGTGGCCACGAGGGTCAGGGGCGCGCCCCCTACCTCGTGGCCCCCTCAGGCATCGTCTCGCATTGATTCCACTTCCCAAAATTCACATATATTCCAAAACAAACCTCTGTCCATTTTTATCCCGTTTGGACTCCATTTGATATGGATATTCTGCGAAACAAAAAACATGCAACAAACAGGAACTGGCACTGGGCACTGGATCAATATGTTAGTCCCAAATATAGTATAAAAAGTTGCCAAAAGTATAGGAAAGTTGTATAATATTGGCATGGAACAATCAAAAATTATAAATACGACGGAGACGTATCAACATCCCCAATCTTAATTCCTGCTCGTCCTCGAGTAGGTAAATGGTAAAAAAGATAATTTTTGATGTGGAATGCTACCTAGCATAATCTTGATCATGTAATCTAATCTTGGTATGAATATTAAGACACGAGTGATTCAAAGCAATAGTCTATCATTTGACATTAAGACAATAATACTTCAAGCATACTAATAAAGCAATCATGTATGTTCAAAATAACATGACAAAGAAAGTTATCTCTACAAAATCGTATGGTCTGGCTATGCTCCATCTTCACCACACAAAGTATTTAAATCATGTACAACCCCGATTGTATCCAAGCAATTATTTCATACTTTAGTATTCTCAAACATTTTCAACTTTCAAGCAATACATGAGCGTGAGCCATGGACATAGCACTATGGGTGGAATAGAAGGTGGTGATAGACAAAAGGAGGGAGAAAGTCTCACATTAACTAGGCAAATCAATGGACTATGGAGATGTCCATCAATCGATATCAATGTGAGTGAGTAGGGATTGCCATGTAACGGATGCACTAAAGCTATAAGTGTATGAGAGCTCAAAAGAAAACTAGTGGGTGTGCATCAACTTGCTTGCTCATGAAAGCCTAGGGCATTTGTGGAAGCCCGTCGGTGGAATACACAAGCCAAGTTCTTTAATGAAAATTCCCACTAGTATATGAAAGTGACAACATAGGAGACTCTCTGTCATGATGAACATGGTGCTATGATGAAGCACAAGTGTGGAAAAATGATAGTAACATTGTCCCTTCTCTCTTTTTCTCTCATTTTTTCCTTTTTTTATTTTGGGCTCTTTGGCCTCTTTTTTTGGGTGGGCTTCTTTGGCCTCTTTTTTTATTTGGGTTTCATTGGCCTCTTTTATTTTGTTATAACCTCACATGAGACAATGTTCTAATAATGATGATCATCACACTTTTTTTTACTTACAACTCGATACTAGAACAAAAATATGACTCTATATAATGCCTCCGGCGATGTACCGGGATGTACAATGATCTAGCATAGCAATGACATCAAAAAGGCACAAGCCATGAAAACTTCATGCTAGCTATCTTACGATCATGCAAGGCAATATGACAATGATGGTGCGTGTCATAATAAACGGAATGGTGGAGTTACATGGAAATATATCTCGGGATGGCTATGAAAATGCCATAATAGGTAGGTATGGTGGCTGTTTTGAGGAAGGGTATAAGGTGGTTTGATGCACCAGCGAAAATTGCGCGGTACTAGAGTGGCTAGCAAGGTGGAAGGGTGAGAGTGTGTATAATCCATGGACTCAACATTATTCATAAAGAACTCACATACTTATTGCAAAAATTTATTAGCCATCAAAACAAAGTACTATACACATGCTCCTAGGGGATGGGTTGGTAGGGGTTAACCACCGCGCGATCCCGACCTCCACACAAAGGATGACAATCAAAAAATAAATCATGCTCCGACTTCATCACATAACGATTCACCTTACGTGCATGCTTCGGGAATCACAAACCTCAACACAAGTATTTCTACAATCCACAACTACCCACTAGCATGACTTTGATATCACCATCTTTATATCACAAAACTATTGCAAGGAATCAAACGCATCATATTCAGCGATCTACAAGTTTATGTAGGAATTTATGACTAACCATGTGAATGACCAATTCCTGTCAACTCTCTAAATAGATATAAGTGAAGCAAGGGAGTTTTAATTATTTCTACAAAAGATATGCACACGCTCTAACAATTATAAGTGAAGCAAAAGAGCATTCTACAAATGGCAGTTTTCTATGTGAGGAGAAACAGGCAATCCAAACTTCAAATGATATAAGTGAAGCACATGAAGCATTCTATAATGCCATACTCAAAAGGTATAAGTGAAGTGGACAGAGCATTCTATAAATCAACCAAGGACTATCTCATACCAGCATGGTGCATTTATTAAAAGAAAAAGAAAAACCACACGACGCTCCAAGAGTTTGCGCATATCATGTGAATGAAACGAATCCGAAAACATACAGATACTTGTTGAAGAAAGATGGGATGCCTTTCGAGGGATCCCCAAGCTTAGACGCTTGAGTATCCTTGAATATTTACTTGGGGTGCCTTGGGCATCCCCAAGCTTGAGCTCTTGCCACTCCTCCTTCTTCTCACATCGAGACCTCCTCGATCTTCGAACACTTCATCCACACAAAACTTAACCGAACATTTAGTGGCAGGGTTAGTGCATATGATCAATGAAATCCCTTCATGTACTGCTCTAAAATTATTGTATAACTATGAAAAAACATTACCCGCTATATGCTATCACAATTTTATGGCCCCAAGTCAAGGAGGCTTCAACAAGAATTCAAACGTATGCAAATAATGAAGTTATAACAGCAATCTATGAAAACAAGACAGTTTGTGGTAATCTGAACATTAACCACACTACTGTAACTCTACAAATTCTGGACAAATTTGTAAAAATCAACAATTTGTATAGTAAGGCTTTTCAAAAAGTTTGAGATCCTTTACACGTTCCAGTAAAAAATGTAAAATCGTGCACTAGAGCCAAAGTTTCGGTTTTTGCACCGCACAAACCAACAAGCAGTTTAATCATCCTAAAGGAAACTTTTGGCACATTATTTTTATAATACAATTGAATTGTACAAGGGGATATTTATTTTTGTTGAAAAGTTTCTGTAATTCAAGATTTTGAAAGTTTCCATGGGCATGAACAAAGTTCAAGGAGCTCCCCCATTTCAATGGTGCTCGTCCTTCTTACTTTTGCTTTTCCTTTTGAAAATTTTTTAGGTTCCCCTCTTTATTTTTTTTAAACTTTATGAAAGTACACAACAGAAATAAATGAATCTCTAAAACTTCCGGGTTGTCTCCTTGGCAGCGCTCTCTTTAAACCCATTAAGCTAGGCATATAATGCTCAAGTAAGGGATCCACCCGGATCCCAAGGTATATCAAAGCCAATTTTAAGTAGCAATGATTTGTCATTTAGTAGTGAGCACAAAGTGATAAGTGTCATGAAAAAATGAAGTCTAACTCTCTTCCTATGCATAGGCATGTCATATAAGAACAATTGATGCACATCAAGTAAATGCCAATGCATAGTATAAGCAATTTCTTGCAATTTTATCGTGTTGGAAACATAGAGAGGCGGATATGTAGTTCCTCTCTCATAATAATTGCAAGTAGGAGCAGCAAGCACTTGCATATTATATTCATCAAAAACATCATGTGCAACGGAAAAAGGCAACCCATTAACATAATCCTTAATAAGTGCAAACTTCTCTGATATAGTGTAGTTTGGAGAATTCAAAAAGATAATAGGACTATCATGTGTGGGTGCAATAACAACTATCTCATGTTTAACATAAGGAACTATAGCAAGTTCATCTCCATAGGCATAATTCATATTGGCATCTTGGCTACAAGCATAGCAAGCATCATCAAAAAGGGATATTTCAAAAGAACCAACGGGATCATAACAATCATCATAGCATTCATCCTTCGGTAAGCACGAAGGGAAATTAAACAATGTATGAGATAAAGAGTTACTCTCGTTGGAAGGTGGGCACGGGTGATCAATATGCTCTTCCTCCTTTTGTTCTTTGCTCTCCTCCTCATCTTTTTCATCCAATGAGCTCACAATGTCATTAATTTCTTCTTCCATAGACTCCTGCAAAATATTAGCCTCTTCTTGGACAGCGGAGGAGTCCTCAATATATGGTTTAACATAGGCATTAGAAGCATAATTATCATAAAAATATTTAAATATGGCAAAAAATTAAGATTTGTAAAGAGTAGCATCATGCTTTTCAATCAAAGAAGCAATTTCATAAGCACCCTTGAAAGCAACAAATTATTCAATTTGTTGAACATCATAGTTACTATAAACATCCTAGCATACGAAGATAGGAATCCATTATCACTAAACTCACAGTGGTAGGGAAGGTGTTTCTTAGGGTCTTTAGAACAACAAGTAAAATCATATATTTCACATAAATTCCAAGCATAGCATTGCAAACGATGAATTTGATCCAGTAAAAGTTACCCTTCTTGAGATAAGCGGGGTCACACATAACAAACATGCTCATCTAAAGATTTCCCATAAACTAAGCTAGTTGGGGTTTCAGCACGAGCACATAGGGATCGAAGATGATCCAAGTAAAAAGCTTGAGGAGTGTGATAGATTTTGAGTGGTTCTTCAACCATTGGTTCAACAGGTACCACCAATTTTTTTGGTATTTTGCGTTTCCTACCCATAACTAAAGATGGAAAACAACTTAGAACAACAAATAAAATCAACTTAGTGATAAAGCAAACAAGCACACACGAGAATATTCCCCGGAAACGGAGCCAGAAGAAGGTCTTGATAACCCACAAGTGTAGGGGATCAGTTGTAGCCTCTTTCGATAAGTAAGAGTGTCGAACCCAACAAGGAGCTAAACGTAGAACAAATATTCCCTCAAGTTCTATCGACCACCGATACAACTCTACGCACGCTTGACATTCTCTTTATCTAGAACAAGTATGAAACCAGAAGTACTTTGTAGTTTCTGTGGGATAGGTTTGCAAGAATATAAAGAGCACGTAAATAAAACTAGGGGCTGTTTAGGTAAAGAAGCAATAAAGTTAATATAGAAAGTGTGGAAAACTGGTGGTAGGAGTTGCGAAATTGCCCCTAAGCAAATGACTACATTACTAGACCGATAACAAGTTTTATGTGGGAGAGGCCACTGCTAGCATGTCATCCCTGACTTGGAATTCTATGCAGTTATGATTGGAACAGTTAGCAAGCATCCGCAACTACTAACGTTCATTAAGGTAAAACCCAACCATAGCATTAAGATATACTGGCCCCCCTTCAATCCCGTATGCATCAATTTCTATGCTATGTTGAAGCTTCTGTCACTCTTGCCCTCCAATACGTAGTCCTATCAACATACAACTAACCCTATGGTGTGATCCACACGCACGCTCATATGATGGGCACCAAAGGATAGAAACATATCCACAAGCAAATTAAATCAATCATAGCAATTCACCAATCACCGATAGGAAAACGAAAATCGACTCAAACATCATAGGATGGCAACACATCATTGGTTAATAATATGAAGCATAAAGCACCATGTTCAAGTAGAGGGTACAGAGGGTTGCGGGAGAGTGGACCGTTGTAGATGATGGGGGGAGGTGATGGAGATGTTAGTAAAGATGACGGAGGTGTTGGTGTAGATCGCCGTCACACGATGATGGCCCCTGCGGCGTTCCAGTGCCACCAGGAGAGAGTGGGAGAGAGCCCCCCTCCCTCTTCTTCTTCCTTGACCTTCTCCATAGATGGGAGAAGGGTTTCCCCTCTGGTCCATGGCCTCCATGGCGGTAGAGGGGTGAGAGCCCCTCCGATATTGGATCTGTCTCTCTGTCTCTCTCTGTTTCTGCGTTCCCAGATTCTGGCCTTTCAACTTTTCTTGTATTCCCGGAGGTCCATAACTCCGATTGGGCTGAATTTTTGACACGATTTTTATCCGGATATTAACTTTCTTGCGGCGAAAGAAGGGCACCAACCGCCTTACGGGGTGGCCACAAGGGTCAGGGGCGCGCCCACCCCCCTTGGGCGTGCCCCCTACCTCGTGGCCCCCTCGGGCATCGTCTCATGTTGATTCCACTTCCCAAAATTCACATATATTCCAAAAAAAACTCCGTCCGTTTGTATCCCGTTTGGACACCGTTTGATTTGGACGTTCCGCGAAACAAAAAACATGCAACAAACAAGAACTGGCACTGGGCACTGGATCAATATGGTAGTCCCAAAAATAGTATAAAAAGTTGCCAAAAGTATATGAAAGTTGTATAATATTGGCATGGAACAATAAAATTATAGATACGACAGAGACATATCACTAATACTTGAGAATATTCTTTGGCTCCCGTTGTGTTGAATCAAAAAATTTGGGTTGAATACCCTACCCTCGAAAACTGTTGCGATCCCCTATACTTGTGGGTTATCTACGCAGAGATGATGGTCTCATCTGATGCCTTCGGAACATTGAGCCAGACTTGGTTGAAACGCTACATGTAGTTCCGGAGGGTCTCTCCTGGCTGCTGCTTCACACGCTGTAGGTCCTTGACAGTGAGGGAGCAGTCACGAGTCCCTTGAAAGTTGGAGACGGAGCGCTTGCGGAGCTCGTCCTATGTGGTGACGGACCTCTCGGGTAGGTCATGAGCCAGGAGTGCACGCCGTCCTTGAGGGCTACGGGGAACCTGTTCGCCATGACATTCTCGTTGCCGTTCCCCGCCTTGATGCTCAACGCGTAGAGCTGGAGGAATCTGTAGGATCATGGGTGCCAACATAGCGTGCAGGCATGTCGGGCTTGAACTTGACTGGGCACGACGATGCGGCGCAGCTCACGGGAGAAAGCGCGGCAACCTGTCACACTCACAGGTACAACCCGCTCGGCGACATGATGTTCTTGCACGGCCCATTCGTGGCACTGGCGCAGCTGTGCGAGGGGCCAAGCCTCGCGCGGTGGACGACACCAAGACCTCCAGAAGGAGTAGTCTCACTAGGCTGGCTCCTGAGGAGCGGAGATCTCTATGCAGGTCCTCACCTCATGAGGTTCAAATGATGCAAGCCATGACGACCAAGGCTATGCGGGCGCTAGCAGGCGCAGGACAACATGTCTCCTCTTTTTTGCTAAAGGAGCAAGCACAGGCGTGGAGTCCCTAGGAATCAGCCAAAGGTCTACATTTCCATGCAACAAGACCAGGATCGCCTGGACAGCAGGACGGAGGTTATCACCGGGCCCACCATGGTGTCATGACCAGAAGCTTTGTAGGCGAAGACCACCTTTTGTTAGGATAAGATGTACTAGTTATCTTCCTTCAAATTGGGCTGTTGTGTGATAACTTCCTGCCATCATTTTGGGAAGAGGACCAAGGCCACTATAAAGATAGGATAGCCACCAGCGAAAAGAGGGAGGACAGATCATTCAGATCTCCCACACCACCACAAGCAAGCACACACCTCTCGAGGTTGTTCCACCACTGTACTAGTTCTTACTCTGCTCACCTCAAGGCAATCCACCACAAAGCAGGTGTAGGGTATTAGCCCACCAGGTTCTTCAAGCTATATTGTGGAGATAGGGAGTAGGCAGACAAGGGAAGTTGAGTTCTTCACATGCACCCCAGTTTTCGAATCTAACAAGGGTTTTGAGGAGCCCTGAATTCAACATTTGGCACGCCAGGTAGTGGTGCGTCGGTGTCTCTCTTCTCCCGGTCAGCTCGCCGACGATCTATCGCCCACATGGCTGACACTCCCCAGGCTCACGTCGAGTCCTGGGCCACTTGGCCTGCTCGGGCGGTGCCTTCCACCCAGGAGGACCTCAACTCCGCACTTCACATGGCTTGAGCTATGCCGCGGCGACGGCGTGGCACACTCGCCGGGAGCAGGCGAATATGCGGGTCGTGCTCATCGTGGCGCGAGAGCTCCTACGGTGCAGGCTGGTGGAAGGCGGCCACGACACCCTACTAGGTTGAGTCGTGGAGTTCCTTGATGCAGAATGCAGGGGCGCTGCACCTTTCTGGACCCTGCCCACGTTGTGAGCACTTCCATGGTTCGCGCCAGCCTCGAGGAGCCATGAGGACCTCGTTCTGCCGGCCTGAGCCGCAACACCGTTGAGGGAGTCCTGTATTCAGGGGGCCTCAGGCATCCGGGTCGTTGAAGCTGGGCCATATTGATGGGCCACGTAAAGAAGAGGAAGAAGACTTTCCCCCATGTTCGGTCAGGACTCCTATGTACGTAGAAAGGCAAGTGTAGAGTCCGGATGTATCAATTACTTCCTCCCGAAGTCACCCTTGTAACCCTAGGTCCCCTCTGGCGTGTATATAAGCCGGGTGGTTTAGTCTATAGAGGGGATCATCAACATCACAATATCCTCATAGGCTAGACTTTAGGGTTTAGCCATTACGATCTCGAGGTAGATCAACTCTTTTATTCATATTCATCCGTATTAATATAGTAGGAAGTAGTGTATTACCTCGATCGAGAGGGCCCGAACCTGGGTAAACATCGTGTCCCCAGCCTCCTGTTACCATCAATCCTCTAAACACATAGCTTGGGACCCCCTACTCAAGATCTGCCGGTTTTGACACTGACAATGGTGCTCTCATTGAGATCTCCGTGGTGCGCTCATGATGAGCGATTGATGGCTCGTCTCGTCGTCAGCAACGGGATCACCCTCGGAAACAACTTGGCCAGCGGCCAGGTTCTCCAGCTCGGCGGATTCGCTATATGCGCCCGCATGGCCTAAGGGCCACTCGCACTCCCGGCGATCATCGAGCACAACACTTACGTCGACGCCGGCCACTCCGATGACGTGACCTCGGCACATCTCTCGCCCTTAAACGAGCTGCTGGATTGCATCGCAACCCTGGGGCATTCATCGCCAGGAGATCAGATCGGACTGAAATCGGGTCATGATAAGATCGGTCCCTTCCTGATCACTCATCTAGTGGCAGTAGTTGAGGACGAAGCCGAAGAGACTTCTCCTCTTGAGACGGAGACCGTCACAATTCGGATCTCCGAACCCTTCGAGCGAAACACGCCCCTGTCGGGAGGCACCTTATGTTCTTTGAGCTCTGGGACTGACATCGGGCCCATAAGACGATTAGATCTAGTCGAACCCGGATCGTCCCCATCTGAGGTTGTCAAAACCCCGGATACCACTCTAGGTCGGGACATAAAATTACCAACACCCACCCACCCACGAACTACGGAGGCGGAGCACGGGCACCATGGCGCGGTGCGGTGGTTCCGGACGACGGAGGAGGTGTAGCAGGGGCGGTCGAAGCCGACGCGACGCGGCGACAGGCGCGGGCGCCGGGGGCGGACGCGGGCGCCGAGACCCTGCTCCATCGAGGCAGAAGGAGGCCGGGGCAGGAGCTTGATGTTGGGGATCGTAGCACAAAATCAAATTTTTTCCTACGCATCACCAAGATCTATCTATGGAGTAATCTAGCAACGAGGGAGAGGGGAGTGCATCTACATACCCTTGTAGATCGTGATGCGGAAGCGTTGCAAGAACGCGGATGAAGGAGTCGTACTCGCTGCGATTCAGATCGCGGTTGATTCCGATCTAAGCGCCGAACAACGGCGCCTCCGCGTTCAACACACATGCAGCCCGGTGACGTCTCCCACGCCTTGATCCAGGAAGGAGAGAGGGAGAGGTTGGGAAGACTCCATCCAGCAGCAGCACGACGGCGTGGTGGTGGTGGAGGAGCGTGGCAATCCTGCAGGGCTTCGCCAAGCGCCGCGGGAGAGGAGAAAGACTTGGGAGAGGGTGAGGGCTGCGCCAGAACTTGTGGTGCGGCTGCCCTCCCACCCCCACATATATATAGGGGCAAGGGAGAGGGGGGCCGGCCCCCTCAGATCCAATCGGAGGAGGGGGCGGCGATCAGGGGGGTGCCTTGCCCCCCAAGGCAAGGGGGGCGCCCCCCCTTAGGGTTCCCCCAAACCCTAGGCGCATGGGCCCTAGGGGGGAGGCGCCCAACCCACTAAGGGGCTGGTCCCTCTCCACATACAGCCCATAGGGCCCTCCGGGGCAGGTGTACCCCCCGGAACCCCTTCGGTGGTCCCGGTACAATACCGGTAACCCCCCGAATTATTCCGGTGACAGTATGATGACTTCCCATATATAAATCTTTACCTCCGGACCATTCCGGAACTCCTCGTGACGTCCGGGATCTCATCCGGGACTCCGAACAACATTCAGTAACCACATACATCTATTCCCTATAACCCTAGCGTCATCGAACCTTAAGTGTGTAGACCCTACGGGCTCGGAAACCATGTAGACATGACCGAGACAACTCTCCGGCCAATAACCAACAGCGAGATCTGGATACCCATGTTGGCTCCCACACGCTCCACGATGATCTCATCGGATGAACCATGATGTCAAGGATTCAATCAATCCCGTATACGATTCCCTTTGTCTATCGGCATAGTACTTGCCCGAGATTCGATCGTCGGTATCCCGATACCTTGCTCAATCTCGTTACCGGCAAGTCTCTTTACTCGTTCCGTAACACATCATCCCGTGATCAACTCCTTGATCACATATTGTGCACATTATGAAGATGTCCTACCGAGTGGGCCCAGAGATACCTCTCCGTCATACAGAGTGACAAATCCCAGTCTCGATTCGTGCCAACCCAACAGACACTTTCGGAGATACCTGTAGTGCACCTTTACAGCCACCCAGTTACGTTGTGACGTTTGGTACACCCAAAGCATTCCTACGGTATCCGGGAGTTGCACAATCTCATGGTCTAAGGAAAAGATACTTGACATATAGAAAAGCTTTAGCATACGAACTACACGATCTGTGCTAGGCTTAGGATTGGGTCTTGTCCATCACATCATTCTCCTAATGATGTGATCCCGTTATCAACGACATCCAATGTCCATGGTCAGGAAACCGTGACCATCTGTTGATCAACGAGCTAGTCAACTAGAGGCTTACTAGGGACATGGTGTTTGTCTATGTATCCACAAATGTATCTGAGTTTCCTATCAATACAATTCTAGCATGGATAATAAACAATTATCATGAGCAAGGAAATATAATAATAACCAATTTATTATTGCCTCTAGGGCATATTTCCAACAGTCTCCCACTTGCACTAGAGTCAAAAATCTAGTTCACACCGCCATGTGATTAACACTCACAGGTCACATCGCCATGTGACTAAAATCCAAAGAGTTTACTAGAGTCAGTAATCTAGTTCACATCAATATGTGATTAACACTCAATGAGTTCTGGGTTTGATCATGTTATGCTTGTGAGAGAGGTTGTAGTCAACGGGTCTGCAACATTCAGATACCTATGTACTTCGCAAAACATTATGTCATATCGTAGATGCTGCTACCACGTTCCACTTGGAGCTATTCCAAACTGTTGCTCCATTATATGTATCCGGTATCTCCACTCAGAGTTATCCGGATAGGTGTTAAGGTTGCATCGACGTAACTCTTTACGTCGAACTCTTTATCACCTCCATAACCGAGAAACATTTCCTTATTCCTCCAAGGATAATTTTGACCACTATCTAGTGATCCACTCCTGGATCACCTTTGTACCCTCTTGCTAGACATGTGGCAAGGCACACATCAGGTGCGGTACTCAGCATGGCATACCGTATAGAGCCTATGACAAAAGCATAGGGGACGACCTTCGTCCTTCCTCTTCCTTCTGCTGTGGTCAAGTTTTGAGTCTTACTCAACTTCACACCTTACAACTCAGGTAAGAACTCCTTCTTTGACTGATCTATTTTGAACTCCTTCAAAATCATGTCAAAGGTTTGTGTTCTTTTGAAAGTATCATTAGGCGTCTTGATCTATCTCCATAGATCTTGATGCCCAATATGTAAGCAGCTTTATACAGGTCTTCCTTTGAAAAACTCCTTTCAAACAACCCTTTATGCTTTCCAGAAATTCTACATCATTTCGGATCAACAATATGTCATTCACATATACTTATCAGAAATGTTGTAATGCTCCCACTCACTTTATTGTAAATACAAGTTTCTAACAAACTTAGTATAAACCCAAAAACTTTGATCACTCCATCAAAGCATATATTCTGACTCCGAAATACTTGCTCTAGTCCATAGAAGGATCGCTGGAGCTAGCATATCTTTTAGCATCCTTAGGATCGACAAAACCTTTCTGATTGTATCACATACAACCTTTCCTTACGAAAACTGGTAAGGATACTTGTTTTGACATCTATCTGCCAGATTTCATAAATGCAGCTAATGCTAACTTGATTCCGACGGACTTAAGCATCGCTACAGGTGAGAAAATCTCATCGTAGTCAAATCCTTGAACTTGTGAAAAACTCTTTGCCACAAGTCGAGCTTCATAGACAGCGACATTACTGTCCACGTCCGTCTTCTTCCTAAAGATCCATTTATCTCAATGGCTTGCCGATCATTAGGCAAGTCCACCAAAGTCCATACTTTGTTTTGATACATGGATCCTATCTCGGAATTCTCGGCTTCTAACCATTTGTCGGAATATGGGCCCACCATCGCTTCTCCATAGTTCGTAGGTTCATTGTTGTCCAACAACATGACATCTAAGACAGGATCACCGTACCACTCAGTAGTAGTACATATCCTTGTCGACCTATGAGGTTTGATAGCAACTTGATTTGGAGCTTCATGATCACTATCATTAGTTTCCTCTTCAACAGTCGTAGGTTCCACAGAAACATCTTTCTGTGTTGCACTACTCTCCGGTTGAAGTGAGGGTTCGACAACCTCATCAAGTTCTATCTTCCTCCCACTCAAATCTTTCGAGAGAAACTCCTTCTCGGGAAAGGACCCATTCTTAGCGACAAACATTTTTTTCCTTGGATCTGAGATAGAAGGTATACCCAACTGTTACCATTGGGTATCCTATGAAGATGAATTTGTCCGCTTTGGGTTCGAGCTTTTTCCCGGCTGAAGCCATAAGCATCGCAGCCCCAGACATTAGGAAAACGACAACTTTGGTTTCTTGCCAAACTAGATAGCGTCGTCTCAACGGACTTAGATGGTGCCCTATCTAAAGTGAATGCAGCTGTCTCTAATGCATAACCTCGAAATAATAGCGGTAGATCGGTAAGATACATCATAGATCGCACCATATCTCATAAGGTTCGATTACGACGTCAGGACACACCATTACGCTGTGGTGTTCCAGGTGGCTTCAACTGTGAAACATTTCCACAATGTCTTAAGTCATTGCCAAACTTGCCAATTTGCCTCCACTGTCTTGCCAATTTGCTTCTCTAAGCATGTTTGAATCATGCGTTGATACGTGGCACCAGCATTTTTGAGCCTGAATGGCATAGTGTTGAAACAAAACGGGCCGTACGGAGTGATAAATGCTGCCGAGGCCTGGTCGGATTCCTTCATTTTTATCTGATGGTATCCGAAGTAAGCATCAAGGAAACACAACGATTCATGTCCTGCGGTTGCATCGATAATTTGATCAATGCGGGGTAGTGGAATGGGATCCTTAGGGCAAACCTTGTTTAAGTCCGTGAAGTTGACACAAAGGCGTCAGGATTTGTCCTTCTTTGGTACCATTACTAAGTTGGCTCGCTAGTCCGGGTGTTTAATTTCCTTTATGAATCTGGCTTCTAGTAACTTAGTCAGCTCTTCCCCCATCGCTTGTCTTTTGGTTTGGGAAAATCATCGTAGTGACTGCTTGACTGGCTTGAACCCTTTGATGATGTTAAGGCTGTGTTCTGCCAGCCTGCGTGGGATTCCCGGCATGTCGAAACGATGACAAGCGAATATGTCCCAGTTTTCGCGAAGGAAAGCGCGCAAGGCGCTGTCTACCGTCGGGTCCACTTGTGCCCCAATGGATGATGTCTTGTTGGGGTCCATTGGGTGCACATGAAATTAGATAATTTCATCTGCTGGCTTGAAGGAGGTAGATTTCGATCTCTTGTCAAGGACTATGTCATCCTTGTCCACCGTGGATCGTAAGGTGGTTAATTCTTCAGCCGCGAGGGCTTCGGATAGTGCCTCTAGGGCTAAGGATGCGGCTTTGTTCTAAGCACGGAGTGCTCTGTCCGGATCACTCGCAACTATGATTATTCCATTGGGCCCTGGCATTTTGAGCTTCATGTACCGATAATGGGGTATATCTTGAAAGCGCGAAAAGCGTCCCGCCCTAGAAGGGTGTGGTATCCGCTGTTGAAGGGGACAATGTGGAAGAGCAGTTCCTCCAACCTATAGTTCTCGGGTGTGCCAAATACTATGTCGAACTTAATGCTTCCCGAACACCGGGCTTCCCAGCTGGGAATAATTCCTCTAAAGGTTATATTACTTTGTTCAATGCGGGACTTATCGACCTGCATTTTTGCAAGCGTGTCCTCATATATGAGGTTGAGTCCGCTACCCCCGTCCATGAGAACTTTAGTGAGGCAAAAGCCGTCTACTATTGGGTTTAGTACAAGAGCGGCTGTGGCTCGGACCGGCCGGACTCGTGGTTCGTCTTCAGCAGAAAATGTGATTGTCGTGTCGCTCCATGGGCTTGCAATGCTGATTTGATGGACCTCGGGAAGTTCGTGATTTGCTCTCTTGTGCCAGTTGTTTGAGGAGAACGTCTCGAAGACAGTAAAGACGTCGAAATCTTTCTCCCCTAGCGTCGCGGTGGCGAGGATTACTTCACCGCTTTTTGCTACCTACCGGAGTACCGAACATGCTCTAAGGAAGTGGGTTGGGTTAAAGTCGCGGCATGTATTTGGCAAGGTTTATCCAACAGTTTGTCCAGTGCAGACTTGTGTCGTGTGAAAGGTCTGTTTTTCTTGCCATTGTGTATGTTATCGGATGCCTTGCTAGGGTATGTCCGTTTCTTTTTAGCTGCGTATTGTCCGAAGAAGGACTGTTCCAGAGGTGTATTCTGGGATTTCCTAGTGTTTTCAATAGCGCAGTACGTACGTACCAAATGCGATAATTCTGTAAAATTCCGTATTCGACGGCGGTTGAGGGCGTTCCAGACTCCCTCATCTGTTCAATTGCGCTGAAATATGGGAACTATGTCATCGTTGTAGTAGTCCTTGATCTTGTTTTTAACAAGTAGGAATCTGGCCCAGAAGTGATGAACCGTCTCTTGGGGCTGCTGCTATATATACGTGAGATCACATATGTCCGGTAGTCCGGAGTTACTTGGAGAGCGTGTACTGTGGTGGGTGGGTTTGGATAAATTTTCATCCCGACTGAACGTAGTGTCCGGGGTTCCAACAACCTCCGGTGTGGACGATCTTGGCCGTGCGGGATCTGAATGTTCCGCGGGCCCGTCGTCAATCCCTGAGCTCAAAAGACATGAAGTGCCACCTAACAGAGTTGTGTTCGGCTTGAAGGGTTCGGAGATCCGAATAGCGTCGGTCTTCATTTGAAGAGGGGAGATATCTTCGGCTCGGTCCTTGATGGCCGCCACCAAGTGAGTGATTGGGGCGGAATTGACTTCCTCCTGATCAGATTTAAGCCCGATCCGATCATTAGGCAATGAAAGCCCCAAGGCAGCAATGCGATTCAGCAGCTCGTTTAAAGATGAGGAATCCGCTGAAATCGCGTCATCGGAGTGGTGGGAGCCAATATAGGAGTGGTGCTCGATGACCGCGGGGAGCGCGGCAGGCCTGGCGGCCACGCGGGCGCATTTAGCAAACCTGCCGAGCTAGATGATCTGGCCCATGGCCAGGATGTTTCCGAGGGTGATATCATTGTTGATGATGAGATGAGCCATTGATCGCTTCTCGCGAGCGCAGATCAGTACTCTCAATGAAAGCACCATTGTCGGTGTCAAAACCGGCAGATCTCGATAGGGGTGCCCAAGCTGTGCGTCTAAGGATCAATAGTAACAGGAGACTACGGACACGATATTAACCCAGGTTCAGGCTCTCTCGATCGAGGTAATACCCTACTTCTTGCTTGATTGATCTTGATGGACATAGGGTTACAAGAGTTGATCTACCTCGAGATCGTAATGGCTAAACCCTAGAAGTCTAGCCTATGATATTGTGATTCTGCTACCCTCTATGGATTAGATGTAACACCCCAAATTTTGAGTTGGTTTTTCTTCCAAACTTTTGGCCTTTTTGGAAGGGGGTTGTTTGATCTTCTCTTAAAGCCCTTCTAAAATTCCTTCTGGCCAAAGTTTGTGTGTCTTCTCAAGCTTGGTTTTTGGCCTTGAAGTTTTTCTCTTGTGTTTGGCTCAAGCACAAGTTGAGTTTCAAAAGTGGTTGTTTGAATTCTCCCCTTCTTGATTTAAACCTCTCAATTTTAACCTTGGACTTATCTCCCTCTCCATCCTCTATCTTGCCATGACCCCAACAGAAATATTTCTCTCCAAGACTCTTTTCACACCTTAGGGCAAGTCCTTCATCAATTCCAGTAGGTTTTAACCTTATTGGGATTTTTATTCTATTTATTTTACTCCAAAAACTAATTCTGTCTTTTATAGTGGACCTTGGTGATTTACAAAGGAACCACCATTTCCATCTACTTATTTGACTCCAAACCAACTCTCCTGGATAGTCTTTAGTACCCACAACCTAGGTCCATCTTGTTTCACTGTTCCATAGTTCAAAATTTTCAAATTTCACCTGCTGCAAGTTCGGACCAGATTTGCAAAATTTGGTGAAATTCATATCTATCTTCTTCCAAAAATTTTGTGAAAAATCAGGCAGCCTCTAGATACATCAAAAGGCCACTCCACCAAAAATCAGCCCCAGAAACATTTCACACATGCAAGAATCATTTCATCAAACACTTAACCTACATTGTGCTATCAGCTGTTCACTGAAACTGTCGACAGTTCGTCAGTTTCGTCAGTATCTTCAGACGCAGCGACAAAACCTCGCCTGTACCCCCCTGGATCGACGCTGCACTGCAGCTTCTTCTTATCCAGAGCGCTGCACGGTTGCTTGGCTGCATCTGGGCGTCGGTGGCGCCCTGGCCCGACCATGCCGGCGACTGCCACGACAACAGCGCCGCCGACTGCCACGACAACAGCGCCGCCCGTGGCGGCTGACAGAAGCAACCACCACAGCTTGACGCCGTTTTGCGCCGCCCAAATCGTCCCAGCGCTCTGCGTGTCCTCCTCCAGCGCTAGCGCACGCCTGCCGCACCGTCACCGTGGCCTGGCACGCGCAGAGCGCGGTTTCTACCGCCGACGTGCCGCGCGGCCGTTCCGTCGAGGGCAGCACGTAACTCCCTCTCCCCTGCTGAGTTAGGTACGGGAATGGAACCACGACACCACCTTGATGATGCTCAAGCCCCTAACCACGCCGTCCGACCACTACAGCACCGTAACCGACTCGCCGGACTTATCCGTTCACGGCATCCACCTCGAGCCGCCTATATAAGGCACCCCCGAGCTCATTCTCGAGCCCGCACGCCTTCACTTCCATCCTAGTGCACGCCCAGCCTCTGGAAGAGCCTCGAGAGGCCCTTCTTCCCCAACTCCGGCCAGCTCCCTCCGCCTCGGGCTCCAGCTTAGTTCACTCCGGTGAGAGCTTCTCCGCCGCCGTGAACTCGAGCATAGCACCCTGGCACCCACCTAGGCCTAACCCCCACCTCAATTTGGTCCCAGGAACCCTCTCCGACGAGGTCCACGACCACCCGAGCCGCCGTCCGCCGGAGACAGGGTCGCCGTCGACGAGGGGCTCGCCGACACCCAACTCCACCACCGTTCGACGCGGAAGACCACCGTGAAGCTGTACGTACCCTCCTTTTCCCCTAACTCGTCGTGGATCGACGCCGGCAATCACCGCAGCACCGGCGCCCGCGCGGCTCTGTTTCCATTTTTAAACCTGACGCGTGGGGCCCCTTGTCAGTCTCACGCCTCTCTCCTTCGAACCATTTTCTGTAAGCGCATTCGAGCAGAATACGTTTTCCCTCTGCGGTTGACTTACTGCGTACGATTCGCTTTGCTGTTTTCTGTTCTAGCCCCTGGAACTTTTCTGTTTCATTACAGATGAGTCCCTAGACAGAAAGTCTAATATATTTCAAACTATAAATGATTTTGAGTTGATTCTTTTTCTGTCCTCTTTAGTTTTCTGTCTAGTTTTTTGTCATATTTATGTGGAAAATTTTGGAGCAACTTTATTTGCACGGGCGGTATTTATGTTAGTATGTATTTGTTTGAATACATAGATACCAAAGGCCGTGACGGAGACGCGAACCACACCGAGTTAGGCTCCGACTTTTCAGAACCAGGCAAGCATGTTTGAACCTTTGATATGATGAGTGTGTTGCATGTTTGCTCGAGTAGTTCCTCTCATAAGAATGGTCATATAAGCATTGTGTATGGTTATATTTCATGCAAGCAAGCTTCGGGCGAGCCCCGAAGGAAAATATTTGGACCACCTCGATCATGTGGTGACATGATGGGTGGAATGCTGGTATTGTTGGAGCATGCCAGTAGTTGGTTAACCCGGTATCAACAGAGATCGTGTCATGATTCCGTTCATCTTCTTTTGGTACTATCATAGGCCGTCTGTTAAGATTACGGTCTAGTCGGTTGTAAACCACTTCCCGAGTACACACCAAGTAGAGGGGCCGGGATGAGGGTTCCATGGCCCTGGATTAAAGCCGGTCATCCGGTCAGGGGCATGGGTGTTTCCGGTTGGGACCGAGAGGGGGGCACCCCTTAGAGCGCGCATATATAAATTTGATCCCATGCTATTCGAGGTTGTAGCCTCCCCGTCTTAAAGTTTTTCGTGAATGTCGTCGCGGGTGATTCCGGACGACAGGATGCTAAATGGAGGTGTATTGATCAGTTGAGTTTTTACTAAAACACCGTAGACGGGACTGGCCCACGTGGCTAGTAGAATCCGTTGGCTATGAGTTAATAGTACAATCTCTGCAGAGTCAAATTCCTTCAGTAGCCATGTTTATGGCCTAGGGTCAATCTTCATGTCAACCCGGTGGCCGTCTCTAGTATATTCTTATTGGTAACCAGAGTAGTGTTTTTCGTCAAGTTCGTTTGGTAGATGAAGTCACCAACTATCTCTGTATTGATTACTTTCAGAAGTATTTCATCATTATACCCTTGTTCGTTATAAGCCCTTTATCTGATGTCGCTCAGACGTCCGACTGTGGCATTTCTTTTATTTATAAGCCCTTTATGTGATGTCGCTCAGGCGTCCGACTGTGGCATTTCTTTTGTTTATAAGCCCTTTATGTGATGTCGCTCAGATGTCCGACTGTGGAATTTATTTTATTTATAAGCCCTTTATGTGATGTCGCTCAGACGTCCGACTGAGGCATTCTTGTTATTTTATTTTTGCTATAAGCCCTTTATGCTGTGTTGCTCAGACTCCCGACTGTGGCCTGCTGTCATTTATTATTTTCCTACGAGGCGTCACTCAGACACTCGTTTGGTCTCCTTATATTTATCTTATGGATTTCGGGAGGATTACCGCCCGACTTCCATCATTGCTTACTGCACTTTAATATTTTTATTCCGGTCGCATTTTTGCTGGAATACTCATATGCATCATGTTGGCATTTGTTATATCTTAAGTCCGAACTGTCTTGCGAGTACATTCAAAGTACTCACCTGGCTTGTTGATTTGGCCAGATGTGGACGAAGGTGATCTCATGGATGAGGAATTCGATAGCGAGTCCGACGCTTAGTGGAGTCCCAGTCAGTCCCTTGCGATCCTGGAGTTGATCACTGTTTTATAACCGCTTCCGCCTACCACCAAATAAATTCATCGGGTTTCACTCCGATACTCGATGAGCTGTAATATATTGGAGTCACATCACCCACTTCACTGTGGCATATTCCACCACCTTTTATTACGAGTTAGTAGTATGCCACCCTGCCTTGTGTCATATCCGCCTCTATGTTTTATATTGGCACGCTTGTAATAAAATTGTTGAGCAATCCCCAGCTCAACCTTGTATAATATTCAGTGTACTGGAATTCTGTATCAAGGAATTGTCTGCCAGCAAGGAATTATATTCCCCGCTGGTTTAATAAAAAGGTCGGTCTTTCGGTAATTATTTTACTGAAGGACCGGTCCTGACATTAGACCCACTAGTTTATATATCCACCGGAGGAGACCTAGGGTTACAAAGATTTCTTGGGAAGAAAGGAATCATTACATCTGGACATGTATTCTGCCTTTCTACATATACAGGAGTCCTAACCGGACAAGGGGACGTTTGTTTATCTTCATCTTCATGGCCCATCTATCCGGCCCAGCTTCGGTAGAACGGATCCTCATGGACCCCCAAATCCAGGACTTCCTCACCTAGTGCGTGTGCGGCTTTCTGAACTATGGTGCCTACTTTACGTGGCTAGGCGAAGACCAGCCTCTCGTATAACACGGAGTAGATCACTATCGATCTTCATATAACAGTAGGTCATCAAATCGCTGACCTGCTCTCGCCTCGTCATGATAGTTAGTTTTCGGCTTTCTCTACCGTGGTACTTTACCGGATGAGCCAGAAGTAAAATCGCAGTAGTTCTCCCTTTACTACCTGAGTCGAACAATGCGGAACATAAGGTTGTAAGCACAGGAGCCGGGCAACCCATCTATAGACCCAAGACATGGTTCGGAGCCAATGCATATAGTGCAATATCTGGAACGCCAAATAGTTCCCTATAGGTGTTCGGACTTGTAGGTGTGCCAGGCCGAATACATCCCCTATTATCAAATCCAAGTATTAAGGCACATATGGCAATCTGACATGGGGGAGAACACAGGTGGTAATAAAATGAACTCCAAGCGAATTGGAACCAAACTGCTTCTTTTATGTCTCGTTTAATACGGCGAACCATGTGGTTACAAATGATGTGGGTAACATCTTTGGGCATTTTACATACCAACAGAAGAAAAGAAACTAAAAAAGGGAAAAGGTTTACACGGAGCCTGAATCTAACGAAGAAAAAGAAATTTCGATGGGGGGGGGGGCGTACTGCACGTCTGCGTCGTTTTCTCCTTTGTAATATGTCCTTGAAGAGGGGAGTTATGATGGCTGCCTGTAAAAAAGGAAAGAGAATTGGAAAAGGAATGTCCTGCACAGCCATAGATAAGGTTGGTTCTTTAAATGATCCTTTAAAAGAAAATGTATTTTAGAGTCCGAATAGGGTCAAGCTGAATTATGGACTATCTTTATACAGTGTGCCCCTGACGCCGCCCAAGGTATTTTAAGGGCATAATTGTGTACACGAGGTACATATGCTACTACCTTGTGGGGCAGTTGACATGGGCGTAACTGCTAATCGAGCTCAGGTTCTTCTGAGCTGCCGCATTGTAATGCTAGTCGGGCACGTTTAGCAGTGTTTGTGGTCTTGACGACCGATGAATTGTTTGGATTGAATAAGCCACTTTGGACCTCGGCTTCTAGTGCCGTAGTGTCTTCCTCTATACGGAGGGAGCGCTCCATATTTCCATTGACCATGATGACACTGAATGGTCCGTGCATTTTCAGCTTCAAGTAATCAGAATGTGGGACCGCATTAACATGCGCGAAGGCCGTTCTTCCGAGTAGTGCATGATAGCCACTTCGAAAAGGAGCGATGTCGAAGATTAACTCTTCGCTTCGAAAGTTATCAGGAGAGCTGAATACGACCTCCAGTGTTAATGAGCCCGTGCAGCGGGCCTTTACGCTAGGTATCACTCCTTTAAAGGTAGTGCTGCTGGGCTTCATTCTTGACGGGTCTATCCTCATCTTGCGGACAGTGTCTTGGTATATGAGAGTGATACTGTTGCCGCCGTCCATTAGGACTCGAGTAAGATGATATCCATCAATTATAGGATCGAGCACTAGGGCCGCCGAACCTCCGTGACGGATACTGTTTGGGTCATCCCTACGATCAAAGGTGATCGGGCAAGCCGACCATGGGTTGAATTTGGGGCGACGTGCTCTACGACATAGACGTCCCTGCATGTGCGCTTGCGCTCCCTCTTGGGGATATGGTTGGCATAGATCATATTCACAGTTTTTACCTCTAGTCGAAATTTCTTCTTCCCCCTAGTGTTTGGCTGGTGAGGTTCATCCTCGTCCTCGCTTTGAGGTCCTTTACCCTTGTGTTCGGCATTTAACTTGTCGGCCTGCTTGAAGACCCAACTGTTTCTGTTGGTGTGGTTTGCAGGTTTCTTAGGGGTGCCATGAATCTAGCAAGGCCTTTCCAGTATTTTGTCCAGGCTAGATGGACTATCTCTATTGCCTTTGAATGGCTTCTTCCGTTAACCGGGCCTGGAGCCACCGAATCCGGCGTTTATTGTCATGTCATTTGTGTCTCCGTTATTGTTTCGACACTTTTTCTTATTGCGTCGTGGCTTGCCATTGCCATCCCTGGCTTCGGAAGTGCCGGGGTCGCTGGTGCTATTGCTGCTACGAGCTTGTCAGGACCCCGATCCTAAGTCACACAGGTCTAGCCTGTAACACATCATATCACTTTGCGGCCTCACGCACGGTATCCCCACGGGTGCCACCTTACCTAGCTCGGGACCGTTTGCGCATTTTGGCACACGTATATGATAGTGTCGCTAGCATCCATATGACCGAGAACCCGGGCTGACATGACTAGTTATAAACCAAAAGTGGCACTAAATTACAGAGACAGGCATACATGACCCAGCAACGAACGTGACGGTCATCAACGTATGAACCCAAGTCGTAGCAAGCTATAAGGACTTTAAGGAACAACGCGTGACATTTCCCGTAAGGGACAGACACAGGAACGAAGAAGGACACATGCCGGCCAGCCTAAGTGTTCCAGAGCAGTAGCAAGCTACCAAGGCTCGGTGGAAGCACCAAGAGACATTTCCCTGTAAGATAGGCTACCAAAGGTAAACAACTAGGTGTCGGATCCCACACATAGCAATACACATTACACGTACGCATAACATGCAAGTATGTGCTGTACAACATGGCATCACAACATAACTCAACAACTCATATAGATAAAGGCCCAGAAGAGCCATCATAGCATTTATTACAAACAGAGGTCACATGACCCAACATATAGAGCATACAGGCAACGGAAGCATAACATGTCTGAGTACAGACAACTACAAATGAAAAAGGCTGAGAAGCCTGACTATCTAAAAGATCCTACAAGGTTACAAGATCGTAGCTGAGGTAAGAAGCTAAACGTCGAAGTCCACGCGGAATCTCTAGCGATACTGAAGTCTCTCTGCAAAAACATAAATTAAGCAAACGTGAGTACAAAGGTACTCAGCAAGACTTACATCAGAACTAGCTACATATGTATCTGTATCAATAAGGGGTGGTGGAGTTTGACTGCAGCAAGCCAGCTTTGACTCGGTGGCTATCCTGAACTACGACTGCAAGTAACTCTTTTGAGGTGGCGCACACGAGTCCACATATTCACCAATCAATACACCACTATGGATCCGCTCCCGTTTCCCTACGAGAAGGCCATCCATAGCACTCACGCTTATCTTGCGTGTTTTAGAGCATCCACTTTCACTTGTCTATGAACTGTTATAGGCAACCCAGAAGTCCATTACCGCAGACACGGCTATTCGAATAGATCATATATAAGCCTGCAGGGGTGTACTTCTTCACACATGTTTCCACCACTTAGCGTCTGCACACGACATGTGCTCGGCAGACTTCAAGCGAAAGCCGATGTGGGTGTAGACCACGACCTAACCAACCACTCAAGTCTCTCGTCCAGGTTTATCGCCTATTTGGGTTCCATCCGTGGGGAGATCCGGCCGGGGTGTCGCTCACGGCCCCAAACGATGTGTATAGGGTTCCCACGTCACCAAACGGGCGACCGGTACACCGTGCCACGTACCTGCCGTGTCACAACCCACCCCGAGGGTCAGCACTGCGCACGACCTCCAGTAAACTACAAACACCATAAACTAGTTGCAACTCCTGGACAGAGAACAAGGGCAGTCAATAAGTCGAGCGGGGTCATATTTCAGGGCCCAATGTGTGGTAGTAGCTGTTTCATGGATCAACCAACACAGAACTCAGTTCCTGAGGACGGTTTCAATGAGACAACCCACCATGTACTCCTACATGGCCTCTCATCGCTACCTTTACCAAATCGTGTTCACACACTTAGCTCACACACAGTAGGACATGTTCATCACATTCCAATTCATCCCCGATGAATCAGACCTGACACAACTCTAAGCAATAGCAGGCATAACCAGAAAGCATCAATGAGTAGGCACAACATGGCTCAAACAACTCCTACTCATACTAGTGGGTTTCAACTATTTACTGTGGCAATGACGGGTCATGCAGTGGAAAGGGGTTCAACTACCGCAGCAGGTAACAATTGAAGCGTTGTTGTCCTAATGCAGTAAAAGAGAGCAAGAGCGAGAGAGTGGGATTGTATCGGAATGCTCAATGGGGTTTTGCTTGCCTGGCACTTCTGAAGATATTAATAGCTCTTCATCGGTGTCATCGAACTCATCGTCGGAACAAGTCTACTGAAATGGAACAAAACCGGCAACAAAGAAAGAAACACAATCAATGCAATGCACAATATGATGCATGATCATGACATGGCATTATGTTGTGATTTGAGCTGATGCAACTAGCAACAGGTTAATGAAGTTGGTTTGAATTCAAGATTCAAATTCAAACTCCATATATGATTATTTAAATGCCATTTAATTGATTTGACCTGAACAGCAGGTTTAACTTGTTAAAACATGCATGAAAATGCCGTAAACAGATTCCTCATATTTTTCTGATCATTTTTCATATATAAATTATTTTCATCTGAGCTACGGTTGATTTTATATGATTTTTAGAAGTTTAAAGCATTTTCTGGAATTTCTAAACCTTTCTGATTTATTTTAATTCCAGGAAAGCTTTACTGCGTCAGCACTGCATCATCATGACGTCAGCAAGTCAACAGGGGCTGGTCCAGTCAAACCTGACCAGTGGGTCCCACTGGTCAGTCTCTCAGCACTAACTAAAAATTTAAAACTAAACTAAACAGACACGGGGCCCACATGTCAGTGTCTAATTAGGTTAATGACAGCAATTAAAACTTAATTAAAACCCTAAACTAAAATTAGTCAGGGCTGGCCCCACATGTCATCGACTCACAGGGGTCAGAACCAGTCAACGGCGGAGGTCAAACCTGCCGGCGGCTTGCCGCCGGCGAGACCGAACGCGGCGGAGGCTGCGGAAACAGGCTGTTGTGCCCCGTTCGCAGCGTGGCTGGGCTCATTCAAGAGCCCAGACCAGCGCGCATCAAGTGGGGGCGCCAGCCGGGCCTAGGGTGGCCGGAGGCGAGAGCGATGAGCTCGGCCACGGCGGCCGGAGTTCGGGCAGGTGCGTGTGCGGCACTAGGGAGCACGGGAGGAGGGGCCGAAGAGTGGTACGGGCTCCTGAGAGTATGCTGAGTGCGCTTATGGGCTCGGACGCGAGCGGCAGCAGCTGTGGCCGCGGTTGCGCCATGGCCGGCGGGTGGAAGCTCACGGCTCCGGTAGTTAGCACGGCAGAGGAAGAAATCGGCGGCGGGGCTAGGGGAGAAATAACCAGGGGCTCACCGCGGTGTCGTAGGGTGCTCTGCGGCTCGGGGGAGGCGTCGAAGAAGGCGGGCAATCGCCGGCGATCTAGGGCGGCCGAGGTTGAAGACGATGCCCAAGAAGACGAAGCGGGGCTCCCCGAGGCGCGTGACTCGGTGTAGCGGTCGTGGTCATAGCGGCGGTGCCTCTGGACATGTCAACGAGGCGAAGAAGTGGCATTGGCCGCGGCAAAAACAAACGACGGCGACGGCAGCGCTCTCGGTGAGCTCAGGGAAAGGGCTAGGGGACGAGGGAGATAGCAGAGAGTGAGGGAGAAGGGACCAGGGGGCTCTGGGCATCTCCAGGTGCGGGTAGGCTCGAGAGGGAGGTCGCCAGCACGAAGCAGGAGGTGGAAACCTGAGGCGCGTGCGCAGGCGACACGGCGTCGTCCTCCTCGCAAGGAGGAAGACGACAGGGAGGCGGCGGTGGTGGGCTGGGCCGCCAGCTGGGACAAAGGTAAGGCCAGGTAATCCTTCTCCTTTTTCTAATTCTGTTTCTATTTTCTATTTTATCTTCTGTTTTCTTTTCTTTTTTTTAAATATCTTTTTCCACTGTTTTGAAATTAAACAATTTCAAACATTGCCAAAAACTCCTCTGAATATTTTTATTTTGCTAGATGGACTTTTCCAGAAGCTCATAAAACATTTCAGGGGTATTTGAAATTATATTCTATTTATATGAATATAATTCAAATTCAAATAGCTAATGATTTAAATTCAAAGTCCCAAAAATAAATCCTTAAAAATGTTCCTAAATTTTGGTTGGGTCTCAAAGCCTTGCCAAAATTATCAAACATTGATGAAGGCATTTTGGGTTTATTGAATGCAAATTTTTAAAGCTGGACCTATTTGGTTTTCAAGGTGCTAGGGTTTGAACATCCCCAATTCAAGTTTAACAAAATTTAAAACATGATGCACAGGCAAAAACAATCCTAGGGCAAAGTAGAGCTAGGGATGTGACAACTCACCCCTACTAAACAAGAATCTCGTCCCGAGATTCAAGACGTGAGATAAGAAATCAGAGGGAACACTAACTAACACAATCTTCTCGATTCAACTATCCTCCTCGAAGTTGCTGATTCATTGCATCATGTTGATCCTGACATCCTTGATTACCCGATCTTTGTCCAACACAGTGATAACAGAAGAAACTCTACAGTGATCTATCTTGCCAAAGATCGAGAAACTCAGATCAACTCATGGAGTGAGATGTTGAAACATCTCTTGAGCTGAGACACGGAGTACACCTCCAGGGGGATGGAGTGAAATAAATGATGAAAGTTCACTTGGCAGGCAAATTTCCACACCTAAGAAGATGGTGATCGATGTCACTAGACGGGGCACCTTTTAAGAAGATGACTCGTAGAGTTATTCCCTTAAGTGGCAAAAATAATTACTTTTGATATAGAGATCATTGAAATTCCCTATACCAGCCTAAAGCAAACACAATCGATCGTTTGACGGAGTTCGAAAGAATGACATTCTACATCTAGAATGGATGATGTGGACTGCCTTGTAAAAGACAATGCCAAGGTTGATTTTCCTTATCATCGGAAATGGATGGAACCTATGGTGGGACCACTTTTGAAGATAATCTTGGACAGCAGTGGCTGAGAAAGGTAACCCATGGAAAATTGGCACGATGGTGGTGCAAGCTAGGAACAAAAGGCAAATGCTGGGAATGATTCTGGTAACTGGGGTGAATCCCAACAGTAGAGAGTAAATCTACTCTTTGAGAGTGTATAATATAACCAAGATCACTGGAAGCAATCCCGGTTAGTGTCGAGGATAACACCTAGTGCTTGTGCGTGCTCTCAAGAACTTGAGCATTCCCATATTCATCAAGGTTTTACCAATATCCGTGTCAACGATCCTGGCAACATCACATACTACCAGGATGAATAATGATGGACGGTGCAGATGCAAAGGAAGACAACACTTTCTCAGATTTCACCTTAGCGGTGTCAAGGGGCAAAATCTGGATGATCGACCGAGAGACATTTAGCACTCCGCTTCTAATGTTCTCCTTGACGTGCTAGTGCAATCCATTTATTAAAATGGTTTGGTACCTAAAATGTCAAGTAAAAGGTCGGACTTCAGGAGCACAAAAGTCCATAAGGAACAACTAGGGAGTAATTCTTACGAAGTCCTTATGGGGAGGTGGCCAACTTCTTTAATCAAGATACTACTACAATAGGTCTTCCGGCTGGGTGTGTCGGCCACGACATACACTTTACCGATTATCGAGAGACCAATATTATAGTTCTTGGAAAATGTTCCAACCATCATATCTGCCTGAGATTCAATTCTGGTTGGTGTCAGGATATTCCAGACTTATCGAGTCTAGAAGAAAGATGAAAGTTTGAAACACAAATTGACGAGATGGCGTTGCGAGATTCTCGGGAATGAACTACGATAGCAGCTCCAAAACATGAGCTGGTTCTGCTACAAAACCTGTGAACACGTTGTCCCAGACAAGCATGACCACATAGTAGTCTTATGATAAAATACTACCGAGTTTCAGGTTAGGAATCATCATTGAGGATAACGAAGTCTTGTGCATGTCCGTCCGGGCCCTTCGGAATTAGCACATGAACTTCTTTTCTTGAACAAATCAATAAGTGGCTTGGTGTGCTAGGAAATACCAATGGAATGGAGGCAGCTAATCTCTCAAGCCATAGTATACTTCGCACGTATGCATGACTGAATTGGGATGATTCCAGAGGGGGTAAAACAAGCTTTCTCAAACTCACGGTGGCAACTTACATCAATTACACCTGAATTAGGGAAAGTCTCTTCTCTCATCCAACATATACCTCATGAACGGGACACGAAGGCAATGCTTACAATGTTTCCAACACTAGCTTATTGTCCTACAAAATCATGGAGGAGATATGGATGTTCGTTGATGGGTTCAACAATAATCCATTCAGGTTTCCATATAGGTGGAATTCCATGACAATGTGAACAAAGTGATATCATTGGTCAGACCAAAAGATATAACGGTGTATGCTCGAGGAATCAACCACGAGTAAGACATCATTATGAATACCATTGGTTCTGATTTGATTTGACGATAGCCCACACTCAAATCAAAGCTTGGACAAGACAATAGATCTAACAATTGATCACAAGGATCAAACGAGGAAGATAACATCCTTCTTCAACACACACAAACACTAGGATATCCCTTTTGCAATAAACTAAGTAGGCAAGCTTTCATCTTCCAACTATCCAAGTTGTCGTTTAGCTTAACCAACTAGCTCAGGGTATCCAACACAGATTCTTGGAGAAAGGGTGGTTTAAAGAGAAACCAGCTTGATCACGAGCTCAACATAGCGGTCAGGGAACAACCTGGTAATACTTCCGAGAAGATGTTCGGAAATCATGAACCACTGATATGTTACTAAGCTCGAGATCAATCTTGCTTTTCAGGGCAAGACGTTATGATCAAATGAGCGAGGGATTGACACAATCCTAACTCATTGATCGAAGAGTGCACCAAGTAAGATGGACTAGGTAGCACGATCAATCTTAGAATGGTGATTTAATAGCCAACACGCTAAGAATGAGATTGTTGTCCTTTAACTACCAAGCAACGAAGTCGCTAGGAGTATTGATTTCACACATCACAATTCACTTGTCGGTATTCCGGTTACCATAACACGGAGACCGAGGAATGGACGATGATGGCGAGAAGTATCACTGTATCAAGAGTTCATAGGAGGTTGTGCAATTCCCAGGACATTCTTGACATAAAGATGGTAATATTCCAAGATAGAACAGATTAGAAGCTGGATTAACATTCTTCATCTGCGGAGTACAACTTCTTTGACCCAATCCTGGATATGGATAAGGTACTGGAGTTTGGTTCTACTAGTCATTCCAGAATAGAATGGCTTGACAGATCACATGAGTAAAAGCCATCGATGAACACGAGTGCACAACTACTCCTGACTATCAACTGATAGATGAGGGTCATAAAACAACTAAAAGGAGACAACTCAAGGAACATATAACTTCTGAGTTGTGGATGCATAGATTAACATGTCGAACGAGTTCAACATATTTCTTCCGGATAACCCATGCAGAAAGGTAGGACTGGCAGAGTCACAATATGAATGGAGTAACACTCAGGAGCACTCTGGTTGTGATCTTTTGGTTCGGGAGAACTTCTGCCAAGATGGTTCATGGTATTGGAAGAACGATAACCACAGACCTCGAGGACTATCACAAGGTTACTAATATCCTAAAGGAACGAGCAAATACTATCAACATGAAGTAAGTAGGGTGAAGCTCGGGTTCAAGAACCCAGGAATAGAATGCTTACTAACTAAATGGCATCACGGGATGCTTTCGAGAATAATGGCCAGAATCATCACACTGGAAATATAAAGCATTGCTGCATTACTTGGTGATTCTCGAAGACACCTAGGGTCATAATAATAACTCCAACACACGTGTCGAGGTAACGAAGTACCTCCACACACCGACTAGTGTGATTAACCTGGCCTAAAAGGACATCGGAAACAGGGAGGAAAGGTTTGCAAATGCATCAGACTATTTAGAAACCTAGGATGACTCGGACAGCATAACGGCTGTAAATGCTCGAAAATACTTTTGAGATCCAAACAAAAGGGTAGCATAACCACTTATCATCATAGAGTCAAGGTTCTGGACCAACAGTTGAACAAACAGAAGTAGTAGAAACTGGACTGAGGGTTGATACCACATTAACGTGATCCTAATAAATAGAAAGAGAATCCAAGTTCTTAATCCCCGTAGAAAGAAGAAGGTGACTCAGATCAGAAGGTCATAGGGTAAAGGAGTAAAAATAGCCTTACGTTCCCTTTCACAATCAATTCCCTTACATAACTAAAGAATTTCTAGACACGACTTCGACCAGTTTGGCTTACTAATCCTACAGGCAATCAGGCTCTGATACCAAAGCTGTCAGGACCCCGACCCTAAGTCACACAGGTCTAGCCTGTAACACATCATATCACTTTGCGGCCTCACGCACGGTATCCCCACGGGTGCCACCTTACCTGGCCCAGGACCGTTTGCGCATTTTGGCACACGTATATGATAGTGTCGCTAGCATCCATATGACAGAGAACCCGGGCTGACATGACTAGTTATAAACCAAAAGTGCCACTAAATTACAGAGACATGCATACATGACCCAGCAACGAACGTGTCGGTCATCAACGTATGAACCCAAGTCGTAGCAAGCTACAAGGACTTTAAGGAACAACGCGTGACATTTCCCCTAAGGGACAGACACAGGAACGAAGAAGGACACATGCCGGCCAGCCTAAGTGTTCCGGAGCAGTAGCAAGCTACCAAGGCTCGGTGGAAGCACTAGGAGACATTTCCCTGTAAGATAGTCTACCAAAGGTAAACAACTAGGTGTCGGATCCCACACATAGCAATACACATTACACGTACGCATAACATGCAAGTATGTGTTGTACAACATGGCATCACAACATAACTCAACAACTCATATAGATAAAGGCCCAGAAGAGCCATCATAGCATTTATTACAAAAAGAAGTCACATGACCCAACATATAGAGCATACAGGCAACGGAAGCATAACATGTCTGAGTACAGACAACTACAAATGAAAAAGGCTGAGAAGGTTGACTATCTACAAGATCCTACAAGGGTACAAGATCGTAGATGAGGTAACAAGCTAAACGTCGAAGTCCACGCGGAATCTCTAGCGAGACTGAAGTCTCTCTGCAAAAACATAAATTATGCAAACGTGAGTACAAAGGTACTCAGCAAGACATACATCAGAACTAGCTACATATGTATCTGTATCAATAAGGGGTGGTGGAGTTTGACTGCAGCAAGCCAGCTTTGACTCGGTGGCTATCCTGAACTACGACTGCAAGTAACTCTTTTGAGGTGGCGCACACGAGTCCACATATTCACCAACCAATACACCACTATGGATCCGCTCCCGTCTCCCTACGAGAAGGCCATCCATAGCACTCACGCTTATCTTGCGCGTTTTAGAGTATCCACTTTCACTTGTCTATGAACTGTTATAGGCAACCCAGAAGTCCATTACCGCGGACACGGCTATTCGAATTGATCATATATAACCCTGCAGGGGTGTACTTCTTCACACATGTTTCCACCACTTAGCGTCTGCACACGACATGTGCTCGGCAGACTTCAAGCGAAAGCTGACGTGGGTGTAGACCACGACCTAACCAACCACTCAAATCTCTCGTCCAGGTTTATCGCCTATTTGGGTTCCATCCGTGGGGAGATCCGGCCGGGGTGTCGCTCACGGCCCCAAACGATGTGTACAGGGTTCCCGCGTCACCAAACGGGCGACCGGTACACCGTGCCACGTACCTGCCATGTCACAGCCCACCCTGAGGGTCAGCACTGCGCACGACCTCCAGTAAACTACAAACACCAGAAACTAGTTGCAACTCCTGGATAGAGAACAAGGGCAGTCAATAAGTCGAGCGGGGTCATATTTCAGGGCCCAATGTGTGGTAGTAGCTGTTTCATGGATCAACCAACACAGAACTCAGTTCCTGAGGACGGTTTCAATGAGACAACCCACCATGTACTCCTACATGGCCTCTCATCGCTACCTTTACCAAATCGTGTTCACACACTTAGCTCACACACAGTAGGACATGTTCATCACATTCCAATTCATCCCCGATGAATCAGACCTGACACAACTCTAAGCAATAGCAGGCATAACCAGAAAGCATCAATGAGTAGGCACAACATGGCTCAAACAACTCCTACTCATACTAGTGGGTTTCAACTATTTACTGTGGCAATGACGGGTCATGCAGTGGAAAGGGGTTCAACTACCGCAGCAGGTAACAATTGAAGCGTTGTTGTCCTAATGCAGTAAAAGATAGCAAGAGCGAGAGAGTGGGATTGTATCGGAATGCTCAATGGGGTTTTGCTTGCCTGGCACTTCTGAAGATATTACTAGCTCTTCATCGGTGTCATCGAACTCATCGTCGGAACACGTCTACTGAAATGGAACAACACCGGCAACAGAGAAAGAAACACAATCAATGCAATGCACAATATTATGAATGATCATGACATGGCATTATGTTGTGATTTGAGATGATGCAACTAGCAACAGGTTAATGAAGTTGGTTTGAATTCAAGATTCAAATTCAAACTCCATATATGATTATTTAAATGACATTTAATTGATTTGACCTGAACAGCAGGATTAACTTGTTCAAACATGCATGAAAATGCCATAAACAGATTCCTCATATTTTTCTGATCATTTTTCATATATAAATTATTTTCATCTGAGCTACGGTTGATTTTATATGATTTTTAGAAGTTTAAAGCATTTTCTGGAATTTCTAAACCTTTCTGATTTATTTTAATTCCAGAAAAGCTTTACTGCGTCAGCACTGCGTCATCATGACGTCAGCAAGTCAACAGGGGCTGGTCCAGTCAAACCTGACCAGTGGGTCCCACTGGTCAGTCTCTCAGCACTAACTAAAAATTTAAAACTAAACTAAACAGACACGGGGCCCACATGTTAATGTCTAATTAGGTTAATGACAGCAATTAAAACTTAATTAAAACCCTAAACTAAAATTAGTCAGGGCTGGCCCCACATGTCATCTACACACAGGGGTCAGAACCAGTCAACGGCGGAGGTCAAACCTTCCGGCAGCTCGCCGCCGGCGAGACCGAACGCGGCGGAGGCTGCGGAAACGGGCTGTGGTGCCCCGTTCACAGCTTGGCTGGGCTCATTCGAGAGCCCATACCAACGCGCATCGAGTGGGAGTGCCAGCCGGGCCTGGGGTGGCCGGAGGCGAGAGAGATGAGCTCAGCCGCGGCGGCCGGAGTTCGGGCAGGTGCGTGTGCGGCACTAGGGAGCACGGGAGGAGGGGCCGAAGAGTGGTACAGGCTCCAGAGAGTATGCTGAGTGTGCTTATGGGCTCGGATGCGAGCGGCATCAGCTGTGGCCGCGGTTGCGCCATGGCCGGCGGGTGGAAGCTCACGGCTCCGGTAGTTAGCACGGCAGAGGAAGAAATCGGCGGCGGGGCAAGGGGAGAAATAACCAGGAGCTCACCGCGGTGTCGTAGGGTGCTCTGCGGCTCGGGGGAGGCGTCGAAGAAGGCGGGCAATCGCCGGCGATCTCGGGCGGCCGAGGTTGAAGACGATGCCCAAGAAGACGAAGCAGGGCTCCCCGAGGTGCGTGACTCGGTGTAGCAGTCGTGGTCATAGCGGCGGTGCCTCTGGACATGTCAACGAGGCGAAGAAGTGGCAGTGGCCGCGGCAAAAACGAACGACGGCGACGGCAGCGCTCTCGGTGAGCTCGGGGAAAGGGCTAGTGGACGAGGGAGAGAGCAAAGAGTGAGGGAGAAGGGACCAGGGGGCTCTGGGCGTCTCCAGGTGCGGGTAGGCTCGAGAGGGAGGTCGCCAGCACGAAGCAGGAGGTGGAAACCTCAGGCGCGTGCGCGGGCGACACGGCGTCGTCCTCCTGACAAGGAGGAAGATAAGGATGGTAATGGGTCGGGTTTGGATCAGGTTGAACAATATCAAATCCATATCCATATCCATGAAGACAGTCGCTGCCCACCCACGAAAAAACCCATGGGCGAAAAATTGTGTCCATGTCCAAACCCGATGGATATCCATATCCATTGGATATCCATGCGGTCCTCTCAAGACATATACATAAGACACAACACAACTTGCATATAAGCTGTTGCACGCATGCATCAATACGCGTGTGAAAAAGCAGAGACAGAGGGGTCGAGGGGATACTTAGTTGCGTTGTCATAGGCCAGTGGTGCTGTCTGTTGAAGTGCTCCACCATACATGGAGATAGCAGCTGACAGTGTCGACCATCTATTGGGATACAGGAGGAGTAAGAAGAGGAGACGAGGTTGATTCTTATTGATGAGTCATCTAGCAATGGCATAAAAGATCAAAAGGGGGCTGAAGTAATATTAAGGCGGAGATTGAATGTCAACTAATAAAAGTTACAGTGGGGATTGAGAAATTTTCTTTGAATGTTTTAGATTATAGTGGGTAAAATTACAGTGGGACATGTGACTCTGAGGTAGGGATAGCCGAATATTGCCATTAATTCATACTATCGGGTCGGGTTTGGATATATCCATGGGTACAAGATTATGTCCATGCCCTACCCACGAGTAAACGGGTTGGGTTTGGCCGCCGCCCATGGGCGCAAAAGCATATCCAAACCCTATCCATACGGGTCGGATATCCATGGGTATCCATGTCCATGGGTAAAATTGCCATCCTTAGAGGAAGACGACAAGGAGGCGGCGGTTGTGGGCTGGGCCGCCAGCTGGGCCGCAGGTAAGGCCAGGTAATCCTTCTCCTTTTCTAATTCTGTTTCTGTTTTCTATTTTACTTCTGTTTTCTTTTCTTTTTTAAATATCTTTTGCCACTGTTTTGAAATTAAACAATTTCAAACAATGCCAAAAGCTCCTCTGAATATTTTTATTTTGCTAGATGGACTTTTCCAGAAGCTCATAAAACATTTCAGGGGTATTTGAAATTATATTCTATTTATATGAATATAATTCAAATTCAAATAGCTAATGATTTAAATTTAAAGTCCCAAAAATAAATCCTTTAAAATGTTCCTAAATTTTGGTTGGGTCTATTGAATGCAAATTTTTAAAGCTGGACCTATTTGGTTTTCAAGGTGCTAGGGTTTGAACATCCCCAATTCAAGTTTAACAAAATTTAAAACATGATGCACATGCAAAAACTATCCTAGGGCAAAGTAGAGCTAGGGATGTGACAGATCTAGCCAGCTGTCTTCACCCGCGCAAAAGCGGGTCATGAGTGAAGTAAGGGCTGCCATTGTCCTCGGCTTCTCTTGTCCGAGCCATCTTGATAGCGACTCATCCCGGCCACTGTGTTTGAATGCCACTAAGGCTTCAGCGTCTGGATAGTCCACAATTTGGTTCATTTTGGTTAAGAACCGATTCCAAAGCCTGTGGGCTAACTCTCCGGGTTGCTGGATTATGTGACTTAAATCGTCAACATCCGGGGTCCAGACATAAGACCCCTGAAAGTTAGCCCAAAAAGCATCCTCTAAATCTTCCCAGATTCCAATGGAGTTCTATGGGAGGCTGTTCAACTAGTGCCGAGCTGCCCTTTCAGCTTGAGAGGTAAGTATTTGATGGCGTCGAGATTATCTCCACAAGCCATGTGGATGTGAATAATAAAGTCTTCTATCCATACAGCGGGGTCTGTCGTTCCATCATATGCCTTGATGTTTACGGGTTTAAACCCTTCTGGAAATTGATGATCCATCACCTCATCCGTGAAGCACAGAGGGTGTGCAGCACCCCTGTATCGCACAACATCATGGTGTAATTCGGACGGTGTCTGTGTTCGGTGTTGTTTCCGAACTTTATTGTTCTCGGCATGTTTGGCTTCATAGCTGCCGTCTCACGGGGAAGCACGTTCTCTTGATCCCTAGATTGATCTGGCGTGACCAGCTTTTCTATTCAGGTCCTAACGTAAATCGTACTTATGGCCCTGAGCTGATGTATCCTTTCCTTTACAATGGGGAGGTGCGGGCTGGTATACGGCATTGCCGGCCGCTTTGCCCTGTCCATGAGGTGGCCGGTCCGGTTGATCGGCATGATCGTACTTCGGCGGAATTGGCGCAAGGGCCTTGTCGTCGAATTGGGGCAGCCGTTTGCGTTTTGGATAGCTCTTTGTTTGGCACTCACGACTGTATCTTTCTTGAGCGTCTAGCACATTGTTCCATCTATCATTGAGCGTATCATGGTCGGCCTTAAGCCACTGCAATTGTTTCATCAGGTTCCTTGCCATAGCAATGAGCTGATGCTGAAAGTGTTTTTGTTCGAGGGGTTTTTCTGGGACTATGAATTCTTCATCTCCCAGGCTGACGTCCTCTTCGGAGATAGGTAGATAGTTGTTGTCTTCAGAATCGTTGTGATTGACAAGGTGTTCGGGACTATGGTGGCCATATTCTCGATCGTCCTGCTCCACCGCTGGCTCTACGGGGTCATCGGCTTCCTCCGCATCTTCTTTGTCTCCTGTGCTAGTGTTACTTTCCTTTCCTCGACGCGATCGTGAGCGGCCTTTCTGACGCCTCCGTTTATGAGGTTCATTGACGGGCTTATCCTTCTCTTGATCTTTATCACCATCGTCTTCCTTCTCATTGGGTGTATCCACCATGTACATCGTAGGTAGATGTGGTCGTCCATTAGGCTTCGACGTCGTGGTCCATCCCATCGATGTTTTCGGAAGCATAGTCTAGTAGGTCGGCTAAGTCTTTGACCATGGCTATCAAGTGGGTGGTGGGTGGGAAGCAAAATTCCCGGTCCTCGGCCCTAGTTTGAAGTGGGCATAGTTTGGCTGGGAATCCTCTTTTAGGGTGAGAGATTGTAGTAAGTCCAGCACCTCATTTAAAAGCGAGTGCTGGATAGGTGTTTGGGTGTCTGCGGGGCCGGGCTCAATCGTAACTGCTCCATTGGGCCCGGAGAGTGCGGATCCCGTGAGTCCGGAGGTCGTAATCAGGGACAAGTCCAGTGTTCCAGCGGCGGGGAGAATCCCGCTCAATTCTGGGTTTGTGAGCCTCTCAAACGCCGCTAAGTGTACGATTTCCATGGCAGTGATGATATTCCCGTCTTCTGACAAAGCGGTCTGTTCCGAATCTAGGGCTAGGGCCGTCGCAAGTGTTGACCCCTGGATGGGGTCCAATGATAGATCTAAGGCGTCTTCATCGTGTTGGCAGGGGGTAGCAACCATGGTTGTGAATCCGCCGAAGGTCAAGTCTCCATGGATGTCAGCAACATAGTTCAAGCTTACAAACTGGATCTGATGACCAGGGGCATAGCTATCAACCTGCTTGAGGTGGACATCCGTGTTGGCCCGAAGCACAAAGCCTCCAAACACAAAAGGCTGGCCAGGTAGGAAAATTCCCCCGGGGTGGCGCCGTCGTTGATGACGAAGCGAGCCATTAATCCTTCTCTCGATGACATAGTGTAAATCTCAATGAAAGCACCAATGTTGGTGTCAAAACTGGCGGACCTTGGGTAAGGGGTCCTGAACTGTGCGTCTGAGGATCGATGGTAACAGGAGGCCGGTGACACGATGTTTACCCAGGCTCGGGCCCTCTCGATCGAGGTAATACCATACTTCCTCCTTGATTGATCTTGATGAATATAGGGTCACAAGAGTTGATCTACCTCGAGATCGTAATGGATAAACCCTAGAAGTCTATCCTAGGATGTTGTGATTCTGTCTCTACGGAATAAACCCTCCGGTTTATATATGCACTGGAGGGACCTAGCGTTGTACATGACCATCTTGCAGAGGAAGGAAAATATTAGACCCGGACTCTAAACTTGCTAGTTTACACATATGGGAGTCCTATCTGGATACGGGGGACAATGTTCAACGATAATTTTCAAGGCACACCAGCCCGGCCCATGGCGAGTAACCCGGCCACCCGAGGACCCCTTAATCCAGGACTCCCTCAGACACCACCGTGCCTCCAGTAGCGGACCCGTTGTACTCACCAAGAAGCCCTCGTCTGTTTCTCCAGCCAGCCTGGGTGGTGAGGTCGAGCGAGCCCGACGCCCTCTACGAGCCACCTTGGGGCTACATCGACACCTTCATCAACGACAGTCACCGGGTACAGCCAATATCTCAGGGACATGATTAAGCTAAGCATGGGCCGCAGGTGAACCGGACTACGGCAACGACCATGGGTCTCAGGACGATGGCCCCGTTGCAGATGGAAGCTACACACTGGGGGCTACATGGGGGAAGCCCAGCGCTAGGGACTCCTATAGGATCGAAAGTATGTCTAGGGGGCGGGGGTGATTAGAGTACTTGACCAAATAAAAATCTAGCCTTTTCCCAATTTTAATTCTTGGCAAATTTTAGCAACTTAGCACAAGTCAAGTAATCAACCTACACATGCAATTCTAAGAGTATAGCATCGGAAAGTAAATCATTGCATATGAAGGTAAAGTGAGGCGTTTGGAGAGTGCAAATGAAAGTGTAGACACGGATGTTTTTGTCGTGGTTTCGATAGGTGGTGCTATCGTACATCCACGTTGATGGAGACTTCAATCCATGAAGGGTAACGGCTGCGCGAGTCCATGGAGGGCTCCACCCATGAAGGGTCCACGAAGAAGCAACCTTGTCTATCCCACCATGGCCATCACCCATGAAGGATTGCCTCACTAGGGTAGATCTTCATGAAGTAGGCGATCTCCTTTCCCTTACAAACTCCTTGGTTCAACTCCACAATCTTGTCGGAGGCTCCCAAGTGACACCTAACATATCTAGGAGAAACCACTCTCCAAAAGGTAATAAACAATGTGTTGATAACGAACTCCTTGCTCAAATGCTTCAAATGATAGTCTCCCCAACGCTCAAACAGCTCCTCACAGATTTGGATATGGTGGAAGAAGAGATTGAGTGGAAAGCAACTTGGGGAAGGCTAGAGAACAAGATTTATGTGGTAGGAATGGAATATCTTGATCTCAAAACTTGTGTAGGTGGTTCTCTCTCTGAAAATGAGTAATGGAAGTGTAGGCTTGTTCTGATGTAAATCCAACGGCTAACGATCTCAGAATCATTTGTTGACTAAGTTGACAACGACTTGCATTGGCTTCGGCCTATTGGCCCACATTTCAGCCTCCAAAAATGTGGCGCTGTCAGGACCCCGATCCTAAGTCACACTGATCTAGCTGTAACACGTCATATCACTTTGCGGCCTCACGCACGGTATCCCACGGGTTCCACCTTACCTGACCCGGGACCATTTGCACATTTTGGCACACGTATATGACAGTGTCGCTAGCATCCATATGACAGAGAACCCGGGCCGACATGGCTAGTTATAAACCAAAAGTGGCACTAAATTACAGAGACATGCATCCATGACCCAGCAACGAACGTGTCGGTCATCAACGTATGAACCCAAGTCGTAGCAAGCTACATGGACTTAAAGGAACAACGCGTGACTTTTCCCCTAAGGGACAGACACAGGAATGAAGAAGGACACATGCCGGCCAGCCTACGTGTTCCGAGCAGTAGCAAGCTACCAAGGCTCATTGGAAGCACTAGGAGGCATTTCCTTGTATGATAGGCTACCAAAGGAAAACAACTACGTGTCGGATCCCACACATACCAAGCATTTCAATCATACACACAATATGCTCAATATGTGCAAATACAACATTGCATCACAACAGAAATCTATGACTCAAAGTACTTTATTTAAGAGGCTCCAAGAGCCATACATAACATATCCATACAAGTAGGGGTCACATGACCCAACACTCAAGTCATACAGTCATACAAGCACAAGCGGAAGCTACATGTCTGAGTACAGACAACTTAGAAAATAAAACAGGCTTGGTGTAGCCTAACTATCTACAGGGCCCTTCACAAGCTCCAGATCTCCGTCTGGGTAGCAAGCTACTCGTCGACGTCAACGTCTATGTAGAACCCATCAGAAGGGGCAGGGTTCTCCTCTGCAACAGTTATTAAGAAAACATGAGTACAAAAGTACTCAGCAAGTCTTACAACAGAACCTATCATACATGCAACATTATCAAAAGGGTAGTGGAGTTCATAGCAGAAAGCCAGCTTTGACTCTTGGCTAACCTATACTACAACTCTCAACAGATTGCAAGATATCACTACGAACACGAGTCCTCTACTCACCACAACAATACACCACCGAGGATCCTCTTCCGTCAGCCTACAGAAGGGCCATCCTCGGCACTCACACTTGTCTTGAGGCTTTTAGTAGTATCCATCAACTTGTCTATGAACTGTAAGAGTAACCAAGTAGTCCGTACCGCGAACAACGGCCATTCGAATAGATTGGTAACCCTGCAGGGGTGTACTTCTTCACACATGTTTTCACCACTTAGCGTCTGCACACGACATGTGCTCGGCAGACTTCAAGCGAAAGCCGACGTGGGTGTAGACCACGACCTAACCAACCACTCAAGTCTCCCGTCCAGGTTTATCGCCTATTTGGGTTCCATCCGTGGGGAGATCTGGCCGGGGTGTCGCTCACGGCCCCAAACAATGTGTACAGGGTTCCCGAGTCACCAAACGGGCAACCGGTACACCGTGCCACGTACCTATTGCATCACAACCCACCCCGAGGGTCAGCGCTGTGCACGACCACCAGTAAACCACAAACACTAGAAACTAGTTGCAACTCCTGGACAGAGAACATGGGCAGTCAATAGGTCGAGCGGGGTCATATTTCAGGGCCCAATGTGTGGTATTAACTGTAACTTGAACCACACAAACAGATCTCAGGTCCTATGGACGGTTCCAATGAAACAACCCACCACGTACTCCTACATGGCCTTTCATCGATACCTTTACCAAACATGTTCCACACTTCCCTCTCTTTATCGGTATGATCATTTCACTCTGAACCATCACCCAGATGAATCAGACCTGACACAACTCTAAGCATAGCAGGCAACATAAACAAATAGCATGGTGGATCACACATCACATGGCTCAATCAACTCCTACACATTCTAGTGGGTTTCAACTATTTACTGTGGCAATGACAGGTCATGCAAAGGAATAGGGTTCAACTACCGCAGCAAGTAGCAGTTCACACGCTGTTGCCTTAATGCAGTAAAAGAGAGCAGGAGGGAGAAGATGGGCTTGTATCGGAATGATCAATGATTGCTTGCCTAACAGAGTGGTTGTCGGATACTGCTCTTCAGTTGGATACGCAGAAGTATCCTCGGGAGCAGGACCTAACACGGAGAATATCACCGATACAATCAATAAGCAAACAAATGCAACAATATGATGCATGCTCATGATATGGCTAGATGCATGTGCTTTGGGCTAATGCAACTATAACCAGAAGGGTTTGAGCCCATTTGAATCAAAGATTCAAATTGAAGTTCAAACTATTATTTAATTAAGTGCAATATCATGTTTTAATGTATACAGCAAGGTTAACTTGCTCAAACATGCATGAAACCAGTGCCATTGGAAAGATTGGATTTTTCTGATCAATTTTCATATATAAATCTTTTCCATCTGAGCTACTGCTGAATTTATATGATTTTTTGAAGTTTAAAGCATTTTCTGGAATTTCCTGAATTGATTTTAAATCAAATAATCCCAGAAAATCCTTTACTGCGTAAGCATGACATCATGCTGACGTCAGCAAGTCAACAGGGCGCCCAGGTCAAACCTGACCAATGGGTCCCTCATGCCAGTGTCTCTGGAGCTAACTAAAAGAGCTTAACACTAAACTAAAAGTTAACAGGGGTTGGGCCCCACATGTCAGTGGCTCACTAAACTAATGACAGCAATTAGTACTTAATTTAAAACCTAAACTGAAATTTGTCCACGGCCGGCCCCACATGTCAGTGACACAGGGGGGGGTCAAAACCTTGGTCAAACGGGGCCAACTCGCCGGCGTTTAGCCGCCGGCGAGGCCAAACGCGGTGGTGAGGTGCGGGATTTGTGCTCCGGCTGCCAAAACGACGGCGGAGCACGCCTACGGGCTGCTGGGAGTGAGCCGCGTCGAGTGGTGGTGGCGGCTGGCCTCGGGGTCGCCGGAAACGACGCCGACGACGAGTCCAGCGACTGCCGGAGTTCGAGCGAGGTCAAACTCGTCGGTGCGGTGCTCGTAGAGGTGCGTGGAGTGATCCTACAGCATCTACTTAGAACGGTGAAGCTGGTGGGCATGATGGACATGCCGTTAATTGGCCGCAGCCTCGTCGGCAACGAACTCCATGGTGGCGCGTGCAGGTGAACCTCGTGCAGTGCGTACGGTGCAGTAGAGAACTAACAGAGAGGGGGAGGACGGAGCTGAGCTGACAGCGGTTGCAGTGAGCATCGAGGCGGGCTCGGGGACGGTCGGAGCTGAGCGGGGCGGCGATGGGGATCTCTGCGGCCGGAGTTGGGGAAGACGGGGTCGGGGGCGACTCCAGAGCGGGCGAGAGCTCGGGGCTCAGCCTGCTCGACGTAGTCGATGACGATGGAGCGGACGGACACGATGACGGAGCTCAGGGACGGCGGTGGTCGTGGCTATCACGACGGCTCGAGCACGGCGGCGTCCGCCATGGTGCGGGGAAGGCGAGGGAGAGGAGCTGGGGAGGAGTGAGCCTGTCAGCGAGCTCGGGGAGGAAGTGGGTGATCGATCCCACCCACCATAACGGCGAGGGGAGGAAGCAGGGCGGCGGGCAGCTGCGTGGCACGCGCTGCGGCCGCCGTCGAGCACCTGCCTGCCTGCCTGGCCGAGCCAAGCAGCTCGCTGGAGTGGTGGCTGGGCTGGGCCGGCAGGTGGGCCTGTTAGGCGCCAGGTAAGCTCTCTCTCTCTCTTCTCTCTTTTCTATTTCTTTCTGTTTCATTTCTTTTGAAGCTTTGTTGAATTAATAAAAATGCTAGAACATTTTTATAGCTCATAAAACTAGTCATGCCCACTGTATATAATATGAACAGTATGGAACATTTTAGTTTATGATTATTTGGGCACATAAAAAATTGTATAGCATTTAAATGCCCAAATGCAATTACCATATGAATTAATCCAGAGACCTTGGATGTCTTAGAAAATTGTGCACCATTTTTGGCAGAGGTTTAAGACCAAGGCAGAAATGATGAACATTTTTGAAGGGCATTTTGGGTACATTGTTAAAAGAGGGGTGTTGGGGTTTCTTTCATTCCCATTTCAAGTTTCTTTGAGAAGTAAACATGATGCACACTCTAGCTAGTCCTAATGCAAGCACTGACTAGGGATGTGACAGGCACGTATTCAACCAATTTTTTAGAATTTACAGTCTTTTTTGCGGGGCAGAATTTACAGTCCATTTGATTTTTTTTTGAATTACAGTCCATTAGCTGGGTTGGGTGAACAAATAATGTAGAGTCCATGCGGTCCATTTATGTTTTTCATAAAAAATTATAGGCCGTTTGCCCTTTCTCGAAATACATGATTTTGCTGGGCTGATTCTAATTATAATGTTGGGGTGGGCGCAGCAATGTTATCAAAAAATAAACAGGGGCTGAGCATTTTGTTATATATATTTAAATAATAAGTGATTTATTATTACATTGGTCCTTAAATATTACCAAGCTTTTGTACACAATCACCAGGATTTTCGTTGCCAAAAAATATTCGGGATTTTAGTGTTAAGAAATTATTTTTATAAGTTAACAAGATGTGGGATATTGTTTTCTTACATATGTAAGTATTTGTTAAATATATGATGACAATAACAATAACATATAATAACATACAGAATAATATATATATATATAATATATAGTTAGAAGGGAAACATAAGTTGGACCATGCGTTCCTATTCTTATATAGAAAAATAGAACTGACCTTTGCGTTTTCTTCAAAAAATACATAAATTGGGCTGGCGATGTTTCGGGAAAAATAAAACCTCGGATGGGAGGTCCATAGGCCGGTCGATACATGATGGCCCTCAAGAAAATACAAACAGGCCTATGGACCTCCCATCCGAGGTCGTGGGCTGCGAATGTTAAAAAAGAAAGCCTAGACGGGGCAGCCCAAAACCCAGCTGATACTTGTTGCCCCAGTGATAATAAATGATACCTGCCAGCTCCCCGGCTTCGTTGTGAATTTATCTCCTATTGTAACTACGTTGAAGCACCTAAAAATGTAATTATGTTGACAAACCCGCGGGCCCCCACGTCAGTATAGCATTAGGAGGAAGTATTTTTTCAATGAGGCACTTGCTTGCGTACGGCCATAGACCTAGTGGGTCCCGACTGTCCGCCTCTCCACGTACAGTCCTCTCCAGATTCCTCTCGTTTGTTCAGCATGTTCAGAACGGTAGACAGCGGCGTCGCGGAGAGCACACAAAGGCGCAGGAGGAGATCCGACCACATGAGGAAGTGCCTTATTAGTAACGAAACAACTGAACTAGCCCATTGGCCGAGTGACACTACCCGACAGATGTTCTGCCCGGGTTCGATTCTACCTGTGCAGAGAAAATATCTCCAAATTTTTTGCCTCTGCCTTTATTGACCTGTGGATACCAATTGTCATCTACGCACACCAAGTCCTACACTTGCCAAAACTTCGTCCCTCGTTTTCTCTATTTTTCGCACACTCGACATTGTGTGGGCATTTTGAAAATAGCATATCTTTTTGACTGTGCATCATATGAAGATGTGCTACGCATGAATGTTGATCGGCATGATGTTAATTGGCTAGTAGTTCCAGTTTCGGCCATGAATAAAACTTCCAGCATGATGTTAACATTATTTGAAAAGGCCGTGTTAATATAAATGCTCTGCCTTTGAAAGTTACAGTTTCTTATCTGAAACTGAACTTGGAGTTTCTTACCTGAAACTGAAACTTGCAGTTTCTTCTCTGAGAATCACATTTTCTGCACTTTTATACTCCTATGAAACTATATTTTTAAGCGCTAAAAATAGATCTCTGGAATTCATAAAATACTTCATATGCTCAATACTGCAAATCTGAAATTCGAAATACATTCATGTCTAAAAGTACTCTCAAAATACACAGCACAAAACACAATTCACAACCTGCAAATACTAATGTAATGCCCAGGATGGGACTATACCTCCTACGTGTCGAGGCACGACTTAAAGGTATAAGCCCATCCTAGAATGATCTCAAGTTTGGTATCTTTGCACGACTCATGTAAAAGAGGGATTAAATTGCAAAAGAAGATAGTTGGCTTACACTCGCCACTTCACACAATACATTACATAAGCAAAACATCATTCAGAACATCACAACCCGATTACGGGTGAAGATCCAAAAGAAAGATACCAAAACAACATAAAGCCACAGGTCAGGATCGAATCCTAGTAGAAACCACTACTGATCGTCGAAGCGTCACAAACAAACGGCCACGATCTTCAATGAACTCCAAGTGAAGTACTGAACCAGCTCCTGCGTCAAACTCGGCTGAACCTGCATCTGGTGTGGTGAAGTAACTGTGAGCCACAGAGGACTCAGCAATCCCGTTCCCGGGTAACACGACTATTTAAGCCTTGGGTGAGGACAGGGCTGAAGAAAGAACGAGAGGTGAAGGAACAACAAGAGTCTGCAGCAGCAACTAGCACTAACTTACGTAAAAGAGAGCGAGAAGAGAAGAGCCTCGGATGAAAGATGATCACGAAGTGATCCTAGCTAAAGCCGGTCAAACATAACCCCACCGTGTTCAACTCCCGAATCCCTATTCGGAAATTGACAGTCACGGTACACACGCTGGTAGTGTATTGAATCATTGTGTCAAGTTATCTACAACCGGATATTAACAAGCTCCCATCTGCCACATAACCGCGGGCACGGCTTTCGAAAGTTCAAACCCTGCAGGGGTGTTCCAACTTGACCCATTACAAGCCCACGATCCGCGGAGTCGCAACTCCATAGGTGGGAAGACCCGAGTATTCTCGGAATCCCGTGCTCAAGTTAAATCGAACTAAGGTAAGGCTAATCCAGCAAATCCTCCCGGCGTGTCGACACCCTGATAGTAGCCGCGCGTATCTAAGTCTCAGGACACGACCGGATGAGTCATCCTACAGGTTTTTACCAAACCTCAAGTTTCCTTGAGGTGGCCCCGCAGTCTGCTCGTTTCGGACCAACACTCATGTGGAGCACTGGCCCGGGGGGTTGAATTAAAATAAAAGGGATAGCTAGTCCACATGCAAGTTTTATTAGTTATTAGGCAAATAGTACCAATGTTGGGACTTGCTGGAAAAGACTTAGCACTTAGCGGTTTATCAAGGGGGTCCCATACACCCGAACCGTGTTAGGAACGCATAATCAAGGAACATAACACCGGTTTATACGGTTCCTAACGGCATGAGTGGAACAAATCACCAAGCAAAAGGCTTAGCCTTCCACCCTTGCCAATATATAGATGATTTCATTTAAGCATTTATATAGTGTGATATAACCCAACCAAACTTCAACATGAAGCAAGCATCTTCAATCTTCACCTGCAACTAACAATGCTATAAGAGGGGCTGAGCAAGCCTACGTATAGCCAAGCAACGGTTTGCGTAGGTAGGGTGGTTAAACATGGCAATGGTTACAAGTAGGAGGCTGACAAGAAGATCATGGGCATCGAGGCAAAACTATAGAGCGGAACTACTAGCAATAGGCAAAGATAGTAATGGTATCCGGGTTCGGTCATCTTGCCTGGAATTCCACAAGGGTGAAGAACGGATCCACGAAGTAGACGGAGCAACAGTCGAGCGAATCCTCACAACTCCGGAACGAAATAACAAGAGAAGCAACCGGAAAGAAAACAAACAACACGGTAAACATACAAGCATAAACATGGCATACGATGCACATCCAAGTATGATGCATGTCCGGTTTAAATATGCATGGCATGGCAAAGTGCACAAACAAAACTACAAGTTAAGTGGAGCTCAATATGCAACGAGTTGCATATTGACGAAACACCACATGTTAATTATTTAGTTGACTCTCGATTATTTACAAGACAAGATTAAATGTTTTTAACATGGCAAGAGGTGAAGCATAAAGAAACTACACTATTAGGCATTTTAAATGGGGCCGGAATATAACAACAACAAGTCCGGAAAATCCCCATGAGCATGTTTAATAATATAAGCAAACAACAATTAAACATTTAAAGGTTGTTAACATGATGCGGATGACATGAACAAGTTTATGCAATTATTAAAAGGTTGACTTAAAAGAGATATAGAAGCATTTGTCACCGCGATGGAAGGAAAAGGGTGCCACGGCAACGATCCGAAAATGATGCAACGCGTCATATCAGTTCCGGTAACTCGGTCGAGAGTCTGGTGCAAAAGATGACGGAGAGCGAGTCAAACGAGATGAAAGGTGGGCGATCCCGTTACCGGGTTCCCATGAGTCGGCGACGAGGCAACCGAGGAACATGACAACGGACGAAACGGGCACGAAGCACACACGGGAAACAACTCATACAACACAACAAGCACAAGCGTTCACACGGGTCATCGTCTCGGGTTATACCTTCGAAGCGTTCTCTCTCGAAGTGGTTCGAGATCGTCGAGGGACGTAGAGGAAGTAGTGGTACACGGCCGTAGAGGAAGAAGTCGTTCTCGCGAGTCATGGTACACGTGTCGTAGAGGGAAGTAGACGTTCTCGTTTCCGAAGAGGAAGTAGTCGTTCCGTCGGCGATAGTTGTTCACGGGTCTTCGGCGACGGTAGTGGAACACGTTGGCGTTCGTCGTGTAGGTGTACTCGGTCGTAGATGTACTTGTCATCGGAGGGGTACTTGTCGCGTCGTCTTGTGTCGTCGTTCTCGTATCGTAGATGTTCATGCCGCGTGTAGAGGTACTTGTCGGGATCGTCGTCGACGTAGGGGTACACGTTCGTAGAGGTACTTGCGGTCTCGGCGACGGTAGTTGTACACGAGCTCGTTTTCCGTAGATGATCGGTTCGTCGTGGTACTTGTCAGACTCGTTGTAGATGTACACGTATCCGTATAGGTACTTGAGGTCTCGGTCTCGAGTCGTACACGGTTCTTCGAACTTGCCGATCTCGCCAAAAAAAACACCTGCTGGACCAACACAACAACACCAAGCCGGCTGCGGTGCACTTGGCGAAAACAGCAACAAACAATAAAAAAACACAAGGCCTCGTTCACGCGAGGAGACTGCTGCCTTGGGGGCGGAACGGTGCTGGAGGTGCTCGAGGAGGGGCCGTTGCAGAGAAGCTCGGGGCTGGAGCAGAGAGGGTCGGGCGCGGCCCTGGCCGGACCTGCCGAGGAAGAGGCGAGGAACGGCGCTCGGGGCGGCCTGTAGGGATGCGGACGCGGGGCTCCTGGCGCGGAGGGAGGTCGAACTCCGTGGCGGTGCTGGAGGGATGCGGAGGTGCTGCTCGAGGAGGACGGGAGCGGTCACCGCTGGAGGGCCAGAAGACCACGGCGAGGAGACGAAGGGAGGCCGGCGCGAGGGAACGGAGGGAGGTCGCGGCCGGGACGGCCTGGGCGCGCGCCGGGCGCGGGCTGCCTGAGGACGGGCCGCACGGGGACGGTCGATGCTGGAGGGGCGCCTCGGGGTCGCGGCTCCTGGCCGGCCGGAGGGAGATGAGCGAGGGAGAAGAGAGGCCGGCTGGAGCGCTGCCAGCTCGCAGGGCGCCAGGCGCAGGCGGCCACTCGGCCTGGAGGACGGGAGATCGAGGGCGCTCGAGGCAGTGGAGGTCGAGGGAACGGGCGCTCAGCGGGAGAAAGAGCGAGCGGGATGAGGGGAACGGGAGAAGCGGCGGCGGACAGGGGGAAAAGAGCGATGCGGTCGAGCTAGGGTTTAGCGGAGTGCGGGCCTAGGCCTTGGGCCAGCTGGGGGAGACCAGATGGAGGGAAGTTCTTGGGCCAAGAGGGAAACGGGCCGGCTGAGATGGCCAGGGTGGCCTGGAGGCTGAGAAATTAAATAAAAAAGAAGGGGGTCTGCTGTTTTCTAAAAAAAACAGAAAAACGGCAAGGAGAAAGAAAAGGAAGGAGGAGTTAGGGCAAAAGTTATCACAAGAGGTTATTTTTCTCGGTCATCATAAAATGAGCACGGTCCGAGAAAAATGTAAAAGACATGATCGGAAAATAATTCAAACATATTTGAATTTAATTCAAATAGGTTTGAACTAAGACGTGATTATTGAAGTGTCCAAAAATGTTCAAATTTTTGGAGGAACCTCGAAACAACGGAAAAGAATTATTGGCAAGATTTTGAAGGTGAAACTCGAAGTGAAAGACATGGGGAAATTATGCAAGTGTGTTATGGTGATTCGAAGCAATGGAATAATTAATAAATATAGCTCCCTAAATATTGAGAGACTTTTATATGTTATAAAGAGAAGACATTCTTCCCTCGATTTAAATGGACCGAAGGTCCACACGATTTATTTAGGTTGAGATGCAAAATAAATTAATGACATGATGGCATGATGACATGACGCAATACAAAAATAAATAACACAGCAGAACTGAAACACACGGGCAACCCGGAACATCTGGAATCTTCTGGAATTTTCTGGGACGTCGGTCTCGGGCGTCACAACTCTCCCACACTAACAGAGGATCTCGACCCGTGATCCTAGAGATACCACCGGGTAAAAACGGAAGAGGAAGAGGTAAAACAAAGTTGCTTCTTTGACAGACGAGTGAAACCAAAGAACCTGAGAGGTTTACCAAGTTGAAAGAAGAATACAACGGAGATGAACGAAGATGAAAACACTCCGTTAGAAAAGACGAACAAGGAACATTCCTTGCAGGTTAAAAGACATGAAACAAGAGCTTACGAACCAAAAGAATGTGAAACTGCAATGGTATGGCCAAGGAATAAGAATGACAGAATTTGGACAGCACTCCGTCTGAAAATGGAAGGAATTAACAAGAACTAGCCAAGTTGGGAAGATACTTGATAAAATGAACAGCAACACACAGCCTCTGAAACAATTAAAAGAATGGCACAAGGGGTAAGAACGATTTCAGACAGCACTCCGGTTAAAAGAGAGTTAAAACTAGATAAGATGACGGAACTTGAATGAAGAATACAACACTCCGGTTAAAATGACAAGCAAGGGAGAATATGATCTTTATAAAAACGAGATGATGGTCAAAAGAGCAATATCACAATGCCTCCGGAATGAAAGAATAGCATGCAAATCAATGAAAGAAATGAATGGAGAAGAAAATGACAACTTCTCTCAAAATGAATTTGAAAGAGCATCCTTACGAAGAAGGGTTGAATGGGGTTGATGGAAAATCAACAACGAAACGAATGAGGTTCATGTGGGCTTATGGAAAAAACATCTCAAAATTAAGAGGTGACACCCAGCCACTAACGGAAATATTTGATTGGATTGAGATCAACAAGGAGACGATAAACTTATTTCACCGGAATGATAACGAAGAACTTGGGTCATTTATGAGCACCATAATAGCAACAATCCTTAGGAAAAGCTTTTAGGTGAAATACAACCCAAGATAACTCCAACAAATAAATTGAATGGTTGAAAAGATCTCCTGAATAAGGAAAATGATGGTTTTAAATATCTCATTCTTGATAACTCGTGAATCATGAAACATGAAGGAATTGTCAAAAATAACATAACACCATCTGAAAAGATAAGGTAGAAAGAATTGCAATTGGAAAGCATGATGAAGAATGCTTGAGCTCCAACAAGAATCTTGATGAAGTCTTCGAGGATGAATTAAATCTTGATGAACCACCATGAAGAACTCCGGTAAACAAAAGGATGAGAAGTGAAAGATGAAAAGAATAATATTCAAAGCCCGCGATGAATTAGTTGGAGCTTTGGAATGATAATTGAAATAACTTGGAACTCCGGAAAACAAGATGAAGAATTTAGAACCAAGGATATAATATGATGAACAAGCTCCGGACAAAAGAATTAAATCACCTTGAAGGAATAAGAATAAGAATTATGTCATGCGTATCCTTCACCAATTTAAATGATGACAACCAAGGATTTGGCATACTACTTATTCTCGTTGCAAGGAATTAAAGAGAGATCTAGCACAAGCTTGGGTAAATCTTCAACAAGCACCGGTAGGATTATGAAAAGAACGAATGATTTAAAATGATAACAACGGAAGGGTAACTTGAAAGAACCACCGTAAGAATATGGAGACGAACGAAGAGACATCAATGAATAATATTTGGAGGACGAAGTAGAAAACTGAGAACGAAGAAATATTCTGAAATGATGGCCTTCGGAGGATCACAAGAAAAGAGTTCATGAAATGCTTCGGAAGGGTATAAAAGAATTCCTCACAAACGAAACAATAATGAGGATGACAAGAAGCTAGAACAACGAATCTTGAGGAGAACGGGCCAAGATTTAAGAGAAACTCTTCTCCGGTCTTCAAATGTTGAGAGTGAAGACGAGAAATGACATAAGAATTGTTGAGCACTCCGGAATGAAGAATTAAAAAGGTTGAACCAACGCTGGAAAGAATTTGAAAGCGATCTTGGAGAAGGCATGTGACTGATGGGATTCATACTTACGTCACACTTTGAAAAGAATTTGAGTATAACTCCAGAAAATTAGAAGAGTCAGGTAAGATCCTGGAAAAAGACCTGTGGGTTAGGGCCCACTCAAAAGAAACCACCGTTGGAAAAGATTGCTTAAGAGATATTGCACCGGTTGAATTAAATGGCTTGAGTAAGATGATAATCCTCAAAAATAATTTGAAAGGATTAAGAATGGAATTATGAATCTTCAGCACTCCGGATATGAATAGGAAGAGGAGAATGATTAATTGATGCACCGGAATAAGAAAGCATTGTGAAAAGATTTAAAGGATGAGATCAACACCGAAATCTTGAATTACATCCACCGGCAGAATTGAGAACAAAAGAATGATGAACTTGAAGCTCTTGAGCATCTTCACGATAAATCACCGGATAAGAACATTGAAGGAAAAGAATGAAGAAATATCACATGAATAAAATGGATACTTCCTTTGAGAATTTCTAACTCCAAGAAGAAGAAGGGTGGGAGGGTGGGAAAACAAAGACAACTTGAGTTGATTGAAACAGACAAATCGTCAGATTTCTCAACGACGTATGTATGGAAAAACTTGAAGAGAAGGCACACCGGTTGAAAAGGATTAACATGAAGATCTTGATGATCAAGAAGAATTAGCACTCCCATAGAAATATGAGAACACCGATTAGGAAGGTATGGAATCAACATTTGACATCGAAGCAACTCGAATACCAGAATCAAAACAAAAACAAAGGGTAGATATGCAACATGATCTTCACAATATCATCCGAACAGAGAATTGAACGAATGAATTCCGTAGGTACATCAGCTTGATGAGAAGCCACTTGGAGAACAAAAGGTAAATAAAAAGGAACAAGGATCAGATAGAACAAATACAAGATAGAAGCTTCGTTCCGACATATTCGTGCTGAAAGCTCATGGAACGTGTTACAAAAGGGTTTTGTCATCCCCGGATCAGCATAGCCAAGGACCCTTTAAGATGCAACTCCCGATCAGAACAAGTCCATAAACCACTTCACTCAATGTAGAACCCCAAACATCATATCGTGCATCCGTTGGAAGAATGCCTAGAACTACTAGATGAACCCTCCTATAGATTTCCGAAAGTTTCCAGTTATGCAATCAGGTGTTGGGGATACACGGGAAGCACCGCGCAATCAACTCTAAACCTATATCCAGGTGTATCCATCCTTCAACACATAACCAGTCGTTCTCGGAAACTGTTTACCTCGGACCTTCGAAAAGCATCCACTATAACAAGCTATGGCAATACTCTCGAACTACCTCCCCAGTACTGGGTGATGTCGGGGTTATCTTGCCACTGGCCGTATAGGAGAGATTTTCGATGTCGGCCGTCTTAAGTATTTAGTACTGCCGCGATATGCTTGTGACAACAATACCCCGAAGCTCAACTCCTCGGTAACAGGAGGCATCGAGAACAATATCCTTGTCACAAGAACATCGAAACAATCCCAGAATACTCGCGGGATTCCTAAAAAAATTTGGTGCAATTTTTGAAAGTAGAAGAGACAAGAGTAACCGTCAGGAGTCCTCACAAGAATGAAAAGATATGAGGAGCAAAAGAAATCCTACTCTCCGATATATATATAGAACTCAAAACATTTTAAGTGTGTGCTTAGACTCAACCGTCAACGATTCGATCAATCAGTGGGGGCTTCTAGGTCGGAGAAGGCTCTGAATAGCAACTTGTAATGCCCAGGATGAGACTATACCTCCTACGTGTCGAGGCACGACTTAAAGGTATAAGCCCATCCTAGAATGATCTCAAGTTTGGTATCTTTGCACGACTCATGTAAAAGAGGGATTAAATTGCAAAAGAAGATAGTTGGCTTACACTCGCCACTTCACACAATACATTACATAAGCAAAACATCATTCAGGACATCACAACCCGACTACGGGTGAAGATCCAAAAGAAAGATACCAAAACAACATAAAGCCACAGGTCAGGATCAAATCCTAGTAGAAACCACTACTGATCGTCGAAGCGTCACAAACAAACGGCCACGATCTTCAACGAACTCCAAGTGAAGTACTGAACCAGCTCCTGCGTCAAACTCGGCTGAACCTGCATCTGGTGTGGTGAAGTAACTGTGAGCCACAGAGGACTTAGCAATCCCGTTCCCGGGTAACACGACTATTTAAGCCTTGGGTGAGGATAAGGCTGAAGAAAGAACGAGAGGTGAAGGAACAACAAGAGTCTGCAGCAGCAACTAGCACTAACTTACGTAAAAGAGAGCGAGAAGAGAAGAGCCTCGGACGAAAGATGATCACGAAGTGATCCTAGCTAAAGCCGGTCAAAAATAACCCCACCGTGTTCAACTCCCGAATCCCTATTCGGAAATTGACAGTCACGGTACACACGCTGGTAGTGTATTGAATCATTGTGTCAAGTTATCTACAACCGGATATTAACAAGCTCCCATCTGCCACATAACCACGGGCACGGCTTTCGAAAGTTCAAACCCTGCAGGGGTGTTCTAACTTGACCCATTACAAGCCCACGATCCGCGGAGTCGCAACTCCATAGGTGGGAAGACCCGAGTATTCTCGGAATCCCGTGCTCAAGTTAAACCGAACTAAGATAAGGCTAATCCAGCAAATCCTCCCGGCGTGTCGACACCCTGATAGTAGCCATGCGTATCTAAGTCTCAGGACACGACCGGATGAGTCATCCTACAGGTTTTCACCAAACCTCAAGTTTCCTTGAGGTGGCCCCGCAGTCTGCTCGTTTCGGACCAACACTCATGTGGAGCACTGGCCCGGGGGGGTTGAATTAAAATAAAAGGGATAGCTAGTCCACATGCAAGTTTTATTAGTTATTAGGCAAATAGTACCAATGTTGGGACTTGCTGGAAAAGACTTAGCACTTAGCGGTTTATCAAGGGGGTCCCATACACCCCAACCGTGTTAGGAACGCATAATCAAGGAACATAACACCGGTTTATACGGTTCCTAACGGCATGAGTGGAACAAATCACCAAGCAAAAGGCTTAGCCTTCCACCCTTGCCAATATATAGATGATTTCATTTAAGCATTTATATAGTGTGATATAACCCAACCAAACTTCAACATGAAGCAAGCATCTTCAATCTTCACCTGCAACTAACAATGCTATAAGAGGGGCTGAGCAAGCCTACGTATAGCCAAGCAACGGTTTGCGTAGGTAGGGTGGTTAAACATGGCAATGGTTACAAGTAGGAGGCTGACAAGAAGATCATGGGCATCGAGGCAAAACTATAGAACGGAACTACTAGCAATAGGCAAAGATAGTAATGGTATCCGGGTTCGGTCATCTTGCCTGGAATTCCACAAGGGAGAAGAACGGATCCACGAAGTAGACGGAGCAACAGTCGAGCGAATCCTCACAACTCCGGAACGAAACCGAAGCTAACAAGAGAAGCAACCGGAAAGAAAACAAACAACACGGTAAACATACAAGCATAAACATGGCATACGATGCACATCCAAGTATGATGCATGTCCGGTTTAAATATGCATGGCATGGCAAAGTGCACAAACAAAACTACAAGTTAAGTGGAGCTCAATATGCAACGAGTTGCATATTGACGAAACACCACATGTTAATTATTTAGTTGACTCTCGATTATTTACAAGACAAGATTAAATGTTTTTAACATGGCAAGAGGTGAAGCATAAAGAAACTAGACTATTAGGCATTTTAAATGGGGCCGGAAAATAACAACAACAAGTCCGGAAAATCCCCATGAGCATGTTTAATAATTATAAGCAAACAACAATTAAACATTTAAAGGTTGTTAACATGATGCGGATGACATGAACAAGTTTATGCAATTATTAAAAGGTTGACTTAAAAGAGATATAGAAGCATTTGTCACCGCGGTGGAAGGAAAAGGGTGCCACGGCAACGATCCGAAAATGATGCAACGCGTCATATCGGTTCCGGTAACTCGGTCGAGAGTCCGGTGCAAAAGATGACGGAGAGCGAGTCAAACGAGATGAAAGGTGGGCGATCCCGTTACCGGGTTCCCACGAGTCGGCGACGAGGCAACCGAGGAACATGACAACGGACGAAACGGGCACGAAGCACACACGGGAAACAACTCATACAACACAACAAGCACAAGCGTTCACACGGGTCATCGTCTCGGGTTATACCTTCGAAGCGTTCTCTCTCGAAGTGGTTCGAGATCGTCGAGGGACGTAGAGGAAGTAGTGGTACACGACCGTAGAGGAAGAAGTCGTTCTCGCGAGTCGTGGTACACGTGTCGTAGAGGGAAGTAGACGTTCTCGTTTCCGAAGAGGAAGTAGTCGTTCCGTCGGCGGTAGTTGTTCACGGGTCTTCGGCGACGGTAGTGGAACACGTTGGCGTTCGTCGTGTAGGTGTACTCGGTCGTAGATGTACTTGTCATCGGAGGGGTACTTGTCGCGTCGTCTTGTGTCGTCGTTCTCGTATCGTAGATGTTCATGCCGCGTGTAGAGGTACTTGTCGGGATCGTCGTCGACGTAGGGGTACACGTTCGTAGAGGTACTTGCGGTCTCGGCGACGGTAGTTGTACACGAGCTCGTTTTCCGTAGATGATCGGTTCGTCGTGGTACTTGTCAGACTCGTTGTAGATGTACACGTATCTGTAGAGGTACTTGAGGTCTCGGTCTCGAGTCGTACACGGTTCTTCGAACTTGCCGATCTCGCCAAAAAAAACACCTGCTGGACCAACACAACAACACCAAGCCGGCTGCGGTGCACTTGGCGAAAACAGCAACAAACAATAAAAAAACACAAGGCCTTGTTCACGCGAGGAGACTGCTGCCTTGGGGGCGGAACGATGCTGGAGGTGCTCGAGGAGGGGCCGCTGCAGAGAAGCTCGGGGCTGGAGCAGAGAGGGTCGGGCGCGGCCCTGGCCGGACCTGCCGAGGAAGAGGCGAGGAACGACGCTCGGGGCGGCCTGAAGGGATGCGGACGCGGGGCTCCTGGCGCGGAGGGAGGTCGAACTCCCTGGCGGTGCTGGAGGGATGCGGAGGTGCTGCTCGAGGAGGACGGGAGCGGTCACCGCTGGAGGGCCAGAAGACCACGGCGAGGAGACGAAGGGAGGCCAGCGCGAGGGAACGGAGGAAGGTCGTGGCCGGGACGGCCTGGGAGCGCGTCGGGCGCGGGCTGCCTGAGGACGGGCCGCACGGGGACGGTCGATGCTGGAGGGGCGCCTCGGGGTCGCGGCTCCTGGCCGGCCGGAGGGAGATGAGCGAGGGAGAAGAGAGGCCGGCTGGAGCGCTGCCAGCTCGCGGGGCGCCAGGCGCAGGCGGCCACTCGGCCTGGAGGACGGGAGATCGAGGGCGCTCGAGGCAGTGGAGGTCGAGGGAACGGGCGCTCAGCGGGAGAAAGAGCGAGCGGGATGAGGGGAACGGGAGAAGCGGCGGCGGACAGGGGGAAAAGAGCGATGCGGTCGAGCTAGGGTTTAGAGGAGTGCGGGCCTAGGCCTAGGGCCGGCTGGGGGAGGCCAGATGGCGGGAAGTTCTTGGGCCAAGAGGGAAACGGGCCGGCTGAGATGGCCAGGGTGGCCTGGAGGCTGAGAAATAAAATAAAAAAGAAGGGGGTTTGCTGTTTTCTAAAAAAACAGAAAAACGGCAAGGAGAAAGACAAGGAAGGAGGAGTTAGGGCAAAAGTTATCACAAGAGGTTATTTTTCTCGGCCATCATAAAATGAGCACGGTTCGAGAAAAATATAAAAGGCATGATCGGAAAATAATTCAAATATATTTGAATTTAATTCAAATAGGTTTGAACTAAGACGTGATTATTGAAGTGTCCAAAAATGTTCAAATTTTTGGAGGAACCTCGAAACAACGGAAAAGAATTATTGGCAAGATTTTGAAGGTGGAACTCGAAGTGAAAGACATGGGGAAATTATGCAAGTGTGTTATGGTGATTCGAAGCAATGGAATAATTAATAAATATAGCTCCCTAAATATTGAGAGACTTTTATATGTTATAAAGAGAAGACATTCTTCCCTCGATTTAAATGGACCGAAGGTCCACACGATTTATTTAGGTTGAGATGCAAAATAAATTAATGACATGATGGCATGATGACATGATGCAATGCAAAAATAAATAACACAGCAGAACTGAAACACACGGGCAACCCGGAACATCTGGAATCTTCTGGAATCTTCTGGGACGTCGGTCTCGGGCGTCACAACTAACAACCCTAAGCTCCTCCTGACAATTCACAACCTGCCCGACTATTGGTCTGGGAGGGGGGAATCCCTCCTATTCCTCGGCAGCAGACAGCCGCTCCGTGAGACGATGTGAACGGCGAGGGAGAGGATGGCGAGGAAGCGTCGTCAGGCCAACTGTTTTTCTCCTCTTGTAGTTGGGTTCGGTCGACGAAGACCCCACCAGCTCGCTCTGGCATGACACACTCACAAACGACACCCTGTAGATGCTCGATCCTTTAATCTCTGGTGGATGCTCCATCTGGGATCTATACTCCACAGTGAGCGCCACACATCCCACTGATGGTGGTGGATGCCAATGCTTAGATGGAGCAGGGTTTGTGTCGGTAATTTTTACTTGACACCTCACATTCTTCATATATGCCGGTTCCATCCGTACATTTGTCTAGTTCCATCAAAATGCAGCTGAATAACCCTGTTTGCACAGATAATGAAAAGGCGTGATTAGATTATAGTGGAACTAGTTGATGAAACATACACTAATAAACAAAAGAAAATATTACATCATGCTGGAAATCGACCCAAGTCTCCCTGATACACCTTTTGCCAGCGATGAACATCAGTGTACAGCGGTAGTACAAGGAGGGGCCTTGAGACATTTAAATCTCTTTTTTTGTGCAGATCAGCTAAAATTAAGCACCCCAATTTGCAGAAACGCTTAAACATTAGCAGTGGGACTAGTTGATGAAACATACATTAACAAAGAGAAGCACTTTCTTTATCTACACTGAAAATGAAATGATAGAGAGGGCACTCGCTCTATTTTAACTGTATTATTACTTCATTTTATGAGTGACACTAGGGTCGAGCAGGTGGCAAACGAGGTGTACCGTGCGTCGCAAGGATGAAGGCCGGGGGTGCTTAGACTGATATGCAGAAGCTGGCTCTTTCAGTCCCTATCTCCCCCCTGCTATTTCTGTGGTAGCATTTGGGTTGTAATCCAAACTTGGTCGAGCTGGTGCTGCGTCCCCCTACTTTCCTAGCTTATGTGGCGAACTTGTCTCCCGCTAGTACTCAGTCCATTCTAGTAGTAGTGGAATAACTACCCGTTTACACTCAGATGTTGTCGGATAATGGTTCTCTATGGTTGGGTTTCTTTAATGAAATTGGAGGGAACCCCCACTTTCGATATATATAAAAAACCAATGGCACCAGCGGTGCCAAAACATTGCCTCAAATTAATAGTGTCACTAGATTAAGGTGCAAAATAATAACACTACTTCTTTATCATGGCAGTGCCAAAACAGTAGCACAAGAGCAGGATCAACATGCAGGATCTTTGGCAAACGGTCAGACCAAAAAGGAACATACCTCGTGATGAGAACCATATCGGTAGTCAACACCATCATAGAAGGGATGACACCAGTCACCAACATGGATGATTCAATTCATGGGACCTTTTGGTGCAGTTCACCTAAAATGAAGCAATGTCCCATGAGCTAGCAACTTCTTCTTCTTCTTTTTAAGAAAAGGGCTCCAGCCCCGGTTCCATTTCCATCAGAAAACAAAAAGAAGCAACTTATCTTAATGGGAAATTTAGAAGGACATGAAAAGAGTGCCATTGATTCATATTACTAGAGGCATTACATTGAAAACAACATTTGTTTAACGTGTCCTTACTTTTAACAGTGCGACTGCTACATTTTACAAGTGGGATTACATAAGAGCGGCTCGGGGCAACAAACATCTGAAGAGGATATCTGGGTTGGTCCCATTTGTGTTTAGTATATTGCCACCTTATACTGTGTGAGGCTAGCAAATCTAGTGCTGGACTTACTCTGGTGACTTGTCCCCCAGTCCCCACTTTCTTTCCTTTTTCAACCAATAGATCGGGTTTATAATGAGTTTGTACTGCGTTCCCTTTATTTCCCTATTAGACCTAAAGACCAGTTGGATAGCCAGTCTCTGCTACTTTTCGCCCCCATTATTTCCTCTTTCGACCAAGTCCTAGATTCAGGTAACAAATCTTCCCCCACCCCCACCCCCTTTCTTCCTTGTTTGAACCAAGTACTACTAGATTCGAGTGCATGAACTAGTTTTACCTCTTAACAGTAAAAAATTAGGTGGTTTTCGAATAGCTGATCGATCCTATCTACACGAGGGGTCCTGAGAAATAGTAAAAGATACAAATGCGGTGACGTCAGGAGCTCGGGAAGTAGAGCAAGGCCGGTTTTGAAGGAAGTTATACCTGAGGGTCGCCAGGATGTCATTAGGTGAGCGGCGGGAGGCCAAATCTGCCCACACTATGGCAACATGGAAGAAGGGATGGGGGCCCTCCCTCGCCAGCGATGCTTGGGAGAGAACGGCAAGGCACGCTGATCGGGACGCATCGGCAGTGGGTAAGAGCCGTCGCCGAGGACGACCGCGTGAACGTTGCACCTTATAACCATCCCCGACGGAGAGGATCCGGCTGGATCTCTGACCAGCGGTGAGTAGAGAGAGAGAGTGTGGCCACCGCTGTCGTGTTTAGATCTGGAGAGGACGAGACAGTGTGAAGAGAGCAACACTAGCAAGCAAGCGCGGAGGCTCCTGCCTATATAGTTGAGTACTAGGGTGTGTTTGCTTTATGCCCAAGGTTTCCCCACCAAAGCATTGGCTAGCGAAAATATAGGTTGAGGATTTGTTTGCCCATAATTTGGCCAACATTGGCACGAAAAATGAACTAGAGTTGGCTAGAGTTCATTGGCATGCCAAAAAATTGGCAACCATGCAAACAAAGACCAATCTTTGAGTCATGACCAAAATTTTGGCATGGTACACTTTGGCAACAATCCAAACATACCCCTAGTTTTCGTTTGTCTACCGGCCGGAGCCGCCTTGACCTCGGCAATGACTGTCGAGAAGTCTTCATGCACGTGCCTCGGAGGCGAAGTTGTCTTCATTTTGATCTGAAGCACCGGATTATAACATATAACACGAAAAAATGCCACATGACAAGAAATCATAACCTCACTACCCAAAGGAGAAAAGATGAATCCCGACGGATAAAGTAGACGAGGATCAAAGATCAAATTAAAGATAAACTCATAGAAAAGGGGTCCGTCGATAGATGTCCTAATTAACATAGCTGGCTTGACCTAGACGGAAGCCGAGTAGTCTTCGTGCATGTGCCCCCAATGACTAGCCCAACTCAGTTGTCGCTGCTTAACCCTCGAAGTGATCCGAAGCACATGACACCTAATTTTGTGAGATGACAAGAAACCTTTCTTTAGATTTCTCACCAGAACTACAGCCCTGTACAACACAACCTGTACGATATGTAGACGATAGCCAATCCAAGCGTGTCTGCTGGTGTCTGGTCACATGCATGGACGAACTGATCTTCCGTGTCTTGCAGGGATCGTCTAGGTACCAACGTATGTACTTCTATTAACTCACCCGACTTGCGGGGCCGGAGAGTGTGCGTATGGTCGGTTCTCAATTGCGGTACCACATGTGTGTGCAAACGCAATATGACGCGCGTTCCATTCAGAGAGCGGCATGACAGATCGACCGACCGTTTGGGGTGCGATGCGAACGCGATGGGTGTGCTGTATGCTCTGTACATGGGTACCACCGTTTTCTTGAGGCTTTGCTCCATGGCGCAATCCATGGATACAAAATTATTATACTGTAGTACTATTTAAAAATCGAGGGCGGGGCTTTTCCCGCGCGGTAGGCGGGGCAGTTCCGCCTAGTCGGTTGGACAGAGACGCGAGAAGATGAGGGAGTAGGTTACTGCAAACGTAGGGTTGTGTGATTTGAGAGTGAGTTGCTGTTGGACAGGCGGGGCTCCGTGATTTGACTTGCCATTATCATTTTAACTGCCAATCCGGATTCCTGACCACCTCCATACAAGTGCCTCTCCCGATGCTCCACCATGTAGAGGCTGGCTCTTGCTTGAGAGCCCACTCCTCCACTTTTTCCTTGCCTCTTTCCCCCACATATGCAAAAATGCCATGTAAAGCAGGCTTATAGCCCACTATTGTACTTGATCCTACAGGTGTTAAGCCTGCCACATAGGCATAAAGTCTGATGTGCCAAGTTAATTAAGAAGAGAGAGACTAGTTTGGTGACCCCGGGAAGAAACGGTGATAAGCGCGTGTACCTAGATGAAGCAAACTTAGCAACAAAAAACTAAGCACCTATGCATTGGGGACTTGAGTTGCTAAGACATTTAATGCCCATAGCACCCCATCTAAGCACCATTTCATTGGAAGAGGTCACTCCTTGGCAGATGCAATAAATACTAAAAAGAAAGAGATAGATAGAAGTAAACAAAAAATACTCTTATAGCCAACCTTATAGCTAACCTTGTTGTATGAGTGACTAAGTGATGACTATGTATGAAATGCCAACATCAGATAGCCAAACACACCGTGTTAAATCTCCAAGGGCGCGCCGCGCGAGCGAGGCGACGGTCGTGGTAGGCGCGACCATGATACGGGCTGCTGGCAGCCCTTGGATGTGAGATCGAACGGTCGCATGCTAAGTTGCTGAAAATTTGCAGAATAACCCTCCAGGATAGGATATTCACCCATAAGTTGCGCAATGGATGGCTACCTTTGTTTCAATATCTACAAGGGTTGGATGAAGAGCAAGAGCCAAGTGTGCGGTTCAAGCAAAGAAGTATCGCCCAAGAGGAAGAGGGACAAGGACGAAGTCGAGGACGTGGACGAGGACTCCGAGTAAGGTGGCAGTGTCGTTGCTCATGGTGGTTCTAATGCAGTGTCTACCGGATTAGTTGCTTAGTTTAATTTCTGGTGTGCTTAGTTTTATTTGAGGGGTGTGTTGTGCTGAGCCCCCAGCAGAACTATGTTATGATTCTTCTCAATATATTCCATACATTTCATATTTTAGTTGGTATAGTACTACCACTCGTTTCTTGACATTATATACGTACAATATATATATGGCCAACATCATATAGCCAGCAGTTTAGTTGTCAAAGAATTTCAGGTTGCTTAGTTTTGTCAAAGAATTCCAGGGTGCTTAGTTTTATTTGAGGGGTGTGTTGTGCTGGACACCATTAACTTATCATTGCGAGAATCGGCTTATTTTTCTCATGTACCATGGTCAATGGGTTTGACGTGAAAATAACAATGTCTAATGGCATTTCTGAGCAAACATCTAACTTAACAATGGCATTTTTTAGATATCTAATTGCATTTTTGAGTAGGCATCTCACCGATCGATGACATTTTTTGAGTAGTTGTAACTGAGTAGTGATACACAACTAGTGGCATAAATAATAAGAACCCAAGAAATAAGTCGGGCTAATTTCTTTATTTCTTTATACCTTTGTGTGCGAAACAATATACGCTGCCTCCCGCCAGATTTTCTTTACAGAGGCAACATAGAACTATATGAGTGACCTGTTCAATGTTGGAATTATTCCGGGTTTGTTTGGCCTTTTTTATACATTAATTGAGTTTCTGGTCATTTAGTGTGCATAATTAAAATTTGAACTAAAAGCACATGCTCCCGTGCACCAAAGTTGACTGAAAAATCACATGTGTGTCCTCGGCTGAATTTCTAGGCCCCATGCAAGAAATGGGAATGAAATTCAAACATCTGGGCATCGTTGTTTGGCCGAGAACATTGAGAAGCTTGATTTTAAAATTCTTGTAAATCCAAAACACGCCTGAAAATCATGAAACTTGACATGGTGTCATGTCATGGTACTACCATGCTGTGGTAAAAAAATTGCAGAATAGGAACAAGTTTTGGTATAAGTTTCTTGCAAACCGGAGATTCTCTCAAGAAGGCTCGTGGTTCTGAGAGGGAATGTGTCACCTTTGTGTGCATAATTCAAATTTTAAATACAAGCACATGCTCCAGTGCACCAAAGCTGGTTGAAAAATCACATGTGTATCCTCGGGTAAATTTCTAGGTCCCATGCCAGAAATGGGAATGAATTTCAAACATCTGGGCGTCATGGCTCGGCTGGAAACATTGAGAAAGTTGGTTTTTTAATTCCTATAAATCCAAAACACGCATGAAAATCATGAAACTTGGCTTGGTTCCATGACATGGCACCAACATGCTGTGGTAATTTTGTTGTCCAATTTGCGAAGGCGCACACATTAACAATCAACAAAGTCATTTTGGAACAAGTGTTGTCACGTTACATTCGGAAACACAAGTATTATTGAAACCGTCGGCGTTCTATTTACCATTTACGTGCCGCCACATGTCCCCTTTTTTATTAGCTGGGGGGCGCCGTGCGGGGTAGCTATTTAGGTACGGGAGGCGTGCGATCAGACCCCTGCGCGTGCTTATCGGGAGGAGAGCCCTTTGACCTCCATCTGCCGTCCACCTCTCCCTAAGGTCTCCATTAATGGCGCCCGAGCCTCTGTTTAATGGCGTGGCAATGTCTCACTCGACTGAGATTTAAGAGAGAAAAAAGAAAATCTGAAAGGAAAATTTTGCACAGATCTTGATGTAAGATCCGACGGACCTATATAGCATCTACTACGACTTATAGCAAGACCGAGGAATATATATAAGGACGATGAGAGTGGATAATAATTGTCTTACATAATTAGCAAGATAATTAGAAAATCCAGATGCGGCTACGCCCGAAATACACAAAGGCAAAAGAAGAAGGAAGACACATACAACAATTTGGCTCGCTGATCTCTACTTTCTTTATGCGGTGCAGGTCGCGGAGACTAGTTCTCGCCGCGGGCAATGATATCTTTCATCAGTTTCATGTCCTTAATACGCTGCTTGGTAGCATCCATGGATTCCTCCACCAGCCTGTTGCGCTTGATGAGGAGAATGGCATTCTTGTCCATAAGTTTCTTGATGATGACGCCCGTCCTCTACAACACGGCAGCGGTCTCCTCCTCCTGTTTAGCCCTTCCGGCGATCTTCGCCCTCAGCAGGTCGCGCTCGCCCCGGAGCTTCGCATTGCCCTGCCCTAGTTGCCGGATGATGCCTGTAGCCTCGTCCTGCATCCTCGCCCAGCCAGAGATCTGATCCATCTGGCTATGGACTATCGCATGCATGCGCTTGTAAGAGTCCTCGCCTGCCCACGAGAAATTTTCCTAGGCCGCCGCGGCACGGCGGGACGTCCCTGCTGCTTTGGCGGCGTGGCGGGACATCTCTGCTACTTCTGTGGCATGGCCGGACCAGTCTGCTACATCGATGGCGCGGCGGGACCTCCGTGCTGCTTCGATGGCACGGAGGGACCTCTGTGCTGCTACTGCTGCGTGGCTGGACATGTCGGCTGCTTTCGCCGCGAGATGGGACATCTCTCGTGCTTCCTCTTCCATGCTCACCTCTCCCTGGTGGAAATCTCTCGACCCAGAACTCACGCTGGCTATGGCTTGATTGACTTGATTGTTTTTTGTGGATGAGGAGTTGAGGAGGAATGTGCAGTCATCTTATAACCGAGTACTACTAATACGCTCCTAAGTGGGAAACCGTTTAGGTTGTGATCGGTTTGAATAGGTTTGCAATTAAATATAGTGTGGTAGTATTAGTAATTTGGAATGTGACAAGACGCGCTCAAAATTTATTGACGGTTCTAGTTTTGAAGTGCGACACTATTCCTGGATGGCGTAACGTCGGCACGTTTTCTCGGCCGTGGTGTAGCATATGCCATGGTACTAGTTCATTTTCTACTGTTGTGTACGTGCAAAAACTGGCACCGTCGAATACATATCTTACGCTTGGCGTCAGACAGGAATAGCCTCGTGGCGATCTGTAGACTAGTCTTTTTTCAGATGCATTACACCTTTCTCTCGGGACTTGTCGCACGCACCATCACTACTCCCTAGGTCGATGCCACCCACATACAGTTGTACTATGAGAAGAGGTGCACGCACGCACTCGTCCTCTCTCACGCAGGCATATGTAGCTACGAATTGTAGTGATCTCAACCATCCGATTGGCTCTATCATAGGTTTCACATTGCTCCTTGGCCTTGAGATAGAGATGTTTTAAACACGGAGGTTAAGATGGAGGTGCGAGGTTTTCGTTAATGTGCGGGCCGCAGACGACACCAACACGACACGAGCTTCGTCTACCTGGTGCGCATGCAGTCGGGTGAGTTGTCCAAGTATAGACACAACCAGGCCCTCGTTGGTATCCGCGCCTCGACTTTGGCTGGTCATAGTGGAGAGTAACATAGACCAGTTACTAGTCTATGTTACTAGTACCTTCATACTGGGTAGTGTCATATACTATATGCATAAATTGGCGACGAGCACTCTCTATATGTACCACCTTTTTTCTTTAATTACATCTTTTTAGTTTTGCTCCATGGAGCAATCCATCGATACTACTATTGTACAAATGTATAATTTTTTTAAAAGGCTAGAGGGCGGGGCAGTCTAGCTTGGTCCTTTTCACGAGAGGCTAGGGCCTTTGTGATTTGACGGCTCATTACTGCTGGAAGGTGGGGCCTTGTGATTTGACTGCTCGTATAAATGTGCTGATGACCTGAGGAGGAGCAAAGAACCATGCGGTATACTCAAGTTTTCCACTGGAGTATGACGGAGGAGCACGAAACACGACAGCCCAGTGCCATATCCTCTACTCTCTATTCTTATTGTATATTACTAGCAAGAGGCATTGTTCTATTGGCGATAAGGAATGATATAATTTGCTAGTGATCTCATTTTTATCATTGTTCCATTCATGCCTCGCAGAGAAGGTGACACGTGCGGCGAAACACCCGAAGCAAAATCAGAAACACGGGAGCAAAAGAAGAAGGAGGATTATCACCCCCAAAAAAGAAGGAAGACGCGCACACAAGTTTGGAGCGCTGCTCTCACTACATGAAGAGTTGCTGGCCGCGGAGTCGTAACTTCTTCTTCATCGCCTCCATGACCTCCATCCCCTTGCGCGTCTCCTCCGCCATCTTCATCATTGTTTCCATGACGCGGGATTTCTCGATGCGAGCCTTCATCATCTGTTCCACGGCCACATTACGTACCTTGATAGCAGCGGGGTGCTCGATGCGGAGCTTCGCCAACTCCTCCTTCTGTTCCATGACGAGGGCCTACAACATCTTCATCAAGGAACTACTATTCTCATGCAGCTTCTTCCAGTCGGCGTTACCTCCTTCAGCAGGTCGAGCTCATGGCAGAGCTTTGCCTTTTCCTCCTGAATTTGCAGGATTTCGCCGGTCGAGTTCTTCTCCGAGGCAATGCTCTTCTTCAGCAGCATCACCAAGCCGACGGTCAACTCCCCCTGCTCATTGAGCTCAGCGGGCATGTCATCGAGGCTCTCCTTCAGCAGCTCCACCAAGCCGTGGATGAACTCCTTCTGCTTATTGAGGTGCTTATTGAGCTGATCTGGCATGCCATCGAGGGATAACGACTCCAGCGCCGCTAGGTCGGCATGTTTGCCTCCGTGTCTAGGGCGCTCCTGGGAGCCATCGCCTGCCCGTGAGAGATCTTTCGAGGTCTCTGCGTGGCAGCGAGCCCTCTTTTTCTCCGCAGCCATGGTTGCCTGTGACGCCCGAAGACCGACGTCCCAGAAGATTCCAGAAGATTCTCGAGATTCCAGACGTTCCGGGTTGCCCGTGTGTTTCTTTTGTGCTTGTGTTTTTATTTTCGCATTGCATCATGTCATCATGCCATCATGTCATATTTTATTTTGCATCTCAACCTAAATAAATCATGTGGACCTTCGGTCCATTTAAATCGAGGGAAGGTGACTTCTCTTTATAACATATAAAAGCCTCCTAATAATTATGGAGCTATATTAATAATTATTACGTTGTTTGGAATTACCGCCACACACTTGCAATATTTTCCCCATGCTTTCACTTCGAGTTTCTCCTTCCAAACCTTGCAAATAATTCTTTTCCGTTGTTTCGAGGTTCCTCCAAAAATTCCGGACATTTTTGGACACTTCAATAATCAAGTCTTAGTTCAAACTATTTGAATTAAAATTCAAATATGTTTGAATTATTTTCCGTTCATGCCTTTCTTATTTTTCTCGGACTTTGCTCATTTTATGATGCCCGAGAAAAATAGTCCTTTGTGTTATCTTTTTTTTTCCCTAACCTCCCTCCTCTTTCTCTTTTTCTCTCTTTTGTTTTATCTGCAAAATCAATTAAAAAGAAAGAAGGCCCAGGCCAGCAGCCTTCCTTCTCTCCTCCCCTAGGCCTCTCTGGCCCAACACTTCCTCTGGCCCACGGCCCAGTTCGCCTGGTAACCCTACCCTCGCACCGCAGCTTCTCCCCTCGCCCCCCTCAGCCGCCGCAGCCTCCCTCTCGATCTCTCTCTCTCTGCCCGATCCCGCACCCCGATCCTTCCCCTCGCTCGAGCGACCCCCCACCCTCTCGTCCCTCGCGCCGATCTACTCCCTCCTCCCTAGCGCGCGGCCAGGCTGCCAGGCCGGCGCCCCTCTTCCTTCGCCCGGCCTTCTCCTTGTCCAGAGGCCGAGCCCCGCGGCCCCCGAGCGCCGTCCCTCGCCTCGCCAAGGCACGGCTGCCGCCCAGCGCCCAGGCCGGCCAGGAGCCGCCCGTCCCCAAGCGCCCTCGCCCCTGTTCTTCTCCCGACGCTCCAGCGCGGCTGCCTCCGTCCGCACCCCTCGGTCCCGTCCTCCCCGAGCCCAGCGCCCGGTGCGCCTCTGCCAGCGCCTCCAGCGCGCCCGGCCTCCTCCTCGCGCGGGAGCAGCCAGGCTGGCCAGGCCTTCGCTACCCTCCGTCCCGTCGCCAAGAGCCTCGGCCTCTTCTTCGTCTGGCCCGAGCCAGCACGCCGTGGCCTCGTCTCCGTGCAGCCTTGTTTTGCTCCTGTAGTTTTGTTGTTTTTTTGTGTGTGCCGTGCTGTAATTTTTGGACAGATGAATCGTGTACGAGATCGACGCCCGAACAACTACCCTAGCCGGAAGACCCAAGTACCACGACGCCGTCGGACGCCAAGTACCTCTACATGACCGACAAGTACCACGATGACCCGAACGACTACCGTCGCGTGTACCACTACCGTCGCCCGGAAACGAGAAATTCGCCAAGTACCACGACACGATGACGTGAACCACTACTTCCACTATGAGTTGCGAGAACGACTACTTCCCTCTACTACGGCTACTTCCTCGACGCTCTCGAACCGTCCCGAAACGAGTGTTTCGAAGGTATAACCCCGATTCGTGACCCGTGTGATGCTTGCTTGTGTTGTATGAAATGTTGTCCCCCTTGTGTGCTTCGTGTCCGCTTCGTCCGTTGTAATGTCCCTCGGTTGCCTCGCCACCGACTCGTGGGAACCCGGCAACGGGAACACCCCATCATCTCGTTTGACTCGCTTCGTCACCTTTTGCACCGGTCTCTTAACGAGATACTGGAACCGATATGATGCGTTGCATCATTTTCGGATCGTTGCCGTGGCACCCTTTCGTTCCTCCACGGTGACAAATGCTTCTTATCCTTTTAAGTCAACCTTTTAATAAACTTGCATAAACTTGATCATGTCATCCGCATCATTTTAACAACATTATAAATGTTAATTGTTGTTTGCTTATAATTATTAAACATGCTCATGGGGATTTTCCGGATATGTTGTTGTTATTTTCCGGCCCCATTTAAAATGTCTAAATAGTGTAGTTTTATTATTGTTTCACCTCTTGCCATGTTAAAACATTTAACCTTGTCTTGTAAATAACAAGAGTCAATTAAATAATTAATTGTGGTGTTTTGTCAATATGCAACTCGTTGCATATTGAGCTCCACTTAACTTGTAGTATTGTTTGTGCACTTTGCCATGCCATGCATAATTAAACCGGACATGCATCATACTTGTTTGTGCATCTTATGCCATGTTGATGATTGTGTGTTTACCGTGTTGTTTCTTTCTTTCCGGTTTGCTTCTCTTGATAGCTTCGGTTTCGTTCCGGAGTTGTGAGGTTTCGCTCGACTGTGTTGCTCCGTCTACTTCTTGGATCCGTTCTTCTCCCTTGTGGAATCCCAGGCAAGATGACCGAACCCAGATACCATTACTATTTTTGCCTATTGCTAGAGTATCGCTCTATAGTTTTGCCTCGATGCCCATGTTCTTCTTGTCAGCCTCCTACTTGTAACCATTGCCATGTTTAACCACCCTACCTACGCAAACCGTTGCTTGGCTAAGTACGCTTCGCTCAGCCCCTCTTATAGCATTGTTAGTTGCAGGTGAAGATTGAAGATGCTTGCTTCATGTTGAAGTTTGGTTGGGTTATATCACACTATATAAAAGCTTAAAATGAAATCATCTATATACTGGCAGGGTGGAAGGCTAAGCCTTTTGCTTGGTGTTTTGTTCCACTCATGCCGTTAGGAACCGTATAAACCGGTGTTATGTTCCTTGATTATGCGTTCCTAACACGGTTGGGGTGTATGGGACCCCCTTGATAAACCGCTAAGTGCTAAGTCTTTTCCAGCAAATCCCAACATTGGTACTATTTGCCTCATAATAACAACTTAATTAATTAATTAATTTGCATAAGGGGGACGCTCCTTGGAGATTCTTTTCTACATAGCAGGGGGGCCAGTGCTGATGGCGTTGGTCCCAAACGGGGGTTACGCGGGGCCACCTCGAGGAAACTCAAGGTTTGGTATAAACCTGTGGGATCACCCATCCGGTCGTGGCCTGAGACGAGATACGCGCGGCTACTATCAGGGTGTCGGCACGCCGGGAGGATTTGCTGGATTAGCCTTACCTTAGTTCGGTTTAACTTGAGCACGGGATTCCGAGAATACTCGGGTCTTCCCACCTATGGAGTTGCGACTTCGCGGATCGTGGGCTTGTGATGGGCCAAGTTGGAACACCCCTGCAGGGTTTGAACTTTCGAAAGTCGTGCCCGCGGTTATGTGGCAGATGGGAGCTTGTTAATTCCGGTTGTAGATAACTTGACACAATGTTTCAATACACTACCAGCGTGTGTACCGTGACTGTCAATTTCCGAATAGGGATTCGGGAGTTGAACACGGTGGGGTTATGTTTGACCGGCTTTAGTTAGGATCACTTCGTGATCATCTTTCGACCGATGCACTTCTCTTCTCGCTCTCTATTACGTAAGTTAGTGCTAGTTGCTGCTGCAGACTCTTGTTTGTTCCTTCACCTCTCGTTCTTTCTTCAGCCTTGTCCTCACCCAAGGCTTAAATAGTCTTGTTACCCGGGAACGGGATTGCTGAGTCCTCTGTGGCTCACAGTTACTTCACCACACCAGATGCAGGTTCAGCCGAGTGTGATGCAGGAGCTGGTTCAAGTACTTCGTCGGGAGCTCGATGAAGAGTTTGACCGCTTGCTTGTGACGTTTCGATGTTCAGTAGTGGTTTCTACTAGGATTCGATCTTGGCCTGTGGCTTTATGTTGTTTTGGTATCTTTCTTTTGGTTCTTCACCCGTAGTCGGGTTGTGATGTTCTGAATGATGTTTTGCTTATGTAATGTATTGTGTGAAGTGGCGAGTGTAAGCCAACTATCTTCTTTTGCAATTTAATCCCTCTTTTACATGAGTCGTGCAAAGATACCAAAACTTGAGATCATTCTAGGATGGGCTTATACCTTTAAGTCGTGCCTCGACACGTAGGAGGTATAGTCCCATCCTGGGCATTACAAGTTGGTATCAGAGCCTTCTCCGACCTAGAAGCCCCACTGATTGATCGAATCGTTGACGGTTGAGTCTAGGCACACACTGAAAACTTTTTGAGTCCTATATTATATTGGAGAGTAGGATTTCTGTTTGCTTCTCATCTCTTTCATTCTGGTGAGGACTCCTGACGATTACTCTTGCCTCTTCTACTTTCAAAAATTGCACCAAATTTTTTTTAGGATCCCGCGAGTATTCTGGGATTGTTTCGATGTTCTTGTGACAAGGATATTGTTCTCGATGCCTCCTGTTCCCAAGGAGTTGAGCTTCGGGGTATTGTTGTCACAAGCATATCGCGGCAGTACTAAATACTTAAGACGGCCGACATCGAAAATCTCTCCTATACGGCCAGTGGCAAGATAACCCCGACATCACCCAGTACTGGGGAGGTAGTTCGAGAGTATTGCCATAGCTTGTTATAGTGGATGCGTTTTCGAAGGTCCGAGGTAAACAGTTTCCGAGAAAGACTGGTTATGTGTTGAAGGATGGATACACCTGGATGTAGGTTTAGAGTTGATTGCGCGGTGCTTCCCGTGTATCCCCAACACCTGATTGCATAACTGGAAACTTTCGGAAATTAATAGGTGGGTTTATCCAGTAGTTCTAGGCATTCTTCCAACGGATGCTCGATATGAAGTTTGGGGTTCTACATTGAGTGAAGTGGTTTATGGACTTGTTCTGATCGGGAGTTGCATCTTAAAGGGTCCTTGGCTATGCTGATCCGGGGATTGCAATACCCTTTTGTAACACGTTCCATGAGCTTTCAGCACGAAGATGCCGAACGAAGCTTCTATCTTGTATTTGTTCTATCTGATCCTTGTTTCTTTTTATTTATCTTTTGCTCTCCAAGTGGCTTCTCGACAAGTTGATGTACCTGCGGAATTCATTCGTTCAATTCTCTGTTCGGATGATATTGTGAAGATCATGTTGCATATCTAGCCTTTGTTCTTGTTGATTCTGGTATTCGAGTTGCTTCGATGTCAAATGTTGATTCCATACCTTCCTAATCGGTATTATCATATTTCTATGGGAGTGCTATTTCTTCTTGATCATCAAGATCTTCATGTTAATCCTTTTCAACCGGTGTGCCTTCTTTTCAAGTTATTCCATACGGACGTCGTTGAGAAATCTGACGATTTGTCTGTTTCATTCATCCCAGTTGTCCTTGTTTTCCCCACCCTCCCACCCTTCTTCTTCTCGAAGTCAGAAATTCTCAAATGAAATATCCATTTTATTAATGTGATGTTTCTTCATTCTTTTCCTTCAATGTTCTTATCCGGTGATTTCTCAGGAAGATGCTCAAGAGCTTCAAGTTCATCATTCTTTTGTTCTCAAATTCTTCCGGTGGATGTAATTCAAGATTTCGGTGTTGATCTTATCCTTTTCCTCTTTTCATAATGCTTTCTTATTCCGGTGCATCAATTAATCATTCTCCTCTTGCTATTCATATCCGGAGTGCTGAAGATTCATAATTCCATTCTTAATCCGTTCAAATTATTTTGAGGATTGTCATCTATTCAAGCCATTTAATTCAACCGGTGCAAATCTCTTAAGCAATCTTTCCCAACGGTGATTTTTTGAGTGGGCCCTAACCCACAGGTCTTTTCCCAGGATCTTACCTGACTCTTCTATTTTCTGGAGTTATACTTAAATTCTTTTCAAAGTGTGACGTAAGAATGATCCCCATCAGTCACATGCCTTCTCCAAGATCGCTTTCAAATTCTTGTTCATCATTGTTTTAACCTTTTTAAATTCTTCATTCCGGAGTGCTCAACAATTCTTATGGCATTTCTCATCTTCATCCTCAACATTTGGAGACCGGAGAAGTGTTTCTCTTAAATCTTGGCCCGTTCTCTTGAAGATTCGTGGTTCTAGCTTCATGCCATCCTCATTATCGTTTGATTGTGAGGAATTCTTTTATACACATCCGAAGCTTTCATGAATTCTTCCTATTATGATCCTCCGAAGGCCATCATTTCAGAAGATTTCTTTGTTCTCAGTTTTCAACTTCGTTCTCCAAATATTCTTCATTGATGTCTCTTCGTTCGTCTCCATATTCTTATGGTGATTCTTTCAAGTTTACTCTTCCGTTGTTATCGTTTCAATTCATTTGTTCTTTTCACAGTTCTACCGGTGGTTCGTTGAATAATTATCCAAGGTTGTGCTAGATCTCTCTTTAATTCTTTCCAACGAGAATAAGTAGTATGCCAAATCCTTTGGTTGTCATCAATTTAAATTGGTGAAGGAGATGCATAACATAATTCTTATTCTTATTCCTTCAAGGTGATTTAATTCTTTTGTCTGGAGCTTGTTCATCATATCATATTCTCGGTTCTAATTCTTCATCTTGTTTTTCCGGAGCTTCAAGTTATTTCTATTATATCATTCCAAAGCTCAATCTATTCACCGCAGGCCTTGAATCTTATTCTTTTCATCTTTCAATTCTCATGCTTTCATTACCGGAGTTTTCATGGTGGTTCATCATCATTTAATTCATCCTCGAAGTCTTCATCAACATTCTTGTTGGAGCTCAAGCATTCTTCATCATGCTTCCTATTGCAATCCGTTCTACCTTGTCTTTTCAGATGGTGTTATGTCATTCTTGACAATTCCTTCATGTTTCATGATTCACGAGTTATCAAGAATGAGAGATTTAAAACCATCATTTTCTTTGTTCAAGAGATCTTTCCAACCCTTCAATTTATTCATTGGAGTTATCTTGGGTTGTATTTCACCTAAAGCTTTCCCTAAGGATTGTTGCAATTATGGTGCTTATAAATGACCCAAGTTCTTCATTTATCCTTCCGGTGAAATAAGTTTTTCATCTCCTTGTTGACCTCAATCAAATCAATTGTTTAAGTTAGTGGCCGGTTGTCACCTCATAACTTTGAGATGTTTTCCATAAGCCCACATCAAGCTTATTCTTTTCGTTGTTGAATTCCAACAGCTCTGTTCAACCCATCTTGGTATAGATGCTCTTTCAAATTTAATCTTGAGAGAAGTTGTCATACTTTTCTCCGTTCATTTCTTTCATTGAACTATATTCTCTATTCTTTCATTCCGGAGGTTTTGTGATGTTGCTCTCTTTAACCATCATCTTGTCATATCAAGATCATAGTCTTCCTTGCTTATCATTTTAACCGGAGTGTTGTATTCTTCATTCAAGTTCTCTCATCTTATCAAGTTTTGCCTATCTTTTAACCGGAGTGCTGTCTAAATCTTTCTTACCCTTGTGCCATTCTTTTAATTGTTTCGGAGGCAATGTGTTGTTGATCCCATCAAGTATCATTCCATCTTCTCTAGTTCGTGCTCAATTCCTTCCATTTTCAGTCGGAGTGTTGTCCAATTCTGTCATTCTTATTCCTTGGCTATACCATTGCGGTTTCATATTCTTTCCGTCCGTAAGCTCTTGTTTCATGTCTTTCAACCTTCAAGGTTCTCATAATGCTCCTTGTCCCTCTTTGCTAACGGAGTATTTCTATTCGTTCATCTCCGTTGCTTTCTTTCTTTCAACTTGTTCAACCTCTCAAGGTTCTTTGGTTTTCACTCGTTTGTCAAAGAAGCAACTTTGTTTTACCTCTTCCTCTTCCGTTTTTACCCGGTGATATCTCTAGGATCTCGGGTCGAGATCCTCCGTTAGTGTGGGAGAGTTGTGACGCCCGAAGACCGACGTCCCAGAAGATTCCAGAAGATTCTCGAGATTCCAGACGTTCCGGGTTGCCCGTGTGTTTCTTTTGTGCTTGTGTTTTTATTTTCGCATTGCATCATGTCATCATGCCATCATGTCATATTTTATTTTGCATCTCAACCTAAATAAATCGTGTGGACCTTCGGTCCATTTAAATCGAGGGAAGGTGACTTCTCTTTATAACATATAAAAGCCTCCTAATAATTATGGAGCTATATTAATAATTATTCCGTTGTTTGGAATTACCGCCACACACTTGCAATATTTTCCCCATGCTTTCACTTCGAGTTTCTCCTTCCAAACCTTGCAAATAATTCTTTTCCGTTGTTTCGAGGTTCCTCCAAAAATTCCGGACATTTTTGGACACTTCAATAATCAAGTCTTAGTTCAAACTATTTGAATTAAAATTCAAATATGTTTGAATTATTTTCCGTTCATGCCTTTCTTATTTTTCTCGGACTTTGCTCATTTTATGATGCCCGAGAAAAATAGTCCTTTGTGTTATCTTTTTTTTCCCCTAACCTCCCTCCTCTTTCTCTTTTTCTCTCTTTTGTTTTATCTATAAAATCAATTAAAAATAAAGAAGGCCCAGGCCAGCAGCCTTCCTTCTCTCCTCCCCTAGGCCTCTCTGGCCCAACACTTCCTCTGGCCCACGGCCCAGTTCGCCTGGTAACCCTACCCTCGCACCGCAGCTTCTCCCCTCGTCCCCCTCAGCCGCCGCAGCCTCCCTCTCGATCTCTCTCTCTCTGCCCGATCCCGCACCCCGATCCTTCCCCTCGCTCGAGCGACCCCCCACCCTCTCGTCCCTCGCGCCGATCTACTCCCTCCTCCCTAGCGCGCGGCCAGGCTGCCAGGCCGGCGCCCCTCTTCCTTCGCCCGGCCTTCTCCTTGTCCAGAGGCCGAGCCCCGCGCCCCCCGAGCGCCGTCCCTCGCCTCGCCAAGGCACGGCTGCCGCCCAGCGCCCAGGCCGGCCAGGAGCCGCCCGTCCCCAAGCGCCCTCGCCCCTGTTCTTCTCCCGACGCCCCAGCGCGGCTCCCTCCGTCCGCGCCCCTCGGTCCCGTCCTCCCCGAGCCCAGCGCCCGGTGCGCCTCTGCCAGCGCCTCCAGCGCGCCCGGCCTCCTCCTCGCGCGGGAGCAGCCAGGCTGGCCAGGCCTTCGCTACCCTCCGTCCCGTCGCCAAGAGCCTCGGCCTCTTCTTCGTCTGGCCCGAGCCAGCACGTCGTGGCCTCGTCTCCGTGCAGCCTTGTTTTGCTCCTGTAGTTTTGTTGTTTTTTTGTGTGTGCCGTGCTGTAATTTTTGGACAGATGAATCGTGTACGAGATCGACGCCCGAACAACTACCCTAGCCGGAAGACCCAAGTACCACGACGCCGTCGGACGCCAAGTACCTCTACATGACCGACAAGTACCACGATGACCCGAACGACTACCGTCGCGTGTACCACTACCGTCGCCCGGAAACGAGAAATTCGCCAAGTACCACGACACGATGACGTGAACCACTACTTCCACTATGAGTTGCGAGAACGACTACTTCCCTCTACTACGGCTACTTCCTCGACGCTCTCGAACCGTCCCGAAACGAGTGTTTCGAAGGTATAACCCCGAGTCGTGACCCGTGTGATGCTTGCTTGTGTTGTATGAAATGTTGTCCCCCTTGTGTGCTTCGTGTCCGCTTCGTCCGTTGTAATGTCCCTCGGTTGCCTCGCCACCGACTCGTGGGAACCCGGCAACGGGAACACCCCATCATCTCGTTTGACTCGCTTCGTCACCTTTTGCACCGGTCTCTTAACGAGATACTGGAACCGATATGATGCGTTGCATCATTTTCGGATCGTTGCCGTGGCACCCTTTCGTTCCTCCACGGTGACAAATGCTTCTTATCCTTTTAAGTCAACCTTTTAATAAACTTGCATAAACTTGATCATGTCATCCGCATCATTTTAACAACATTATAAATGTTAATTGTTGTTTGCTTATAATTATTAAACATGCTCATGGGGATTTTCCGGATATGTTGTTGTTATTTTCCGGCCCCATTTAAAATGTCTAAATAGTGTAGTTTTATTATTGTTTCACCTCTTGCCATGTTAAAACATTTAACCTTGTCTTGTAAATAACAAGAGTCAATTAAATAATTAATTGTGGTGTTTTGTCAATATGCAACTCGTTGCATATTGAGCTCCACTTAACTTGTAGTATTGTTTGTGCACTTTGCCATGCCATGCATAATTAAACCGAACATGCATCATACTTGTTTGTGCATCTTATGCCATGTTGATGATTGTGTGTTTACCGTGTTGTTTCTTTCTTTCCGGTTTGCTTCTCTTGATAGCTTCGGTTTCGTTCCGGAGTTGTGAGGTTTCGCTCGACTGTGTTGCTCCGTCTACTTCTTGGATCCGTTCTTCTCCCTTGTGGAATCCCAGGCAAGATGACCGAACCCGGATACCATTACTATTTTTGCCTATTGCTAGAGTATCGCTCTATAGTTTTGCCTCGATGCCCATGTTCTTCTTGTCAGCCTCCTACTTGTAACCATTGCCATGTTTAACCACCCTACCTACGCAAACCGTTGCTTGGCTAAGTACGCTTCGCTCAGCCCCTCTTATAGCATTGTTAGTTGCAGGTGAAGATTGAAGATGCTTGCTTCATGTTGAAGTTTGGTTGGGTTATATCACACTATATAAAAGCTTAAAATGAAATCATCTATATACTGGCAGGGTGGAAGGCTAAGCCTTTTGCTTGGTGTTTTGTTCCACTCATGCCGTTAGGAACCGTATAAACCGGTGTTATGTTCCTTGATTATGCGTTCCTAACACGGTTGGGGTGTATGGGACCCCCTTGATAAACCGCTAAGTGCTAAGTCTTTTCCAGCAAATCCCAACATTGGTACTATTTGCCTCATAATAACAACTTAACTAATTAATTAATTTGCATAAGGGGGACGCTCCTTGGAGTTTTCTTTTCTACATAGCAGGGGGGCCAGTGCTGATGGCGTTGGTCCCAAACGGGGGTCCTGCAGGGCCGCCTTGGGGCAACCCGAGGTATCTGATATAACCTGTAGCATCACCCATCCGGTCGTGTCCTGAGACTTAGATACGCGCGGCTACTATCAGGGTGTCGACACGCCGGGAGGATTTGCTGGATTAGCCTTACCTTAGTTCGGTTTAACTTGAGCACGGGATTCCGAGAATACTCGGGTCTTCCCACCTATGGAGTTGCGACTTCACGGATCGTGGGCTTGTGATGGGCCAAGTTGGAACACCCCTGCAGGGTTTGAACTTTCGAAAGCCGTGCCCGCGGTTATGTGGCAGATGGGAGCTTGTTAATTCCGGTTGTAGATAACTTGACACCATTGTTCTAATACACTACCAGCGTGTGTACCGTGACTGTCAATTTCCGAATAGGGATTCGGGAGTTGAACACGGTGGGGTTATGTTTGACCGGCTTTAGTTAGGATCACTTCGTGATCATCTTTCGACCGATGCACTTCTCTTCTCGCTCTCTATTACGTAAGTTAGTGCTAGTTGCTGCTGCAGACTCTTGTTTGTTCCTTCACCTCTCGTTCTTTCTTCAGCCTTGTCCTCACCCAAGGCTTAAATAGTCTTGTTACCCGGGAACGGGATTGCTGAGTCCTCTGTGGCTCACAGTTACTTCACCACACCAGATGCAGGTTCAGCCGAGTGTGATGCAGGAGCTGGTTCAAGTACTTCGTCGGGAGCTCGATGAAGAGTTTGACCGCTTGCTTGTGACGTTTCGATGTTCAGTAGTGGTTTCTACTAGGATTCGATCTTGGCCTGTGGCTTTATGTTGTTTTGGTATCTTTCTTTTGGTTCTTCACCCGTAGTCGGGTTGTGATGTTCTGAATGATGTTTTGCTTATGTAATGTATTGTGTGAAGTGGCGAGTGTAAGCCAACTATCTTCTTTTGCAATTTAATCCCTCTTTTACATGAGTCGTGCAAAGATACCAAAACTTGAGATCATTCTAGGATGGGCTTATACCCTTAAGTCGTGCCTCGACACGTAGGAGGTATAGTCCCATCCTGGGCATTACAAGTTGGTATCAGAGCCTTCTCCGACCTAGAAGCCCCACTGATTGATCGAATCGTTGACGGTTGAGTCTAGGCACACACTGAAAACTTTTTGAGTCCTATATTATATTGGAGAGTAGGATTTCTGTTTGCTTCTCATCTCTTTCATTCTGGTGAGGACTCCTGACGATTACTCTTGCCTCTTCTACTTTCAAAAATTGCACCAAATTTTTTTTAGGATCCCGCGAGTATTCTGGGATTGTTTCGATGTTCTTGTGACAAGGATATTGTTCTCGATGCCTCCTGTTCCCAAGGAGTTGAGCTTCGGGGTATTGTTGTCACAAGCATATCGCGGCAGTACTAAATACTTAAGACGGCCGACATCGAAAATCTCTCCTATACGGCCAGTGGCAAGATAACCCCGACATCACCCAGTACTGGGGAGGTAGTTCGAGAGTATTGCCATAGCTTGTTATAGTGGATGCGTTTTCGAAGGTCCGAGGTAAACAGTTTCCGAGAAAGACTGGTTATGTGTTGAAGGATGGATACACCTGGATGTAGGTTTAGAGTTGATTGCGCGGTGCTTCCCGTGTATCCCCAACACCTGATTGCATAACTGGAAACTTTCGGAAATTAATAGGTGGGTTTATCCAGTAGTTCTAGGCATTCTTCCAACGGATGCTCGATATGAAGTTTGGGGTTCTACATTGAGTGAAGTGGTTTATGGACTTGTTCTGATCGGGAGTTGCATCTTAAAGGGTCCTTGGCTATGCTGATCCGGGGATTGCAATACCCTTTTGTAACACGTTCCATGAGCTTTCAGCACGAAGATGCCGAACGAAGCTTCTATCTTGTATTTGTTCTATCTGATCCTTGTTTCTTTTTATTTATCTTTTGCTCTCCAAGTGGCTTCTCGACAAGTTGATGTACCTGCGGAATTCATTCGTTCAATTCTCTGTTCGGATGATATTGTGAAGATCATGTTGCATATCTAGCCTTTGTTCTTGTTGATTCTGGTATTCGAGTTGCTTCGATGTCAAATGTTGATTCCATACCTTCCTAATCGGTATTATCATATTTCTATGGGAGTGCTATTTCTTCTTGATCATCAAGATCTTCATGTTAATCCTTTTCAACCGGTGTGCCTTCTTTTCAAGTTATTCCATACGGACGTCGTTGAGAAATCTGACGATTTGTCTGTTTCATTCATCCCAGTTGTCCTTGTTTTCCCCACCCTCCCACCCTTCTTCTTCTCGAAGTCAGAAATTCTCAAATGAAATATCCATTTTATTAATGTGATGTTTCTTCATTCTTTTCCTTCAATGTTCTTATCCGGTGATTTCTCAGGAAGATGCTCAAGAGCTTCAAGTTCATCATTCTTTTGTTCTCAAATTCTTCCGGTGGATGTAATTCAAGATTTCGGTGTTGATCTTATCCTTTTCCTCTTTTCATAATGCTTTCTTATTCCGGTGCATCAATTAATCATTCTCCTCTTGCTATTCATATCCGGAGTGCTGAAGATTCATAATTCCATTCTTAATCCGTTCAAATTATTTTGAGGATTGTCATCTATTCAAGCCATTTAATTCAACCGGTGCAAATCTCTTAAGCAATCTTTCCCAACGGTGATTTTTTGAGTGGGCCCTAACCCACAGGTCTTTTCCCAGGATCTTACCTGACTCTTCTATTTTCTGGAGTTATACTTAAATTCTTTTTAAAGTGTGACGTAAGAATGATCCCCATCAGTCACATGCCTTCTCCAAGATCGCTTTCAAATTCTTGTTCATCATTGTTTTAACCTTTTTAAATTCTTCATTCCGGAGTGCTCAACAATTCTTATGGCATTTCTCGTCTTCATCCTCAACATTTGGAGACCGGAGAAGTGTTTCTCTTAAATCTTGGCCCGTTCTCTTGAAGATTCGTGGTTCTAGCTTCATGCCATCCTCATTATCGTTTGATTGTGAGGAATTCTTTTATACACATCCGAAGCTTTCATGAATTCTTCCTATTATGATCCTCCGAAGGCCATCATTTCAGAAGATTTCTTTGTTCTCAGTTTTCAACTTCGTTCTCCAAATATTCTTCATTGATGTCTCTTCGTTCGTCTCCATATTCTTATGGTGATTCTTTCAAGTTTACTCTTCCGTTGTTATCGTTTCAATTCATTTGTTCTTTTCACAGTTCTACCGGTGGTTCGTTGAATAATTATCCAAGGTTGTGCTAGATCTCTCTTTAATTCTTTCCAACGAGAATAAGTAGTATGCCAAATCCTTTGGTTGTCATCAATTTAAATTGGTGAAGGAGATGCATAACATAATTCTTATTCTTATTCCTTCAAGGTGATTTAATTCTTTTGTCTGGAGCTTGTTCATCATATCATATTCTCGGTTCTAATTCTTCATCTTGTTTTTCCGGAGCTTCAAGTTATTTCTATTATATCATTCCAAAGCTCAATCTATTCACCGCAGGCCTTGAATCTTATTCTTTTCATCTTTCAATTCTCATGCTTTCATTACCGGAGTTTTCATGGTGGTTCATCATCATTTAATTCATCCTCGAAGTCTTCATCAACATTCTTGTTGGAGCTCAAGCATTCTTCATCATGCTTCCTATTGCAATCCGTTCTACCTTGTATTTTCAGATGGTGTTATGTCATTCTTGACAATTCCTTCATGTTTCATGATTCACGAGTTATCAAGAATGAGAGATTTAAAACCATCATTTTCTTTGTTCAAGAGATCTTTCCAACCCTTCAATTTATTCATTGGAGTTATCTTGGGTTGTATTTCACCTAAAGCTTTCCCTAAGGATTGTTGCAATTATGGTGCTTATAAATGACCCAAGTTCTTCATTTATCCTTCCGGTGAAATAAGTTTTTCATCTCCTTGTTGACCTCAATCAAATCAATTGTTTAAGTTAGTGGCCGGTTGTCACCTCATAACTTTGAGATGTTTTCCATAAGCCCACATCAAGCTTATTCTTTTCGTTGTTGAATTCCAACAGCTCTGTTCAACCCATCTTGGTATAGATGCTCTTTCAAATTTAATCTTGAGAGAAGTTGTCATACTTTTCTCCGTTCATTTCTTTCATTGAACTATATTCTCTATTCTTTCATTCCGGAGGTTTTGTGATGTTGCTCTCTTTAACCATCATCTTGTCATATCAAGATCATAGTCTTCCTTGCTTATCATTTTAACCGGAGTGTTGTATTCTTCATTCAAGTTCTCTCATCTTATCAAGTTTTGCCTATCTTTTAACCGGAGTGCTGTCTAAATCTTTCTTACCCTTGTTCCATTCTTTTAATTGTTTCGGAGGCAATGTGTTGTTGATCCCATCAAGTATCATTCCATCTTCTCTAGTTCGTGCTCAATTCCTTCCATTTTCAGTCGGAGTGTTGTCCAATTCTGTCATTCTTATTCCTTGGCTATACCATTGCGGTTTCATATTCTTTCCGTCCGTAAGCTCTTGTTTCATGTCTTTCAACCTTCAAGGTTCTCATAATGCTCCTTGTCCCTCTTTGCTAACGGAGTATTTCTATTCGTTCATCTCCGTTGCTTTCTTTCTTTCAACTTGTTCAACCTCTCAAGGTTCTTTGGTTTTCACTCGTTTGTCAAAGAAGCAACTTTGTTTTACCTCTTCCTCTTCCGTTTTTACCCGGTGATATCTCTAGGATCTCGGGTCGAGATCCTCTGTTAGTGTGGGAGAGTTGTGACGCCCGAAGACCGACGTCCTAGAAGATTCTAGAAGATTCTCGAGATTCCAGACGTTCCGGGTTGCCCGTGTGTTTCTTTTGTGCTTGTGTTTTTATTTTCGCATTGCATCATGTCATCATGCCATCATGTCATATTTTATTTTGCATCTCAACCTAAATAAATCGTGTGGACCTTCGGTCCATTTAAATCGAGGGAAGGTGACTTCTCTTTATAACATATAAAAGCCTCCTAATAATTATGGAGCTATATTAATAATTATTCCGTTGTTTGGAATTACCGCCACACACTTGCAATATTTTCCCCATGCTTTCACTTCGAGTTTCTCCTTCCAAACCTTGCAAATAATTCTTTTCCGTTGTTTCGAGGTTCCTCCAAAAATTCCGGACATTTTTGGACACTTCAATAATCAAGTCTTAGTTCAAACTATTTGAATTAAAATTCAAATATGTTTGAATTATTTTCCGTTCATGCCTTTCTTATTTTTCTCGGACTTTGCTCATTTTATGATGCCCGAGAAAAATAGTCCTTTGTGTTATCTTTTTTTTCCCTAACCTCCCTCCTCTTTCTCTTTTTCTCTCTTTTGTTTTATCTGCAAAATCTATTAAAAAGAAAGAAGGCCCAGGCCAGCAGCCTTCCTTCTCTCCTCCCCTAGGCCTCTCTGGCCCAACACTTCCTCTAGCCCACGGCCCAGTTCGCCTGGTAACCCTACCCTCGCACCGCAGCTTCTCCCCTCGTCCCCCTCAGCCGCCGCAGCCTCCCTCTCGATCTCTCTCTCTCTGCCCGATCCCGCACCCCGATCCTTCCCCTCGCTCGAGCGACCCCCCACCCTCTCGTCCCTCGCGCCGATCTACTCCCTCCTCCCTAGCGCGCGGCCAGGCTGCCAGGCCGGCGCCCCTCTTCCTTCGCCCGGCCTTCTCCTTGTCCAGAGGCCGAGCCCCGCGGCCCCCGAGCGCCGTCCCTCGCCTCGCCAAGGCACGGCTGCCGCCCAGCGCCCAGGCCGGCCAGGAGCCGCCCGTCCCCAAGCGCCCTCGCCCCTGTTCTTCTCCCGACGCCCCAGCGCGGCTCCCTCCGTCCGCGCCCCTCGGTCCCATCCTCCCCGAGCCCAGCGCCCGGTGCGCCTCTGCTAGCGCCTCCAGCGCGCCCGGCCTCCTCCTCGCGCGGGAGCAGCCAGGCTGGCCAGGCCTTCGCTCCCCTCCGTCCCGTCGCCAAGAGCCTCGGCCTCTTCTTCGTCTGGCCCGAGCCAGCACGCCGTGGCCTCGTCTCCGTGCAGCCTTGTTTTGCTCCTGTAGTTTTGTTGTTTTTTTTGTGTATGCCGTGCTGTAATTTTTGGACAGATGAACCGTGTATGAGATCGACGCCCGAACAACTACCCTAGCCGGAAGACCCAAGTACCACGACGCCGTCGGACGCCAAGTACCTCTACATGACCGACAAGTACCACGACGACCCGAACGACTACCGTCGCGTGTACCACTACCGTCGCTCGGAAACGAGAAATTCGCCAAGTACCACGACACGATGACGTGAACCACTACTTCCACTACGAGTTGCGAGAACGACTACTTCCCTCTACTACGGCTACTTCCTCGACGCTCTCGAACCGTCCCGAAATGAGTGTTTCGAAGGTATAACCCCGAGTCGTGACCCGTGTGATGCTTGCTTGTGTTGTATGAAATGTTGTCCCCCTTGTGTGCTTCGTGTCCGCTTCGTCCGTTGTAATGTCCCTCGGTTGCCTCGCCACCGACTCGTGGGAACCCGGCAACGGGAACACCCCATCATCTCGTTTGACTCGCTTCGTCACCTTTTGCACCGGTCTCTTAACGAGATACTGGAACCGATATGATGCGTTGCATCATTTTCGGATCGTTGCCGTGGCACCCTTTCGTTCCTTCACGGTGACAAATGCTTCTTATCCTTTTAAGTCAACCTTTTAATAAACTTGCATAAACTTGATCATGTCATCCGCATCATTTTAACAACATTATAAATGTTAATTGTTCTTTGCTTATAATTATTAAACATGCTCATGGGGATTTTCCGGATATGTTGTTGTTATTTTCCGGCCCCATTTAAAATGTCTAAATAGTGTAGTTTTATTATTGTTTCACCTCTTGCCATGTTAAAACATTTAACCTTGTCTTGTAAATAACAAGAGTCAATTAAATAATTAATTGTGGTGTTTTGTCAATATGCAACTCGTTGCATATTGAGCTCCACTTAACTTGTAGTATTGTTTGTGCACTTTGCCATGCCATGCATAATTAAACCGGACATGCATCATACTTGTTTGTGCATCTTATGCCATGTTGATGATTGTGTGTTTACCGTGTTGTTTCTTTCTTTCCGGTTTGCTTCTCTTGATAGCTTCGGTTTCGTTCCGGAGTTGTGAGGTTTCGCTCGACTGTGTTGCTCCGTCTACTTCTTGGATCCGTTCTTCTCCCTTGTGGAATCCCAGGCAAGATGAACGAACCCGGATACCATTACTATTTTTGCCTATTGCTAGAGTATCGCTCTATAGTTTTGCCTCGATGCCCATGTTCTTCTTGTCAGCCTCCTACTTGTAACCATTGCCATGTTTAACCACCCTACCTACGCAAACCGTTGCTTGGCTAAGTACGCTTCGCTCAGCCCCTCTTATAGCATTGTTAGTTGCAGGTGAAGATTGAAGATGCTTGCTTCATGTTGAAGTTTGGTTGGGTTATATCACACTATATAAAAGCTTAAAATGAAATCATCTATATACTGGCAGGGTGGAAGGCTAAGCCTTTTGCTTGGTGTTTTGTTCCACTCATGCCGTTAGGAACCGTATAAACCGGTGTTATGTTCCTTGATTATGCGTTCCTAACACGGTTGGGGTGTATGGGACCCCCTTGATAAACCGCTAAGTGCTAAGTCTTTTCCAGCAAATCCCAACATTGGTACTATTTGCCTCATAATAACAACTTAACTAATTAATTAATTTGCATAAGGGGGACGCTCCTTGGAGTTTTCTTTTCTACATAGCAGGGGGGGCCAGTGCTGATGGCGTTGGTCCCAAACGGGGGTCCTGCAGGGCCGCCTTGGGGCAACCCGAGGTATCTGGTATAACCTGTAGCATCACCCATCCGGTCGTGTCCTGAGACTTAGATACGCGCGGCTACTATCAGGGTGTCGACACGCCGGGAGGATTTGCTGGATTAGCCTTACCTTAGTTCAGTTTAACTTGAGCACGGGATTCCGAGAATACTCGGGTCTTCCCACCTATGGAGTTGCGACTTCGCGGATCGTGGGCTTGTGATGGGCCAAGTTGGAACACCCCTGCAGGGTTTGAACTTTCGAAAGCCGTGCCCGCGGTTATGTGGCAGATGGGAGCTTGTTAATTCCGGTTGTAGATAACTTGACACCATTGTTCTAATACACTACCAGCGTGTGTACCGTGACTGTCAATTTCCGAATAGGGATTCGGGAGTTGAACACGGTGGGGTTATGTTTGACCGGCTTTAGTTAGGATCACTTCGTGATCATCTTTCGACCGATGCACTTCTCTTCTCGCTCTCTATTACGTAAGTTAGTGCTAGTTGCTGCTGCAGACTCTTGTTTGTTCCTTCACCTCTCGTTCTTTCTTCAGCCTTGTCCTCACCCAAGGCTTAAATAGTCTTGTTACCCGGGAACGGGATTGCTGAGTCCTCTGTGGCTCACAGTTACTTCACCACACCAGATGCAGGTTCAGCCGAGTGTGATGCAGGAGCTGGTTCAAGTACTTCGTCGGGAGCTCGATGAAGAGTTTGACCGCTTGCTTGTGACGTTTCGATGTTCAGTAGTGGTTTCTACTAGGATTCGATCTTGGCCTGTGGCTTTATGTTGTTTTGGTATCTTTCTTTTGGTTCTTCACCCGTAGTCGGGTTGTGATGTTCTGAATGATGTTTTGCTTATGTAATGTATTGTGTGAAGTGGCGAGTGTAAGCCAACTATCTTCTTTTGCAATTTAATCCCTCTTTTACATGAGTCGTGCAAAGATACCAAAACTTGAGATCATTCTAGGATGGGCTTATACCTTTAAGTCGTGCCTCGACACGTAGGAGGTATAGTCCCATCCTGGGCATTACATTGCCGCTCCCTTGTTACGAGTAGTTCTCGACCTAGATCTCTACACAGTGGCCATGGCAAGGACGGACGAAGAAGGAGGACTTATGAGGAGGAAGGTTGAGTAATTTTCGGTTAGGTAGTTCCTCTTTTTATAACCTAAGTACTAGCACTAGTACTAAAATTTGCATGGAACACATTCAGGTTTGGTACGTACTGGTAGGTGTGACCAGGCATGCACTTAATTGTAGCACTACTACTTCCGAATGTGATGAGAACAAGGTAAAGATTAATTAACGGTTTTTGGTTTCGAGGCCCGAAACGGCTCCCGATGAGTTTAGTGGAACATAAATTATAAGTAGACTACACTGCTCAGATGCATAAATATTATGTTACTTTCAAATATTTGCACAAAATACGAAGGAGACCAATGGAAGTACTACTAGCAACCCATGATTTAACTACTCGCATGCGCACAGTGGAGTAGTAATGTCTTTCTTCCGCCCTCACGTCCACTCAATTTGCATGCGTTGTATTAATTGACAATAAATGAAGTGAAGGACTTTACACGCGTAAAATTATCACATGGGGTGGATCTTGGTACAAAATTGCGTCCGCCCGTGTACCCGCGTGTGCGTGCGAGGGAATGAGTGCGTGCGTGGCGTGCGTGCACATGTTCGCTTCATGCATGTACTGCCAGTGCGCCTCAGGGAGGACGAGTACATTCTTCTGGAATTAGCAGCACGTCACTATGAGCATTCCACACAAGGATGTCGCAACCACGCCTCCACATGTGCCACGTGGCTTCATCAACTGTAAGAGAGACACTGTGTAGCGTGCCATTGTGTTTTGCACATACTCGAAGTACTAGTAAGGTACACGTGCATTGCACGCGTCAGATTTTGCAACCAAATTATGAATAAATACCACACTATAGCATGTAAGCTCTGAGTCATATATGCCTGATGTAGACCTTCGTTTAATTCTTATAGTTCATATCATTCAAAATCAATTAGTTTTTATAAAAAAACCTAGGGCCTCTTTGATTCGTATGATTTCCAAAACGCGGGAATAGGAAGAACATGGGATTAGAGTGGAATGTCGTCTTGAATCCTATAGGATGGTACGAGTGTTTGATTGTTCATAGAAAGAACTTAGAATTATTTCAAAGAGGTTTGAGTGGATGGGATGTTTCCTATGAAATCTAGTGCAAATGAATCATATGGAAAAATTCCTATGGTTTACAATCCTACGAATCAAACAACCAAGATAGGAAAAATTCCTAAGGATTAGAATCCTCCAAAATTCCTTCAAGAATCCTTTGAATCAAAGAAGCCCTTAATCTATTTTATGATTCACGGAATTGTGCGTTGTAAAGCATAAAGTAAAAACAAATAATGGCAGTTCAACTAGAAAAAAAGTTTGGGCAGTTATGATACGGAAGATTCTAGAACAAAGGAGAACCACTGTTGTTTTGAGATTTGTACATTATGCTTAAGTTCAACCATGGAGTCTGCTAGATTGTACATGTGTACAAATCCGGTGGGGGCTAGAAGATGGTGCGAAGGGCCGAGTGCAGGGAGACAATGAAGGAGTGCACAACTGTGAGATCGATATTTATTGAGAAGAGGCGAGAACGTGCGCTATTGTGCGCAGTGGCGGAGCCATGAAAAATGTCCCATGAGATAGGGGGCCAAACATTGCTAACCTTTTACGAGGAGGGCCAATTCATCAACTTAAACCATTTTTACAAGCAATTGTTTAATGATCACATTCATATTAGCCATAATATATAGTGATGTTAGGGGGGGGCAGGGCCTTTGCTGCCCCCTGTCTTCGCCATTGTGCGCGCGTCTGAGAGATGAAGTGTAAGGCATGGATGATGATAGGGGGGTGTTGGATATATAATTAATGTGGGTGTATTATCTATATATGTAATCCTATATAGAGAGGTATAGATTGATCGATGTGGACGTGGGAAAGAGGGTGAGACCTCACCAGATATATAGATTGATCGGTTTATGTGGAAAACTACGAAATACCTAGCTATACACACACACATAGAGGAACATCGACCGTTGCGCATGCACGTGAGAGAAAAGAATGCCTGATATGATGGAGAGGGGGATGTGTGTGTGTGTGTGTGTGCCTTCATGGGAGACTGACCTGAAGAAAAAGATTGCATGTGTGTGATCGATAATGCCGACTGGTAGTGTGTGTGCATGCATGCACGAGAGAAAGTTAGTGGTACAATTATAAAGAGAAGACCGATATGTGGGTGTAAAAGACAAGGTGAGGTCATAATCAATGTAAATTTGAATTCAAATATCTGAATAAGAGATCATGATGTTTGAAACCCATTCATGCATGAATATAACGGAGATCTGCGCGGTGTGGTTTGGAAACGAGCATGTTGCAATGTATACACATTGAGAAAGGTCAGATTGGTTTGAATTTGAGATACCGATGGCAGACATCGTTTGGCCACATTGCATCTGTGCATGGACACACTATTCTAATTGTAGATGATGGGTGGCTTTCGCATCACATATCTATATCTATACCGCTATATATATATATTATATTATATATTTTTTATATAGTGTGCGGATAACTTTAACTTTGAAAGATGGTCGCTGGATGAGGCCAATCCGATGGTGCAGAGCTAGTAAATTTGAGCACTACTGGCCGTTGGATATCATCTAGATTCCACCAGATTTTGCCACATGTACAATCTAGAAGACTCTATGGTTGAACTTAAGCATATTGCACAAACCTCAAAACACAAGCACTTCTTCTTTGTTCTAGAATCTTCCTATATCATAATTGCCCAAATTTTTTTCTACATGATTTGTTTTTTACTTTATGCCTTACAGCGCACAATTCCATGAATCTTAAAATAGATTAGCTTCCTTATAAAAACTAGATGATTTTGAATGAAATAAACTATAAGAATTAAACGAACATCTACATCATGCATATATGACTCAAAGCTTACATTCTATAATGTGGTATTTATTCATAATTTGGTTGCCAAATCTCATGCGTGCAATGCACGTGTACCTTACTAGTCTAAATGGTGTCTGTGTGTGTGTTGTGCGTGTTAAACACATTGTACATAGTATATCATACTAGTCTAAATTGTCTTTTTTGGGTACACGTTAAGCTTGTTCTCCCGAAATTTCAAGCTGCGCCTTGTTATGCCGAAATTTCAAGCTCGCGTCTCTGTCTATCGTGCTGCGAAACTCCCGCATCTTCAACCCATGCCTTGTTAGCCCGAAATATTTAAGATATATATTTGTCTCATTGTGTTGCGACAACTCCCTCCATCTCAACCCGCGCCTTGCTATTCCAAAATTTCAACGCGTGCGAAAACTCCCACCTCCTGTGAAATCCCGACACGCGAAATACCCGTGATACCCCTGAACCGAAAGAACCGCCTCAAATCGGTGGGGGTACTTTCGTAACTTGCCCCACATTTCGGACAAGCGCGTCCCTAAGCCATGGTTCCCCACTCCCATCCCATCCGCCCACCCATTCGTACACCGAGGCCAGCAAAACCCTCGAAGCCCCACACCCTCCTCCGTCCGCCACCCAGCTGGAGCCTCTTCCGCGACGACGTTGTCCACAGCAACACCACGACGTCCCTCATCCACCGTACTGGATGAGGATCCTTCATCGATCTGGTCGTCCCGCCGGTTCAGCCACCCCGTCCTCCACCTCCAAGGAGCTGCCCCGACGTTCCCCTCGTCTTTCGTGCCACCTCCATTCCCACACTGTCGTCTTCACCTGCACCACCGGAAGAGCATCATCATCACCGTTTCCTCGGATGATGATGCGACCTAATCGGCGCCACAAAAGAGGTTGTACATTAATCGTCGCATTTTCTTCTTGATTCGATCTCACGATGCTACAGGCACTCGGTCCCTAGCCGACACGGCGCAGCTCCATCCACGGCGGCGTCATCGGCCACTTCCTCCACGGCGTCGCTCCCACTGCGGCGACGTCCTCATCAGTAGGAGTTGCTGCTCCTTTATCTCTCGCTCGCGCTGCTACTCTACTCTTGCTCTCGGTCCCCTGCCTGGTTTGCTCGTGCTCTTGCTCTTGCTCGCGCTGCGGCTCTCGCTCTTGCTCTTGCTTGCGATGCTGCTCCAATTTAGCTACACTTCAGTCGACTAAATCGACTTTTGGGTCAGTCGATTTTCAAGGGGTGG
>LR738710.1:348112119-348279397 GCA_902687465.1 Secale cereale
GGGGGGGGCATGTAAACAATTCCCACAATCGAAACAATTATGAGGATGGCATGAAGTTGGAATCATGAATGTCCGTGAGAACGGACGAGATTTAAGACAAACTCTTCTTCGTCTTCAAATGCTGAGAATGACAACGAGAATCACCATGAAGAATTCGAGATACTCCGAAAGAATAAAAAGGGGAAAGGTTGAGCTAAAGATGAAAATAATTGGAAACAATCTTGGAGAAGGCATGTGACTGATGGAAATCATTCTTACGTCACACTTTGAAAAGAATTCCGTAATAACTCCGGATAATTAGAGAGTTAGGTAAGATCCTGGAAAAAGACCTGTGGGTTAGGGCCCACTCAAAAGAAACATCGTAATGATTACTTGCAAGAGAGATTGCACCGGTTGAATTAAATGGCTTGAACAAGATAATAAACTTGAAATGGCTTGAACAGATTAAGAATGGAAATGCGAATCTTCCGAGATATCTTCAGCACTCCGGAGAAGAATTAGAGAGGGTTGAATAAACAGGAGATACTTTGGATAAGAAATTTCAACATGTGAAAACATGTGAAACAAGAGGAAGGATATAATCATGACTGAAGCTTGAATTTTGTCCACCGGAGAAGAAACGAGAACGGAGAATGATAAATTTGAAACTCTTGAGCATTTCCACGAGAAATCACCGGATAAACAACATCGAAGGAAAGAATGAAGAGACTTCACATGAATATAAAGGGTACTTGATTAAAGAATTCTAGCTCCAAAAAAGGGTGGGAGGGTGGGCAAAACAAAGACAACTCGGGATGAATGGAATGAACATCATTGAGAAAAAACAAGAATTGATGTTGCACATATTGAAAGGATCGGTTTAACTTGAAGAGAACCACACCGGTTGAAAAGAATTTAACATAATAATCTCGATGATCAAGAAGGACTAGCACTCCCATAGAAATATGAGAACACTGATTGGGAAAGGTATGGAATCGACATTTGACTTCGAAGCAACTCGAATACCACAATCAAATCAAAAACAAAGGATAGATATGTTGCAACAATATCAATCGAACAGAGAATTGAACAAATGAATTCCCCTTAATGGTACAACAACTTGTCGAGGAGTCACTTGGGAGAACAAAATGATAGAATAAAAAAATAAGGTACGGATGGAACAAATACATAATAGAGGTTTCGTTCCACATGTTCGTGCTGATGCCCCATGGCACGTGTTACAAAGGGCCTTGCAATCCCCGGATCCGCATAGCCAAGGATCGTTTAAGATGCAACCCCCTAGTGCAACAACGCCCATGATACCTCTTCACTAGGTGTTGAACCCCCAACCTCATATCATGCACCCGTTGGAAGATTACCTAAGAGTTACTTGAATCCCACCTATTAGTTCCTGAAGCTTTCCGGTTATGCAATCTGGTGTTGGGGATATAGGGGAAGCATCGCGCACTCAACTCTAAACTTACATCCAGCTGTATCCATCTATCAACACATAACCAGGCACCTTCAGAAATTGTTTACCTTGGACCTTCGAAACGCATCCGCTATACTTGCTGTGGAAATACTCCCGAACTATCCCACCAGTATTGGGTGACGACGGGGTTAACTCACCACCAGACATGCATAGAAGAGTTTTTGATGTCGGCGGCCTCTAGTATTCTAGAACCGCTACGATACATTTGTGACGACAACACCTCTGAGCTCAACTGCCCGGGACACTGCCACAACCCATTAATGACAGGAGGCACCAAGAACAATGTTCTCGTCACAAAGATATCGGAACAATCCAAACAATACCCGCATGATCCTAAATTTTTTTGGGGTCCAAACTGAGGATTGTGATGTTAAAACAACATCAGGAATCCTCACCAAAGCGACGAAGGGGTAAGAAGTAAACAAAAATCCTATATATATATATATATATATATATATATATATATATATATATATATATATATATATATATATATATATATATATATATAGGACTCAAAACATTTTGTGTGTGTGCCTAGACTCAACCGTCAGCGGTTCGATCAATTAGGGGGCTCCTAGGTCGGAGAAGGCTCTGAATACCAACTTGTAATTCCCAGGATGCAACTATATCTCCTACGTGTCGAGGCACGACTTAGAGACATAAGCGCATTCTAGAATGATCGCAATTGTGGTATCTTTGCACAACTCATGTAAAAGAACATGGATGAAAGAGTAAAATAGTTGGCTTACACTGGCCACGTCACACAATGAATACAATAGCACACATTCATCCAAATAACACCGGGTCCCTCTACGGACGAAATCCAGACAAGAAAAGATACCACAACCACAGTCCTGATCGCCCCTCGTAGGAACCACTACTGATCGTCAAGATACGTCACATACATACGACCACGCTGTTCATCGAACTCCCGGTGAAGTTTTGATCCATATCCTGCATGGTTCTCGGTTGTACCTGCATCTGGTGTGTGTAGTAATCTGTGAGCCACAAAGGACTCAGCAATCCCATTCCCAGGTATCAAAACTAACAAAGCCTTTAGGTGTGGAAAGGGTATTAAAGTGTTTGCAGCAAGCACTAAGCATCTAGCCTACGAGTTTAGAGAGAGATGAGAATATGTGCCAACGGTCTCCAAGTTGATCAAGAAGTGATCCTAGCTACTCACGTTCATGCATAACCCCACCGTGTTCACTTCCTGAAGCTCTTCGGAAAGAGACCGTCACGGTTACACACACATGTAGTGTATTCTTAAGGATATGGTATCAAGGTATCCACAATCGGATATTAACAAATTCCCATCTGTCACATAACCGCGGGTACGGCTTTCGAAAGTTTATAACCCTGCAGGGGTGTCCCAACTTAGCCCATCACAAGCTCACGATCTGCGGAGGCGCAACTCCAAAATGGGAAGACCCGAGTGTTCTCGGAATCTCGTGCTCAAGATATTTTGACAAAGGTAAAACTAATCCAGCAAGACCTCCCGTCGTGCCAACACCCTGATAGTAGTCGCGCGTATCTCGTCTCAGGCCACGACCGGATGGGTGATGCTACAGGTAATACCAGATTCCTCGGGTTTCCCCAAGGCGGCCCTGCAGGACCCCCAGTTTGGACCAACACTCATGAGGAGCACTGGCCTGGGTTGTTGATTAAGTACTCGGGTTAATTACTCCCTATGCAAGTTTTTAGTTGTTAGGCAAATGGTAACACCAAAGTTGGGCCTTGCTGGAAAAGCTTTAAGCAGTGAGAATTATCAAGGGGGGCCCATAAACCCCAACCGTGTTAGGAACGCAAAATCAAGGAACTTAACACCGGTTTATTGGGTCCTAAGGTGTCATGAGTGGAACAAAACAACAAGCATAAGGCCAAGCCTTCCACCCATTACCAATATATATGTGCATTAGTTAAATAAGATATTGTGTTATCCCAATAAACAAGTCAAAACATGGAGCAATCTTCAAACTTCACCTACAACTATCAACGCTATAAGAGGGGCTGAGCAAAAGTGTAGTTAGCCAATCAACGGTTTGCTAGGAAGGCGGTTAGAGTGTTTCATGGCAACATAATAGGCTGACAAGACAAGAATAGACATCGAGGCATAACTACAGAGCGAGACAACTAGGAAATCAAAGATAGAGGTGATATAGGGGAACGGTCATCTTGCCTGGGATTCTAAAAGGAAGAAGAACGAGTCCATGAAGTAGCCGAACAGATCCTCACAACTTCGGAACGAAACCAAAGCTAATGAGAGAAGTAAACCAGAAAGAAGCAAACAACATGGTAAACGGACAAGCATAAACATGTCATATGATGCACAAACAAGTATGATGCATGTCCGGTTTAAATATGCATGGCATGGCAGAGTACTCAAACAACACTACAAATTAAGTGGAGCTCAATATGCAACGAGTTGCATATTGACAAAACACCACATCAATTTATTTAGTTTGCTCCCGGTTATGTACTCAACAATATTAGATGTTATTAACATGGCAAGAGGTGAAGCAAAAGTAAAGCAACTATTTAAGCAATTTAAATGAGGCCGAAAATAACAACAACAATTCCGGAAAATCCCCATATGCATGTTTAGCAATTTTAAGCAAACAACAATTTTAAGCATTTAAATGTTGTTATCATGATGCGGATGACATAATCAAGTTTTTTGAAATTTTTATTAAAAATGGACATGAGCATGATATGGAGTAACTCGTCACCATGGTGGAAGGAAAGGCCACGGTGGCGATAACCGAAACGGTGCCACGGGAACGTTCCGGCGATCCGACACCTCGTTGAGATATCGGTACAAAAGAAGGACGGCGGGAGCGTGAGCGTGTCATGGAAAGATGGTGGGGTGCTCCCAGTTACCCGGTTCCCGTGGGTCGTCGACATGCAAAAGGGGGCTAACGTGCACCGACAATTTAGACTCGAGGCAAACAAGGGTGCATCTCATACAACATGCATTCGTTCCAGGGGTGTCATCTTGGGGTTATACCTTTGAAGCGTGGATTTCGGGGCGGATCAAGTTCGACGGAAGAGGTACACATTTTGAAGAGGAAGTAGTCGTTCACGTTGCGGCGGTAGTTGTACAGGCACGTAGAGGTTCAGGTTTTTTCGTAGATGTTCATGTCGTCGTGTCGTGGTACTTGGTGTCGGTGTACAAATAGGGGGGTACACTTTTTGTACCCCTATGACTGTGCACGGGCAGTCTGAGCCACAGGCACCACCACACCAAGCAAGGCAAGGGAGGTGAGCCAGGGTGAGACCGGAGCTCGATGGAACTGGAGCAACACCAAAGCCGAGACCACAAAGAGCAAAGGGACGAAGCAGGTTCCCCCTGCAGGATCCTTGCCGGGAGCCAGTTTCAGTAGCCTCGGCAAGACCCTTGCCGCGGCAACTCCCCGACAAGACCCTTGCCGCGGCAACTCGCCCCACGCCTACGGAGCGGATCACCCTTGAGTCCAGTGCCCCCATGGGGCAAGGATTCGGGAAACATCCCCGTGGTGGCATGCAGATCTTTGTGAAGACATTCAAGACCAGATACACACTAAGAAGACGACGACCCTTGGCGGGATCCCATCCAAGGAAGACCACAAGACCTCCGGCAAGCACCTTGCCGGGGATGGCAGCAGGCGCCGCGGCAAGACCCTCGCCGGGGCCCTGGCAAGGCCCTTGCCAGGGACATCCGCGGGGCCACCATCATCCCCGCGACGACTAAACTTCCACCGCCTTATGCAGCTGCCGACCCAACCAGCTGGGCAGGCACCTGCGTGGCGGCATGCAGATCTTCGTGAAGACCCACCATTGCGCCACCTCAGCTGCTTGCCTGCCTACATGGCATCTCAGGCATCGCTGGCCGGGGTGTGTGTCGACACAAGAAGGGGCGGCGGAGGACGAGACATATCTCTCCCCCATCCCCGATAAAGCAAGGACACCTAAGCAAGACGGATTAAATGCGCCTTGTCATGTAATGCGAGGGATAACCTCGCATCACTGTACCCTTTCCACCTCCTGTGTGCCACTGTGGCAGCCCCTTTTCCCTATAAAAGGAGGCCCGAGGCGACCAGGAGGAGGATTCGGCTTTTTGGAGCTCCTCATGCCCCATATCTAGCTGAAGAACACAAACATACAATCTACCAAAGCAGGAGTAGGGTTTTACGCATCCTCGCGGCCCGAACCGTGTGCTATCTGTTTGATCCGCTCTTCTCTCGACCCCGCGCCCCACAACCGTAGTAGGGATTCTTGTGATCCCATAGGTGTCGTTCCCAATACACCGACATCTTTGGCGCGCCAGGTAGGTGGCGCTGCAGTTGTGAGAATCAGCTTTAGCAGTTAGTTCGACGCTTCTTCATCATCATGGCGCCCAAGAAGAAGACGACGGTGGCGGTTGGCCACTCGGAAGTCGGACAGCCCATCCCGACGTGGGTGAGCAGCGGACCGGTCGTGGAAAGGACCCGGGGCGCTGCTCGCGAACACCAACACCATACCAGCAGCCGGAGTTTCGGTGGTGGCGATGTTTGTTCGCCTGGTAACGGGCCACACACCGCCAAACCCAAAGACGGAGCCAGGCCATCCGCGGGTGGCGCGGGGCCTTCCAGGATCGCTGCCACATCACCCGAAGGCAACGCAAGGGCCTCCAGGACTCCAACGCCGGCGCCAACAGCGCGCTCCTCCCAAGCAGCGCGTGATGAACAGCGTCATCACGCCGAAGACCCCGCGCGTCGCCGCGGGAAGAGCCCCGAGCGCCACTCCTGAGAAGTAGAAGACATGCCCGCCCGCCGAAGCACTGGTGGAAACGGCATGCGACCGCGGGATCGTGATGGAGCTCCTCCTGACGTGGTTAGGGGTCGAAGTGCGTCGCGGTCCGTGTAGGTTTCGCTACCGCTAACCCCAGCAGAAGCCCTGGCGCACGTAGTTGCTCCTCGACTTTCCTCCCGTTACGGGGAAACTCGACGAATGGAGAGACACCATCCAAGCCTTGTCGCGGTCGCCAAGACGGATGAACCAACTCCAGCGAGGCTCCCGGGTCGACGTTCCGATGGGGTCCCGCGCACCGGTGGCGGGAGGATCGGCAGCACCGCGACCACGGTGCATTCGCCTCCTCCTCGCCCGGTACCGCGTGTGTTGACTCGTCGAGACGTTGCGGGTGACGACATCTCCATAGCGTCGTCCGATCCACGGACCCACGACGACCAACATCAAGTTCTTTAGGAGCGACCTCATGAAGATGCCCGAACAACCATCGAGCGTCGGCGCGGAGTGCGCCACCAGTTAGACAGGCGAGCAGGGCCTGTTGTGAACTGCCCAGCACCGGAGAGCCCTGGAGGTCTACCTTACGAGGTAGGCTGTCCGGCTTTTACCTGTGAGCTGCGGCAGTTCCAGTGGCCCACTCACCGCACCTTCAAGCCTGACGTTGGCGAGAAGTACAATGGCAAGACCAACCCGTCGGAGTTCCTTAGCATCTACACCATCACGATGCAAGCTGCCGGAGCCCGCGACGATAAGGTGCTTGCGAATTACTTTCCATTGGCTCTTAAACCCAACGCCATGTCGTGGTTGATGCACTTGCCGGGGGACTCTATTTCCTAATGGTCGGATTTGTGCCATGAGTTTGTTGGCGCCTTCACTGGAGGTCACCAAGCCCACGGCCAAGCAAGTGACCTGCACGTCATTCCCCAGAAGGAAGGCGAGAGTCTGCGCAAGTATATACAGAGGTTCAGCTGGGTATAGTACAATATCCCTGATGTTCACCCTACCGGCATCATCAACACGTTCCATCAGAACGTGCGTAATCGCAAGATGCGTGAAGAACTGGCAATGACCAAGGTGAAAGATGTGGCGGAACTCTATGTTCTTGCTGACAGATGTGCCCGTGCTGAAGAGGGAAGGAAGTACCCCGGCGAAGATGCCGGTGCGGAAACCGACTCTTCAGATGAGGATACTGCCGCCCCGGCGAAGAAAGGCCGGCACCGCAACAGGAAGCGCAAAGGTAAAGTTGTGCTTGTTGTTGAGGGATCTCATGATGCCGGCTCCGCTAAGAAAACCAAGGCGGATGACCCCGGTAAGGAAATTGCTGGGTGTGTCACCTATCAGGCCTTGGCGGCTGTCGAGAAGCCAGCAAACTCCGGCAAGCGATACTGCAAGATCAAACGCACCAAAGGCCATGATTTCTAGGACTGCCGACAGGTTGAGCTCCTTCCTGAGAAGCAAAGGGCTGAATATGAGAGGCGGGACAAGGAGAAGGGCCAGGACGGTGCTGAAGGGTCTGGCAAGAAGCGTGACGGCCAAGGAGGCCGTCGCGGCAAGGATAAACAGCAGGAGAGGCCCGCCCGGGGCCGTGACAGAAAGCCAGAAGATGATGATCACGAAGAGGACGACGAGTCCGGCGACCAAGAATTTCAGAAAGCCACAGAGGCCATGTGCGTCGATGGTGGCACCTTGCTGCATACTTCTCACCGCCAACTTAAACAGTGGGCGTGTGAGATTACAGCGGCGGAGAAGTCGTCTGGTGCCCAAAAGCCGCTGAAATGGTCCAGCACGCCTATCATTTTTGACACTGAGGATCACCCTGATCGCACTACTGCGGTGGGGTGCTTGCCATTGTTGGTTTCATCGACAATACGCAACCTCAAGGTGACAAAGATGCTAGTGGATGGCGGGGCCGGTCTGAACTTACTCTCGTCCACCGTGATCGAGAAGATGCAGATTCCTGACAGGGACCTCGAAGAGACGGGCACGTTTCAGGGGGTCAGTCCAGGGAGAAGTCAACCAAAGGGGAAGGTCACGCTGCCCGTGAATTTTCGAAGTGATCTGAACTACAGGACAGAAAGGATCGTGTTCGATGTCGCCAAGATCCCCTTGCCCTACAACGGGATCCTTGGCCGCCCAGCGCTGGCCAAGTTCATGGCGGCGTCACACTACGCCTACAACACCCTGAAGATGCCAGGACTTGTGACGATCATCACCGTCCCCACCGATAAGAAAGATGCGCTGATTTGCGCTGACCAACTATACCAACAAGCAGTTGCAGCAGCTGCCGCCACCAGGGCACTTGCTCCTGCTACTGGGGCCCCCCAGAAGAACTAGACCGGTGAGACCTCAGACACCCACTCCGGCAAGCGCACCTCTTGGGAGTGTCACGCTCCCGTCGAGGACGTGCCAGAGGGCTCCACTGGCGGAAACAAGAAGTCCAGGGCCACACCACCGGGAACCAAGAAGGTTTCTGTCAAGGAGGACGGCACAGGAGGGGCTTTCACCATAGGCTCCACCCTTGACGATAAATAGGAAGACGCGCTCGTCACCTTCCTGCGGGCAAATGTCGATGTATTTGCATGGCAAGCATCCGACATCCCCGGCGTTCCCAGGGAGGTGATTGAGCACCACCTTGCTGTCTGTCCTCATGCGTGGCCCATCAAGTAGAAGGTCAGGAAGCAAGCTTTGGAACGACAAGAGTTCATCACAGAGGAGATCCGGAAAACTAGAAGCAGCGGGCTTGGTAAGAGGAGTGCTCCATCCAACGTGGTTGGCCAATCTGGTGGTAGTACGCAAGGCGAATGGGAAGTGGAGGCTGTGTATTGATTACACAGATATCAATAAGGCTTGTCCCAAAGACCCCTTCCCGTTGCCGCGCATCGACCAGATTGTTGACTCCACGGCTGGGTGTGACCTGCTGTCATTTCTCGATGCCTACTCTGGCTACGACTAGATCTTCATGACAAGAGAAGACGAAGAGAAGACAACATTCATCACCCCATGTGGTACGTATTGTTTCGTATGAATGCCTTTCAGGTTGAAGAATGCTGGCTCAACGTTTGCAAGGTCAGTCCAGATTGGTTTTGAACCCCAGCTCCATGAAATATGGAGGCTTGTATGGATGATATAGTGGTCAAAACCAAGAACAGGGCGACCCTTATACCGGATTTACAAGAAACCTTTGCAAACTTACGCAAGATCAATCTCAGGCTGAACCCTGAGAAGTGCATCTTCGGCGTCCCGTCCGGCAAGCTTCTCGGGTTCTTTGTGTCACATCGTGCGATAGAGGCCAATCCGGACAAGGTCGAAGCTATAGAACAGATTGAAGCACCAAAACGGGTCAAGGATGTGCGTCGGCTTGTTGGCTGCATTGCTGCCATGAGCAGATTCATTTCCAAGTCTGCTGAGCGCGCCCTCCCATTTTTCAAGATTTTGAAAAAGGCGGGCCCAATGGAATGGATGCCAGAAGCCGAAGCAGCACTGCAAGATTTGAAGAGGTATCTTTCCTCCACGCCAGTACTAGTTGCGCCTAGGCCACAAGAACCGTGGCTGCTATACCTGGCGGCAACGAACAAGGTGGTCAGCGCCGCACTAGTGGCGCAGAGAGAAGTTCATGGCGACGTGATAGCAGCGACATAGCGTGATGCCGTTGGTGGAGAGACGACACAGCCGGTTGGAGTGCCGCCGAGGAAGAAAATGATGCAGCACCCAGTCTACTTTGTTAGCTCCCTCTTGCAGGGGGCTAGATCAAGGTACTCCGGCGTCCAGAAATTGCTCTTCGACCTTCTTATGGCCTCGAGGAAGTTGCGTCATTACTTCCAGGCACACGAGATCACTGTCGTCACTCGCCTCCCTCTGCAATGGAAATTGCATAATCCTGATGCAACGGGAAGAATTGTAGAGTGGGCACTGGAGCTGTCCAGCTTTGGCCTCAAGTTTGAAAGTACCTCGACGATTCAAAGCCGAGTCCTGGCGGAGTTCGTTGCAGAATGGACCGCGACGCCTGATGAAGAAGGCCAGGAAACTGCTCTCCCCGGCAAAGAGGCGAGTTGCGACTAGATCATGTACTTTGATGGAGCTTTCTCCTTACAGGGCGCCGAGGCTGGTGTACTGATTGTCGTGCCCACCAGAGAGCACCTCAAGTACGTGGTCTAGATGCACTTCCCCAGGGAGGTACCAACGAACAATACTGCCGAATATGAGGGGCTACTTGCTGGTCTTAGGATCGCGGCAGACCTCGGAATCAAGAAACTCATTGTCAGGGATGATTCGCAGCTTGTCGTCAAACAAGTCAACAAAGATTACCAGAGCCCATTGATGAAGGCCTACGTCGATGAAGTGAGAAAACTGGAGGAGCGCTTTGATGGTATACAGGCGGATCATGTTCCCCGAGTAGAGAACGACATTGCCGATTACCTGTCAAAGCGCGCTGCCCTCAAGTTACCTGTGGAACCAGGTACCTTTGTTCTTCAGCTTTCTCAGCTATCCGTTGATCCATCAACAGAGCAAAACAAGAGGAGGAAATCAGGGCCCGACAAGTACTTTCCCGCCGAGCTCCCCGGAGCCGCCGGCAAGGATGCTCCTGGGGACACTGAGCTCGCCACGGGACGGCCAGCTACGGCGGAGCATCAAGCTCTTGCCGTCAAGCCAGCCGCTCCTATAGCGGAGGAAATGCCTTTAGTCCTCGCCGTCGAGCCACAGGCTCCAGCGTGGGCATAGCATACCGTCCGATTCCTCCAAACTAGGGAACTTCCTAAGGAGCAGGATGAAGCGGAAAAAGTAGCCCGTCAATCTGCTATGTACCAGTTTGTCGATGACGTCCTGTACAGAAAGAGACCGAACGGCGTGAAGTTGAAGTGTATCCCTCGAGAGGAAGGACTGGGGCTGTTGGCAGAGATACATGGAGGCATATGTTGATCCCGCATAGGGTCAAGAGCCCTTGCTGGCAAGGCATTTCGGCAAGGCTTCTTCTGGCCCACGGCCCTCCAAGATGCGACGACACTGGTCACCAGGTGTGAAGCGTGTCAGTTCCATTCAAAGAAACTTCATCAACCAGCTCAAGCCCTTCAAACCATTCCTCTCTCCTGGACCTTCTCGGTCTGGGGGCTCGACATACTGGGCCCTTTCCCCCGCGCTGTCGGGGGCTTTGAGTACTTGTACGTCGCAATTGACAAGTTCACAAAGTAGCTAGAGGTGGAGGCAGTGAGGAAGGTCACAGCTTAGTCAGCCGCCAAGTTCTTCAAGGGACTAGTGTGCCATTTTGGTGTACCCAACAGGGTCATCACCGACAATGGCACACAGTTCACAAGCCGCACCTTCATGCAATATACCCAAGACCTTGGCAGCAAAGTCTGTTTCGCTTCCGTTGCTCACCCATGAAGCAATGGTCAAGATGAGAGAGCAAATGCTGAAGTGCTACAAGTCTTAAGGACAAAGACCTTTGACAGGCTGCGCAAGAGTGGAAGGCGCTGGATTGATGAGTTGCCGACGGTTCTTTGGTCGATTAGAACGACGCCAAATCGAGCCATCGGCCAGACACCCTTTGCCCTAGTATACGGGGCAGAAGCAGTTCTCCCCACTGAACTCATATACGGGTCACCTCGAGTGCTCGGTTATGATGAGCTTGAGCAAGAGAAACTGCGGCAAGATGACACAACGCTCCTTGAGGAAGATCGTCTTTGGGCGGCTGTGAGAGCAGCACGCTACTAGCAAGCCTTGCGCCGCTATAATAGCCGCAAGGTCCGTGCCCGAAGCTTTGAGGAATGCGACCTTGTTCTTCGGCGCGTTCAATCGGCCAAGAATACCAACAAGTTGACACTGAATTGGGAAGGCCCTTATCGGGTAATACGAGTCACCAGGCCTGGCGCAGTCCACCTGGAGACCGAAAATGCCGTTCCGGTGAGCAACTCCTGGAACATTGAGCATCTTCGCAAGTTTTACCCGTGAGGCGCGGCTTGCCGGGCACCCCGGCAAGCCACCTTTTGTACGAGCCTTGCCGACAAGGCATGTAACCCTTTGTACAAAGCCAGGCGCAGACCCTGAGCATAGATAAATGAAGCGCTGACGCCCAAAGTTATAGCATGCATGCTAGGTCGAGTCTCGTCCTTGGTTAGGGTTGATAGGGCTTAGCGGCGGCTAACCCCTAGCTTAGAGGTCGAGTTTGCATCCCTTTGTCTTTCTTTTATCTTCTTTGGTTCACAAGACACAAAGATATCCATGCCGAAACCATTTGGGGAGGGGAAAAAGGAACAGACTAGCATCTAGGCCCCGGCAAGCCAGTATTGCCGGTGGCTGCAAGAGCAAAGATTCACCCACGGCAAACCAGGGTCGCCAGTGGCTGCAGCTTCAGATAAGTTCTTCATCCCTTATCATGCATTCCATTATGGACTGAGGTATGTGAAACGTCGTTTTTTTTCCTTAAAAACTACTGTGCTCCCCTAAATCTAGGCCCTGGGGCTCGTTCCTAGGAACAAGTTGGGTCGTAGTCGCGGCAGCGAAGAGGTAAAACGAGGAGCCTAAACCCACTTCATCCCTGCCTCCGCCAAAGGCGTGAGAAAGGTCGAGCGAAGTGGGGGGGCGGCAAGGCGTGTTGCTGGGCGAGAAAATGTTTATCTTAGAGATATCAAGGATTTATTCCTTGTCGTGGGTTTCACCCACAAACAAATGACCTGGCAAACATTCCTTTCTCATTAAAAACATTCCACTCAGGTACAGTCCATAGGGAATAAAAACATGAACAAGGCGATTACAGGTTTTAAATTTAACAGACGCCCGAAGGCTTACAAACTAAAAAGAGATAAGATGCCCGTAATCCCTTTCTTGTCTGTCTCCTCAGGAGGCAGGTCAAGGAGGCGAGAAGGGAAAAAGGAGCGCCTAGGTGAGCTACGGGTGGCAGAAGACACTGAGAGAACATCTCAGTGGCCGCCCAAAGGCTGGAAGACGGCGCCGGAAGCAGAGCTCGAAGACGAGGCGGCAGGACGTCAGTACGCGTCGAAGGCGTTGGTGCCCTTGTACTTCGACAGGACGACCTTGCCGTCCGCCCTCTTTCTTTTCCGCAGCCCCCCCCCCCCAACGCCAGCCGCCCAAGGGGACGGCCCCGAGAAGTTCAAGGAGTAGGCGACACGGATGATGGGGTCGCCGGTGCCACGAGGAGCGGTGCCCGACACCTAGTCGGACCCGTCATCCTGCCGCCTACCGCCCTCGTCGTCGCTGCCGCTGTCCTCCTTGTCACTCTTGCTCGAGGAGGAATCTTCGTCATTAGAAGAGCTCTCCACACAGCACATTGCATGAGTCCCAAGTGCCCGAAGACCTTGACGGAAAGAAGGCCACCCTCCATCAACTTAAAATGGTGAGTGAGCCCATCCGTCAAGCTGTGGATACGAGAAAACGTCTTCCATCCCCGACGAAGATACATGACATGAGGAGCAGAGAAGTCGACGCAGACCCGCGTGCCACTGATCCCGCAGCCCCTCATGTGCAGCCGCAATGACTCCGGCGGATCCATCTCCATCTCCCGCGCGAATGGAGTCGAAAGACGAAGGCGACGGCGCTGCGGCCGGCGCAACCTGACGAAGAACTCGCAAGGGTCATCCCCAACATGGACCTCCGTTGGAGGAGGAGCTGCTGGCGGAGGCGAGGCCGACGGGCCACCCCGTCCTCCTCTTCCCCGAGCGCCCCGGCCTCGCCCACGGCCTCGCCCCCTCCCCCTTCCCCTCGTGACCGGCTCTGCCACCGCAGGCGCAGGAGAAGGAGGGACGCGTTGTCGAGCGGCGACCCTCGCCGCCACCATTGAAGGGCCGGGATTTCCTCTCTCCATGACGAATGGGAGAGAGGAGCAGAAGCTGAAGGAGGAAGAAGATGGAAGAATGCGGGGCGCCGTCCCTCCCCTCCCACTCTTTATATAGGAACGGGGCTGGGGCTCGACCGCCCCACTCAGCCAATCAAGACACGGAAGGCGCAGGGAGCCAAGACCGACCCGCCGCCCCAACCAGCGACGGCTCGGTTTCCCGCCTCCACCATTTGCCACCCCAAGCGCATGGGGGACACGTGGCAGACATGCAGAACCGAGGGGACGGGTGAGGCGACCTCTCCCCACCCCGTGATCGTGTGGAGTGGACGGCTTGAGGACCGTGCCTCGGCCCCATTCAGTAAATGGGCCGCGCCTCCACGCCTCCCTCCGTTTATGGGGAAGGCGAGAAGCCGCCTCTTTACTAAGATGTGACACATGCCTGCGGGAACCGCCCCCACGCATGCCGCCCACGTCACGCAGGACCCTCCTCACCGCGCCACGCGCGCAGATCGTGGGAGGAGCAGCACGTGGAAAATCTTACCGCGATAAAAACTGTCCCGCCTGCCCGCGCACCGTTCTGGGCCTAGCCCAAGAACGCGTCGTGCTTATGTGTGGCCCAGGCCCGGGGGCTCTTGTCGGTGTACAAAAAGGGGGGGTACACTTTTTGTACCCCTATGACTGTGCACGGGCAGTCTGAGCCGCGGGCACCACCACACCAAGCAAGGCAAGGGAGGTGAGCCAGGGTGAGACCGAAGCTCGATGGAACTGTAGCAACACCAAAGCCAAGACCACAAAGAGCAAAGGAACGAAGCAGGTTCCCCCGGTGGGATCCTTGCCGGGAGCCAGTTTCAGTAGCCCCGGTAAGACCCTTGCCACGGCAACTCCCCGACAAGACCCTTGCCACGGCAACTCGCCCCACGCCTACGGAGCGGATCACCCTTGAGTCCACTGCCTCCATGGGGCAAGGATTCGGGAGACATCCCCGTGGTAGCATGCAGATCTTTGTGAAGACATTCAAGACCAGATACACACTAAGAAGACGACGACCCTTGGCGAGATCCCACCCAAGAAAGACAACAAGACCTCCGGCAAGCACCTTGCCGGGGATGGCAGCAGGTGCCGCAGCAAGACCCTTGTCGGGGCCCCGGCAAGGCCCTTGCCGAGGACATCCGCGGGGCCACCATCAGGCCCGCGACGACTAAACTTCCACCACCTTATACAGCTGCGGACCCAACCAGCTGGACAGGCACCTGCGTGGCGGCATGCATATCTTCGTGAAGACCCACCATTGCGCCACCTCAGCTGCTTGCCTGCCTACATAGCATCTCAGGCATCGCTGGCCAGGGCGCGTGTCGGCACAAGAAGGGGCGGCGACGGACGAGACAGATCTCTCTCCCGTCCCCGATAAAGCAAGGACACCTAAGCAAGACGCATTAAATGCGCCTTGTCATGTAATGGGAGGGATAACCTTGCATCACTGTACCCTTTCCACCTCCTGTGTGCCACTGTGGTAGCCCCTTTTCCCTATAAAAGGAGCCCCGAGGCGACCTGGAGAAGGATTCGGCTTTTTGGAGCTCCTCATGCCCCATATCTAGCTGAAGAACACAAACATACAATCTACCAAAGCAGGAGTAGGGTTTTACGCATCCTCGCGGCCCGAACCTGGATAAACGAACCGTGTGCTATATGTTTGATCCGCTCTTCTCTCGACCCTGCGCCCCGCAACCGTAGTAGGGATTCTTGTGATCCCGTAGGTGTCGTTCCCAATACACCGACACTTGGGGTCTTCGGACTTGCCGGTCTCGGGTCTTGGCGATGGTAGTTGTACACGGGGTGTCGGGGAAGTAGTCGTTCATGGCGACGGAGTCGAACTTGCCATATTGCAAGTCTTCGGTGGTCGTCTGTCACAGCCCTAGATCAGCCCTTGTTGTCTTGCTTGTAATTAGTGGTACTTGAGTGCATCATGCATCATGACTACTTTCTTTTGAAGGTTGAAATGGGGATTGTTCAAACCCTAGCACTTCAAATTTTCAAATAGGTCCAGTTAAAAAAATGCATTCAATGTTTCCAAAGTGTTCTTATTAATTGTTTGATATTTTTGGCAAGGCTTTTGCACCAAACAAAAAATAATGAACATTTCTAGGAATATTTTGGGCACTGAATTTAAATCAATATTGTATTTGAATTTGGAGTTATATTCATAATATGTAGAATATATGTCCAAATAACTTTGAATTAGTTTATGTGCTCCTGGAAAAGTCCAAAGGAAACAGAAAAATACACAGAGGATGTTTTGGCACTTGTTTGAATTTGTTCAAATTCAAAACAGTGGCAAAAGAAATAAACAAAGAAAAGAAAAACAGAAAACAGAAAATAATTAGAAAAGAAAGAGAGAGAGAGTTTCACCTGGGCCTTGCCTGTCTGGCCCAACTCGTGTTTAGGCCCAGCCCACCAGGTGCAAGGTTGTCTTCAACCTTGCGCCTACTGGCAGCCAGCGCACGAGGCGAGCGGCCACCTCCTGCTTCGCGCTGTCAATGCCTCCTGCGCCCTCGTCTGGTGCCGTGGAGCTGGCCTGGCCACCCTGAACCTTCTCCCTCTCTCTGCTCTCTCCTTCGTGGCCCTCCCCTCCCCTGGCATTCTCCCTCTCTCCAAGAGCTCCGCCTCCTCATGCTGAAGCTCCTCGCCGATCCGCCCGACGCCGGGAGCCCCTGGAGCGGCGTCATTGACCTCTTCTTCCTCCTACGGCCGCGGAGATCGTCGGCGACAGTTCGCCGCTCCGACGCAACCCCGAGCCCCCCCGAGCATCCCGTCCGCCTCCCTGTGAGCTCCTGTGCCGAAACCCCCTCTTCCTCGCTTCTTTTTCGTGTCGTAGCCGCCACCCCGCGAGCACCCGACACCGTCGTCCGCCATGGCCAGCGAGCCCTGTGCTCTCGAGCCCCTCCGCTCGAACCCGTGGCACTAGCGTGTTTCTGGTGACCCGCAGATGCGACCTAACCCATCAGCTCCTCCCCTAGCGCATTGTAGCCTCGAACCCATCTGCTCCCAAGCTCCGGCGCCGCCAAACCTGGATGCCGCACTCGCTTCCGACCACCCTAGCCATGACTCCGGTCCCTTTGGATGCGGAAGAGCGCCAGCTACGCGTAGAGCCTCTCAGCCACTATTTTGGTCGTCGGAGGGCTTTTTCCGAGCCCCTCCGTCGCGTCTGTCGCCGCCTGTGACGAGCAGTCGGCGCTTTTAACTTCTTTGACCGGTGGGTTTGCCACCCCGGGTCACTGATGTATGGGCCCCACGCCCTTAGTTAACCACTAACTCACTGACAAGTGGGGCTCGCCCTGTTAATTAACCTAGGTTAGTACTAATTAATTGGTTAGTTAGTTAGTCACTGACATGTGGGCCCTGCCCTGTCTAATTATAGTTTAGGATTTAATTAGTGCTAATTAACCCTGTTAATTAGCAGACCCACTGACGTGTGGACCCCACACGTCAGGTTTGACCTGGACTGACCCTGTTGACCTGCTGACACCAGAGTGACGTCATGCTGATGCAATAATTGTTTTCTGGGATTTTAAATAAATCAAAAATGATTTATTTATTCCAGAAAATAGTTAAAACTTCTAAAAATCATAGAAAATAATCTATAACTCCAATGAAAATAATTTACATATGAAAAATGGTCAAAAAAATTCAAGGAATCTATTTATGGCTTTTTCATGCATGTTTGAACAACCTAAGGTTGCTGTATATGACAATTTGCATATTTGGCATTTAAATAATCACGTATGAAGTTTGAATTTGAACCCTTGGTTCAAATCAACCTCATTTAATATGGTTGCTAGTTGTATTAGTTCAATCAACAGCATATTGCCATGTCATGATCATGCATCATATTGTTGCATTGCATTGGTTGTGTTCTTTCTCTGTTGCCGATGTTTGTCCCCTCTCAGTAGACGTCGTTCCGACGATTTGAGATCGATGACACTGATGAAGACATAGTACTATCTTCGGAAGTGCCAGGCAAGCAAACCCCCATTGAGCATTCCGATACAATCCCACTCTCTCGCTCCTGCTCTCTTTACTGCATTAGGACAACAACGATTAAATTGCTTTTTGCTGCGGTAGTTGAACCCCTTTCCTCTACATGACCTGTCATTGCCACAGTAAATAGTTGAAACCCACTAGCATGAGTAGGAGTTGTTTGATCCATGTTGTGCCTACTCATTCATGCTTTCTGGTTATGCCTACTATTGCTTAGAGTTGTGTCAGGTCTGATTCATCGGGGATGAATTGGAATGGTGATGAACATGTCCTGCTGTGTGTGAGCTAAGTGTGTGAACATGTTTTGTTAAAGGTAGCGGTGAGAGGCCATGTAGGAGTACATGGTGGGTTGTCTCACTGGAACCGTCCTTAAGAACTGAGTTCTGTGCAAGTTGTCCAATGACTAGCTACTACCACGCGTTGGAATGCTTAAGTGCCCCTCTCGACTTATTAATCAACTCGATCTTTGTCTAGGAGTTGCAACTAGTTCTGGTGCTTGTAGGTAGTGCTAGTAGTCTACCAAGTGGCACACGGTACATGTGGGCTTGGGACAAACTAGGCACCATGGCACGGTGTACCAAGCGTAGATCCATCCGTCGAGGTGGGCTCGGGAACCCTGCACACATCGTTTGGGGTCGTTAGCGACACCCCGGCCGGATCACCTTACAGATGGAACCCGAATAGGCGATAAACCTGGACTACAGTCTTGTGTGGTTAGTCAGGTCGTGGCCGACACTCTCGCCAGGCATCCGCTTGAAGGTTGCCGAGATACACGACGTGTACATGGCGGTAAGTGGCGAGAGCGTGTGTGAAGAAGTACACCCCTGTAGGGTTAACATGATCTATTCGAATAGTCGGGTCCGCGGTTATGGACTTCTTGGATGCTTACATGGTACATAGACAAGTGAAAGTGGATACTCTAAAATACTCAAGACAAGTGTGAGTGCTATGGATGGCGTTCTCGTAGGGAGACGGGAGCGGATCCATAGTGGTGTATTGATTGGTGAATATGTGGACTCGTGTGCGCCACCTCAAAAGAGTTACATGCAGTCGTAGTTCAGGACAGCCACTGAGTCCAAGCTGACTTGCTGCTGTCAAACTCCACCATCCCTTTGTTGATACTGATGCATATGTAGTTAGTTCTGATGTAAGTCTTGCTGAGTACCTTTGTACTCACATTTGCTTAATTTATGTTTTTGCGGAGAGACATCAATCTCACTAGTAGTTCCGCGTGGACTTTGACGTTTAGCTTGTTACCTCAGCTACGATTTTGTGCCCTTGTGAAGGTCTTGTAGATAGTCAGGCTTCTCGGCCTTTTTCATTTGTAGTTGTCTGTACTAAGACATGTTATGCTTCCGTTGCCTGTATGCTCTCTATGCTGGGTCTTGTGACCCCTGTTTGTAATAAATGATACGATGGCTCTTCTGGGCCTTATCTATATGAGTTTTGAGTTATGTTGGGATGCCATGTTGTACATCACATACTTGCATGTTATGCGTACGTGTAATGTGTATTGCTATGTGTGGGATCCGACACCTAGTTGTTTACCCTTGGTAGCCTATCTTATAGGGAAATGCCTCCTAGTGCTTCCACTGAGCCCTGGTAGCCTGCTACTGCTCCGGAACACTTAGGCCGGCCGGCATGTGTCCTTCTTCGTTCCTGTGTCTGTCCCTTAGGGGAAATGTCACGCATTGTTCCTTTAAGTCCTTGTAGCTTGCTACGACTTGGGTTTATACGTTGATGACCGACACGTTCGTTGTTGGGTCATGTATGCCTGTCTCTGTAATTTAGCACCACTTTTGGTTTATAACTAGTCATGTCGGCCCGGGTTCTCTATCATATGGATGCTAGCGAGACTACAATATACGTGTGCCAAAATGCGCAAACGGTCCCGGGCCTGGTAAGGTGGCACCCGTGAGGATACCGTGCGTCATGCCGCAAAGTGATATGATGTGTTACATGCTAGACCTATGTGACTTAGGATCGGGGTCCCGACATCATCGGTAGGGGTACTTGTCCGTCGAGCGTAGTGGTACTTGACGGTCTATGGATGTCATGGTACTTGGGGTCTCGATGACGGTAGTCCTTCACATTGTTTGAGAGGGACTTGGCACATCAAAGATCTTCGGTCTCACAGTACTTGGCGAAATGCACGTCGAGGTAGTCAAACTTGGCAATATCCGAGACGATCTTGAAGCAACTGTGCATAGATGTACATTTTGAAGAGGAACTTGGCGCGTTCAAAAACTTCGAGGATCATCATGTACTTGACATTCATGGTGAAGTGGAGAGCGGCCGGTAGTGCGGAGCTACAAAGCAGGCTCCACCATGAGCAGAGGCCAGTGCCCATGACGCGAGGAGGTTCGTGACCGGGGCGTGGAGGAGTTGCAGGCAAGAGCAAGGGCTCGGGCAGCAAGGCGACAGCGACAGAGCCGCCATGGATGCAGAAGCACCATGGTAGGCAGGAGAAGGAAGGCGAGCTCGACGCGAAGTGGTGGCATGGCAGGGAGGCGACACGGCTTGGGAAGACAGCACGACGTGGAGCGAAGAGCGGGCAGCGGCGCACCATGGGGAGGTCGGGGTCGCCGACACTGCGCTGGCTCGCGGCGACTGGAGTTGGCGATGGAGCGAGGTTTAGCGGCGGCACGGGAATGATGCAAGGCGCGTCGGCGGATGGCCAAAGGGGTCCAGCACAGCTCGGGCGCCAGGGAGGCAAAGGGGCCGCGCAAGGTGCTCGCCAACGGGATGAAGAAGGCGCGTCGCAGGGCGGCGCATCGGGCGGCCATGGCGAGCAGGCCGACGAGGCCTCGGCCTGGCAGCGCGGCGGCAAGAGCAGGTCCTCGAGGAGCTCCTCTCCTCGGGTGCTCATGTGACTGGGGCGAGGGAGAGTGGGTCGGGAGGAGAGAGAGATCGAGGAAGATAGGGGTCTGCGCAGGGGATCGAGGACGAGGACTGGCGGCACGATAGGAAGAGACTAGGGACGTGGGGATTGAGCAGAGCTCTCCCTATGACTAGGGTTAGATAGGCTCCCGCTGGGACTTAGCAAGAAGTTGGGCCGGCCTGGGAACGGGTGGGCCTAGCTGGGTGTTGTCTGAAATATTAAGAGTGAAAAGAAAAAAAAAACAGAGAATTAAAAGAAAAGAAAGAGGGGTTAGGAGTAGAGTTTGGTCATGATGGCAATTTCCTTGGACCCGCAAAAATAAGGGTTCCAACGAAGATAGAAAAGAGGCATGATTGAAATATATAAATTCAAATTCATTTGAATATGATTCAAATGGATTTGAATATGAATGGGGTATTGGAGGAGTCCAAAAATGTTGAGGTTTTTGGAGTAACCTCGATAAACGGAGAAATAATGTTGAGGAAGGTTAGAGAGTCAAAACTTGAAGTAAAAAAGTCATGGGAAATTTGCAAGTGGGTTTTGGTGATTCCAAAGCAATGGAATATTTTATACTAGCTCCATAAATATTACAAGGATATGTTATAAACAGAAGTCATCCTTCCCTCGATTTAAATGGATCAAAGATCCACAAAATTTATTTAGTTGAGATGCAAAGATTAATGACATCATGGCATGATGATATGATGCAAGCACAAATACAAAAAAAAAGAGCAAGCAAAGTGAAACACAAGGGGAAACCCGGAATAGCGGGAAGTCTTCTAGAGCATTGGTCTTGGGGCGTCACACCTTCGTATAACACTGGGTAGATCTCTATCGATCGTAGTATAAAACTAAGTCACCGGATCTCAATCGGCTTTCTCTACTCAGGTACTTGATCGGACTAGCTAGAAGTACTATCGCAGTAGTTCTCCCTTTACACCCTAGACGAACTATCTGGAACGTAGGGGTAAGCACAGGCGCCTGGAAACCCAACTATTGACCCAAGACATGATTCAGAACTGATGCATATAATGCAAATATCGACAAAACCGAACACTCCCTATAGGTGTTCGGTCTTATCAACATATACCAGGGCTGACTACATTCCCTGGTATTAAACCCTTATTGACAAGGCACATATGGCAATCTAGTGCGGGAAGAGAACATTCCACGATGAGTGAATAAAACTGTGTACATAATACGAATAAAACTGCTCTATTAATATCCCTCTATAGTAAGGCGAGCCGCAAACTTTACAGATAATGCCGATGACCTTTTCTGGACATTTTACATGCCAAGAAGGTATATAACAAGAAAGAGAAAAAAGGTTTACACAGGGTCTTAATCTAAAAAGAAACCTTAGTGCGGGTCCCTGCTGCACGTCTGCGTTGTTTCCTCCTTTGTAACGTGTCCTTGAAGGTGTGAGTACGATGGCCATCTGTAGAAAGTAAAAAAGGAATAAACCTGGAATTTATGGACTAGGGTTCGTTTAGTGAACCTAAAGAAGGTAGGTTTAAAGTCTGAATAGTGTCTAGCCAAACTATGGACTGATATGCAGGTGTCCCCGGTCGCCGCCCAAGGAATTTATGGACTAGGGTCTAGTAGAGGCACATATGCTATCACCTTATGGGGCAGTTGACGGGGGCTTAGCTGTCAATCTTGCTCAGGTTTATCAGAGCTGCTGCACTGAGGCGTGTTCTGGACACGTTTAGCTGTGTCCGCTATTTATAGATTATCCGGCTTGAATAGGACGCAATGGACTTCGGCTGCCAAGGTCGTAGTGTTGTAATTCCCCGGACACACCGGCCGGTTGTCGTTACTCCTCGCGAGATCTAGACTGACCCCACATATCAAGGCTATCACAAGTGTCCTCCTCCGTACGGAGAGAGCGCTCCATATTTCCATTGACCGTGATAACGCCACGTGGTCTGGGCATTTTATGCTTTAGATAGGCATAATGTGGGACTGCATTAAAGCGGGCGAAGGCCGTTCTTCCGAGTAGTGTGTGATAGCCACTTCGGAAAGGAGCTATGTCGAAGATTAGCTCTTCGCTTTGAAAGTTGTCGGGAGAACCAAATACAACTTCGAGTGTTAAAGAGCCTGTGCACCGGGATTCAACGCCCGGTATCACTCCTTTAAAGGTCGTGCTGCTTCGATTGATTCTTGAAGGGTCGATCCCCATCTTGTGAACAGTGTCCTGATATATCAGATTGAAACTACTGTCGCCGTCCATAAGGACTCGGGTTAGATGGTATCCATCTATTGTTGGGTCGAGCACTAAGGTAGCCGACCCCCCATGCCGAATACTAGTCGGATGATCCCTGTGATCGAAAGTGATCGGACAGGCTAACCATGGGTTGAATTTGGGGGCGACAGGCTCAACGACATAGACGTCCCGGAGTGCATGCTTGTGCTCCCTCTTTGGTATATGAGTGACATATATCATGTTCACTGTTTTGACCTCTGGTGGAAATTTCTTCTGTACCCCTATATTCGGCTGGATAGGTTCATCCCCATCTTAGCTCTGAGGCTCCTTCCCCTTATGTTCGGCGTTTAGCTTGCCGGCCTGCTTGAAAACCCAACAGTTACGATTGGTGTGGTTGGTAGGTTTTTCTGGGATGCCATGGATTTGGCACGGCCTGTCTAATATTCTGTCCAAACTGGATGGACCGTCTTTGTTGCCTTTAAATGGCTTCTTCCGTTGACCGGGTCTGGAGCCACTGAATCCGTCGTTTACCACTGTACGATCTGGGCTCCCAGAATTGTTTCGACGTTTGTTTTTGTTACGCCATGGCATTCTAATGCCATCCCTGACTTCGGATGTCCCAGGATCACTGGTGCTGCTTCGAGCTAATGAGCTATCCTCAACTGCGCAAAAGCGAGTCATGAGTGTAGTTAAGGCTGCCATTGTCCTCGGCTTTTCCTGTCCAAGGTGTCTGGCCAGCCATTCGTCCCGAATACTATGCTTAAATTCCGCTATGGCTTCAGTGTCCGGACAGTCCACAATTTGGTTATTCTTAGTAAGAAACCGATTCCAAAGCTTGCAGGCTGACTACCCGGGTTGTTGGATAATGTGACTTAGATTGTGAGCGTCCGGGGGCCGGACATAAGTCCCTTGAAAATTGGCCCGAAAAGCGTCCCCAAGTTCTTCCCAACTCCTAATGGAGTTCTCTGTGAGGCTGTTTAGCTAGTACCGAGCTGGTCCTTTTAGCTTGAGGGGTAGATATTTGATGGCGTGGAGATCATCTCCTCGAGCCATGTGGATGTGAAGAATAAAGTATTCTATCCAGACGGCGGGATCCGTCGTTCCATCGTACTCTGAGTTGTTCACGGGTTTAAACCCTTCTGGGAAATCATGACCCAACACCTCATCGGTGAAGCATAGAGGGTGTGAAGGTCCTCTATATCTTGCTATATCGTGGCGTATGTCCGATGGATGTGGTGTTCAGTATTGACCCCGAACTGGTATGTCACCGGCGCGATTGGCTTGATAGCCGCCGTCCCGTGCGGGAGCTCTGTCCCAAGGTCCGAATATAGACATGGTCTTGCTAGCTTTTTTATTTACGTCCTCACGTAGATCGTGTTTTCGGACTTGGGCCACACCCTCCTTTCCTTTACGGGGTGGTGGTGCGGGCTTTTATACATTGCTAGCTACTATGTCCCGTCTGCGAGGTGGTCCGTCCGGCTTGTCGGCGGTGTTATTCTTCGGCGGGACGGGCGCAACGGCCTCTTCGTCAAATTCGGGAAGCAGCTTGCGCTTAGGATAGCCTTTGGTTTGGTTTATAAAGCCATGTTTCTGTTCGGCGTCTAGCACCTCGTTCCATCTATCATTGAATGTGTCTTGTGCAGCTCGAAGTTGTCTCTGCTGCTTTTTTAGGCTCCGTGCGGTGGCTATAAGCCGCAGATGGAAGTGTTTTTGTTCAGAGGGTTCTTCTGGGACGGTATACTCATCGTCATCCAGGCTAGCCTCTTCTTCGGAGACCGGTTCATAGTCATCGTCTTCGGCATCGCTGTCATCAGACTGCGGCTTTAGACTCTGTTCGCCATCCTCTCGCTCCTCCTGCTCTATCACTGGGTCTGCGGGGTCTTCGGCTTGTTCCAGAATGTCACCGTCATTAGTCACGGTGTTGTTGTCCTTTCCTTTACAGGATTTAGTTCGGCATTTTGGACGTCGGCGCTTGGGAGGTTCTTCGGCGGGCTTATCCTCTACGGGATTGTTTTCGCCGTCGCCTTCCGCCTCTTTGGGTGTATCCACCATATACACATCGTATGAAGACGTGGCTTTCCACCGCCCTGTTATGGGCCGGCTTTGAGCTAGATCTGCTTCGGCTTCGAGGTCCATCCCTTCGAAGTCTTCGGAAGCGTAGTCAAGTAGATCGGTTAGATCTTCAACCTTGGCTACCAAGTGGGTGGTGGCTGGGGAACAAAATTCTTCATCAGCCTCCAGTTCGAACCGGCTATAGTGCAGCTGCGTGCCCAAGGAGAGAGATCTTAACAACCTTAACATGTCGCCAAGTGGTGAGTGCTTGAAAATATGTGCATCACAGAATTCGGCGATAGGCGCCTGATCGGGTTTGTAGGGCGCAGTTACGCGCAATTCGGAACCAGAGACCAGAGTTGAGTCCGGAGTTCCGGTAACACAGACCCCATCCGTAGTTGGGTCCGTGTGCGGCTGCAACGCCATAGAGTCTGCGGCTCCCATGGTGGATCTAGGACCATAACTTTTGCAAGTGCTATTTCCTGATCCGATGACAGAGTTAGGTCATGATCATCGTGGTGACAGAGAGGCCGCCACTGGCTCGAATCCGGCGAATATCAAGTTTCGACATATATCAGCGATGTAGTTCAAGCTTCCGAATTTGACGTGATGGCCAGGGGCGTAGCTCTCGATCTGCTCAAGGTGGCCTTCAGTGTTGGCACGGAGCACGAAGCCACCGAACATGAAGAGTTGGCCGGGAGAGAAAATTCCCTTGGCGTCGCTGTTGTGATCGACGACGCGATCCATCCGTCCTTCCGTCGATGACATAGTGGAACTCTTAATGAAAGCACCAATGTCGGTGTCAAAACAGGCGGATCTCGGGTAGGGGGTCCCGAACTATGTGTGTGAGGATCGATGGTAACAGGAGGTCGGCGACACGATGTTTACCCAGGTTCAGGCCCTCTCAATCGAGCTAATACCCTACTTCCTGCTATATTAATATGGATGAATATGAACACAAGAGTTGATCTACCTCGAGATTGTAATGGCTAAACCCTAAGTCTAGCCTATGGAGAGTTATGATTTTGTTCTCCCTTCTAGCCTCTACGGACTAAACCCTCCGGTTTATATACACACCGGAGGGGCCTAGGGTTTGTACAAGTCATCTTGCAGAGGAAGGAAAATCTACACCCGAACCTACACTTGCCATTACATGAATACTTGAGTCCTATCTGGATGCAAGAGATGATCTTCTGTAATAATCTTCACGACCCAATAGTCTGGCCCACCAGGATTTTGTCCGGCCACATAAGGACCCCCCCCCCCCGATCTAGAACTCCCACAGACACCGCACCGGGCTCCTCAGTGACCACTGTCCTGCCGTCCTGGTGGTCCTTGGTCTTGTCGCACCGATATGGAATCCTTTGCTTGATTCCTCGGGACTCCGTGCCTATGCTTGCCCCCATGGCATCAAAGGGGAAATTTGTACACTGCACCCGTTGGCGCCCACCTGGACTTGGTCGTCATGGCTCAGATCACGTGAACCTTGTGAGGTGCACCTTGCATAGATATCTCCGCTCCTCGGTAGCTAGCCTAAGGAGGCTTCCCCGAGGGAGGTTTTGTTGTCGTCCATCTCGCGAGGCTTGGCCCCTCGCGAGGGTCTTGAGCTCTGGTTGCTGAAGTTGGGCCGTCCCACGCCGTCGATGGAGCCTCATCATGGGCCGCAGGCAGGCAAGTCTGGGTACCCTCGTTCCCAGGACGCCGACATGTGTGTGTGTGCCTTGGTTTAGATAGAGATGATGAAACTTGTGTGTGTGCCATGACCATGTAGTTGCATTTATTCAAGACATGACATGCCTTGTGTATCGCTATTTTCGAGATGTATGATATTTGTGTTGAATGATGATGATGACGATGGTATGACGAGACTACTGGATGTGTATGATATCGTGAGAATAGTATATGTTTATTATGATATGATGAAACTACCGTATAGAGCATATATAAATACATCACAAATACGTAGAGGGGTATAAATCTGTGAAGGCTTGAATACTATCAACACCGCTGGAATGCATCTAGCAGCAGCACTAGCCTTTCTGCAGTGCTACAGATAGTTAGCAGTAGCGCTGGTCCGGGCAGCGCTACTGCTAACCATATTTAGCAGTAGCGCTGGCCAAGGCAGCTCTACTGCTACAACTTAGCTGTAGCGCGCTAGCAGTAGCGCTGGACCGAGCGCTACTCCTATATTTATTTCAAGCGCTACTAGTAGGCTTTCTCCTAGTAGTGTGAGCGAGTGTGGGTCATCATGCGGTCGAAAGAGTGACAGAAGTTGGAGAGAGCGACCTAGATAGACAATGTGCATGAGATAGTATACAATATGAATATGTCTAATTTGGCCCATACATGGAGATATATCGTTTGTGTGTGCGAAAGAGCGAGGTCAATCGAGACATACATAAAGAGAGAGACATTGAGAGAGTGTCACATCTTGCATTTTGTAATATGGTTATTGCATTAATAAAGCATGAAAATTTGGACCAACAAAAACTTTTGGCATCATTTGGCTTTTATTTGGAATTGAGTTTGTCTCTCTCTGATTTCAAGTGCTCTTTAAAAGTCAACATAGCCTCACCTTCTGTACTTCATCTCCTTACCCCAAACTTCTACTCAATGATCATACCATGTGTATAGGACAGTATAGTATATTCTTGTAAAAATATTTTGGCCAAATAGTATTTTCAAAAATTAGTTTTCCAAAAACCCCTAAATTGAGATTTGCACAACAAGTACTTGATTTAGGGTGATGAAAATCTTTGAAAAGGTATATTTGAATCCTATTATGCATAGGACTCCCAAAAACCACAAAAGTATAATTTTAAAAGTTATTTTCCTATTTTATTTAAAGGCTTTCTCTTTAGGCCAGAAATGGTCCTTAATAGGTAAAAATTATTTAACTATTTCAAAAATATTTGCCAAAATTCAGAGAGACTCTTAGGACATATATTGTACATATATAAGAGTTTCAACACATGGTCATGTTCAAAATATTGGGCAAATCCCTAAGAAACCCTTTCTGGATACTTCAAGCTTTTGAAATATTTACAAAGGAAAAATTCTCTAAAAATTTCAGGGAAATTCTATCATGTCAGATATGACATATTTGATGATCTTGCCAAGCCTCATGCCTTGGGGAGCAAGCAAACATCATCAAATACCCTCAAAACCATTTCTGTCCATTTTGAAGTTTGAGCAACTTTACATTGCAAAACTTGTCCAAATGCCCTCAACCTTGGTACACATGCTAAAATGGTCTATTTATGCATCTAGACCAAATGGCACAAGTTTTGGAGAAGAGTAACTTGATTAGAGTGCCCCAAAATCATTTCTGTTCAGATTCAAATTTGAACAACTTTACATTACCAACTTTTTACTTGTGACCCCAAATTTGGTGGACAAGCCCACAACCCCAAATGATGACACTACACCAAGTGGTGCATCAAGAAGGGATCATTTTCTTAACTTAATCTTGGAAAATCCATTTCTGTTGATTTTTAGGGTTTACAAAAGTTGCATTGGCAACTTTGCCCAAATGAGCTCTAATTTGGTGAAAGGTCCTAAATATATGTGCCATTTCATCCTGTGGAGTCTCATGCCAAATGAAACATATTTGCTAGCCCAAAACACCATCAAACACCTTCTGCTATAATACCAAAACCTTTGTTTTGACCTCTTCCACTATTCTTCCTTACCTCAGGTTCTTACCACAGCACCCCCAAGACCCCTTCTACCTCCACCAGCAATGGCTGCACCGTAGCTCAATGATCGAGGGGGGTAAAACCCCATTTTTCACCTCTGGACAGCCACATTCACCCTTCTCTCTCAACCCTCTCTCCTTCTAGAAGCCCTCCAGAGCATCCAAGGCCAATACCATGTTGTTTATGGTCTCCGTTATCCTCTAGACACTGGTGGCCACGACCACACGGCATAAACAATGCCATGTCGGCCATTTGCACGCTCTGGAGCACGCTACAGTGCGCTCTGGCACTGTAGCCGCTCCTGACCGAGCGCCTTCGACTACCTCGAGCCTCCCCCTCGCGCCAGCCGAGGCGCCTCGACGTCCGCGACACGCCACGACCCTACCCCCTCCTCCTTCTCCCTCCTATGGCCTCTCTCGCACGTGCGCCGGCCGCACGCAATCTCCAATCTCCAACCTCACACGCGCGAGCCTCTAGAGCCTTCCCCCTCTCCTTCCCTTCCCTTCTTTGGACGTGAACCACACCCACAAACACCCCAGACACGCCCCGACGAGCCCCCGTGGCCTGTAGCGACCACAACGAGCTTGCCGGCGCACACCTCCTCGGTGGACCGCCTCCCGCCTATATAAAGGCCTCTCCGAGCCCTATCCTCTCCATCACTCGCCTCTGGAACCACTCAAGCGCCCCCTACACTCCCAACTCTCTCCCAGAAGCTCTCGAGCTCGAGCTCCGCCGTGGCGTCTCACCATCGTCCGCTCGGTACGAGCTGGCCCCGCCGTTCCTGAGCCTTGATCTGGAACCGCCAAGCCACACTGATCCTTTCCCCTCTCTTTCTCCTCTTTACTGCAGTTGGAAACGGCCGGAGCAACCACCACCCGACGCCTCTCTGCCGTGCACACTCGTCGTCGGCGATCCCGACCGCTCCGGCGACTGCCTCCACCACCACCCGAAAGGCGACTGCACGCTGACTCCATCCCTGCCCTCAGCACGCCCTGCCGTGCCCTGCATCGCTGCCGGTGAGCTCGCCGGCCCTCTAGACGGGGGTTAGGGATGACAGGCGGGCCCGCCTGTCAGCCTCCCATCCCTCTCGCCTCCCCTCACTCCCACTGGCCACTGGGCCCCGCCCGTCAGGTTTAAACCTGACGCGCGCGCGCCGCTCGGCTCGCCCGGGCCAAAAACTCTTTGGGCCTGTGCACTGAGGCCGTTCTGGCCCAGTTGCAAAGTGGCCCTTTTTCTTTTTCTTTTCTGTAGATTTTCAAATAAATCTACAGGATAAAATAATTATCCAAATTAATTTATTCCAACTCCTAAAATCTTGTAATATTCCAACCTATTTAATGATGTGACTTTCACACATATTCATGAACCTTTTCTGTACTGTTCAAATTAAAATTCAAATTTGAACCATATAACCTCTGTTCAAAAATCCATTCACCCTATTCTGTCACTCCAAACCCAAAACCAAGAATTTTTACCCTCTTAGTTTTCTTTCTAGTATTTTATAAAAATAAGTTGACATTTTTCTGAGCACTTTGATTTTTCTGTTTTTATTATTGTCTTATTTCTTCGTATTATCTTGCGACGATTAGATACCGTATTTGATGAATTTGCTGAAGAAGAAGAAGGAGAAGGACTTGAAGACTTTGAAGACCAAGCCAATCCAGGCAAGCAGCCCTTTGACCATGACACCCCTCTTGTTCATCGGTACCCTTTTCCGATTGCATGATGATGAAATATGACGGTGGTAAATTTGTTGAGAACCACCACATGGTGCATACCCCTACTCATAACTCTACCTTGTGCACAAATGCAAATGTGAAAAGATTAGTTGTTAATGCATGATGATGCATATGTACCATGAACCCTTCATGGTTGCATTCTTTCGAAAACCCCATCTGGTGCCCCTAATGCCCAAGGGTGATGTTGAATTAAGGCCACCACTTGTGGAAGAAGTGATGTACCAAAGAGAGAGCTTTTCGTGTGTGGGTAAAATGATGGATTATATTTATGTGAGATTACCGTCCCAACCAAATATGTGCAACCACTCTACCCCTTATGGGACATGGCATTATTGACTACTTAGGCTGATACTAGCATAATGCCCACATTACTAGTGACAGGGGAGACTTGAGGTCACTCCCGGGATGGGGTCGTGCTTGGATAGGCGGCCATGACTGTTTTGACAGGGCACCTGACACACCGTTGGTCCCTTCGTGTATGTGTGACAATGTAAAAAGGGCAAGTCCCACGATCTTTCATTTGTACATGAGGGTTGTGCACCAACGAGTGGACCCGATGTTAGCGTCGTCTAGGGAAAGGTAATGACCGGGTGCTTCCCCCGAGTACTTGAGGTACTACGGGTGTCAGGACCCCGATCCTAAGTCACACAGGTCTAGCCTGTAACACATCATATCACTTTGCGGCCTCAAGCACGGTATCCCCACGGGTGCAACCTTATCTGGCCCGGGACCGTTTGCGCATTTTGGCACACGTATATGGTAGTGTTGCCAGCATCCATATGACAGAGAACCCGGGCCGACATGACTAGTTATAAACCAAAAGTGGCACTAAATTACAGAGACAGGCGTACATGACCCAGCAACGAACGTGTCGGTCATCAACGTATGAACCCAAGTCGTAGCAAGCAACAAGGACTTAAAGGAACAACGCGTGACATTTCCCCTAAGGGACAGACACAAGAACGAAGAAGGACACATGCCGGCCAGCCTAAGTGTTCCGGAGCAGTAGCGAGCTACCAAGGCTCGGTGGAAGCACTAGGAGGCATTTCCCTGTAAGATAGGCTACCAAAGGTAAACAACTAGGTGTCGGATCCCACACATGGCAATACACATTACACGTACGCATAACATGCAAGTATGTGATGTACAACATGGCATCACAACATAACTCAACAACTCATATAGATAAGGCCCAGAAGAGCCATCATAGCATTTATTACAAACAGAGGTCACATGACCCAACATACAGAGCATACAGGCAACGAAAGCATAACATGTCTGAGTACAGACAACTACAAATGAAAAAGGCTGAGAAGCCTGACTATCTACAAAACCCTCCCAAGGGTACAAGATCGTAGCTGAGGTAACAAGCTAAACGTCGAAGTCCACGCGAAACCACTAGCGAGACTGAAGTCTCTCTGCAAAACATAAATTAAGCAAACGTGAGTACAAAGGTACTTAGCAAGACTTACATCAGAACTAGCTACATATGCATCAGTATCAACAAAGGTGTGGTGGAGTTTGACTGCAGCAAGCCAGCTTTGACTCGGTGGCTATCCTAAACTACGACTGCAAGGAACTCTTTTGAGGTGGCGCACACGAGTCCACATATTCACCAATCAATACACCACTGTGGATCCGCTCTCGTCTCCCTACGAGAAGGCCATCCATAGCACTCACGATTATCTTGCGTGTTTTAGAGTATCCACTTTCACTTGTCTATGAACTGTAGAGGCAACCCAGAAGTCCATTACCGCAGACACGGCTATTCGAATAGATTATATTTAACCCTGCAGGGGTGTACTTCTTCACACACGCTCTCACCACTTACCACCGTTTACACGACATGTACTCGACAACCTTCAAGCGGAGGCCCAGCGAGGGTGTCGGCCACGACCTGACTAACCACACAAGTCTCTCGTCCAGGTTTATCGCTTATTTGGGTTCCATCCGTGGGGAGATCCGGTCGGGGTGTCGCTCACGGCCCCAAACGATGTGTACAGGGTTCCCGCATCACCAAACGGGCAATCGGTACACCGTGCCATGTACCTGCCGCGTCACAGCCCACCCCGAGGGTTAGCGCTTCGCACGACCTCCATTAAACTACAAGCACCAGAAACTAGTTGCAACTCCTGTACAGAGATCATGTTGATTAATAAGTCGAGAGAGTCATTTAAGGATCCCAATGTGTGGTAGTAGCTGTTTCATGGACCAACCAACACAGAACTCAGTTCCTGAGGACGGCTGCAATGAGACAACCCACCATGTACTCCTACATGGCCTCTCATCGCTACCTTTACCAAATCGTGTTCACACACTTAGCTCTCAACAGTAGGACATGTTCACCACATTCCAATTCATCCCCGATGAATCAGACCTGACACAACTCTAAGCAATAGCAGGCATAACCAGAAAGCATGAATGAGTAGGCACAACATGGCTCAAACAACTCCTACTCATACTAGTGGGTTTCAACTATTTACTGTGGCAATGAAGGGTCATGCAGTGGAAAGGGGGTTCAACTACCGCAGCAGGTAACAGTTGAAGCGTTGTTGTCCTAATGCATTAAAAAGAGCAAGAGCGAGAGAGTGGGATTGTATCGGAATGCTCAATGGGGTTTTGCTTGCCTGGCACTTATGAAGATAACATTGAGTCTTCATCGGTGTCATCGAATTCATCGTCGGAGCACGTCTACTGAAAGGGGATAAACACCGGCAACAGAGAAAGAACACAATCAATGCAATGCGACAATATGATGCATGATCATGACATGGCAATATGCTGTTGATAGAGCTAATGCAATTAGCAACACAATTAAATGAAGTTGGTTTGAACCCAAGATTCAAATTCAAACATCATATGTGATTATTTAAATGCCATTTAATTGATTTGACCTGATCAGCACGTTTAACTTCTTCAAACATGCATGAAAATGCCATAAACAGATTCCTTGAATTTTTCTGATCAATTTTCGTATATAAATTATTTTCATCTGAGCTATAGTTTATTTTCTATGATTTTTAGAAGTTTTGGCTATTTTCTGAAATAAATAAATCATTTATGATTTATTTAAAATTCCAGAAAACACTTATTGCGTCAGCACTAGGTCATGCTGACATCAGCAAGTCAACAGGGGCTGGTCCAGTCAAATCTGACCAGTGGGGCCCACTGGTCAGTGACTAAGGGCTGGTTTGTGTGCATGACAGGTGGGACCAGTCGGTGTTGACTTGACCAAAGTCAAAATTGGCATGTGGGGTCTACCGGATTAGTACTAAGCTAAACAGGAAAATTAGACTAACCTAATTAGGCGCGAGGGCCCACATGTCAGTGTTAGTAGGGGTGATTAGTGGGGTATTTAACTCCTAACTAGGTGGCCACGTTGGCAGTCGCCGGAGATAGGCCGGCGGCGACCAAAGCAGCGGCAGAGGCTCGCTGGAGTTGCTCGGGCTCGCGCTACAGACGGTGGGAGGGCGCGCGAATGCCACCAGCAGATAGCCCGCACACACCCGCATCTAGCTGGCTGCTCGGGAGGTCGCGGGGTGGCCGGGAACGACGGCCACGTCCACGGAGGCGGCCGCCGGAGTTCGGTGTTGAACGGAACGACGCTACGGGCCACTCCAGGAGCAACGGGTGGCCCTGTCCAATGCGCGGGAGTGCAAGGTGTGCAGTGGCGAGCTCGGACGCACGCTACGGTGGCTGTGGCCATGGCGGCGACTTGGCCGGCGGAGCCAAGATTTCGGCTGTGGTGGTTAGCTAGGCTAGGTGGAGAATTCGACCGCGGGGAGAGAGGGGAAACAGGAAGGGGCTCACGGCGAAGTCGAAGAGCAGGTCAGCGGCTCGGGGGAGGCTCTGGAGGCGACGGAGAGACGACGGCGATCTCGGACGGCCGCGGTTGAAGACGACGGCGGCGAGGGCGTTCGGGGGCGTCCGGCGTCGCATAGGTACTTAGGGGGGCGTAGAAGACGGAGGCGGAGCTCGTGGACACTTTGCGGGGGCGTGGGAAGGGCTGTGGCCGCGGGGAAGCTCGTCGGCGGCGACGGCTTCGTTCGGTCGCGTTCGAGGGAAGTGGGGAAGAGAGACAGAGGAGGGGGAATAAGCACGGGGAGGGGTCGAGAGGGTTCCAGGGGTGTCGTGGCGCTCGTCCAGGGCGTCGGGGAGGGAAGCAGGCAGGGAGGAGGTGGAGGCCGTGGGCGTGCGCCGTCGCCACGCACTTGCCTGTCCTCCTGGCAGGAGGTTGAAGACGCCCTTGCACCTGGTGGGCTGGGCCGTCTAGCTGGGCCGGTTGCTGTGGCCGGTAAGCGGTCCAGGTAAGTTACTCTCTCTCTCTGCTTTTCTCTTTTTTTTGTTTCTGTTTTCTATTTTTTTTATATGTTTTGGCTTTAGTAAAAATGCCAGAGCATTTCCAAAAGTCATGAAACTAAGCATGGCTACTGTTTGGATTACTTCCAACAGTAAACATTTTAGTTTATGAATATTTGGACATTGAAAAATAGTATATAGCATTTAAATGCCCAAATGCAAATACTTAAGATTAAATTCAAAAATCCAGAATGGTCCTATAAATATGTGCAACATTTTTGGCAGAGGTTTTTAATCAATCCAAAAATGCTAAACTTTTCCAAAGGCCATTTTGGGTTCATTGAAAAAGATTTTAATTTGACCCTAGTTGAATTCATTTAGTGCTAGGGTTTGAGCATCCCCATTTCTAGTTTCTGAGAAATTGAAACATGACGCAACAGGCAAATGCTACCCTAGGGCAAGGTGAAATTGGGGATGTGACAACTCACCCCTACTAAACAAGAATCTCGTCCCGAGATTCAGGATGTGAGATAAGAAATCAGAGGGGACACTATCTAACACAATCTTCTCGATCCCGGTTCCCTCCTCGATATTGTTGATTCATTGCATCCTGTAGATCTTGGCATCTTTGATTTCAAAGCTTCATCCAACACGATAACAAAAGAACGTGAGTTCTACAGGATTTGATCTTCTCGAAGATCGAGCAATTCAAGATCAACTCATGGATTGAGACGTCGAAACATCTCTTGAGCTGAGACACGGAGTACACCTCCAGAGGGAATAAATGATGAAGGTTCACCTGATTGCAATAATTCCACACCTAAGAAGAGGGTGATCGATACCACAAGACGGGGCACCTTTAGAGAAGGTGACTCGTAGAGTTATTCCCTTAAGTGGCAAAAGAATTACTTTTGATATAGAGATCATTAAAATTCTCTATACCAGCCTAAGGCAAACACAATCGATCATTTGACGGAGTTCGAGATAATGACATTCTCGGCCAAGATGGATGATGTGGACTTCCTTGTTGAGGACAACACAAGGGATGATTTTGGTTATCACCAGAGATGGATGGGGCCCATGGCAAGTCCACCTCTGAAGATAATCCTGAACAGCAGTGATTGACAAAGACAACCCATGGAAAATTGGCACATGGTGGTGCAAGCTGGGAACAAAATGCAAATGCTGGGAATGATTCTAGTAACTGGGAAGAAACCAAACAGTAGATAGTAAATTGCTCTTTGAGAGGTTACAACATAACCAAGAACACTGGGAGCAAACCCGGTTAGTGTCGAGGATAACACCTAGTGCTTGTGCGTGCTCTCAAGAACTTGAGCATTCCCATGTTCATCAAGGTTTTACCAATATCCGTGTCAAGGATCCTGGCAGCACAACATGCTACCATGATGAATAATGATGGATAGTGCAGATGCAAAGGAAGATAACACCTTCTCGGATTTCACCTTGGCGAGGCCAAGGGGACGAAATCTGGATGATCAACCGAGAGACATTTAGCACTCCGCTTCTAATGTTCTCCTTGATGTGTTAGCGTAAACCATTCATAGATATGTTTGGTATCTTGAACATCAAGTAAAGGTCGGACTTCGAAAGCACAAGAATCCATAAGGAACAACTAGGGAGTAAATCCTACGAAGTCCTTATGGGGAGGTGGCCAACTTCTTCAATCAAGATTCTACAACAATAGGTCTTCCGGCCGGGTGTGTTGGCCACGACATCCACCTTACCGGTTATCGAGAGACATTATTATAGATCTTGGGAAATGCTCCAACCATCATATCTGCCTGAGATTCAGTTCTGGTTGGTGTCAGAATATTCCAGACTCATCTAGTCTAGAAGGAAAAATGAAAGTTTGCAACACAATTCGTCGAGATGACGTTGCGAGATTCTCGGGAATGAACTACGATAGCAAGCTCCAAAACATGAGCTGGTTCTGCTACAAACCTGTGAACACGTTGTCCAAGACAAGCATGACCACATAGCAGTCTTATGATAAAACACTACCGAGTTCTGGTTGGGAACCATCATCTAGGATATCGAAGTCCTTACATAAGTCATATGATTAGCTCTTATGATGGAACTTTTCTCCTTGACCAAATCAATCAGTGGCTTGGTGTGCTAGGGATACATATAGAGTGAAGGTTGCAAGTCTCCAAACCACAGAATACTTCACATGTATGCATGACTGACTTGGGATGATTCCACAGGAAGCAAAACAACTTTCTCAAACTCACGGTGGCAACTTACATCAATTACACATGAATTATGGAAAGTATCTCCTCTCATCCAACATATACCTCATGAACGGGACACGAAGGCAATGCTTACAAAGTTTCCAACACTAGCTTAAATGTTCAGCATGAATCGTGGTCAAGATAAACGATGTTGATGGGCTCAACAACGGGTCATCGAGATATCCATGAAGATGGAATTCCACAATTTATATGAACAAGGTGGTAGCATTGGTCAGATCAAGAGATATAATGAGGTATGCTCGAGGGACACGCACGAGTAAGACAACATTATGAATATCATTGGTTCTGATATGATTTGATGATAGCCCATACTCAAATCAAAGTTTTGATATGACAATAGGTCCAACAACTGATCATGAGGATCAATCGATGAAGATATCATCTTTCTTCAACACACACACACAAAATATCCCTTGGAAGGAACTAAGTCAGACAAGCTTTTATCTTCCAACTCTCCAAGTTGTTGTTTAGCTTAACCAACTAGTTCAGGGTATCCAATACAGATTCTCGGAGAAGGGGTGGTTTACAAGAAAACCAACTTGATCACGAACTCAACATAGCGGTCAGGTGACAACCTGGTAATACTTCCGAGAAGATATTCAGAAAATCACGAACCACCGATATGTTGCTAAGTCCGAACAATCTTGCTTTTCAGGGCAAGAAGATATGATCAAATAAGCAAGGGATTGAATAATCCTAACTCTTTGGTCAAGGAGTGCACCAGGAAAGATGGACTAGTAGCACGATCGATCTTAGAATGGTGATTTGGTAACCAACACAATAAGAATGAGATTATCGTCCATTTGCTACCAAGGAAGGAGTATTGATTTCACACATCACGATTCACTTGTCAGTATTCCGGTTACAACAACACGGAGACCGAGGAATGAACGGTGATGGTGAGAAGTATCACTGGATCAAGAGTTCATAGGAGGTTGTGCAATTCCCATGGCATTCTTGACATAAAGATGGTAATATTCCAAGATAGAACAGATTAGAAGCTGGATTAACATTCTTCATCTGCGGAGTACAACTTCTTTGACCCAATCCTGGATATGGATAAGGTACTGGAGTTTGTTTCTCCTAGTCATTCCAGAATAGAATGGCTTGACAGCCACAAGAGTAAAAGGCATCGATGAACACAAGTGCACGACTACTCCCGACTATCAACTGATAGACGAAGGTCATAAAACAACTGAAAAGGGACAACTCAAAGGAACATATATCTTTCTGAGTTGTGGATGCATAGGTTAGTATGTCGAACGAGTTCCACATATTTCTTTCGGATAACCCATGTAGAAAGGTAGAATTGGTAGAGTCACAATATGAATGGAGTACTACTCAAGAGCACTCGGGTTGTGATCTTTTGGTTCAGAAGAACTTCTGCCAAGGATGGTTCATGGTATTTGGAAGAAGGATATACCACAGACCTCGAGGACTATCACAAGGTTACTAATATCCTAACGGAACAAGCAAATACTACCAACATGAAGTAGATAGAATGAATCTTGGGTTCAAGAACCCAGGGATAGAATGCCTACCAACTAAATTGCATCTCGGGATGCTTTTGAGAATAATGGCCAGAATCATCACACTGAGAATATAAAGCATTGCTGGATTACTGGTTGATCCTCTAAGACAGCTAGGGTCATAATAACTCCAACACATGTGTCGAGGTAACAGAGTACCTCAACACACTGACTAGTGTGATTAATCTGGACTAAAAGGACATCGGAAACAGGGAGGAAAGGTTTGCAAATGCATCAGACTATTTAGAAACCTGGGATGACTTGGACAGCATAACGGCTGCAAATGCTCAAAATACTTTTGAGACTGATGCACAAAGATAGCATAACCACTCAACATCATAATGTCAAGGTTCTGAGACCAATAGTTGAACCAACAGAAGTAGTGGAAACTAAACTGAGGGTTGAATCCACAATAACGAGATCCTGATAAATAGAATGAGAATCCTAGTTTCTTAATCCCCGTAGAAGAAGAAGGTGACTCAGATCAGAAGGTCATGGGGTAAAGGAGTAAAAAGAGCCTTACGTTCCCTTCCACAATCAATTCCCTTATATAAATAAAGATTTTCTAGACACAACTTCGACCAGTTTGGCTTACTAATCCTACAGGCAGTCAGGCTCTGATACCAAAGCTGTCAGGACCCCGATCCTAAGTAACACAGGTCTAGCCTGTAACACATCATATCACTTTGCGGCCTCACGCACGGTATCCCCACGGGTGCCACCTTACCTGGCTCGGGGCCGTTTGCGCATTTTGGCACACGTATATGATAGTGTTGCTAGCATCCATATGACAGAGAACCCGGGCCGACATGATTAGTTATAAACCAAAAGTGGCACTAAATTACAGAGACAGGCATACATGACCCAGCAACGAACGCGTCGGTCATCAACGTATGAACCCAAGTCGTAGCAAGCTACAAGGACTTAAAGGAACAACGCGTGACATTTCCCCTAAGGGACAGACACAGGAACGAAGAAGGACACATGCCGGCCAGCCTAAGTGTTCCGGAGCAGTAGCGAGCTACCAAGGCTCGGTGGAAGCACTAGGAGGCATTTCCCTGTAAGATAGGCTACCAAAGGTAAACAACTAGGTGTCGGATCCCACACATGGCAATACACATTACACGTATGCATAACATGCAAGTATGTGCTGTACAACATGGCATCACAACATAACTCAACAACTCATATAGATAAGGCCCAGAAGAGCCGTCATAGCATTTATTACAAACAGAGGTCACATGACCCAACATACAGAGCATACAGGCAATGAAAGCATAACATGTCTGAGTACAGACAACTACAAATGAAAAAGGCTGAGAAGCCTGACTATCTACAAGACCCTCCCAAAGGTACAAGATCGTAGCTAAGGTAACAAGCTAAACGTCGAAGTCCACGCGGAACCACTAGCGAGACTGAAGTCTCTCTACAAAACATAAATTAAGCAAACGTGAGTACAAAGGTACTCAGCAAGACTTACATCAGAACTAGCTACATGTGCATCAGTATCAACAAAGGGGTGGTGGAGTTTCACTGCAGCAAGCCAACTTTGACTCGGTGGCTATCCTAAACTACGACTGCAAGTAACTCTTTTGAGGTGGCGCACACGAGTCCACATATTCACCAATCAATACACCACTATGGATCCGCTCTCGTCTCCCTACGAGAAGGCCATCCATAGCACTCACGCTTATCTTGCGTGTTTTAGAGTATCCACTTTCACTTGTCTATGAACTGTAGAGGCAACCCAGAAGTCCATTACCGCGGACACGGCTATTCGAATAGATTATATTTAACCCTGCAGGGGTGTACTTCTTCACACACGCTCTCACCACTTACCGCCGTTTACACGACATGTACTCGGCAACCTTCAAGCGGAGGCCCAGCGAGGGTGTCGGCCACGACCTGACTAACCACACAAGTCTCTTGTCCAGGTTTATCGCCTATTTGGGTTCCATCCGTGGGGAGATCCGGCCGGGGTGTCGCTCACGGCCCCAAACAATGTGTACAGGGTTCCCGCATCACCAAACGGGCAATCGGTACACCGTGCCACGTACCTGCCGCATCACAGCCCGCCCCGAGGGTCAGCGCTGCGCACGACCTCCAGTAAACTACAAACACAAGAAACTAGTTGCAACTCCTGGACAGAGATCATGTTGATTAATAAGTCGAGAGAGTCAATTAAGGATCCCAATGTGTGGTAGTAGCTGTTTCATGGACCAACCAACACAGAACTCAGTTCCTGAGGACGACTACAATGAGACAACCCACCATGTACTCCTACATGGCCTCTCATCGCTACCTTTACCAAATCGTGTTCACACACTTAGCTCTCAACAGTAGGACATGTTCACCACATTCCAATTCATCCCCGATGAATCAGACCTGACACAACTCTAAGCAATAGCAGGCATAACCAGAAAGCATGAATGAGTAGGCACAACATGGCTCAAACAACTCCTACTCATACTAGTGGGTTTCAACTATTTACTGTGGCAATGACGGGTCATGCAGTGGAAAGGGGGTTCAACTACCGCAGCAGGTAACAGTTGAAGCGTTGTTGTCCTAATGCATTAAAAGAGAGCAAGAGCGAGAGAGTGGGATTGTATCGGAATGCTCAATGGGGTTTTGCTTGCCTGGCACTTATGAAGATAACATTGAGTCTTCATCGGTGTCATCGAACTCATCGTCGGAACACGTCTACTGAAAGGGGATAAACACCGGCAACAGAGAAAGAACACAATCAATGCAATGCGAAAATATGATGCATGATCATGACATGGCAATATGCTGTTGATTGAGCTAATGCAATTAGCAACACAATTAAATGAAGTTGGTTTGAACAAAAGATTCAAATTCAAACTTCATATGTGATTATTTAAATGCCATTTAATTGATTTGACCTGATCATCAGGTTTAACTTCTTCAAACATGCATGAAAATGCCATAAACAGATTCCTTGAATTTTTCTGATCAATTTTCATATATAAATTATTTTCATCTGAGCTATAGTTTATTTTCTATGATTTTTAGAAGTTTTGGCTATTTTCTGAAATAAATAAATCATTTATGATTTATTTAAAATTCCAGAAAACACTTATTGCGTCAGCACTAGGTCATGCTGACATCAGCAAGTCAACAGGGGCTGGTCCAGTCAAACCTGACCAGTGGGGCCCACTGGTCATTGACTAAGGGCTGGTTTGTGTGCATGACAGGTGGGACCAGTCGGTGTTGACTTGACCAAAGTCAAAACTGGCATGTGGGGTCCACCGGATTAGTACTAAGCTAAACAGGAAAATTAGACTAACCTAATTAGGCGCGAGGGCCCACATGTCAGTGTCAGTAGGGGTGATTAGTGGGGTATTTAACTCCTAACTAGGTGGCCACGTTGGCAGTCGCCGGAGACAGGCCGGCGGCGACCAAAGCAACGGCGGAGGCTCGCCGGAGTTGCTCGGGCTCGCGCTACAGACGGCGGGAGGGTGTGCGAATGCCACCAGCAGATAGCCCGCACACGCCCGCATCTAGCTGGCTACTCGGGAGGTCGCGGGGTGGCCGGGAACGACGGCGAGGTCCACGGAGGCGGCTGCCGGAGTTCGGTGTTGAACGGAACGACGCTACGGGCCACTCCAGGAGCAACGGGTGGCCCTGTCCGATGCGCGGGAGTGCAAGGCGTGCAGTGGCGAGCTCGGACGCACGATACGGTGGCTATGGCCACGGCGGCGACTTGGCCGGCGGAGCCAAGCTTTCGGGTGCGGTGGTTAGCTAGGCTAGGTGGAGAATTCGACCACGGGGAGAGAGGGGAAACAGGCAGGGGCTCACGGCGAAGTCGAAGAGCAGGTCAGCGGCTCGGGGGAGGCTCTGGAGGCGACGGAGAGACGACGGCGATCTCGGACGGCCGCGGTTGAAGACGACGGCGGCGAGGTCGTTCGGGGGCGTCCGGCGTCGCATAGGTACTTAGGTAGGCGTAGAAGACGGAGGCGGAGCTCGTGGACACTTTGCGGGGGCGTGGGGAGGGTTGTGGCCGCGGGGAAGCTCGTCGGCAGCGACGGCTTCGTTCGGTCGCGTTCGAGGGAAGCGGGGAAGAGAGACAGAGGAGGGGGAAGAAGCACGGGGAGGGGTCGAAGGGGTTCCAGGGGTGTCGTGGCGCTCGTCCAGGGCGTCGGGGAGGGAAGCAGGCAGGGAGGAGGTGGAGGCCGTGGGCGTGCGCCGTCGCCACGCACCTGCCTGTCCTCCTGGCAGGAGGTTGAAGACGCCCTTGCCCCTGGTGGGTTGGGCCGTCTAGCTGGGCCGGTTGCTGTGGCCGGTAAGCGGTCCAGGTAAGTTACTCTCTCTCTGCTTTTCTCATTTTTTTGTTTCTGTTTTCTATTTCTTTTATATATGTTTTGGCTTTAGTAAAAATGCCAGAGCATTTCCAAAAGTCATGAAAAAGCATGGCTACTGTTTGGATTACTTCCAACAGTAAACATTTTAGTTTATGAATATTTGGACATCTAAAAATAGTATATAGCATTTAAATGCCCAAATGCAAATACTTAAGATTTAATTCAAAAATCCAGAATGGTCCTAGAAATATGTGAAACATTTTTGGCAGAAGTTTTTAATCAATCCAAAAATGCTGAACTTTACCAAAGGCCATTTTGGGTTCAGTGAAAAAGATTTTAATTTTACCCTAGTTGAATTCATTTAGTGCTAGGGTTTGAGCATCCCCATTTCTAGTTTCTGAGAAACTGAAACATGATGCAACAGGCAAATGCTACCCTAGGGCAAGGTGAAATTGGGGATGTGACAACGGGATCGTGGATGACACGAAAGCTCCACGGATCTTGTGGGTAAAGTGCGCAACCTCTGCAGAGTGTAAAACTATTCGAATAGCCGTGTCTACGGTCATGGACAGTTGGGAGGTGCTACTTAAACTATGTCCAGAATTTTACAATCTTGGTGAATATAAGTGTGTATTGAGTCAAGGTGGTGACTTGACTCATTGAAAGAACCAGAAATGATTGGAACCTTATTTATGTTGATATCTGTACCTGTCCTCGAGGTTACCCAAGTACATTGATGCATGTCCCACAAATGGTAGAATATCCTATCGAGCTTGTAGCTAGGTTGCTTATTGTTGTACAACTTGCATTGTTACCTCGAACAAAATCATGGGTTGCTTGCGAGTACATTCAAAGTACTCATTGGCTTGCCACTGGTTATTTAATTGGCCAGGCATGGAGGAGCAGGAATTTGAAGAAGAATTCTATGGAGATGAACATGCGAACTAGGACGCTTTCCCAGTCAGAATGCATGTAGGGTTAAGGCAGATGGCATGGGTTCTACTTATTTTCGAAGACTTCTGCTATTCGAGTTAATTTGCTATTCAGCCCGCGAGGCTTTATCCATGTAAGACTTGGCCATAATGGTCATAATTTGTGTAAGACGGTATGTATGTATGTAAGACTCTTGTTATTCAGCTTCTGTGTGTTTAGTGAGCAATGATCTTTGGGATAACTGTACACGTGCATTCAGTGATCTTGACTTGTAAGTCGGGGTCCCCACAGCGAGCCTGGCCGACGTGAGGTAGGAAGAGTGGGACGGCTTGGATAGACTGACCTAGATAGACAATTTGCGTGAGATAGTATAGATTGTGTTGATCGATGAATGAAAAGGGAGATATATCGTTTGTGTTTGAGAGAAAGAAAGGTTAATAGACACTTAGATAAAGATAAAGAGAGAGATAGAAATATTGAATGAGTGTGGTCCGTCGTGCGGAAGAAAGACTGAGAGGGTCTCGACAGAGTGACTTAGATAGACAATGTGTGCGCGTGCTCACGAGAGGGGGGGGCTAGATAGGCAATGCATGTATCTAGCAAGAGAGGTTGGGAGGGAGAGAGACCTAAGCATGGAGTGCAATGGCGGGTGTGTGAGAGATATACATTTGCTGACAGTGGGAAAAGGGGGCGATGGGGGCCCTGGAGATGCCAAATTGTCTAGTGGCCTCACACTTCGAGGCCTTTCCTCGCACTCCACCACTAGCGATGCACTGGCGGAGTGAGGTGTCGCGGTGAGGTAGAGAGTTATAGGTTCCAGGGGTCGTGGTGCTACCATAACCGGGAAGCTGATGAGGTATCCCTTGAGATCACGGAAGGCGGCATCGGCCTCCAGAGTCCACCCAAAGGTCCCCTTCTTCTTCATGAGCTTGATGAACGGGAGGGCGCGTTCACCCAGCTTAGAGATGAAGCATCCGAGGGACGTTACGCATCCCGCATGTTTCTGCATCTCCTTCAGGTTCGTGGGCGGCTTCATTATTTCGATGGCCTTGATCTTCTTCGGGTTAGCTTCAATGCCCCGGTGCGAAACCTGGAATCCTAGCAGCTTGCTGGAGGGTACACCAAACATGCACTTCTCCGGGTTGAGGCATAGCTTCACCTTGCGCAGGTTGGCGAACGTTTCTTCTAGGTCCTGGACGAGAGTCCTGGCCTCTCTGGTCTTGAAAACGATGTCGTCGACATAGACCTCTGCGTTCCTCCCAAGCTGAGGGCCGAGGGTCATGCGCATTAGGCACTGGAAGGTGGCGCCCGTGTTCCTCAGCCCGAAAGGCATGCAGGTGTAGCAGTAGACCCCGCATGGGGTCAGGAACACCGTCTTCTCCACATCATCCACCGCCATCTTAATTTGGTGGTAGCCCGAGAAGGCGCCAAGGAAGCAGAGCAGGTCACACTCTGTTGTTGAGTCTACGATTTGGTCGACGCGCGGGAGAGGGAACGGGTCCTGAGGGCAGAACTTGTTGAGGCTCGTGAAGTCGACGCACATGCGCTCCTTGACTCCTTTCTTTGTGACTATGACGGGGCTGGCCAGCCACTCCTGGTGCCATACTTACCGTACGGCGCCTGCTTCCTCTATCTTCCGAACCACCTGAACGATGAAGGACTGCTTCTCCGGGGCTTGTCTGTGTGCTTTCTCCTTGATAGGGCACGCGTTGGGGCACACCGTGAGGTGATGCTCGATGACGTGCCTAGGCACCCCGACCAAGTCAGCGGCTTTCTAGGCGAACACATCTTTGGTCGCCCTAAGGAAGCTGACAAGTGTTGCCTCTTGCTCAGGGTCTATGACCGTGTTGATGGTGAAGGTGGCTCCTGAGCCCTCCTCATCAGCGGGCACCTGCTTCGTCTCGGCGGGGTCCTGAGAGAAGAGTTGCTTCTTCTTGGCAGGCACAACTTCCGGTGCCTCCGGAGCCCTCTTTGCTCCAGGATGAGCTGCGACAGCAGCCCCGTAAGCGCGACCGAGGACCTGAAGGGCGGCCTTGGGGTCCCCTTTGATGGTGATGATGTCGTTGCTCCCGGGCATTTTGACGTTGTTGTAGCCCGGGTGAGTCGCCGCCATGAATTTCGCCAACGCTGGGATGCCGTGGACGGCGTTGTAGGGCAGGTGGATGGGGGCAATGTCGAAGTCGATGAGCTCAGTCCGGTAGTTGGCGGGTGTGCCGAAGGTGACCGGGAGGTGGATCTGGCCGAGCGCGACGGCCAGGCCCGCCACCCCTGATAAGGGCTTGGTGGGGAGGAGCTGCCTATAGGACACGGGTAGATGGCCGAAGGCCTCGAGGGAGAGGATGTTGAGCCCGGCGCCGCTGTCGATGAGGGTTCTTGTAACGGCCACCCCACAGCTAGTGGGCGTGCATACCGTGGGGAAAACGCTCGTGCTGGCCGCTTCTGTGGTGAGGTCTCTAGGGTCGAAGGTGATGACGTGCCCCTGCGCGCTCTGCGCCCATGAGGCCTCCTCCGGCTGGGCGGCGGCTCCGACCTGCCAAAAGTGCGACTTGGCGAGTGAAGCCGATGTTAGCACTTGGGATCCTCCGAGGATACAGGCGACCCCATGGCAGGGCAACTAGTCGGCTGCACCGAAGACCGCAGGAAGGTGGCTTATGCTGCCCACTGCCTCGGGGGGACTGCTAGAGCTTGGTGGGATGGATTCAAGGTCATGCATGCTGGGCAAGACATCACTTGGAATAACGTCAAGGCAGAATCCCGCAAGGCCCATATTCCTTCCGAAATCATGGCTATCAAGAAGCGTGAGTTTCGAGCCCTGAAGCAAGGAAGTGGCACTGTCAAGGAGTACATGCAGAAGTTCAGTGTTCTGTCAAGGTATGCCTCGGAAGTTGTCTGCACGGATGCTGCAAAAAGGAAGCGCTTCATGGAAGGCCTCAATTAGACTCTGCAGTACTCGCTTGTCGTGTGTGACTGCCCAACCTTTCCTGACCTGGTGAACAAAGCACTCATGCTTGAAGACAAGCGGCGTGCTCTAGAAGACACTCGCAAGCGCAAGATGGTCAGCAAGGGAAGTTCCAGTAACCAGAAGCCTCGCCCGTGGCAGCCAGCCCCGGTCAAGCCAACCTATCAACAGCCAAGAGCTCCTGCACCACACACCAACTATCAGCCTCAGCAGTATGGCAACCCAAGGCCAGCATTCAACCCCAATAACAGTGGTGGCAACAAGATCAATGACCCAAACCAAGTCACTTGCTTTGGATGTGGTCAGTCAGGACACATCTCAAGGGTGTGCCCCAACAAGAAGCCCGATGCCCCGCGCACCAATGCACAAAACCAGGACTAGGCCGCGGGATGCCGCAAAGGAACCAAGCTCCTCGCAACCCGCCCAACAATGGGAAGGGGCGTGTGAATCACGTCACTGCAGAAGAAGCCCAGGAAGACCCGGACGTCGTGCTGGGTACGTTCTTTGTCAACTCAGCACCTGCAACTGTCTTGTTTGATTCTGGAGTCACGCATTCATTTTTCACTCAAAGATTTGCATTAAAAAGTGGCATGACCCCTACACCCCTGAATAACCCCATGGTGGTACAAACCCCTGGAGTAGAGATGAGAGCCAAGATAGGCTGTAAGGGAGTCAGTATCGTCATTAAGGGGGTAGATTTCCTAGCACACCTTATCATCCTGAGAACACAAGGCTTGAATGTGATCCTAGGCATGAATTGGCTCAGCAAGCACCAATGCTTATTAGACTGTGTGTCACACCCTGCATTTTGTAACATGTTATTTGCATCAATGAAGCATGAAAATTTGGACCAACAAAATTTTTTTTTGGCATCATTTGGCTTTTATTTGGAATTGAGTTTTTCTTCAAGTGCTTTTTATGTGCTCATTAAAGTCAACTATTACCTCTTGTAGAATTCATCTCCATACCCTAAACTTCTGCCCAATGATCATACCAAGTGTTATATAACAGTATAGTATTTTCTTACAAAATTAATTTGGCCAAAATGTATTTTATAAATTTAGTATTCCTGAAACCCCTGAATTAAGGTTTGCACTGCAAGTGCTTGATTTAGGGTGAGAAAATTATTTCAAAACGTACATTTGAGACCTAGTAGTCATAGGACTCCCAGAAACCACAAAAGTATAATTTTAAAAGTTATTTTCCTATTTTATTTAAAAACTTTTTCTTAAGGCCAGAAATGGTCTTTAATAGGGAAAAATTATTTAAGTATTTTAAAAATATTTGCCAAAATTTAGGGAGACTCATAGGACATATATTGTCCATATATAAGAGTTTCAACACTTGGTCATGTTCAAAATAATGGGCTAATCCCTCCAAAAACCTTTCTGGATATTTCAAGCTTTTGAAATATTTACAAAGGAAATATTCTCCAAAAATTCCAGGGAAATTCTATCATGTCACATATGGCATATTTGATGATCTTGCCAAGTCCCATGCCTTGGGAAGCAAGAAAACATCCTTAAAACCCTTCATAACCATTCTGTCCATATTTGAAGTTTGAGCAACTTTACATTGCCAAACTGGTCGAAATGCTCTCAAACTTGGTGCACATGCTAGAAAGGCCTAATAAGGCATCTAGACCAAATGGCACAAGAATTGGAGTAGAGCAACTTGATCAGAATACCCCAAAGCCATTTCTGTTCAAATGCAAATTTGAACAACTTTACATTACCAACTTTTTACCTGGAGCTTCAAACTTTGTGGGTATGATCAATACCCCAAATGATGAAACTAAACCAAGTGGTGCATCAAGTGGAGATGATTAGCTTGACTTAAACAAGATGAAGCCATTTCTGTTGATTTATAGGGTTCACCAAAGTTACATTGGCTAGCTTCTTCAAATGAGCCCAAATTTGGTGAAACACCCTATTTTCTCATGTCATTCAATCCTGTTAAGTGTCATGGCAAGTGGAGATCATTTGCTTGACCAAAACTTGATCAAACACCTTCTGCCAAATTACCAAAACCATCTTCTTGATCACTTTTACTATTTACCTTGGCCTCAACTTTCTACCACAGCTTCATCTAGTTACTATCTACCTCCAGTAACTCCCCCATGTCCACAGCTCCATGATTGAGGGGTGAAAACCCTAGTTCACCTTGCTGGACAGCCAAAATTCACCAAGTTACCAGCTTCCTCTCTCTCTCCTTGATCCTCTAGAGCATCCAAGGCCTCATCCATGTTGCTTGCATCACCCTGGACCCCCCAGACACGGTGGACGCGCCCAGAGGGCCAATGGCATGCTATGGCATGCGATAAGGCCGCTCCAGAGCGCGCTACAGTGCGCCCCCGCACTGTAGCTTCGCCCAATCGCCTGCCCCCGACAGCCTCGAGCTCTCCCCTCACGCCAGTCGATGCCCCTCGACGTCCGTGACCTCCCCCGGCGCTGTCCCCCTCCTCCTCCGCCCTCCAATGGCCGTCTCCACACGCGCGCTGGCCGCCCGTAGCCTCCACTCTTCGGCCTCGCACGCGCGTGCCGTCTGGAAGCCTCCCCGCTCCTCCTCTCTCTTCCCTCCGCCCTGGAGATCGTCCAGCAATGCCACAGACTCACTCCTGTCGCCTCCCGTGCACTGTGGCGTCGAGCAGAAGCTCGCCGGTGCACAGGTCCACGGGACCTCGCCGCACCCCTATAAATAGGGCCCCCCGAGCCCTCCACTCAGTACCAACAACCTGAACACACTCACAACAACACGCCAGCACCACTCGCTCGTCCCTAGAGGGCCCCTGTGCTCGGGATCGACCGGAGCTCCGCCGCGTCGGGCAGCCGGGGATCTCGAGGTACAGGCCTCCTCCGCCCTTTCTTTCGCTCGATTTGGAACCACCGCACCCCACTGATACTTTCCCCTCACTTTTCCCCCTCTACAGTTGCCGAAAACGAGCTGGCCAGCGACCTCCCGACGACCCTCGACTCGCTGCTGAGTCCATCCCTGCCATCTGTTTGCCCCGCCGTGCCCGGATTCGCCGCCGGTGAGCTCGCCGTCGCCGTGGCCGAGAGGTTAAAGATGACAGGCGGGCCCCGCCTGTCATCCTCACCGCTCTCTCTCTCCCCTCACAGCCGCTGACCACTGGGCCCCGCCCGTCAGGTTTGAAATCCTGACGTGCGCGCGTTGTCGCCCATGCGGCTGGGCTGTTAGCCCTGGGCCGTGCACTGTGGCCGTCCTGGCCCAGTTACACAGGGCCTCTTCTTCTTTTCTTTTCTGTAAAAACTTCAAATAATTTTACATAAATGAAAATTTGTCCAAATGAATTGATTCCAACTCCTAAAATCTTGTAATATTCCGACCTATTTGATGGTGTCACTTTCACACATATCCATGAAACTTTTCTGTTCTGTTCAAATTTAAATTCAAATTTGAGCAATAAAACTCCTGTTCTAAAATCCTTAGATTCCATTCTGCAACTCCAAAACTCCAACTAAGAATTTTTGCCATCTTAGTTTTCCCTCTAGTATTTAACAAAAATAAGTTGACATTTTTCTGAGTACTTTGATTTTTCTGTTTTCATTGTGGTCTTATTTTTCCGTTGTTATTTTGCGACGATTAGATCCCGTATTTGACGAAGTTGCTGAAGAAGGAGAAGGAGAAGGATTTGAAGACTTTGAAGACCAAGCCAATCTAGGCAAGCAGCCCTTTGTCCATGATACACTTGTTCTTCGGAACCCATTTGTTTCCGATGCATGATGATAGAGTTACGGTGGTGACCTCGGTGAACCACCACATGATGCATGTTTTGCTCATGATCTTGCTATTTGCTAGTTGTCATGCAAATAGTTATAAGTGATGCTTAGTGGTGCATGTGTGACAAGAACCTTCGTGGTTGAGATCTTTGCATAAATCCCATCGGGAGCCCCTAATGCCCGAGGGTGATGTTGAGTTAGGTCATCACTTGAGGAAGAAGTGATGTGCTGGAAAAATCTTGTGCATGGGTGAAATAATGGATTAGATTTATGTGTGACTACCGTCCCAACCAAACATGTGCAACCACTCTACCCCTTATGGGACGGGGCTTTATTGATTACTTAGGACGATACTAGCATGGTGCCCGCATTACTAGTGACGGGAAGACTTGAGGTCTTTCCCGGGACGGGGTCGTTCTTGGATAGACGACCATGACTGTTTTTACAGGGCACCGGACACACCGTTGGTCCCTTCGGGTACGCGTGACATTGAAATTAGGGCATGTCCCATGATCTATTGTTTGTACTCGAGGGCCGTGTACCAACGAGTGGACTCTATGGTAGTGTCGTCTAAGGAAAAATAATGTCCGGGTGCTTCCCCCGAGTACTTGAGGTACTGCTGGATCGTGGGTGACACGAAAGCTTCCTGGATCTTGTGGGTAAAGTGCGCAACCTCTGCAGAGTGTAAAACTATTCGAATAGCCGTGTCCACGGTCATGGACAGTTGGGTGGTGCTACTTAAACTATGTCCAGAATTTTACTTCATCGGTGAAAGTATGTGTGATGAGTCAAGGAGGTGACTTGACTCGATGAGTTGAATCATACTCATGTTGATATCGGTAACCTGTCTTTGAAGTTACGTGAAGTTATTGATGCATATACTTGATGGTAGAATATTTATTCTAGCCCATTGCTAGATTGCTCGTTGTTGTTCTATTACATTGTTACTTTGAACCACATCATGGGTTGCTTGCGAGTACATTCAAAGTACTCGTTGGCTTGCCACTGGTTATTTAATTGGCCAGACATGGAGGAACAGGAATATGAAGAAGAGTTCTTTGGAGACGAACATGCGAACTAGGACGCTATCCCAGTCAGAATGCCTGTAGGATTAAGGCAGATGGCATGGGTTCTACCTATCATCGAAGACTTCCGCTACTTAAGTTATTTTCTATTCAGCTCGTGAGGCTTTATCTATGTAAGACTTGGCCATAATGGCCTTAATTTGTGTCTGACGGTATGTATGGATGTAAGACTCTTGTTATTCAGCTTCTGTGTGTTCAGTGAGCATTGATCTCTGGGATCACTGTACACGTGCATTCGGTGATCTCGACTTCTAAGTCGGGGTCCCCACACTGTGCCAATCGGACTGTCACTGTGACCAGTGACCAAGGAGTCGAAGTTAAGTTTGCCTCCAACTCCTCTTCTGCTCAAACCACTCAAGTCAACTGTCTGTCTGAAGTTGGACTGGAGCAAGTGCTAGTAGTATGTGAGTACCCCGATGTCTTTCCAGATGAGCTACCGGGAATGCCCCCTGACCGTGACATTCAGTTCGTCATCGAGCTCATGCCCGGGGCCGAACCCATCTATAAGAAGCCTTATAGAATGGGGACGGAAGAATTAGCCGAGCTGAAGAAGCAACTGCAAGAGCAGTTGAGGAAGGGATTTATCCGCCCTAGTACTTCCCCTTGGGGATCACCTGTTCTGTTTGTGGCAAAAAGGGACGGTACCATCTGCTTATGCATTGACTACTGTTCCCTCAATGAACTTACAATCAAGAACAAGTATCCACTTCCCAAGATTGAAGATGTGTTTGATCAACTCAGCGGAGCCAAGGTGTTCTCCAAGATTGACCTCAGATCTGGGTACTACAAGCTGAAGATCAGACCCCAAGATATTCCAAAGACGGCATTTGTAACAAGATATGGCCTGTATGAGTGCACGGTTATGTCCTTTGGATTAAAAAAATGCCCCATCCTACTTCATGTATCTCATGAACAAAGTCTTTATGGAATATTTGGACAAGTTTGTTGTTGTCGTCATTGATGACATTCTTGTCTTCTCGAAGACGGAGGAAGAGCACGAGCAACATTTGAGGATGGTCCTAGACAAGCTTCGAGAGCACCAACTATATGCCAAATTCAGCAAATGTGAGTTTTGGCTGCATAAAGTTGGATTCTTAGGTCATGTCTTGACCGAGGAAGGATTGTCAGTTGATCCCACGAAGATCGAAGCTATGACCCAATGGCAGTCCCCAACGATCGTCAAGGAAGTCAGAAGCTTCCTCGGACTTGCGGGCTATTACGACAAATTCGTGGAAGGATTCTCTAGCATGGCCCGACCAATGACTCAACTCCTGAAGAAGGACAAGAAGTTCGAATGGACGCCAAAATGCGAAGAAAGCTTCCAAGAGCTCAAGAAGAGATTGACCACCGCCCTAGTTCTGGCAACACGTGACATTCACAAAGAGTTCGTGATATATTGTGATGCCTCTCGAACCGGATTGGGAAGCGTCCTGATGCAAGAAGGATGAGTCATAGCTTACCTCTCAAGGCAGCTACGAACTCATGAAGAGAACTACGCTACTCACGATCTTGAGTTAGCAGCAGTAGTTCATGCCTTGAACACATGTCGGCATTACCTCCTAGGGTAACGGTGTGAGATATACACAGACCACAAAAGTCTGAAGTATATTTTCACCCAGAAGGAATTGAACATGAGGCAACGAAGATGGTTGGAACTAATCAAGGATTATGACCTCAGTGTTCAATATCACCCCGGGAAGGCTAATGTGGTAGCCGATGCCTTAAGCAGAAAGGCTTGCTCCCTGAGTGCCATAATTCAAAGAAGGCAGCCAACCCTGTTTGAAGAGCTGGAACAATTCAGCTTGGAATTGGTCACCCATGGATTCATAGACCATTTGGAAGTCAAACCAACCCTGATGGACGAAGTAAAGGAAGCACAAGGTGGGCACTCAAGCATTGAAGGCATCAAGAAGAAGATGAAGCTAGGCAAGGCCCCAGGATTCTCCGAAGATTAGCACGGGGTTGTTTGGTACAAAGGCCGTATCTGCGTACCAAACAAGATGGAGCTGAAGAACTTGATCTTGCAAGAAGCCCACGACACTCCGTATTCCATCCACCCCGGAGGAACTAAGATGTATCAAGACTTGAAGGAAAGATTTTGGTGGCACGAGATGAAAAGAGAGATTGCCACCTATGTTGCAAAGTGTGACGTGTGCCAAAGGGTCAAGGGTGAATATCAGCGACCCGCTGGATTGCTCCAACCACTCAAGGTTCCTGAGTAGAAGTGGGATAAAGTCGGAATGGACTTCATCACTGGATTACCAAGGTCTAATAAAGGACATGACTCCATCTGGGTCATAGTCGACCATTTGACCAAGGTAGCCCATTTCATTCCTGTCAAGACTATCTATGATGGCTACCAGCTGGCAACTCTCTACATTGACAGAATCGTAAGCCTTCATGGTGTTCCTAAGGAAATTGTGTCAGATCGAGGAACCCAGTTTACATCAAGGTTCTGGAAGAAGTTCCAAGAAGCCTTGGGAACCAAGTTGTCTTTCAACACGGCTTTCCACCCGCAAACCGGAGGACAAACGTCGCGAGTAAATCAAATACTCGAAGACATGTTCCGAGCCTGTGTATTAGCATATGGAGCCAGGTGGGAAGATTGCCTCCCTTTTGCCGAGTTCTCCAACAACAACAGTTATTAGTCGAGCCTTCAGATGGCACCATTTGAGGTGTTGTACGAACGCAAGTGTCGCACACCCCTCAACTGGTCAGAAACTGGAGAAGGGCTAGTCTTTGGACCAGATATTCTCCGCGAAGCATAAGAGCAAGTCCAACTAGTCAAAGAACGTATGACGGCCGCCAAGTCCAGACAGAAGAGCTACGCTGATTCACGTCGCCGAGATATGAGTTTCCATGTTGGAGACCATGTGTACCCGCGGGTAACTCCTCTTAAGGGAACCAAGCATTTCCACGTTAAGGGAAAGCTCGCACCCAGGTTCATTGGCCCCTTTGAGATCACTGCACGACGAACAGAAGTGGCTTACCAGTTGGAACTACCACGTGAGCTATCCGTTGTGCACAATGTATTCCACGTGTCACAACTCCGGAAGTGTCTCCAAGTTCCGGACAAGCCTGATCTCTACAAGGATGTCGATCACCAAGCCATTGACCTTCAGCCTAATTTGACCTACCGCGAGAGGCCCATTCGCATTCTGGATGACGCAGAGCGACGGACGCAAAGCCGCACCATCAAGTACTTCAGGGTCCAGTGGAGCAACCACACGGAAGCAGAAGCAACTTGGGAAAGTGAAGACTATCTTAGATCCGAGTACCCCGATCTCCTTTAAGGCCTAGTTTAGGAATCTCGGGGGCGAGATTCTTGTAAGGGGGGTAGGTCTGTCACACCCTGCATTTTGTAATATGATTATTGCATTAATAAAGCATGAAAATTTGGACCAACAAAAACTGTTGTCATCATTTGGCTTTTATTTGGAATTGAGTTTATCCCTCTCTCTGGTTTCAAGTGCTCTTTAAAAGTCAACATAGCCTCACCTTCTATACTTCATCTCCTTACCCCAAACGCCTGCCCAATGATCATACCATGTGTATACGACAGTATAGTATATTTTTATAAAAATATTTTGGCCAAATAGTATTTTCAAAAATTAGTATTCCAAAAACCCCTGAATTGAGATTTGCATTGCAAGTACTTGATTTAGGGTGATGAAAATCTATGAAAAGGTATATTTGAATCCTATTAGGTATAGGACTCCCAAAAACCACAAAAGTATAATTTTAAAAGTTATTTTCCTATTTTATTTAAATGATTTTTCTTTAGGTCAGAAATGGTCCTTAATAGGTAAAAATTATTTAATTATTTCAAAAATATTTGCCAAAATTCAGAGAGACTCTTAGGACATATATTGTCCATATATAAGAGTGTCAACATGGTCGTGTTCAAAATATTACGCAAATCCCTCAGAAACCCTTTCTGGATATTTCAAGCTTTTGAAATATTTACAAATGAAATATTCTCTAAAAATTCCAGGGAAATTCTATCATGTCAGATATGACATATTTGATGATCTTGCCAAGCCTCATGCCTTAGGGAGCAAGAAAACATCATCAAATCCCCTCAAAACCATTTGTGTCCATTTTGAAGTTTGAGCAACTTTAAATTGCCAAACTTGTCCTACTGCTCTCAAACTTGGGACACATGCTAAAATGGTCTATTTATGCATCTAGATAAAATGGTAGAAGTTTTGGAGAAGAGTAACTTGATCAGAGTGCCCCAAAATCATTTATGTTCAGATTCAAATTTGAACAACTTTACATTACCAACTTTTTACTTGTGACCCAAATTTGGTGGACAAGCCAACAACCCCAAATGATGACACTACACCAAGTGGTGCATCAAGAAGGGATGATTTTCTTAACTTAAAATTGGAAAAACCATTTCTGTTGATTTCTAGGGTTTACAAAAGTTGCATTGGCAACTTTGCCCAAATGAGCTCTAATTTGGTGAAAGGGCCTAAATATATGTGCCATTTCATCCTGTGGATTCTCATGCCAAATGAAACATATTTGCTTGCCCGAAACACCATCAAACACCTTCTTCTATTATACCAAAACCTTTGTTTTGACCTCTTCCACTATTCTCCCTTACCTCCGTTCTTACCACAACACCCCCAGGACCACTTCTACCTCCACCAGCAATGGCTGCACCACAGCTCAATGATTGAGGGGGGTAAAACCCCATTTTCACCTCTTGACAGCGACATTCACCCTTCTCTCTCAACCCTCTCTCCTTCTAGAAGCCCTCCAGAGCATCCAAGGCCAATACCATGTTCTTTATGGTCTCCCATATACTCTAGACACTGGTGGCCACGGCCACAAGGCATAAACAATGCCATGATGGCCATTTGCACGCTCTGGAGCACGCAACAGTGCGCTCTGGCACTGTAGCCGCTCCTGACCGAGCGCCTCCGACCACCTCGAGCCTCCCCCTTGCGCCAGCCGAGGCGCCTCGACATCCGTGACATGCCACGGCCCTGTCCCCCTCCTCCTTCTCCCTCCTATGGCCTCCCTAGCACGCGCGCCGGCCGCCCGGAAGCTCCAATCTCCGGCCTCACACGCGCGAGCCTCTGGAGCCTTCCCCCGCTCCTTCCCTTCCCTTCTCTAGACGTGAACCACACCCACGAACACCCCAGACACACCCCGACGAGCCCCCGTGGCCTGTAGCGACCACAACGAGCTCGCCGACGCACACGTCCTTGGTGGACCACCGCCCGCCTATATAAAGGCCTCCCCGAGCCCTCTCCTCTCCATCACTCGCCTCTGGAATCACTCAAGCGCCACCCCACACTCCCAACTCTCTCCCAGAAGCACTCGAGCTCGAGATCGAGCTCGAGCTCCGTCGCGGCGGATCGCCGTCGTCCGCTCGATACGAGCCGTCCCCGCGTTCCTGAGCCTTGATCTGGAACCGCCAAGCCCCACTGATCCTTTCCCCTCTCTGTTGCAGTCGGAAACGACCGGAGCAACCAGCACCCGACGCCTCTCCGCCGTGCAACCTCTTCGCCGGCGATTCCGACCGCTCGGGCGACTAGCTCCACCACCACCCGAACGACGACTACACGCTGACTCCATCCTTGCCCTCAGCTCGCCCTGCCGTGCCCTGCATCGCCGCCGGCAAGCTCGCCGGCCCTCTGGACGGGGGTTAGGGATGACAGGCGGGCCCCGCCTGTCAGCCGCCCATCCCTCTCGCCTCCCCTCTCTCCCACTGGCCACTGGGCCCCGCCCGTTAGGTTTAAACCTGACGCGCGTGCGCCGCTCGGCTCGCCCGGGCCGAAAACCCTCTGGGCCTATGCACTGTGGCCGTTCTGGCCCAGTTGCATAGTGGCCCTTTTTCTTTTTCTTTTGTGTAGATTTTCAAATAAATCTAAAGGATAAAATAATTGTCCAAATTAATTTATTCCAACTCCAAAAATCTTGTAATATTCCAACCTATTTAATGATTTGACTTTCACACATATTCATGAACCATTTCTGTACTGTTCAAATTAAAATTCAAATTTGAACCATATAACCTCTGTTCAAAAATCCATTCACCCTATTCTGTCACTCCAAACCCAAAACCAAGAATTTTTGCCCTCTTAGTTTTCTTTCTAGGATTTTATAAAAATAAGTTGAAATTTTTCTGAGCACTTTGATTTTTCTGTTTTTATTATTGTCTTATTTCCCCGTATTATCTTGCGATGATTAGATACCGTATTTGACAAAGTTGCTGAAGAAGAAGAAGGAGAAGGACTTTAAGACTTTAAAGACCAAGCCAATCCAGGCAAGCATCCCTTTGACCATGACACCCCTCTTGTTCATCGGTACCCATTTCCGATTGCATGATGATGAAATATGACGGTGGTAAACTTGTTGAGAACCACCACATGGTGAATACCCCTACTCATAACTCTACCTTGTGCACAAATGCAAATGTGAAAAGATTAGTTGTTAATGCAGGATGATGCATATGTACCATGAACCCTTCGTGGTTGCATTCTTTCGAAAACCCCATCGGGTACCCCTAATGCCCGAGGGTGATGTTGAATTAAGGCTACCACTTGAGGAAGAAGTGGTGTACCAAAGAGAGAGCTTTTCGTGTGTGGGTAAAATGATGGATTAGATTTATGTGTGATTACTGTCCCAACCAAACATGTGCAACCACTCTACCCCTTATGGGACGGGGCATTATTGACTACTTAGGCTGATACTAGCATGGTGCCCACATTACTAGTGACGGGGGATACTTGAGGTCACTCCCGGGACGGGGTCGGGCTTGGATAGGTGGCCATGACTGTTTTTACAGGGCACCGGACACACCGTTGGTCCCTTCATGTATGCGTGACAATGTAAAAATGGCAAGTCCCACGATCTTTCATTCGTACACGAGGGTTGTGCACAAATGAGTGGACCCTATGTTAGTGTCGTCTAGGAAAAGGTAATGACCGGGTGCTTCCCCCGAGTACTTGAGGTACTGCGGGATCGTGGATGACACGAAAGCTCCTCGGATCTTGTGGGTAAATTGCACAACCTCCGCAGAGTGTAAAACTATTCAAATAGCCATGTCCATGGTCATGGACAGTTGGGAGGTGCTACTTAAACTATGCCCAGAATTTTACAATCTTGGTGAATATATGTGTGTATTGAGTCAAGGTGGTGACTTGACTCGTTGAAAGAACCAGAAATGATTTGAACTTTATTTATGTTGATATTTGTAACCTGTCCTCGAGGTTACCCAAGTACATTGATGCATGTCCCACAAATGGTAGAATATCTTATCTAGCTTGTAGCTAGGTTGCTTATTGTTGTACAACTTGCATTGTTACCTCGAAGAAAATCATGGGTTGCTTGCGAGTACATTCAAAGTACTCATTGGCTTGCCACTGGTTATTTAATTGGCCAGGCATGGAGGAGCGGGAATTTGAAGAAGAATTCTATGGAGATGAACATGCGAACTAGGACGCTTTCCCAGTCAGAACGCATGTAGGGCTAAGGCAGATGGCATGGGTTCTACTTATTTTCGAAGACTTCTGCTATTCGAGTTAATTTGCTATTCAGCCCGCGAGGCTTTATCCATGTAAGACTTGGCCATAATGGTCATAATTTGTGTAAGACGGTATGTATGTATGTATGACTCTTGTTATTCAGCTTATGTGTGTTTTGTGAGCAATGATCTTTGGGATAACTGTACACGTGCATTCAGTGATCTTGACTTGTAAGTCGGGGTCCCCACAGCGAGCCTGGCCGACATGAGGTGGGAAGAGTGGGACGGCTTGGATAGACTGACCTAGATAGACAATTTGCGTGAGATAGTATAGATTGTGTTGACCGATGAATGAAAAGGGAGATATAACGTTTGTGTTTGAGAGAAAGAAAGGTTAATCGAGACTTAGATAAAGAGAAAGAGAGAGATAGAGATATTGAATGAGTGTGGTCCGTTGTGCGGAAGAAAGACTGAGAGGGTCTCGAGAGAGTGACTTAGATAGACAATGTGTGCGCGTGCTCACGAGAGGGGGGGCTAGATAGGCAATGCATGTATCTAGCAAGAGAGGTTGGGAGGGAGAGAGACCTAAGCATGGAGTGCAATGGCGGGTGTGTGAGAGAGATACATTTGCTGACAGTGGGAAAAGGGGGCGATGGGGGCCCTGGAGATGCCAAATTGTCTAGTGACCTCACACTTCGTGTCCATTCCTCGCGCTCCACCACTAGCGATGCACTGGCGGAGTGAGGTGTCGCGGTGAGGTAGGGAGTTATAGGTTCCAGGGGTCGTGGCGCTACCATAACCGGCAAGCTGATGAGGTATCCCTTGAGATCACGGAAGGCGGCATCGGCCTCTAGAGTCCACCCAAAGGTCCCCTTCTTCTTCATGAGCTTGATGAACGGGAGGGCGCGTTCACCTAGCTTAGAGATGAAGCATCCGAGGGACGTTACGCATCCCGCATGTTTCTGCATCTCCTTCAGGTTCGTGGGCGGCTTCATTATTTCGATGGCCTTGATCTTCTTCGTGTTAGCTTCAATGCCCCGGTGCGAAACCTGGAATCCTAGCAGCTTGCTGGAAGGTACACCAAACATGCACTTCTCCGGGTTGAGGCATAGCTTCACCTTGTGCAGGTTGGCGAACATTTCTTCTAGGTCCTGGACGAGAGTGCTGGCCTCTCTGGTCTTGAAAACGATGTCGTCGACATAGACCTCTGCGTTCCTCCCGATTTGAGGGCCGAGGGTCATGTGCATCAGGCGCTGGAAGGTGGCGCCCACGTTCCTCAGCCCGAAAGGCATGCAGGTGTAGCAGTAGACCCCGCATGGGGTCAGGAACACCATCTTCTCCACATCCTCCACCGCCATCTTAATTTGGTGGTAGCCCGAGAAGGCGTCGAGGAAGCAGAGCAGGTCACACTCAGTTGTTGAGTCCACGATTTGGTCGACGCGCGGGAAAGGGAACGGGTCCTGAGGGCAGAACTTGTTGAGGCTCGTGAAGTCGAGGCACATGCGCTCCTTGACTCCTTTCTTTGGGACTATGACGGGGCTGGCCAGCCACTCCGCGTGCCATACTTACCGTACGGCACCTGCTTCCTCTAGCTTCCGAACCACCTGAACGATGAAGGACTGCTTCTCCGGGGCTTGTCTGTGTGCTTTCTCCTTGATAGGGCACGCGCTGGGGCACACCATGAGGTGATGCTCGATGACGTGCCTAGGCACCCCGACCAAGTCGGCGGCTTTCTAGGCGAACACATCTTTGGTCGCCCTAAGGAAGCTGAGAAGTGTTGCCTCTTGCTCAGGGTCTATGCCCGTGTCGATGGTGAAGGTGGCTCCTAAGCCCTCCTCATCAGCGGGCACCTGCTTTGTCTCGGCGGGGTCCTCAGAGAAGAGTTGCTTCTTCTTGGCAGGCACAACTTCCGGTGCCTCCGGAGCCCTCTTTGCTCCCGGATGAGCTGCGACAGCAGCCCCGTAAGCGCGACCGAGGACCTGAAGGGTGGCCTTGGGGTCCCCTTTGATGGTGATGATGCCGTTGCTCCCGGGCATCTTGACGTTGTTGTAGCCCGGGTGAGTCGCCGCCATGAATTTCGCCAAGGCTGGGAAGCCGTGGACGGCGTTGTAGGGCAGGTGGATGGGGGCAATGTCGAAGTCGATGAGCTCAGTCCGGTAGTTGGCGGGTGCGCCGAAGGTGACCGGGAGGCGGATCTGGCCGAGTGCGACGGCCAGGCCCGCCACCCCTGATAAGGGCTTGGTGGGGAGGAGCTGCCTGTAGGACACGGGTAGATGGCCGAAGGCCTCGGGGGAGAGGATGTTGAGCCCGGCGCCGCTGTCGATGAGGGTTCTTGTAATGGCCACCCCGCAGCTAGTGGGCGTGCATACCGTGGGAAAAACGCTCGTGCTGGCCACTTCTGCAGTGAGGTCTCTAGGGCCGAAGGTGATGACGTGCCCCTGCGCGCTCTGCGCCCATGAGGCCGAAGGTGATGACGTGCCCCTGCGCGCTCTGCGCCCATGAGGCCTCCTCCGGCTGGGCGGCGGCTCCGACCTGCCAAAAGTGCGACTTGGCGAGTCAAGCCGATGTCAGCTCTTGGGATCCTCCGAGGATACACGCGACCCCATGGCAGGGCAGCTTCCCGCAGGTAACGCTCTGCAGCCCGCCGCCGTGGGCCGTTCGAGCGCCGAACACTCCCATGGGTGGCCGGTATCGGGCCAGCCGTCGTGCCACCAAGAGCGTCGTCGGCGTGGCCACAGGGAGCGGGACTGGCCGAGCAGGCCGCTCTCCGGTGGCCCGGCTAGCGAGAACGTCATTGGGGAAGGAGGCGGAGCGCCCATGGGTGGCGCGGTCCGCTGATACCGCTCAGGCGACGGGGAGAGTGCCAGCTTCCAAGCGGACGCGGCGGGCCGCGGTCATCGTGGCGGCGCAGAGCAGAAGAGGGGAGGCGAGGCCGTCGAAGAGGCGGGATTTCGACATGCCCCCAACCTGGCCGCCAAAGGTCAGATTACGGGCTCCGCAAACCAAGAAGTTCGAACACAGGGGCGTGAACGAAGATCCCTCCCACTCACGTCTACCTAGCGCATAACCCTCGTCCAATGAAGAGATTCAAGCGAACAACAAGTAGAGCACACAAGAATTTACCCAGGTTTAGGCCACCTTGTGGTGTAAAACCCTACTTCTTGCTTTGTTGGATTGGCCTCAGTTGGTCTTGAATATGGACTAGTACATTGGTTCCTGGGCTCAAGAGGAGAGCGCAGGAGGGTCAGGAGGCAAGAGTTCTTGCTCTTATGTGCGAGGGCAGAGTTTATGGATCTGATCCTCTATCTCCTTCATAGTGGGGATCCTAGATACTTATATAGGCGGCTAGGGTCCTCTTCCCCCTAAATGTTTAGGCGGGAAGGGATCCCATAATGGCAATTTTGAGCGGGAACACAAGGACGTTCCTATCCTAACAAAAGCAGTCTTCGCCTGCAAAAAGATCAGGCGGTGACGCGGTGGTGGGCTCGACGATGACATCCTCCCAATCGTCCTTGCGGTCTTCGGTCTTGTTGTACCAATGGAGAAACCTTTGTCTTGCTCCTCGAGAACTGGCGCCTGTGCTGTCCCCCTTTGCACCAAAACGGCAACTGCGCTGCTGACACGCGCTGGCACCCGCTGGCGTGGTGTGTCATTGCTAGCGTCGCTGCCTCCTCCTGAGGCAGGCTTGGCCTTGGATTCTCCGCCCCTCCTGAGCAACCTAACCGAGGCCGCTCCCGAGGGGGTCTTGACGTCATTCTCCTCGCGAGGTCTAGCCCCGTCGCTCAGCTAGGTCGTACAAGGCCGCGCCAGGAGCGCGCGGCGGCCCGCAAACAGGCAAGTCTGGGTACCCTGGTTCCCAGGACGCCGGCAGAATTGTGATAGCATACAGTGGGTAATGTTTCTTCATAATTATACAATAATGCTACAGCAGTACATGATGGGATATCATTGATCATATGCACTAATCCCGCCACTCAAAGTTCGGTTAAGTTTTGTGTGGATGAAGTGTACGAAGATCGAGGAGGTCTCGATGAGAAGAGAAGGAGGAGAGGCAAGAGCTTAAGCTTGGGGATTCCCAAGGCACCACAAGTGAATATTCAAGGAGACTCAAGTGTCTAAGCTTGGGGATGCCCCGGAAGGCATCCCATCTTTCTTCAACAAGTATCGGTATGTTTTCGGATTTGTTTCGTTCACATGATATGCATAAATCTTGGAGCGTCGTGTGCTTTTCCTTTATTTTTTCCTTTTGATAAATGCACCATGCTGGTATGAAATAGTCATTGGTTGATTAATAGAATACTCTTCGCACTTCATTTATATCTTTTGAGTATGGCTTTATAGAATGCTTCATGTGCTTCACTTATACCATTTGTAGAATGCTCTTTTGCTTCACTTATATTTGTTAGAGCGTGGTCATATCTTTTGTAGAAATAATTCAAACTCTCTTGCTTCACTTATACCTATTTAGAGAGTTGACAGGAATTGGTCATTCACATGGTTAGTCATAAAATCCTACATAAACTTGTAGATCGCTGAATATGATATGTTTGATTCCTTGCAATAGTTTTGCGATATAGAGCTGCTAATATGTGGGAGGTAATAGTGAATGATTGTGGTTTAGTAAAAATATTGGTGCTAAGGTTTGTGATTGCCGAAGCGTACATGAATGGTCTCCTAACTATGTAACCAAATTGGCACGCATTGTATTTTGATTGTTTATCTTTGCGTGAAGGTCGGGGGCACGCGATGGTTAACTCCTACCAACCTCCCCCCTAGGAGCATGCGTCGTAGTATTTTGCTTTGAGGGCTAATAGATTTTTCCCAATAAGTATGTGAGTTCTTTAGGACTAATGTCGAGTCCATGGATTTTACGCGCTCTCACCCTTCCATCTTGCTAGCCACTCTAGTACCGCGCAGTTTTCGTCTGTGCATCAAACCACCTTATACCCTTCCTCAAAACAGCCACCATGCCTACCTATTATAGCATTTCCACAGCCATGCCGATATATATTGCCATGTAACTCCATCGTTCCTTTTGTTATGACTGTTTTGCATGTTCATATTGCTTTGCATGTGCATAAGACAGCTAGCATGATGTTTTGATGGCTTGATCATTTCTTGATTTCATTGCTATGCTAGATCATTACACATCCCGGTACACCGCCGTAGGCATTCATATAGAGTCATATTTTTGTTCTAGTATCGAGTTGTAAGTAAATAAAAGTGTGATGATCATCATTATTAGAACATTGTCTCATGTGAGGTTATCAACGAATAAAAGAGGCCAATGAAGCCCAAAAGAAGAAGCCAATGAAGCCCACCAAAAAAAGAGAGGCCAAAGAGCCCAAAATGAAAAAATAAAAAAAATGAGAGAAAAAGAGAGAAGGGACAATGTTACTATCTTTTTTCCACACTTGTGCTTCATCATAGCACCATGTTATTCATAATCAAGAGTCTCCTATGTTGTCACTTCCATATACAAGTGGGAATTTTCATTGTAGAACTTGGCTTGTATATTCCAACAACGGGCTTCCTCAAATGCCCTAGGTCTTCATGAGCAAGCAAGCTGATGCACACCCACTAGTTTTCATTTGAGCTTTCATACACTTACAGCTCTAGTGCATTAGTTACATGGCAATCCCTGCTCACTCACATTGATATCAATTGATGGACATCTCCATAGTCCGTTAATTTTCCTAGTCGATGTGAGACTTTGTCCCTACTTTTGTCTATCACCACCTTCTATTCCACCCATAGTGCTATGTCAATGGCTCACGCTCATGTATTGCGTGAAGAGTTGAAAAGGCTAAAAAATATTAAGTATGAAAACAATTTCTTGGCTGACAGCAGGATGGGCATGAGGGGTACCTTGTGTTTAGAAAAGGGAGCATAAAAGACTATGATTCTGTAGGGAGAATGTTCTTTAGCATTAATATTTTAAAAGACTTGATTATTTGTTGGGATGCCCGAGTATTAAATTCTTTTATGTCAAATGATAGACTATTGCTTTGAATCACGCGTGCCTTAATATTCATTTCATGATTAAATTACATGATCAAGATTATGCTAGGTAACATTGCACATAAAAAATTGTCTTTTTTATCATTTACCTACTCGAGGACGAGCATGAATTAAGCTTGGGGATGCTAATACGTCTGTGTCGTACCTATAATTTATTATTGTTCCATGACAATATTCTACAACTTTTACATACTTTTGGAAACTTTTTGTACTATTTTTGGGACTAACATATTGATTCAGTGCCCAGTGCCAGTTCCTGTTTTTTGCATGTTTTTTGTTTCGCAGAAAATCCATATCAAACGGAATAAAAACTTACGGAGATTTTTTTGGAATATATGTGATTTTTGGGAAAAATAATCAACATGAGACGATGCCCGAGGGGGGCACGAGGTAGGGGGCTGCGCCCCTAACCCTCGTGGCCACCGCGTAAGGCGGTTGGCTCCCTTCTTTCGCCGCAAGAAAGGCAATATCCGGATACAAATCATGTTAAAATTTCAGCCCAATCGAGTTACGGATCTCCGGGAATATAAGAAACGGTGAAAGGCCAAAATCTGAGAACGCAGAAACAGAGAGACACAAAGAGACATATCCAACCTCGGAGGGGCTCTCGCCCCTCCAATGCCATGGAAGCAGGGGACCCAAGGGGAAACCCTTCTCCCATCTAGGGAGAAGGTCAAGGATGAAGAAGAAGAAGGGGGGCTCTCTCCCCCTCTCTCCTGGTGGTGCCGGAATGCCGCAGGCGCCATCATCGTGCGACGGCGATCCACATCAACACCTCCGTCATCTTCACCAACATGTTCATCACCTTCCCCTATCTATCTATAGCGGTCCACTCTCCCGCAACCTGATGTACCCTCTACTTGAACGTGGTGCTTTATGCTTCATATTATTATCCAATGATGTGTTGCTATCCTATCATGTCTGAGTAGATTTTCGTTGTCCTCTCGGTAATTGGTGAATTTCTATTATTGGTTTAATTTTCTTGTTGTTATGTTGCTGTCCTTTGGTGCCCATCATATGAGCGCGCGCGTTGATCACACCATAGTTTAGTTGTATGTTGATAGGACTATGTATTGGAGGACAAGAGTGACAGTAGCTTCAACCTCGCATAGAAATTGATGCATACGGGATTGAAGGGGGGCCAATATATCTTAATGCCATGGTTGGGTTTTACCTTAATGGACGTTAGTAGTTGAGGATGCTTTCTAATAGTTCAAATCATAAGTGCATAGAATTCCAAGTCAGGGATGACATGCTAGCAGTGGCCTCTCCCACATAAAACTTGCTATCGGTCTAGTAACGTAGTCAATTGCTTAGGGACAATTTCGCAACTCCTACGACCACTTTTCCACACCCGCTATACTAACTTCATTTATTCTTTATCTAAACAGCCCCTAGTTTTTATTTACGTGCTCTTTATATTCTTGCAAACCTATCCCGCAATACCTACAAAGTACTTCTAGTTTTATACTTGTTCTAGGTAAAGCGAACGTCAAGCGTGCGTAGAGTTGTATTGGTGGTCGATATAACTTGAGGGAATATTTGTTCTACCTTTAGCTCCCCATTCTGTTCGACACTCTTACTTATTGAAAGAGGCTACAATTGGTCCCCTATACTTGTGGGTTATCAGCAGACATGGGAAGTTGAGTTCTTCGCACGCAACCGAGTGTTCGTATATATCAAAGGTCTGCAGAGCCCTGAATCTGACATTTGGCGTGTCAGGTAGGGTTGCATCAGGGTCGTCCTTCTTCCGATCGATTCACCATTGCATTGCCACTCCCAAGGCCGGCGCTCCTCGAGTTCGTGTTGAGCGCCGGGCTTCCCTTGCTGGTCGTGTCGTCCAGACGGCGCCTCCAGGCAACGTCATTCCCCGCCATTCCCTATCACCTGCGGCAAACGCCGCCACCGGCCCCACGGTCCACGAGTAGCAAGATTCGTCGATGCCGCCTTTCACACGGCGCGCCATTTGCACCGCCACCACGTCGCTGACGATTGTGGCTTCTTCGTCCATGCACGCCCGTCGCGGGCCAGAAAAATCACAGGTCGCGCTGCTCATGGCACGCGAGCTCCTTCGCTACCGCCCTGCCGACGACGGGCAGTGCTCCTGAGGCCACAGCTGCCTTGATGGATGACAAGGCTCGTGACGACCCTCGGCCCCAGGAATTGCATGACTCTGCCAACGCCTCCACACTCGTCGAGCACCCGGTGTACTTTGTCAGCACAGTGCCCCGAGACACGCGGGCATGCTACCCCATGCCACAAATGCTCCTGCTGGCCCTCCTCGTCACCTCTCAAAAGCTGCGCTACTAGTTCCAATGCCACCCAATCGAGGTCATCTTAGCGTACCCCTTGGAAAGGGTACTCCGGAGCTCTAATGTAGTGGGAAGGGTCGCCTAATGGAACATTGAGCTGCAAGCATTAGAGTTGGAGTTCAGCACAACCCGGATAAATAAAGGAGCAGCCCTCGCCGATTTCATGGCAGAATTGACTAATGACCCCATCCAAGATGTGAGCGAGGATTGTCCTCTCGCCCCTGGAGATGAAGCACCGGATGGTTGGGTCATGTACTTCGACGACGCCTTCTCGTGTCAGGGTGCGGGGGCTAGAGCCGTGCTCATCTCGCCCACCAAGGACAAGCTCTACTATGCCGTGGAACTCTACTTCCAGCATGGTGAAAAGGGCTCCAACAACATTGCAGAATACGAGCGCCTGATTGCTGGCCCCGAGGCCGCGATAGCTCTGGAGATGAGGCGCCTTACCATCAAGGGCGACTCCCAGTTCCTCGTCAGCTTCTCCAACAAGGCGTACACGCCAAAGGACGAGCACATGGAGGCATACCTCGAGGAGGTACGTAAAATCGAGAAACGATTCTTGGGCTTGGAATTGCAGCACGTGCCATACGAAACAAACAAGGAGGCGGACGGCATCGCCAAGAGGGCGTCTTGGCGTCTACGTCAAGAGCCTGGTGTCTTTGAGGAATGGCTTTTCAAGCCATCGGAAGCCCCACCCCCCCCCCAGCACCCACCTCAGGTGCCTCGACTTGCGGCCCGACCTCAGGAGTCCGCCTACCCGTCGCACTTGAACCTCACAAGAGGTGTTGGACTGAGAAGTTCAAGACGTACTTGCTCCAAGGCACCTTGTCGAAGAAGGAGGAAGACACAGAGCATGTGGCCCATCAAGCCACCGCATACTGCAACGAGGATGGTGAGCTCTACCGAAAAAGGCCAAACGATGTCTCTCTGCGATGCATCTCCAGGGAGCAGGGATGCGAGCTGTTGGTCAACATACATGGGTGGGACTGCGGGCATCTCTCCTCATCACGCACCCTTATGGGCATGGCATTCCACAGTGGATTCGACTGGCCCACAATGCTCAATGACGCCATAGAACTAGTAAGTTCTTGTGATGCATGTCAATTCCACGCAAAGCAGATTCACCAGCCCGCTCAAGGCCTCCAGACCATCCCACTATCCTGGTCATTTGTGGTCTAGGGGCTGGACATCCTCGGCCCATTCCCCCGACCGCCCGTGGGCTATCGCTACCTCTACGTCGCCATCGACAAAATCACCAAGTGGGCGAAGGTGGAGGCCATCTACACCATCCTGGCCAGCTCAGCCCTCAAGTTCATCAAGGGCCTCGCGAGCCGTTCCAAAGTTCCAAATCGCATCATCACCGACAATGGCTCGTAGTTCACCAACAACCTTTTCAAAACATATTGTGATAATCTCGGAACGCAGATATGCTACGCTTTGGTGGAGCACCCACGGAACAACGTCTAGGATGCGTGTGCCAACGCAGAGGTGCTTAGAGGCCTCAAGGCAAGTACCTTCAAGAAGAAACTCGAGGCCTGCGGCCTGGGCTGGCTGGACGAGCTCTAGTCCGTGCTGTGGTCCATCCGCACCACCGCGACCAATCAGACGGGCGAGACTCCCTTGTTCTTCATCTATGAAGCTAAAGCGGTTTCTCCCCATGAGGCCAGGCATCGCTCCGCGCGGGTCTTGGAGTTTAATGAGGCCCGCCAGGACGCCTCGCGGGGGATGGACATCATGCTTGGGGAGGAGCGTCATCGCCAAGCCTTGCTCTAAGCAACGAGGTACCAGCAGGCGCTGTGGCAATAGCACTGCCGCAACGTCCGCTCCGGGATGCTCGAGGTGGATGATCTCGTTCTAAGGTGGGTACTCTCCAGGGAGGGGCTGCATAATCTCTCTCCCATGTGGGAGGGCCCGTTCAGGATCTCCCCTGTCTCCAGGCCTGGCGCCGCACGCCTGGAGACGCGGGACGGGATCCCCATCCTGAACGCCTGGAACATCAAGCACCTCCGGAAGTTCTACCCATGAAGCAAGGCACCACGCATGTCAAGGTGGCCGCTCGTGACACTCTCACATAATAATGAGTTGGGGTTGTACATGCCCCGGAGTCTCCTGAGTGCCAGCCTTGGGCCTCACGAGGGCTCCCACCCACGTCCTAGTGGAGGCACCACTTTCCACACTCGCTATACTAACTTTTTTGCTTCTTTATCTAACCAACGCCTAGTTTTTATTTACGTGCTCTTTATATTCTTGCAAGCTTATCCCGCTACACCTACAAAGTACTTATAGTTTTATACTTGTTCTAGGTAAAGCGAACGTCAAGCATGCGTAGAGTTGTACCGGTGGTCGATAGAACATGAGGGAATATTTGTTCTACCTTTAGCTCCTCGTTGGGTTCGACACTCTTACTTATCGAAAGAGGCTACAATTGATCCCCTATACTTGTGGGTTATCAAGACTTTTTTCTGGCGCGGTTGCCAGGGAGCAATAGCATGGGGTGAATATTCTTGTGTGTGCTTGTTTGCTTTATCACTAAGTAGATTTTATTTGCTGTTCTAAGTTGTTCTCTATCTTTAGTTATGGTTATGGAACACGAAATACCAAAAAAATATGTGTGCTTGCTACTCATTGAGATGGGGAACCTCCTAAAAATCTCGAGGTTCATTATGTGAAAGATATTATGTACTACTTTGATAATCCTGTGAAAACCCCATTCAACTATATAATGGGAGACACGTTTTATCAATGTGAATACTTTAGGGATGATCGCTTGACGCAAAAAGGGAAACTATTATGGGATCAAATTTATATGTTGCGTTGGTAAGCTCAACAACTATGCTTGAGATATGATTATACTTGGTGCTCTAGGATGAAGGCTCCACACCTTCCCTTTTCATGCAAATTTAATGATAATGATACCTTAGCACCTTATGCTAATGGTATATATGATTACTATGATGTTGAACAAATAGAAGAATTTCTTGCTTTTAAGGGTGCTTGTGAAATTAAATGTTTGTTTGAAGATTATGAAAATTATAATGATGTTGTTTACAGATTTGAAAATCTTGCTATACTTAAATATTGTCATTTGAATTATAAATACAATGCCAATATTGATGCGTTTATTAAGAAGGTCTCCACTGTCCAAGAAGAGACTAATATTTTGCAGGAAACTATGGAAGAAGGAATTGATGACACTGTGAGCTCATTAGATGAAAAAGATGAGAAGGAGAGTGAAGAACAAAAGGAGGAAGAGCGGATTAGCAACCCGTGCCCACCTTCTAATGAGAGTAACTCTTCAACTCATACATTGTTAATTTTCCCTACTTTCTTACCGAAGGATGAATGCTATGATAATTGCTATGATCCCTTTGAATCGTTTGAAATATCGCTCTTTGATGAAATTGATGCTATAGTTCGTTATGTTAAACACGAAATTGTTGCTATTGTACGCACGCATGATAGTCCTATTATCTTTTTTAATTCTCCCAACTATACTATTTCGAAGAAGTTTGCTCTTATTAAGGATTATATTGATGGCTTGCGTCTCACTACTACACATGATGATTTTGATAGACATAATATGCATGTGCTTGCTGCTCCTACGTGCAATTATTATGAGAGAGTAATTACATCTCCGCCTCTCTATGTTTCCAATATGATAAAATTGCAAGAAACTGTTTATACTATGCATTGGCCTTTACTATGTGTGCATGAATTGTTCTTTTATGACATGTCGATGCATAGGAAGAGAGTTAGACTTCGTTGTTGCATGATATATGTTACTTTCTTCTCACTACTAAGTCACAAATCATTGTTAATTATAATTGGCTTTGATATACCTTGGGATCCAGGTGGATCCATTACTTGAGCACTATATGTCTAGCTTAATGGCTTTAAAGAAAGCGCCGCCAGGGAGACAACCCATAAGTTTTAGAGAGTCGTTTATTTTTGTTGTGTGCTTTTATAAAGTTTTAACAAAAAAAAATATAGAGGGGAACCTAATTGTTTTTCAAAAAGAGAAGCAATTGAAAGGTGATGCATTCCGGAAATTAGGGTCGACCTTGAACACTAGTGTTCATGCTTATGGAAACAATGTGGAATTTTTCATGGAAGTTTATCATAAAAATAATTATCCCCTTGTAAAATTCCATTGTATTATAAAAATAATGTGCCAAGAGTTTCCTTTAGGATTATTAAACTGATTATTGGTTTGTGCGGTGCAAAAACAGAAACTTTGGCTGTAGTGCGCGATTTTAAATTTTTTACTGGAATGTCGAAAGGATCTGAAACTTGTTGCGCAGTCTTGCCATAAAAATATTTGATTTTTCCTAAGTTTTCCAGGATTTTGAGAATTACAGAAGTATGGTCAATGTTCAAATCTGTACAGACTTTCCTATTTTCACATATTGCTATTATAGCTTCATTATTTGCATATATTTGAATTCTTGTTGAAGCCTCCTTGACTTGGGGCCATAGAATTGTGATAGCATACAGTGGTTAATGTTAGAGCAGTACATGATGGGATTTCATTGATCATATGCACTAACCCCGCCACTAAAAGTTCGGTTAAGTTTTGTGTGGATGAAGTGTTCGAAGATCAAGGAGGTCTCGATGTGAGGAGAAGGAGGAGAGGCAAACACTCAAGCTTGGGGATTCCCAAGGCACCCCAAGTAAATATTCAAGGAGACTCAAGCGTCTACGCTTGGGGATGCCCCGGTAGGCATCCCATCTTTCTTCAACAAGTATCGGTATATTTTCCGATTTGTTTCATTCACATAATATGCATAAATCTTGGAGCGTCGTGTGCTTTTCCTTTATTTTTTCCTTTTGATAAATGCACCATGCTGGTTTGAGATAGTCCTTGGTTGATTTATAGAATACTCTTTGCACTTCATTTATATCTTTTGAGTATGTCTTTATAGAATGCGTCATGTACTTCAATTATATCATTTGAAGTTTGGATTTCCTGGTTCTCCTCACATAGAAAACCGCCATTTGTAGAATGCTCTTTTGCTTCACATATATATGTTAGAGCGTGGGCATATCTTTTGTAGAAAGAATGAAAACTCTCTTGCTTCACTTATATCTATTTAGAGAGTTGACAGGAATTGGTCATTCACATGGTTAGTCATAAAATCCTACATAAACTTGTAGATCGCTGAATATGATATGTTTGCTTCCTTGCAATTGTTTTGCGATATAGAGATGCTAATATGTGGGAGGTACTAGTGAATGATTGTGGTTTAGTAAAAATATTGGTGCTAAGGTTTGTGATTGCCGAAGCATACATGTATGGCCTCCTAACTATGTAACCAAATTGGCGCGCATTGTATTTTGATTGTTTATCTTTGCGTGAAGGTCGGGGGCATGCGATGGTTAACTCCTACCAACCTTCCCCCCTAGGAGCATGCGTTGTAGTATTTTTCTTCGAGGGCTAATAGATTTTTCGCAATAAGTAGGTGAGTTCTTTAGGACTAATGTTGAGTCCCTGGATTATACGCACTCTCACCGTTCCACCTTGCTAGCCACTCTAGTACCGCGCAATTTTCGCCGGTGCATCAAACCAACTTATACCCTTCCTCGAAATAGCCACCATACCTACCTATTATTGCATTTCCATAGCCATTCCGATATATATTGCCATCTAACTACACCGTTCCGTTTGTTATGACACGCACCATGATTGTCATATTGCTTTGCATGACCATAAGACAACTAGCATGATGTTTTCATGGCTTGTTCGTTTCTTGATGTCATTGCTATGCTAGATCATTGCACATCCCGGTACACCACCAGAGGCATTCATATAGAGTCATATTTTTGTTCTAGTATCGAGTTGTAATATCGAGTTGTAAGTAAATAAAAGTGTGATGATCATCATTATTAGAACATTGTCTCATGTGAGTTTAAAAAAAAATAAAAGAGGCCAATGAAGGCCAAAAAAAAGGGTCCAAAGAAGCCAACCAAAAAAAGAGAGGCCAAGGAGTCCAAAATAAAAAATAAAAAAAATGAGAGAAAAAGAGAGAAGGGACAATGCTTCATATTATTATCCAATGATGTCTTGCCATCCTATGATGTCTAAGTAGATTTTTGTTGTCCTTTCGGTAATTGGTAAATTGCTATGATTGGTTTAATTTGCTTGTGGTTATGTTGCTGACCTTTGGTGCCCATCATATGAGCGCGTGCGTGGATCACACCATAGGTTTAGTTATATGTTGATAGGACTATGTATTGGAGGGCAAGAGTGAAAGAAGCTTCAACCAAGTATAGAAATTTATGCATACGGGATTGAAGGGGGGCCAATATATCTTAATGCTATGGTTGGGTTTTACCTTAATGAACGTTAGTAGTTGAGGATGCTTGCTAATAGTTCCAATCATAAGTGCATAGAATTCCAAGTCAGGGATGACATGCTAGCATTGGCCTCTCCCACATAAAACTTGCTATCGGTCTAGTAACGTAGTCAATTGCTTAGGGACAATTTCGCAACTCCTACCACCACTTTTCCACACTCGCTATACTAACTTCATTGATTCTTTATCTAAACAGCCCCTAGTTTTTATTTATGTGCTCTTTATATTCTTGAAACCTATCCCGCAATACCTACAAAGTACTTCTAGTTTTATACTTGTTTTAGGTAAAGCAAACGTCAAGCGTGCGTAGAGTTGTATTGGTGGTCGCTATAACTTGAGGGAATATTTGTTCTACCTTTACCTCTCCATTGGGTTCGACACTCTTACTTATTGAAAGAGGCTACAATTGATCCCCTATACTTGTGGGTTATCAGCAGACATGGGAAGTTGAGTTCTTCGCACGCACCCGAGTGTTCGAATATATCAAAGGTCTACGGAGCCCTGAATCTGACATTTGGCGTGCCAGGTAGGGGTGCATCAGGGTCATCCTACTTCCGGTCGATTCTCCATCGCTTCGCTGATCCCATGGCCGACGCTCCTCAAGTTCGTGTTGAGATCCGGGCTGCCCTTGCCGCTTGCGTTGTCCAGGCGGTGCCTCCAGGCGATGGCATTCCTCGCCGTACCCTATCACCGGCGGCAAACGCCGCCACCGGCCCCTTGGCCCTCGAGCAGCAAGATTCGTCAATGCCTCCTTCCGCACTGCGTGACGGTTGAACCGCCACCCCGCTGCTGACTCTCGCGGCTTCTTCGTCCACGCACGACGGTCGCGGGCCGGAAAAATCACCGGTCGCGCTGCTCATGGCACATGAGCTCCTTCGCTACCGCCGTGCAGACGACGTGCGGTGCTCCTGAGGCCACAACTACCTTGATGGATGACAAGGCTCCTGACAACCCTCGGCCCCAGGAGTTGCATGACTACGTCAACGCCTCCACTCTCGTTGAGCACCCGGTGTACTTCGTCAGCACAGTGCACCGAGACGCGCGGGCATGCTACCCCATGCCGCAAAAGCTCCTGTTGGCCCTCCTTATCACCTCTCAAAACTTGTGCTACTAGTTCCAATGCTGCCCAATCAAGGTCGTCTTAGCTTACCCCTTAGAAAGGGTACTCCAGAGCTCTAATGCAGTGGGAAGGGTCGCCTAATGGAACATTGAGCTGCAGGCATTAGAATTGGAGTTCCGCACAACCCGGATCATCAAAGGAGCGGCCCTCGCCGATTTCGTGGCAGAATGGAATGGCGCCCCCAACCAAGAAGTGAGCAAGGATTGTCCTCTCGCCCCTGGAGATGAAGCCCCGGATGGTTGGGTCATGTACTTCGACGACGCATTCTCGTGTTAGGTTGCAGGGGCTAGAGCCGTGCTCATCTCGCCCACCAATGACAAGCTCTACTATGTCGTGCAACTCTGCTTCCAGCATGGTGAAAAGGGCTCCAACAACATTGCAGAATACGAGCGCCTGATTGCTGGCCCCAAGGCCGCGACAGCTCTAGGGTTGAGGCGCCTTACCATCAAGGGCGACTCCCAGTTCTTCGTCAACTTCTCCAACAATGCATACACGCCAAAGGACGAGCACATGGAGGCATGCCTCGAGGAGGTACGTAAAATCAATAAATGATTATTGGGCTTGGAATTGCAGCACGTGCCGTGCGGAACGAGCAAGGAGGCGGACGACATTGCTAAGAGGGCGTCTTGGCATCTACCTCAAGAGCCTGGTGTCTTTGAGGAACGACTTTTGAAGCCATCAGGAGCCCCACCCCCCACCCCTAGCACCCACCTCAGGCGCCCCGACTTGCGGCCTGACCTCAGGAGCCCGCCTACCCATTGCACTTGAACCTCATGAGAGGTGCTGGACTGAGCAGTTCAAGGCATACTTGCTCCAAGGAACCTTGTCAAAGAAGGAGGAAGACGTAGAGTGTGTGGCCCGTCAGGCCACCGCATACTGATGTCGGCGTCCTGGGAACCACGGTACCCAGACTTGCCTGTCTGCGGGCCGCGACGCGCTCCTGCAAGCGGCCTGGTACGGCCCAGCTGATCGACCAGCTGTCCAAGACCCTCGTGAGGGGGCCAAGCCTCACGAGGAGAATGACATCAAGACCGCCTTAGAGCAGCCTTAGCAGGGCGCTCCGGAGGGGCGGAGAATCCAAGGCCGGGCCTGCCTCATGAGGAGGCAGTGATGTTTGCAGTGACGCACCACGCCAGCGGGTGCCAGCGTCCGCCAGCGGTGCAGTTGCCGTTTCGGTGCAAAGGGGACACCGCAGCCGTTGGTTCCCAAGGAGCGGGGCAAAGGTTTCCTCTTTGGTGCAACAAGACCGAAGACCGCAAGGACGACAACGGAGGTGTCACCGTCGAGGCCACCACCGTGTCACCGCCTGATCCTTTTGCAGGCGAAGACCGCTTTTGTCTGGATAAGAACGTCCTTGTGTTCCCGCTCAAAAATGGCCATTGTGGGATCCCTTCCCGCCTAAACATTTCGGGGGAAGAGGACCGTGGCCGCCTATATAAGTAGCTAGAACTCCCACTGCAAAGGGATGGACCGATACACTCTGCCACCACACAAGGAGAAGAACACTAGCCTCCTGACCCTCCTGAGCTCACCTCCTGAGCCCAGGAACCTCTGTACTAGCTCGTATCCCAGCTCGCCCGAGGCTAATCCACCAAAGCAGGAAGTAGGGTCTTACACCACGCGGTGGCCTGAACCTGGATAATCTCTTGTTTGCTTTGTTCGTTGTCTGCTTGAATCCTTCCACCGCGATGAGAGCGAGGCGCTAGGTAGACGAGAGTGGGAGAGATCTTCGTTCACGCCCCTGTGTTTGGACTTAACGGGTTTTGCGGAGCACTGAATCCGACATTTGGCGCACCAGGTAGGGGGCGTGTCGAAATCTCGTCTCTCCGGTGACCTCGTCGCATTCTCGTTGTCGACCCTGCCCCACAGCCATGGTGTACACACGCCGAGCTCGTGCCCCCCGCCACGCTGCGAACGTCGCTCAGACAGCGCCCGCGGGCAACGGCGCACCGCCCCGCCCCAACTCGCCGGTCGCCAACGCCGCCACCGACCCGACTGTCCATGAGCAGCAGGACTCCTCGCTGCCGCTGTCCGTGCGGCGGGATGGCCGCACGGCAACACATTCACCCTCGCCGGCCACATCATCGTCCTCCTTGGTCTGCCGCGGGCCGATCTACCAGCAGCCTGCGCTGCTGATGGCGCGGGAGCTCTTGCTCTACCGCCCAGCAAATGACCTATACGACTAGTGGCTCCACCGCATCACCGAGCTTGTCAACGCCGCTGGGGAAGCACCTGCACCAATGCACTCCTCATGTCCTCCATCGCCCCCGTCGGGGAACGAGGGCCACGGGGTCCCGTCTCCACCTCCACTCCACCACGTCGGCCAGGAAGCCCAGTGCGAGGCCCCTCGACGTGAGCAACCCCGCAGAGCCCACGCGCGTGATGAGGAGACTTGCCAGGTGATTCCGCACCCTCATGCAGGGGCTCGTGGCCCCCCTGGCCCACAGTGCCCAGACTGTGCACCACAGGAGGTGGTGGCCCCAACACCTCAAGAACCAGCACCACAAGCATAGGGGGCGCCTGCGATCATGAGCGTGGCTGGATGTCGGACCCTAGCCCCTGAGCTACGGCACCTCGTTTGGCCCAGCAAGTTCGAGCCGGTTCTGCCTCCACGCTATGAAGGCACCAGCGACCCCATGGAGTTCCTCCAACTCTACGAGCTAAGCATCGAGGCGTCCAACGGCACCGAGCAGGTCATGGCGAACTGGTTCCCCATTTCTCTGAAGGACGGTGCGCGCTCCTGGCTCATGAACCTCCCCGTGGGATTCATCTCCTCCTGGGAAGAGCTTCGCGAGCGTTTCATCGCCAACTTCCAAGGAACCCGCGACCGAGCCCCGGCGGCTGCTGATCAGCGCCGCGTGAGGCAACAACTGGGAGAAACCCTCCAAAGTACATCCAATGCTTCAACACCATGCACCTCCGTATCCACAGGGTCTCGGACGAGGCCATCATCTCTGCATTCTCCGATGGTTTCCGCGACGTAAGGATGAGGGAAGAGCTCGCCATCAACGAAGACCTGTGCACAACCCTTGAGATGTTCAAGCTCGCGGCAAAGTGCACCAGGGCGGAGGAAGGCCGCCTCTCCCTTCAGGAGCTGCCTGAGGAGGAGGCAGACGACAAGAAGACCAAGGCCAAGGAGTCGAAGCGCAAGGGACCCGCCGTGCTAGCTGCGGAGCCAGAAGTGAAGCGTGGCTGTGGCTACGATGACCTCCCCAGAGACAACTAGCCATACTTCATCTTCCACAACGTCCACAGCCACAACACCGACGACTATCAGGAGCTCAGGGCGATGCGTGGCGGGCGCGTCGGGCAGTGCCCTGAGCGCGACAACCACAGCTATGGCCATGGAGGAGGCTGGGGAGGAGGACGTTGGGACGGCAGGAATTTGCGCCAAGGGTGGCGTGAGCAGCCTCGTGATGACAACTGGCAGGAGCAGCCTCGTGACGCCCTCTGGCGTGACCAGCCTCATGAGGGTTGCCCTCAGGGCAATGGAGGCCTACCTCCACAGCCACCACCGCCAAGGAGGAACGACGACGACCGCCAGGGAGACGGGGCAGGGGGCTTCCAGGAGCCGCGTGTAGTTGCATGCATTCTGGGAGGAGCCCATGCCTCGGCTTCCCACCGCATCTTCAAGCAGTTCGCCCGTGAGGTGAATGCGGCGCTTCCTAGGCCTAACGCCGCACGCAACCTCAGGTGGACCAAGCAAGTCATCGCCTTCGACCTCAAGGACCAGCTCAAGTACACTGCGGCTCCAGGCGCCCTCCCGGTGCTCTGCACCCCAACCATCAGTAACGTCCTCGTGACCAAGACCCTAATCGATGGCGGAGCAGGGCTCAACATCCTCTCCGTCTAGACCTTCGAGACGCTCCAGGTTCCCTATGATCAGCTCCACCCAACCAAGCCATTCTATGGAGTCATGGACGGCTCCACACTCTCAATGGGGCAGGTCCGCCTCCCCGTCACCTTTGACGACCTCGTCAACTACCACACGGAGCTTATCGACTTCGACGTGGTCAACATCCACCTCTCGTACAACGCCATCCTAGGCTGCCCTGCCCTCGCCAAGTACATGGCAGCGACCGATCACGGCTACAACATCCTCATCACGATCGCCTCCGACAAGGTAGCTGTGCGTTCCCTGGAGCGTGCCTACCAGACCGCGGCGGTCGAGTGCTCCGATGAGGATGGAGCCATCCTGGCCCTGCAGGCCACCCCTAAGAAGAAGAAGAACCTACCCGTAACCGGACATCAGGACGCGGGGGCTCCCGACGGCCTGGCCTCAGGACTCGCGCCTGCTGACGAGGCGCCCTCCACCCTCGCATAGGGAGGCGCGCTTGACGCCCCTCTCATAACGGGCTTGGGGGCGCTCCTCTGGAGTGTCCCCGAGCCGACCCGTGCCTCGAGGTAGGTGTTTGAGCACCACCTGCAAGCGTATGTTGATGCGCATTTTTGTGAGCCCAGCGTGAGCCGTTCAACGCTGGGGGCTCAGGACTTCATCGACCAAGTTACAGTGGAACTTCAGTATGCAAGACTCATCCGCGGTGGGCATAACCGCACAACCCCAAGTTCACCTGCTCGCAGCCCAAGCGACTGCTTTCGCGTTTGCGTCAACATCGCGGGTCTCAACCGAGCCGCTTCTCAGGAGCCCTTTTGGTCGACGGCGGTCGGTCGAAGGAGGGCCCTCCCCTGCGGCTATGTCTGCATACTCTTCGGCTTCCGCAACGCAGCTGCCACGTTGCAACATCTCGTGCATCGGGCCTTGGGGGCTTGGGAGGCTCAGTGGCAGGCGGTCCGGACGGAGCGACAGCCGGACCCGCGCCACCACTGAAAGCCTCCGGAGCCCCTGGGCTTTAGGAGCCCGACGATCCTCGGCAGCGACCCGCACAGCTCGCGTCTTCAGCTAACAAAACTCTCCTTCGACAAGTATCAGGTGACACTTTAGGTATCCAAACGAGGGCGCCTCTCGGGCTGCATCATCCTCGGATCTCTGGGGGCTGATCCCCCGTGGTTATCTCCCTTTTTGCATGATCAAGGCCAGATGTTTCTTTCCATTCGCACTATCTATATACTTGGCGTCCTCACCGCCACTAAGGTCATGAGCCCTTGTGAGACAACTCGCGACCGCCCTATGATTAAGGACTGGCACGACGTCTGTGCTCGGGTCTGTACCTGCAGCATCGATAAACCCAAGGGCTAAGCTCTGTCTAGCGAGCCATTCCCGTGAAGGCACCTCCCATGGTCCTTGGTGCCTTGTTCTCGCATGGGCTAATCGTAGATGGGTATGTAGGGGCTCGTGGCAGGTGCCTTGCCCACGCGGGAACCACGCGCCGACTGTTTTTCTTTTGGATCGTGGCATGAGAAGACTGGGCACGACGTCTGTGCTCGGGTCCGTCCCTGCAGCGTCAACAAATCCAATGGCTGAGCTCTGTCTCACGAGTCATTCCCGTGACGTCACCTCCTGGGGTCGCTGGAGCTGCGGCCTTCTCAAGCAATATCCCCTAGAGATGCACTCCACGCAGGTCGAGACAATTCCTCTCTTTGCACATTTTGCAGAAGAAGACTCAGGCGCAACCCGCCTCAGGGTAGGGTCTGCTGAGTGATGCGTAAGCTCACGAGAACTTCCTCAGAGTCGTTCATCTCATCCACCTTGGCTGTCCTACCGTGCAAGCCACGTGTCAGGACTGGGCTGTACACGTCCCGGAGTCTCTCCCGGTGGGAGGCTCCCTCCCACCGTCCAGTGGAAGTACCAAGCTCCGCGCTGGCAGATCCAACCGAGAAGCAGTTATGCCCACAAACAAGTGGAAGCACCAAGCTTCGCACTGGCCGCTACGACCGAGGTGCTGTTATGCCCACACCCCATGCAAGTGTGGTAGATCTATGCTCCGCGCTAGTTATAAACAACTGAGGGTGGCCCCGAGTGGTCGCACCAACCTCATGGAGCTTTTCATCTCACGACGCTCACATCTTATCCTTGGATGGGTGTCGCGAGGGGGGCTAGGAACGGGGGCTATGCTCAGGTCGCACCTGGTAGAGGCCACCCTACCAGGTGCCGAGACACCTGCCCTTCTCGCGCCTCCATCCAAGGCGAAGGCTCGTGGGCAAGGTATGGTGCTCGTTCTCCTTCATGAGAGCCATTCGTACGTCAAGGGGGACCGCTGGGCATCGCGACCCAGGGGCCTAACTGGCCACGTAGCCCCTCATCCCTTGAGTCTAGTTATGACGATAACCCCGGTCATCCGGATGGCTCAATGGCGATCAAGGTATGCGCGGTGTTGGGCCCTGCCGACGCAGAACGAAAACGAGATCGCTTGAACGTCAAGGGGAACCCTTGGGCATCGCAACCCAAGGGCCTCACTAGCCACGTAGCCCCGCATCCCTTGAGTCTAGTTACTACGGTAACCCTGGTCATCCCGAGGGCTCAATGGCGAGTCTAGTTACTACGGTAACCCCGATCATCCAGATGGCTCAATGGCGGTCGAGGTATGCGCGGGGTTGGGACCTGTCGACACAGAGCACCTAAGCAAACATGAAAGGAAGAAAGCATGGAATCATCTAGCTATTACAATAATGTCATGTTTTTCAAACTCAAGCAAAGTTCTTACGCCTCCTGGAGGCACTCGCACTTCTCTCACTAAACATGAACGGACTCGGCATCACCATCATCGGTCTTCTCTTCTTCAGCTGCGGTAGCAGTAGCCTGGAGGAACGCCTCCACCAGTGACGTGACCTTCACCCTCAGGGCCTTGGCAGCCGTGTTCTCCATGACTTCGGTCACGGGATCGGACAGCGAGGCCAGGTCAAGGGTGGGATCGCGAAGACTTAGGTGGCTGCACACCTGCGTGAGAACCAAGGTAAGCAGCGTACGGTTCTCGACATCGGCTAACTGGCCAATTGCGGCCGTAACACCGCGCAGGGACTCCACTAGCGCAGCAAGGAGCCCGGCGGGGCCCCCCTCCGGGGTGGCCAGCGGCTCCTTGAACCCTTCCCCGTAGGCGGCATGCAGCCTTCCGGGCCTCAAGGTCAAAGGCGGCAAGGGCCTCGGGACTCACCGTTGCCGTGGCCGCAAGGGCTTCCTCCTGGCCGCGAGCAGCTTGGGTCACCCTGGCCTACTCAACTTCAATCTTCAGCTTCTCCAACGTCGCGCAGTCAGCAAGCTACTCCTGTTGCAGCCGGGACGTCTCGGTCTTCTGCGCCTCGAGCTCCTTCTTTAACCTCTTGAGCTCCAGGGCGCACCTAGTGCCTACCTCACGGAGGGCCTCCAGTTCGCCCTTTGCCCTGAGGCAGCGCTTCTCGGAGAACGCGGCGTCCGCTCGCGTGACATCACGAGCCAGTGTGGCCGCCGCAGCTTCCTCCCGACACTTGGCAACAACCGCCAAGGCCTGATCCCAGGAGGTCCGTGCAGATTCTTCTGCCAGAAGCCACCCCTGGATCAGCCCCAGGCACCCTTCTGTCAAGTGACCGTCACCACCTTGCAGATCGGCACGAAGACGACCCAATGTGGCGGAGGCAGCGTCCAAGGCCTCAGGACCAAGTTGCGCCGGCTGGCGCACGAGCACCGACAAGGCCGCTGCTCGACCAGGGGCTCGGGGGCTCCGGCCTCCCTCGCTAGAGCAGCCGGAGCAGAAGCCAAATCAGCAACCTCGCCGGAGACAGGGACGTCTTCGAGCGACACCATCGCCGCACGCTCGGTTACCCAATCGACCGGGTCACCCAGCACTGCGACATCCTTCCCCAAGGTCTATGGGGACCCCGACTCATAAGTCGAGATCACCGAATGCACGTGTACAATGATCCCAGAGATCAATGCTCACTGAACACACAGAAGCTGAATAACAAGAGTCTTACATCCATACAACTGTATTACATAAATAGGGCCATAATGGCCAAGTCTTGAGTATAACATCGCAGCGGAAATCTTCAATAACAACTTGGACCCATGCCATCTGCCTTAACCCTACAGGCATTCTGACTGGGAAGCGTCCTAGCTCGCATGCTCGTCACCAAGAAATCTTCATCATAACCTGTTCTCTCATGCCTGGCCAATAAAATAACCAGTGGCAAGCCAATGAGTACATTGAATGTACTCGCAAGCAACCCAAGTGTGATGACTGAATAATTATGCAAAGCTCTACTGCTAAATTGGCAGTTTTTGCGGAAAGCTAATTTTTCATATGCAAGTATGATCAACATATATCAAGGATATGCATGTGTCTGTAACAAGTATCAGGAGGTCACAGACATCAATATCGAGAAAGAGTTGTAATTAACTCATGTTCAAGCTCATTGTGACTTCCTCACAATCACATCAACAAATCCACCATACCATGTTGTTTTCCAGAAACTTATGGACATAGTCTAAGTAGCACCACCCAACTGTCCTTGACCGCGGACACGGCTATTCGAATAGTTTGACACTCTGCAGAGGTTGCACACTTTACCCACAAGATCCGGAGAACTTCCGAGTCATCCACGACCCGCGGTACCTCAAGTACCCGGCGTAAGCACCCGATCACCATCTTTCCCTAGACGACACTAACATAGAGTCCACTCGATTGGTAGTAACCCCCGTGACACTAACATAGAGTCCACTCGCTCCCATATTCATCACATACCACAAGCACAGGGTACCAACGGTGTGTCCGGTGCCCTGTAAAGACAGTCATGGCCGCCTATCCAAGCACGACCCCGTCCCGAGAGTGACCTCATGTCACCCCCGTCACTAGTAATGCGGGCACCATGCTAGTATCGACCTAGGTAATCAATAATGCCCTTACTCATATAAGGGTAGAGTGGTTGCACATGTTTGGTTGGGACGGTAGTCACACATAAATCTAATCCATCTCTGTAAACAACACTCTCATCAAGCCTCGGCACACTACTTCTTCACCAAGTAGTGCCCTAGTTTCTCATTATCTCCCAGGGGCATTAATGGCACCCACTGGGTCATTTGCAAGTATGTCAGACCACACTTGTTTCACTCAATGCATAACCCTGACCCCTTTTGCGTAGCCAACTACTATAGCATACATCTATCTATTCCCACCCACATAACCCTCATAGGAAGGCAGGGTCATGTTTGATGCAGGTTTCAACAGTAAGTAACTAAGGTAGCAACCAAAGTGGTTTCCACCTCAATATGATTCCAATGCATTTGATAATAAGGTGCTATGAGACATGCATAAAAAGTTTCTCGAACATGGTCAAAGGGCTGCTTGCCTTATTCTTCCGAGTCTTCAAACCTTCTGGTCCATCTCCGAGTATTCCGTTTATTTCGTCAACTAACGATGGAAACAATCATAATAAGCAACACAATCAAAGCAAGAATAAAAGTGCTCTAAAAATAGGAGTTGGACTTTTCTAGGATACCTCTGGTCATATGAAAAATAACCAAGGTGGTTTCATAGGTATTGGATCAATGAATAGCTTGGATCATTTCAATGTGATGGAACCAAGGGGTTTATGGATTTGGAAGAAGTATACAGAAATATTTCCTTGAATGATGAGCAAAGGCAACCATCAACAAGTCATGATTTTAGAAGCATCTAGGAGTTGGTTTCACTGGATTTGGAATTCAAATGAATTTCCTAGGATTTTGCAAAGCTGATAAATATGAAGAAATGGCTCAATATTTGGTGGGGAACAGAAAGTATCAATAAAAATGTTCCAAAACTAAGTTTGGATATGACAAGCATCTAGGAATTTGAACCACTGCATTTGGATCAAAATTGAGCTCTCTGTGATTTTCTAAAGTTCATCACAGAAAATGGAATATGGGCATTTGATAAATATTTGTGTAGGAAAAGTCTTTGGAATACTATGCATGTTGCACCATGTGATAGAGCATGATTTATGGAGCCATAGGAAATTTGAATCATCAAGTTTGGAGTTCAAATGAATTATTTAGGCTTTTTTTTTGAAGTTCATAGAAAAAGAAAAGGGAAAGAGAAAAGGGCTTATACCCTTGCGCGCAGGGCGAAGAATAGCTGCACAGCAACTGGGCCGGCCCAACTGTTCGGCCGCGTGCACAGGAGCCTGGCCACGTCGAAGGCGCCCGCAGGGATTACGCCTTTGCGGCGGCTAGGCGGTTTCGGCCGAAGCCGCTTCCACTTAAACGACGGGGCCCAGCCTCCAGGTCGCTGACGCGCGGGGCCCAGCGCTCAGGTTCATCCTCTTCCTCCCGCGCGACGCGGCGGGGAGGAACAGAGGCGATGCTCGACGGTGGCTTGCCGGCGCTGCAGGGCATCTCCGGCGACGCTCGGTGTTGGGGAAAACTGTCCTCCCACGAGCACCTATGGGACCGGAGCCCCTTCTACGTTGTGGTAAGGGAGCGGAGGGAGCACGGAGAGCAGATCGAGGAGCGCACGCGGGCAGTTTTACCCAGGTTCGGGCCGCGCGGACGCGTAAAACCCTACTCCTGCCTTAGGTTGTATTGAGTTCTTGAGCTCGGGAGCTTGAAGAGCTACAGTACTAGCTACACCGAGCGAGAGAGTTGTCTAGGTTTCGAACCCTTTCTACGTTGTGCATGGGCCTCCTTTTATAGCTCAAAGGGGTCACCGACAAGTGTCAACGTAGAGGAGGGTAAAAGTGTAATTTTGGTGGTGGTTGCAACAGTACGTGAACAGTATATGAACAGTGGTCTTCACCTAACTTTGACAGTGGGGGACAAGGGCCTTAAATGCCCGTCGCCGTCGACCCCAAAAGTGTCCGTCCATGCTTGTCCGTTTGCCACGGAGGTAGCCTCGTCACCGTGGCTTGCCACCGTGTGCCCCAGGCTGCACAGCCATCTGCCACGTGCCCCTGGAAGGGCCCCAGGGCGACGCGTGGGCCGATGAGCTGGAGCGCGGGCACACAGCGTAGGTTTCCCCGGCAAGCACCTTGCCGGGGTAGTGATCTTGCCGGGCCCGGAAGCTTATCGATCTCCGGGTCCTGCCGGGGCGCATGATGCGCCGAGGCATCTCTTGAGGTGTGCATTCCTTGGCCTTCCTGGGAAGCTCCTCTTGCCAGTGTCTTGTGCTAAAGTGATAATCTTGAGCCTGGTGCGGCCTTCCCGGCAAGCTCCTCTTGCCGGGGCCTTGATCTTCTGTCTTGTATACTTTGTTTTTGAATGGCTTCACAGGGACAGGAAAAGGTTCCCGGCGAGCACGTGGTAAGCCCTGCCACAGGAGGCTGCTACTGCCCGTGCACAAGTTGGGGTACTAAGGTACACGTATCTTAGTACACCGACAGGAGCCCCCGGGCCTGGGCCACACACGGTGCCGAGCGCTGTTGGGCCAGGCCCAAGACAGTGCACGGGCACACCCGGCCCACGGCAAGCCGTATCCCCTTCCGTATCCGCCGCATCCCTCCCTAACGGCACGCGTCGATTGCGGCGTCGTGGGAGAGATCGTGGCATGTTCTTTAATGGGAAATGCGGAACGTCCCCCACTTCCCCCTTAAAAGCAAAGGAAGCAGGGGCAGTTCCCCTCCATCGTCTTCATTGCGCCTTGATTCTCCAGAAACCCCCGTCGCCCTCCGCCTCCCAAAGGTCGATAGAGAGCCAAGCCCCTCCCTTCCTCCGCCGTCTCCCGCATCCGCGGCACCGTCGACCTCCTCGCCTCTTTCCTCACCGCCCCCAGCGATGGCTCCGAAGAGCGACAAGGCGAAGAGCGACAAGGCCAAGAAGGAGAAGTCCGAGCAGGCGGCGAAGCTGGCAGCCCTGCGGAAGAAGTGCGTGGTCTTCGCGCCGACGCTTGGCGCGAGGGAGCTGCGGAACAAATACTATTTGTTCTGGGTGAGGGAGACCAAAGCTCATCCCCACACCAGAGTCTTCCCCGCCGTCGCCCCTGACATGTTCCCCGGCGGGTACTTTTTCTTTGCCGCGTTCTTCCATTGTGGTCTGTGCCCTCCGTTCTCGGAGTTCTTTTGCGATGTAATGAATACATACGGCCTCCACCTTCTAGATTTCACCCCCAACGCCATCCTTACGATGGCCGTTTTCGTACATCTGTGCAAAAACTATGTTGGGGTTCATCCAAGCGTAGCTCTTTTCCGCCACTTCTTCATTCCTAGAGTAGAGTCAGGTGCCCCCCTCTCTGGCGGCATCTCCTGGATCTTTAGGCTGAACAAGAAGGACTCGTACCTGAAGGGAGAGCTTCGCGGCAAGTGGGAGGAGTGGAGAGCCGATTGGCGCTGGGTGCTGGAAGATAACCCTGAGCCCTTTACCTCGCCGCGCCAGACTGCCATAGTGCGCGGCAGGGATTGGAGTGAATTGGCCCCGGAGGACAGCAAGCTTAATATCGCCCTTATTAGGATCATTCGTCTCCGGGTCGCCAATCTGACTATCGGAGAAGTTGGAGCAGATTTCCTCCGCCGCCGCATTGCCCCTTTACAAGAAAGGAAAAGGCCCGCCTGGGAATTCGGCAATGCGGCAGATATCATGAGGCTGCGTCCTGGATTGAACTACAACTTCACCGCCTTGGAGTTGAAGGGGAAGGTTCGGGAGCTCTTCAAGCACGACCCCAACCACCCGGAGTGGTTCAGACCTTCCCGGGGAGTGGTTACGCTGTGCAACAGCACTGCCCGCAATTCCCTACGCGCGATGATGCCCGAGTGTGACTCCCACGGCGTCGTCCCCACTTGGCTGGAGCCTCCACCGGATACCGTGCTGAACTTCTTCGATAACTTGGTCGAGAAGCCCCGCAACGCCGAGGAGAACAAGGGCCTTACCCGGGCTACTACTGAGTGGGATATAGCTTACATCGCCCCCAGGATGGAGGAGGCCGCCGCAGCTGCGGCTGCGGGTGACTTTGGATACACTGTGGAAGAGGCACAGGCCGCGGGACCTCAAGCAGAGGAGGAGGCGAAAATCCTCAAGCTGCTGAAGCTTGCGCCCGAGGAGTTTGCGGGGAGCCTTCCGTGAAGTTTGCCGGGACGAGCGAGCTTGCCGGGGGGAGCGAGGGTGCCGGGCATGGCACTGAGTCCAGCGGGCCTGCCGAGGAGGAGGAGGACGCCGAGGCCGATGAAGACTCTGGTGGATCTCTGAATCTTGACGACGATGCCTCCTCGTCCTCGGAGAACTCTCCGCCACCGCCAAGCCCAACGCAGCAACCGAAGAAACTCCTCCGCAAGGCAGCTGAGGCGGCGAGGCCACAGGTGTCTCGACAGCAGCCGGCGCGTCGTGCGACGCGGGCCACCAAGACGAGCGAGGTCGTCAAGGAGGCGCCCCGTGCCCGAGCGCCAAGCGGAGGGGGATCTTCCCGGAGTGGAACGGGTGCTCCTTCTGCCCCTCGGTCCTCCGCGACGACGGGGGCCGGGTCTTCGCAGCCCACAGCCCCGGAGACCGCCAAACGCCCGAGGGAGCCTTCTCCTCCAGCTCCTCGCGCGGGAGCACCCCAGGCGGAATTTGACTTCTCCGCCCTCAGCTCCTGTCACATCCCTAGCTAGCACTTGCATTAGGACCTGACTAGAGTGTGCATCATGTCTACTTTCAAAGAAAATTGAAATGGGATTAACAGAAACCCCAGCACCCCTCCCCTAACAACTAGGGTTTGATAAAATATTTTCCAATGTACCCAAAATGCCCTTCAAAATGTTCATCATTTCTGCCTTGGTCTTAAACCTCTGCCAAAAATGGTGCACATTTTTCTAGGACAATCTAGGGCTTTGGATTAAATCATATGGTATTTGAATTTGGGCATTTAAATGCTACAAAATATTTTAAATGCTCAAATAATCATAAACTATAATGTTTCCTACTGTTCATAATATATACAGCAGGTATGACAAGTGTTATGAGTTGTCAAAATGTTTAGGCATTTTTATTAAATGAACAAAGCTGCAAAAGAAATGAAACAGAAAAGAAAATAGAAAAAAAGGGAGAGAGAAAGCTTACCTGGCGCCCACCCGGCCCACCTGCCGGCCCAGCCGAGCTGCCGCTCCAGCGAGCTGCTTGGCTCGGCCAGGCAGGCAGGCAGGTGCTCGACGGCCACCGCGCCGCGCGCCACGCAGCTGCCCGCCGCCTTGCTTCACCCCCTCGCCGTCCTGGAGGGATGGTTCGACCCTCCACGTCCTCCTCGACCCCGCACACACCTCCACCTCCCCCCAGTTCCTCTCCTCCGCTCTCCCCGCGCCATGGCCGACGCCGCCGTGTTCGCACCGTCGTAGAAGCCGCGTCCACCGTCGTCCCTGAGCTCCGCCTTGGTGTCCATCGTCTCCGCCGTCCTCGACTGCTTCGAACAGGCCGAGCCCCGAGCGCTCGCCCGCCCTGGAGACGCCCCCGACCTCTTCTTCCCCAACTCCGGCCGCGGAGATCCCCCTCGCCGTTCTGCTCAGCTCTGACCACCCCCGAGCTCGCTCCGGTGCTTGCTGCAACCCCTGTGAGCCTAGCTACCTCCTCCACCTCTCCGTTGGCTCCCTTTTGCCCTGGAACGCACTGCACAAAGCACAACCGCACGCACCGCCGCCGTGCTCGCCGTCGGTGATGCTCCGGTGACCATTTGGTCACTGGCACCCGTCCAACATACTCACCGCAGCACGTAGATGCGAACGGTGCTACGCACGCATCGCCTAGGCCCCTGCAGCCGTTTCTCCACACACGCCCGACGCCGGTCGCCGCCGTCGAACTCGTTGCTGTCGTCTCTGGCCACCCCAGGTCCGGCGACCACCACCATCCGACGCGCAACAGCAAGGGCTTTCCAACGCACCTAACCGCAGCTCGAGCCGTGCACCGTAGGCGTTTTCCGAAGCACGCCGCCGTGTTTGGCCTCGCCGGCGGCTAAACGCCGGCGAGTTGGACCTGTTTTGACCACGGGTTTGACCCCCTGGGTCAATGACATGTGGGCCCTGCCCGCAAGTCAAACCTAGTTTAGGTGTTAATTTAATTTTAATTAGTTAATTAGTTTAGTCACTGACACGTGGGCCCTGGCCCCACTGACAGCTAATTAGTTTTAGTTTAACTCTAATTAACTCAGTTAATTAGCTGTGACACTGACATGAGGGACCCACTGGTCAGGTTTGACTTGGACTGGCCCTGTTGACTGCCTGATGTCAGCATGATGTCATGCTGACGCAGTAAAGGTTTTTCTGGGATTTTTAGATTTAAAAATAATTCAGGAAATTCCAGAAAATACCCAAAACTTCTAAAAATCATATAAAATCAACCATAGCTCAGATGGAAAAGATTTATATATGAAAAATGATCAGAAAAATCCAATCTTTCCAATGGCACTAGTTTCATGCATGTTTGAACAAGTTAACTTGCTGTTTACATCAAAAACATGATAATGCACTTATTTAAATAATAGTTTGAACTTCAATTTGAATCCTTGATTCAAATAGGTTCAAACCCTTCTGGTTTTAGTTGCATTAGCCAACACACATTCATCTTGCCATGTCATGAGCATGCATCATATTGTTGCATTTGTTTGTTAATGATTGTATCGGCGGTATTCCCTGTGTTAGGTCCTGCTCCCGAGGATACTGCTGCGTATCCAGTTGAAGAGCAGTACCCGACAACTACCTTGTCAGGCAAGCAATCGTTGATCATTCCGATACAAACCCAATCTTCTCGCTCCTGCTTCTTTTACTGCATTAAGGCAACAGCGCGTGAACTGCTACTTGCTGCGGTAGTTGAACCCTATTCCCTTGCATGACCTGTCATTGCCACAGTAAATAGTTGAAACCCACTAGCATGTGTAGGAGTTGATTGAGCCATGTGATGTGTGAACCACCATGCTATTTACTTATGTTGCCTGCTATGCTTAGAGTTGTGTCTGGTCTGGTTCATCTGGGTGATGGATCAGAGTGAAATGATCTTACCGATAAAGAGAAGGAAGTGTGGAATACGCTTGATAAAGGTATCGATGAAAGGCCATGTAGGAGTACATGGTGGGTTGTTTCATTGGAATCGTCCATAGGACCCGAGATCTGTGTGTGTGATTCAAGTTACAGTTACTACCACACATTGGGCCCTGAAATATGACCCCGCTCGACTTATTGACTGCCCTTGTACTCTGTCCAGGAGTTGCAACTAGTTTCTGGTGTTTATAGTTACTGGAGGTCATGCACAACGCTGACCCTCGGGGTGGGTTGTGATGCGACAGGTACGTGGCACGGTGTACCGGTTGCCCGTTTGGTGACTCGGGAACCCTGTACACATCGTTTGGGGCCGTGAGAGACACCCCGGCTGGATCTCCCCACGGATGGAACCCAAATAGGCGATAAACCTGGACGAGAGACTTGAGTGGTTGGTTAGGTCGTGGTCTACACCCACGTCGGCTTTCGCTTGAAGTCTGCCGAGCACATGTCGTGTGCAGACGCCAAGTGGTGAAAACATGTGTGAAGAAGTACACCCCTGCAGGGTTATCAACCTATTCGAATAGCCGTTGTTCGCGGTACGAACTACTTGGTTGCTCTTACAGTTCATAGACAAGTTGATGGATACTACTAAAAGCCTCAAGATAAGTGTGAGTGCCGTGGATGGCCCTTCCGTAGGATGACGGAAGAGGATCCTCGGCAGTGTATTGATGTGGTGAGTAGAGGACTCGTGTTCGTAATAACATCTTGCAATCTGTTGAGAGTTGTAGTATAGGTTAGCCAAGGTCAAAGCTGGCATTCTGCTATAATCTCCACTACCCCCCTTTGATAATGTTGCATGTATGATAGGTTCTGTGGTAAGACTTGCTGAGTACCTTTGTACTCATGTTTGCTTAATAACTGTTGCAGAGGAGAACCCTGCCCCTGCTGATGGGTTCTACATAGACGTTGACGTCGACGAGTAGCTTGACACCCAGACGGTGATCTGGAGCTTGTGAAGGGCCTTGTAGATAGTCAGGCTACACCAAGCCTGTTTTATTTTCTAAGTTGTCTGTACTCAGACATGTAGCTTCCGCTTGTGCTTGTATGACTGTATGACTTGAGTGTTGGGTCATGTGACCCCTACCTGTATGAATATGTTATGTATGGCTCTTGGAGCCTTTTAAATAAAGTACTTTGAGTCATAGAGTTCTGTTGTGATGCAATGTTGTATTTGCACATATTGAGCATATTGCGTGTATGATTGAAATGCTTGGTATGTGTGGGATCCGACACCTAGTTGTTTTCCTTTGGTAGCCTATCTTACAGGGAAATGCCTCCTAGTGATTCCAATGAGCCTTGGTAGCTTGCTACTGCTCGGAACACGTAGGCTGGCTGGCATGTGTCCTTCTTCGTTCCTGTGTCTGTCCCTTAGGGGAAATGTCACGCGTTGTTCCTTTAAGTCCATGTAGCTTGCTACGACTTGGGTTCATACGTTGATGACCGACACGTTCGTTGCTGGGTCATGGATGCCTGTCTCTGTAATTTAGTGCCACTTTTGGTTTATAACTAGCCATGTCGGCCCGGGTTCTCTGTCATATGGATGCTAGCGACACTTTCATATACGTGTGCCAAAATGCGCAAACGGTCCCGGGCCAGGTAAGGTGGCACCCGTGGGGTTACCGTGCGTGAGGCCGCAAAGTGATTTGACGTGTTACAGCTAGATCGGTGTGACTTAGGATCGGGGTCCTGACAGCGTTGGCATCAGAGCTGGACTGCCTGTAGGTTTCTCAAGCCAAACTGGTCGATGTTGAGTCTAGAAAAATTCTTAGTTATATGTAGGGGAATTGATTGTGGAAGGGAACGTAAGGCTCTTTTTACTCCTTTACCTTATGCCCTTCTTGTCTGAGTCTGTCTATTCTTTCTACGGGAATTTAGGACTAGGCCTCCTATCCTTACTAGGTTCACGTGTTACTAATCCGTAGACTCTTAGGATTGTTGGTTTCAAGCCTCAGTTCAGTTTCTATCCTTTTAGTATGATGATTGTTGAACCGGAACCTTGATATGGAATTGTTGAGTGGCTATGCTATCATTTGTATGATGTCTCAAATCTTTGTTTGAGCATTTACAGTTGTTATGCTGCCCGATTTCTTCCAGAAACACTAATGCCTTTGCATTATTTCGTGTTTCAGATGTCTGGCCGCATCCCTCACCAAGTGGTTCGTTTGACTCGGTGCATTAATGTGCCCAGTCACACGGCCATGCTAGTCCGTGTGATGACTGAGACCGGTTATCGCTGGTATCCTGAATACACCGTGGAGGAACAGTATCGGGATTTCAATCAAAGTCAGTATTTCTGCACAGTCCGGATATACCCCTCATATCCCGGAGCTAATGATCCCATCCATTGGTCTTATGGACTCAGGATTACCATCGAGATGGCAGTACAAGATGCCGCTTATTCGATGATGACCATTCTCCGTGCTAGGCATGCCCTGTTGCTGAACACTGAGTTCTGTTACATGCCAGCCTCACTCCCCGCAGAGGAAGGCTACTACACTGGTCTGTATACTGATGCTGCTCATGAAGAGCCACTGCTTCAGACTACTGTTCAGATGTTGGAGGATAGGGACCGTGAGGTCCGTGCCCTCCGAATGGAGCTGTATAACACTCGAGCCGCTCACTGGACTACTTTGACACGGCTTGCACCTGCTGTGCACGCCGGATATCTGGACATGCGGGATTTGTATCCTGTGCGGACTCGTCTGCCTGATCGCATGGATTGGCGTGACGTTGGGGGTATTACACCTCCACGTGGGCGTCGGTTACCACCAGCATCGGGACCGAGACCACACCCATGCCCCTATGGTCCACAGCCTTCGAGTGCTCGCGAGTTCCAAGATCCGTCTGTACCACTTCCAGGCTACGGTGGTAATCTTTACGAGGATTACTACGCGAATGTCTGAGCTAGTCCGTGGTAGTAGTAGTATTGTAGTAGTTGTATTTCCACAGTCCTGCGCGTCTTGTGGAATATGACTTAGTGTGTACTGAGTTCCGGAGGTGTAGTTAAATAATGTATAAGATCTCGGAATGCCTCTGATGGGATGTATCGTCTTTCACCGCAGTTGTACTTTAGCCTTGGCTTGTACTAAACTTTGTTTGGTGTGTATGACCACTGGTGTATATATAGCAGTTCCTATATTACCATGTCATACGGATGAACATCTTTCCATTCCGTGTCATCCATTACATTCTGCACTTCTATGTCAAATTTTGCCATCCTTGTCTAAACCGTTGTTTTGTTTTCCTAGGATGGTCAACACTCGCAACACTCCTGCTGCTCAGGAGCAGGGTGAGGCTAGTGGGGCTAGAGATGGGAATCTGCCCCAGCCACCCTCTTTGGCGGAAGTTATGCTTGAAGCAGAACGGAACAAGAGAGAGACTAACCGTCTGCTGGAACGCATAGAGCAGAACACTGGGTTCCGTCAGAGGAATGACGTGGTGTCAATCCACGATTTTATGAAGATGTGTCCACCAAAGTTCCATCACTCCACTGAACCTCTGGATGCTGATGACTGGCTACGTAGTATCACCCACAAGCTACACTTTGCCCGTGTGGCCGAAGCTGACAAGGTTATCTACACCACCTACCATCTTGAGGGCCCTGCCAGTCTTTGGTGGGAAAACTTTGAAGCTATGCGTCCTGCTGGCCAAGTCACTACCTGGGTTGAGTTCAGTGAGGCATTCCATGAATTTCACATTCTGGAAGGTCTCATGGATCATAAACGGGAGGAATTCTGTAATTTCACCCAGGGCCGTTTAACTGTGGATGGCTACAGTCGCGAGTTAGGTAATCTGGCACGCTACGCACCTGAGGAAGTATCCACCGATGCCAAGAAGCAGGCGAGGTTCCGCAAGGGACTCAGCCCTGAACTTCGTCGAGATCTACGTCTGCACGAGTGCACTTCCTTCCAGAAGTTGGTTAACAAGGCTATCAGTGCTGAGACAGGCCAGACCGACTTCGAGGCCACCCGCAAGCATACTCGAGACCTTGGTTCCTCATCCGGCTCTGGCTCTCACAAGCGCCGTGTGTGGGTTCCTAACACTGCTCTGCCACCCAAGTATACACCGAGGCCATCCTATGAGGCGCCTCGCCCAACTCAACAGTTTGCAACTGCTAAGACCTATGGAGGTCCACCCTCCAACTTTGCTCCACGCACCACCACTGTGACATGTTTCAAGTGTGGAGAACCGGGACACTACATGCGTGATTGTCCCCAGAACAAGCTAGGAAAACCCGTTGGCCGTGGTAAGCCAACCGGCAAGGTGAACTATGTCAAGCCAATCCCCACTGCACGTGGTCATGTCAACTATGTCTCTGCCGAAGAAGCTTATGAGGATCCTAACGTCGTCCTTGGTACGCTTCTCGTAAACTGCCATCCGGCATCTGTTCCTTTCGATACTGGAGCATCCCATTCGTTCATATCTGAGAGCTATGCTCGAATGCACAACATGACTTTTTGTGACATGCCTACTTCCATGGTTATTCAAACTCCTGGTTCAAAGTGGCAAACCTCTAGGGTAAGCCATGGAAATGAAATCCTTGTCGATAGACTTGTTTTCCTTGCATCTTTAATCGCTCTCAAGTCCTCGGACATAAATATCATTTTGGGTATGGATTGGATGACAACCCATTACGCCAAAATTGATTGCTTTACTAGGACCGTTCAACTTACACATCCATCCGGCAAGATAGTCAATGTCTAGACTCGAATGGCTGGACGTCAGCTCTACTCTCTTAATGCCAGCCCTCTACCAGAACTCGAAGATATCCCGGTAGTTCGTGTTTTCCGGATGTTTTTCCGGAAGAACTGCCAGGAGTTCCACCTGACAGAGATGTCGAGTTCGTGATAGATCTTATCCCTGGACCTGTCCCAATCTCTAGGAGACCTTATAAGATGGCACCACTAGAATTAGCTGAGCTAAAGAAACAACTCGATGAGTCCTTGCAAAAGGGTTTCATCCATCCTAGTTCTTCCCCTTGGGCTTGCCCCGTCCTCTTCGTCAAGAAGAAGGATGGAACGGAGCGGATGGTTGTAGATTACCGACCTGTCAATCTGGTCACCATAAAGAATAAGTATCCGCTTCCCAGGATCAATGACCTGTATGATCAGCTCGCGGGATCCTCAGTCTTCTCTAAGATGGATTTGAGGTTGGGCTACCATCAAATCAAAATCAAGAACGGGGACATTCCTAAAACGGCTTTCGTTACTCGTTATGGCCAATATGAGTACACCGTCATGTCCTTCGGATTAACCAATGCCCCAGCTACCTTTTCTCGGTTAATGAATTCTATATTCATGGAGTATTTGGATAAATTCGTCGTGGTATACCGCAATAATATACTCATTTTCTCCAAGAACAAGGAAGATCATGCCGAGCATTTAAGGCTGGTATTGACGAAGCTTCGAGAGCACCGCCTTTATGCCAAATTCTCTAAATGTGAATTTTGGTTGCCAGAAGTAACCTATCTAGGTCATGTGATCTCTGGCAAGGGTATTGCTGTCAATCCCGAGCGAGTTCAAGCCGTACTTGATTGGACTCTCCTTGAATTGGTCAAGCAAGTTAGGAGTTTTCTTGGCTTAGCGAGCTATTGCCAACGTTTCATCGAGAACTTCTCCAAGGTTGCTAAACCTCTAACCGAACTCCTCAAGAAAGATAAAAAGTTTGAGTGGACCCCACAGTGCGAGTCCAGTTTTCAGGAACTGAAAAGACGCCTGACATCTGCACCAGTACTGGTACCACCAGACTTTTCCAAGGATTTTATAATCTATTGCGACGCCTCGCGACAAGGACTAGGTTGCATTCTCATGCAAGATCGTCAAGTGATTGCATACGCATCCCGACAGTTGCGTCCACATGAGGATAACTATCCTACTCATGATTTAGAGCTTGCAGCTGTAGTCCATGCACTCAAAACATGGCGACATTACCTCCTTGGTAATCGCTGTGAAATCTTCACTGATCACCAAAGTTTAAAGTATATCTTCACCCAACCGGATCTAAATCTCAGGCAAAGACGTTGGGTTGAGTTGCTCACCGACTACGACTTAGGAATCACTTACACTCCTGGAAAGGCCAATGTCATGGCTGATGCACTAAGTCGTAAGTCATATTGTAACAATTTAATGTTACAACAAAGTCAACCACTTCTCCACGAGGAATTCCGCAAGCTTAACCTTCACATTGTTCCTCGAGGATTCCTTTCCACCTTGGTGGCGAAACCTACCCTTATGGATCAAGTTATAGCTGCCCAGAAGCGTGATAAAGGTATATCACGACTCCAAGAGAACATTTCTAGCGGACTCGCTAAAAGTTTCTCCATGGATGATCGAGGTGTTGTTTTCTTTGAGAACCGTGTAGTGGTTCCCAAGAACCACCATCTACGGCAATTAATCCATAAGGAGGCTCATGAATCTCCTCTCACGATTCATCCCGGTAGTACCAAAATGTATCAAGACCTACGTAGAAGATTCTGGTGGACTAGGATGAAGAGAGAAATCGCTCAATTCATTGCTAACTGCGACGTTTGTCGTCGAGTCAAAGCAGAGCATCAACGGCCTGCTGGCACCCTTCAACCTTTAGCTATTCCTGAATGGAAATGGGATAAAGTCAGTATGGACTTCATTACCGGGTTTCCCAGGTCCAGGAAAGGGAATAATGCTATCTTCGTCGTTATCGACCGCCTCTCTAAAGTAGCTCATTTCCTGCCTGTTCGAGAGAGCATTACCGCTAGCCAGCTAGCAGACTTATATATCTCTCGAATAGTATCACTTCATGGTGTACCGTTGGAGATTAACTCAGACCGTGGAAGTCTTTTCACTTCCCGATTTTGGGAAAGTTTCCAGAATGCTATGGGAACTCATATCTCTTTTAGTACTGCCTTCCATCCGCAGTCAAGTGGTCAAGTGGAACGAGTCAATCAAATTCTGGAAGACATGCTTCGAGCCTCTGTCATTTCTTTCGGTATGGAATGGGAAAAATGTCTTCCATTTGCCGAATTCGCTTATAACAATAGTTATCAAGCCAGCTTGGGTAAAGCTCCCTTCGAAGTTCTATATGGACGAAGGTGTCGAACACCTCTTAACTGGTCAGAAACTGGCGAAAGACAATTCTTTGGCCCGGATATGATTCAGGAAGCAGAGGAACAAGTTCGCATCGTTCGTGAGAGATTGAAAACAGCCCAGTCTCGCCAAAAGAGCCAATATGATAGTCATCATAAGGCTGTGACTTTTGAAGTCGGCGATAAGGCTTACCTTCGGGTTACTCCTCTTAAGGGAACCCATCGCTTCGGTATCAAAGGCAAATTGGCCCCTCGTTACATCGGTCCTTTTCGCATTCTTGCCAAACGAGGAGAAGTTGCCTACCAATTGGAACTACTTCCGCACCTCTCCAGAGTTCATGATGTTTTCCACGTTTCTCAACTCAGGCGTTGCTTCTCGGATCCTATCCGCGGAGTGGACCACGAAACGCTTGATCTCCAAGACAATCTCACATATCGAGAATAACTCGTTCGTATTCTTGATCAAACTGAGCGCACCACTCGATGCCACAATATCAAGTTTCTCAAGGTTCAATGGTCACATCATTCCGAGAGTGAAGCTACTTGGGAAAGGGAGGATCGTGTTCGACTTGAGTACCCCACCCTCTTTCCGGAGGAACCCGAATCTCGGGACGCGATTCTTTTAAGTGGGGGTGAGTTGTCACATCCCTAGCTAGCACTTGCATTAGGACCTGACTAGAGTGTGCATCATGTCTACTTTCAAAGAAAATTGAAATGGGATTAACAGAAACCCCAGCACCCCTCCCCTAACAACTAGGGTTTGATAAAATATTTTCCAATGTACCCAAAATGCCCTTCAAAATGTTCATCATTTCTGCCTTGGTCTTAAACCTCTGCCAAAAATGGTGCACATTTTTCTAGGACAATCTAGGGCTTTGGATTAAATCATATGGTATTTGAATTTGGGCATTTAAATGCTACAAAATATTTTAAATGCTCAAATAATCATAAACTATAATGTTTCCTACTGTTCATAATATATACAGCAGGTATGACAAGTGTTATGAGTTGTAAAAATGTTTAGGCATTTTTATTAAATGAACAAAGCTGCAAAAGAAATGAAACTGACAAGAAAATAGAAAAAAAGGGAGAGAGAAAGCTTACCTGGCGCCCACCCGGCCCACCTGCCGGCCCAGCCGAGGTGCCGCTCCAGCGAGCTGCTTGGCTCGGCCAGGCAGGCAGGCAGGTGCTCGACGGCGACCGCGCCGCGCGCCACGCAGCTGCCCGCCGCCTTGCTTCACCCCCTCGCCGTCCTGGAGGGATGGTTCGACCCTCCACGTCCTCCTCGACCCCGCAGACACCTCCACCTCCCCCCAGTTCCTCTCCTCCGCTCTCCCTGCGCCATGGCCGACGCCGCCGTGTTCGCACCGTCGTAGAACCCGCGTCCACCGTCGTCCCTGAGCTCCGCCTTGGTGTCCATCGTCTCCGCCGTCCTCGACTGCTTCGAACAGGCCGAGCCCTGAGCGCTCGCCCGCCCTGGAGACGCCCCCGACCTCTTCTTCCCCAACTCCGGCCGCGGAGATCCCCCTCGCCGTTCTGCTCAGCTCCGACCACCCCCGAGCTCGCTCCGGTGCTTGCTGCAACCCCTGTGAGCCTAGCTACCTACTCCCCCTCTCCGTTGGCTCCCTTTTGCCCTGGAACGCACTGCACAAAGCACAACCGCACGCACCGCCGCCGTGCTCGCCGCCGGTGATGCTCCGGTGACCATTTGGTCACTGGCACCCGTCCAACATACTCACCGCAGCACGTAGATGCGAACGGTGCTACGCACACATCGCCTAGGCCCCTGCAGCCGTTTCTCCACACACGCACGACGCCGGTCGCCGCCGTCGAGCTCGTTGCCGTCGTCTCCGGCCACCCCAGGTCCGGCGACCACCACCATCCGACGCGCAATAGCAAGGGCTTTCCAACGCACCTAACCGCAGCTCGAGCCGTGCACCGTAGGCGTTTTCCGAAGCACGCCACCGTGTTTGGCCTCGCCGGCGGCTAAACGCCGGCAAGTTGGACCTGTTTTGACCACGGGTTTGACCCCCTGGGTCAATGACGCAGTAAAGGTTTTTCTGGGATTTTTAGATTTAAAAATAATTCAGGAAATTCCAGAAAATACCCAAAACTTCTAAAAATCATATAAAAATCAACCATAGCTCAGATGGAAAAGATTTATATATGAAAAATGATCAGAAAAATCCAATCTTTCCAATGGCACTAGTTTCATGCATGTTTGAACAAGTTAACTTGTTGTTTACATCAAAACATGATAATGCACTTATTTAAATAATAGTTTGAACTTCAATTTGAATCCTTGATTCAAATAGGTTCAAACCCTTCTGGTTTTAGTTGCATTAGCCAACACACATGCATCTTGCAATGTCATGAGCATGCATCATATTGTTGCATTTGTTTGTTAATGATTGTATCGGCGGTATTCCCTGTGTTAGGTCCTGCTCCCGAGGATACTGATGCGTATCCAGTTGAAGAGCAGTACCCGACAACTACCTTGTCAGGCAAGCAATCGTTGATCATTCCGATACAAACCAATCTTCTCGCTCCTGCTCTCTTTTACTGCATTAAGGCAACAACGCGTGAACTGCTACTTGCTGCGGTAGTTGAACCCTATTCCCTTGCATGACCTGTCATTGCCACAGTAAATAGTTGAAACCCACTAGCATGTGTAGGAGTTGATTGAGCCATGTGATGTGTGATCGACCATGCTATTTACTTATGTTGCCTGCTATGCTTAGATTTGTGTCTGGTCTGGTTCATCTGGGTGATGGATCAGAGTGAAATGATCTTACCGATAAAGAGAAGGAAGTGTGGAATACGCTTGGTAAAGGTATCGATGAAAGGCCATGTAGGAGTACATGGTGGGTTGTTTCATTGGAATCGTCCATAGGACCCGAGATCTGTGTGTGTGATTCAAGTTACAGTTACTACCACACATTGGGCCCTGAAATATGACCCCGCTCAACTTATTGACTGCCCTTGTACTCTGTCCAGGAGTTGCAACTAGTTTCTAGTGTTTATAGTTACTGGAGGTCGTGCACAACGCTGACCCTCGGGGTGGGTTGTGATGCGACAGGTACGTGGCACGGTGTACCGGTTGCCCGTTTGGTGACTCGGGAACCATGTACACATCGTTTGGGGCCATGAGCGACACCCCGGCCGGATCTCCCCACGGATGGAACCTAAATAGGCGATAAACCTGGATGCGAGACTTGAGTGGTTGGTTAGGTCGTGGTCTACACCCACGTCGGCTTTCGCTTGAAGTCTGCCGAGCACATGTCGTGTGCAGACGCTAAGTGGTGAAAACATGTGTGAAGAAGTACACCCCTGCAGGGTTATCAACCTATTCGAATAGCCGTTGTTCGCGGTACGAACTACTTGGTTGCTCTTACAGTTCATAGACAAGTTGATGGATACTACTAAAAGCCTCAAGATAAGTGTGAGTGCCGTGGATGGCCCTTCCGTAGGATGACGGAAGAGGATCCTCGGTAGTGTATTGATGTGGTGAGTAGAGGACTCGTGTTCGTAATAACATCTTGTAATCTGTTGAGAGTTGTAGTATAGGTTAGCCAAGGTCAAAGCTGGCATTCTGCTATAAACTCCACTACCCCCTTTGATAATGTTGCATGTATGATAGGTTCTGTGGTAAGACTTGCTGAGTACCTTTGTACTCATGTTTGCTTAATAACTGTTGCAGAGGAGAACCCTGCCCCTGCTGATGGGTTCTACATAGACGTTGACGTCGACGAGTAGCTTGACACCCAGACGGTGATCTGGAGCTTGTGAAGGGCCTTGTAGATAGTCAGGCTACACCAAGCCTGTTTTATTTTCTAAGTTGTCTGTACTCAGACATGTAGCTTCCACTTGTGCTTGTATGACTGTATGACTTGAGTGTTGGGTCATGTGACCCCTACCTATATGAATATGTTATGTATGGCTCTTGGAGCCTTTTAAATAAAGTACTTTCAGTCATAGAATTCTGTTGTGATGCAATGTTGTATTTGCACATATTGAGCATATTGTGTGTTTGATTGAAATGCTTGGTATGTGTGGGATCCGACACCTAGTTGTTTTCCTTTGGTAGCCTATCTTACAGGGAAATGCCTCCTAGTGATTCCAATGAGCCTTGGTAGCTTGCTACTGCTCGGAACACGTAGGCTGGCCGGCATGTGTCCTTCTTCGTTCCTGTGTCTGTCCCTTAGGGGAAATGTCACGCGTTGTTCCTTTAAGTCCATGTAGCTTGCTACGACTTGGGTTCATACGTTGATGACCGACACGTTCGTTGCTGGGTCATGGATGCCTAACTCTGTAATTTAGTGGCACTTTTGGTTTATAACTAGCCATGTCAGCCCGGGTTCTCTGTCATATGGATGCTAGCGACACTGTCATATACGTGTGCCAAAATGCGCAAACGGTCCCGGGCTAGGTAAGGTGGCACCCGTGGGGTTACCGTGCGTGAGGCCGCAAAGTGATATGACGTGTTACAGCTAGATCGGTGTGACTTAGGATCGGGGTCCTGACAGCTCCGACGAAGAGGAAGAGGAGTAAGTACTTGCAATTCTTTTAGTCTCTTCGATTTTGTCTTGATTTTCCTTGCTTGTTTCTGATCTTGCTTTTGTTTCCAGGACCTTGACCCAGCGGATGGCGAAGAGGGCCAAGATCCCCGTGGTCACTATCGAAGACGACGAGCCTGCCGCAGCGACGGAGGATGCGCCAACGGCAGACTTGCCGGACCAGCCTGCTGCTCCGAGGAGCAGCCCCCAGCGTAAGTCTGGTTTTTATCTTTCCGCTTGACGGGTGCGCTTGAGGTTATCACCTTAGTTGATGTCTTTTTGTCTTGTGTAGAAGTGGAGCCGCAGCCGCAGGAGCACTCCGCCAAGGGTGAACTCCTCGGCAAGGGAGATCGCTCCGCCAAGGACGGGCACTCCGCCAAGGGCGAGTACCCCGCCAAGGGTGAGCAGTCCGACAAGGGTGAGCACCCCGCCAAGGGAGGGCGCGGGCAGCCCTCCGCCAGCAGGGGCCACTACTCCACCGCCAAGGGAGAATTCCCCGGCGAGGGACCCTATCGTTGAAGAAGTCCGCGAAGGTAAAGCTTGTGATTTCTTCTTCCCGGATTCGTCTTTTTTGGATATTTGCTTGATTCTTTCTTTTCTTTTTCTTCTGCTAGATCCTCCTGCACCGGAGCGGATGGAGACGGAGGCCACCGCTGAGGAGGAAGTGCACGGCGCCGGCGGCAACACCACTGCCACCAAGGGAATGGCTGGAGCCGACGAGCCGGCCGTTGAAGAGACCGCCCCAACCGCTGATGCCGCTGCAGGGGAAGGGACCGGAGACCATACCGCTGGCCCGGAGGCTGCGGGAGCGCCGGACGCTGCACCGGCCGCCGACCCTTCCGCCTCCGCGGACCGGTCGGGCGTCTACTTGGAGGCCGCCAACGGGATTTTCATACAAGTCCCGTGGGCGTCCTTGTCTCGAGCACCCGCGGAGGGAGAGACCTTTGACGGAGAGGTCCTCGCCTCCGCTGGGTTGAAGGTCGTTGAAGCGCCCGGCAGCAGCGATGAGCCCGAAGAGGAGAGACTCCTTCGTCGGCTCCTGGCCTTGTATCGGGCCAGGCAGGCGAAGTTGGAGTCTCGGGAGGCTCTGGCTGCCAAGGCTGGAGCTGATCTGGAGAAGCGCGCCACGGAGCTCCGCGCCGACAACCAGGCGGCCCTCCGCAACTTGGCGGAGGAGCGTGAAGAGCTTGCCGGGGCGCAGCAAGCCTTCCTCCTTGAAAAAGCTGAGGCCGAGGAGCAGCAACGACTGGCCGCCGAGGAGCTGTCCCGGCGAGAAGGAGTACTCAACCAGCGGAAGGTCGACCTCGATGCCCACAAGGACGACCTCGCCGCCCGGGAGCAGGCCATTGGCGGGGCTCTGAAGGAGGCGAGGAGCCCCGCAGCCGCCGCAGAGACCGCCAAGAAAGACCTGGAGGCCAAGGTGGAGCAGCTGGAGTTGTTCCTGAAGGCGAGCGAGGACAGAGTCACTGCGCTCAACGTGGAGCGGGAGAAAGACGCCCACACCAAATCTGAGCTGCAGGTACGTCTCTCCAAGAAAGGCGAAGATCTCACTGCCGCCAAGGATTCCATTGCTGACTTAGAGTTGAAGGTCTCCACTCTTACTGATTCGCTCGACGCCGCCCGGGACCGCGAGACGAAGCTGAAGGACGAGCTCCGCAAGGAACGGGGCTTGGTGGAGAGCGCCGCCGTCTCGGCGAACAACTTCAGCCGGGCAGTGGAGTAGTGGACTGATGAGCTGGTCACCTCCGCTGCCAATATTGACAAGGAGATGATGGCGCTGAGGGCGGAGCATCTCGTGTACTCTCCGGACGAGAGTCTCCCCCACAGCGCCAAGTTGAGTCTGTTCTTCAGGGGAATTGCACCGGCGCTTGCGCGGCTGCGGGAGAAGATCCCCGTGCAGCTGGCCGACGAGGCGCGTCGGCTCTGCATGGGCACCCTGGAGCGGGTCTTGTCGAAGATCGTCTACCGCAACCCCGGCATCAACCTCGTCAACGTCCTCCGCACCTTGCCGCCCGAAGCTGACCAGGAGGCGTTGAAGGCGCAGGTTGCCCACATCGTCGCCAAGGTGGGCAAGATCATGAGGCGTGAAGGCGACCGCGTAGATTAGATCCCTTTCTTTCTGCTTCCTTAGCCGCTGCCAATTAAGTCATAGGCAGTAGTTGATTAGAACAGCGGCAAGCTATCTTTGTAATATACAATCTTATTTCGAGCTATCAATGCAGTGTTATCTCCCTTGCTTTTGATCCTTCACTTTGTATGCTTTTTACCCTACGCTTTTAGGGGACTTGCCGGCAAGGGGCCCTTGCCGCGAGCGCTGAGTGCTGGGCTCTTAGCAGCCTGCTGGCAATAGCCTTGCCGGCAAGAAACCTTGCCGCAGCTAGTCACAGCACACTTAGGTTGCTGAGCGAACTCGAAAACGAAGTAAGGGCGCGACACTTGTCGCAGCTCACTTAAGTCGCTGAGCGTGCTCGAAACAAAATAAGGGCGCGGCTAGCCAAGGGTAGGTTCCTCCGCGCACAGGTTTTCCATACAAAGTGTGGTTGTTCAAGGAAGACAACTAAAATTTAAAAAAATTGAATTACTCAAACTTTGATAACTTAGCTTTCATAGATTGTTTGCTCCCCGACAAGGCTTCTCTTTCTTGAACAGCACTCGGTTCCTCCATCTCCTTCCCCCCCGGCAAACTTGTGCGCGAGGAAAATTCCTTCTGCTTAAGAGGGAAAGAAAAAGAGGAGGAAAAACAAGTATAGGGCCTCATGGCTTGCTAGTGCTTACCGGGGATGTGCGTTGCACAAGGTGCCAAACGATGCATGCAAATAACAGAGAAAAGCATGGAAATGACAAATAGTGCGAGGCACAAAAGCTTTACTGATGCACGGGGTCTGCGCCCGGCTTTGTACAAAGGTTTACATGCAACAGTGGCAAGACTTGTACAAAAGGTGGTTGCCGGAGCGGATCACGGCAACCGCGCCTTATGGGTGAAACTTGCGAAGATGCTCTATGTTCCAGGAGTTGCTCACCGGTAAGCCTTCTTCGGTCTCAAGGCGGACAGCGCCGGGCCTTGTGACTTGCCTCACCCGATAAGGGCCTTCCCACTTCGGCGTCAACTTGTTGGAATTCTTGGCGGACTGAACACGCCGAAGAACAAGGTCGCCTTCCTCGAGACTCCTGGCCTTGACCCTGCGGCTATGGTAGCGACGCAGGGCTTGCTGGTATCGAGCAGCTCGTACAACAGCCTGGAGACGTTCCTCCTCGAGGAGCAATGCGTCATCTTGTCGCAGTTGCTCTTGCTCGAGCTCATCATAAGCGAGCACTCGAGGAGATCCGTATACGAGTTCCGTGGGGAGAACTGCCTCTGCTCCATAGACAAGAGCAAAGGGTGTCTGTCCGATGGCTCGATTTGGTGTCGTCCTGATTGACCAAAGAGCCGCCGGCAACTCCTCTATCCAGTTTCTTCCGCACTTGTGCAGCCTGTCGAAGGTCCTTGTCTTGAGTCCGCGCAGCACTTCAGCACTGGCCCTCTCCGCTTGACCATTGCTCCTCGGGTGAGCAATAGAAGCGAAGCAGACCTTGGCGCCAAGGTCTTGGACGTACTGCATGAAGGTACGACTTGTGAACTGTGTGCCGTTGTCGGTGATGATCCTGTTAGGGATTCCGAAATGGCAAACAATCGATCTGAAGAACCTGACTGCTGACTGTGCTATCACCTTTCTCACTGGTTCCACTTCTGGCCACTTTGTGAACTTGTGGATTGCAACGTACAAGTGCTCAAAGCCCCCGACTGCGCGGGGAAAGGGGCCGAGGATATCGAGCCCCCAGACCGAGAAGGGCCAGGACAAAGGGATCGTCTGGAGAGCTTGAGCTGGCTGGTGAATTTGCTTGGCATGGAACTGGCACGCTTCACACTTGGTTACTTGTGCAGTTGCATCTTGGAGGGCTTCTGGCCAGAAGAACCCTTGCCGGAACGCCTTCCCGGCAAGTGCCCTTGCGCCAATGTGGTGGCCACATATGCCTCCATGTATCTCTGCCAACAGCTTCTGTCCATCTTCTCTGGAAATGCACTTCAACCTGACACCATTGAGTCTTCTTCTATACAGTTCATTGTCAACGAACTGGTACATACTTGACTGCCTGGTTATTTTCTCTATCTCTTCTGGCTCGTCGGGAAGTTCTCCAGTTTGTAGAAAGCGGACGATCTGCTGTGCCCATGCTGGAGCTTGAGGCTCAACAACAAGGACTAAAGGCATAAGGGCTGCTGCGGGAACCTCAGCTTCTACGGCAAGAACCTGCGGTTCTGTCGGAGCTGATGGTCCCCCGGCAAGCCTACCGGGGCAAGGCTTGTCGGGAATGCCTGCTTCAACTGTACAGATCCTTGGATCTACAGGAGCAAACTGTTCCTCAGCATCTTGGCTGTTGATCTTGGGGACCTTGGCGGCGGCTTCTGGAAGATCCGCCGGCAAGTAGTCGCCGGAGACCAACTTTCTCATCTTATTTTGCCCAACTGACGGTGTAACGCATGGCTGAGTTAACTTGAGCAAGAAGGTCCCTGGTTCCACAGGTAACTTCATTGCAGCACACTTTGAGAGGCCATCTGCAATATCATTCTGAGCTCTTGGGACGTGCTCCATTTGCAGACCTTCAAAGTGTTCTTCAAGCTTTCTCACTTCATCAACATAAGCTTCCATCAAAGGGCTCTGATAACTCTTATTCACTTGTCGGACCACCAACTGTGAATCTCCCCGCACAATCAACTTCTTGATCCCAAGCTAGCCCGCAATTCTGAGGACGGCAAGCAAACCTTCATACTCAGCAGTATTGTTTGTCGCTTGTTCCTTGGGAAAGTGCATCTGAACAACATACTTGAGGTGCTCTCCGGTGGGCGCTATGAGTACCACGCCGGCACCGGCGCCTTGCAGCGAGAAAGCACCATCAAAGTACATCATCCATTCGTTGCTCGCTTCTTGGACGGGGGCGCTTGTCTCTGGGACTTCTTCATCTGGCGTTGGGGTCCATTCCGCTATGAATTCTGCCAAAGCTCTGCTCTGTATGGTTGAAGTACTCTCAAACTTGAGACCAAAGCTTGACAGCTCTAGTGCCCACTCGACGATCCTGCCTGTTGCTTCTGGATTTTGCAATATCCTCTTCAACGGAAAGCGAGTGACCACCGTTATCTCGTGTGCTTGGAAGTAATGGTGCAGCTTCCTTGAGGCCATGAGGAGGCCGAAAAGCAACTTCTGCACCCCGGAATATCTTGATCTATCCCCCTGCAAGAGGGAACTTACAAAATACACTGGGCGCTGCACCATCTTCTTTCGCACTTCTCCTTGTTCCTGCGCAAACATGTCCTTGTCGGGGCCAGAGCTTGTCGGGGAAGCTCCCTGCTTGTCGCTGGATTCGCTTGCCGGGGATGTGGGTTCCTCATCCGCCTCCCTCTCCGCTACTAACGCAGCACTAACCACCTGATTGGTTGCCACTAGGTACAACAGCAACTTCTCTTGTGGCCTAGGTGCGACAAGTATTGGAGTGGAGGACAGGTATCCTTTCAAGTCTTGCAGCGCTGCCTCCGTTTCCGGAGTCCATTTCATAGGACCTGCCTTTTTCAAGATTTTGAAAAAAGGCAGGGCGCGTTCTGCAGACTTTCAAATGAACCTGCTGAGGGCAGCCACACAACCAGCAAGTCTTCTTACGTCCTTGACGCGCTTCGGGGCTTCAATCTGCTCGATGGCTTTTATCTTGTCGGGATTGGCTTCAATCCCCCTCTGGGACACAAAGAACCCGAGAAGTTTGCCGGAGGGAACTCCGAAGACGCACTTCTCGGGGTTCAGCTTGAGTTGGATCTTGCGCAGATTCTCAAAGGTTTCTTCTAAGTCCTGTATCAGGGTATCTTTGCTCTTACTCTTAACCACTATATCATCCATGTAGGCTTCTACATTTCTGTGTATCTGTGGCTCAAAAGCAGTGTGCACCACCCTCGCAAATGTTGAGCCTGCATTCTTCAATCCAAAGGGCATGCGTATGAAGAAATATGTGCCACATGGAGTAATGAATGCAGTCTTCTCTTCATCTTCCTTGGCCATGAATATCTGGTGGTAACCTGAGTATGCATCAAGGAAGGAAAGCAGCTCACATCCGGCGGTGGAGTCAATAATCTGGTCAATACGCGGCAAGGGAAATGGATCCTTGGGACACGCTTTATTCACATCAGTGAAGTCTATACAAAGTCTCCACTTCCCATTGGCCTTGCGCACGACAACTGGATTGGCTAACCACGTAGGATGGATTACGCCTCTAACCAGGCCTGCTGCTTCCAACTTCTTTATCTCTTCGGCGATGAATTCTTGGCGTTCCACGGCTTGCTTCCTGACCTTTTGCTTGACGGGCCGCGCATGAGGACAAACATCAAGCTTGTGCTCAATTACCTTCCTGGGAACGCCGGGGATGTCAGATGGTTGCCACGCAAACACATCGACATTCGCTCGCAGGAAGGCAACGAGCGCCCTTTCCTATTTGTTGTCGAGCGTAGCACTGATGGTGAAAGTACCACCAGTGCCGTCCTCCTTGGCGGACACCTTCTTGGTTGCCGGTGGAGCTGCCATTCCTTTCTTGCACTTGCCGGTGGAGCTCGATGGTGCGTCCTCGATGGCAGCGCAACACTCCGAAGAGGTGCGTTTGCCGAAGTGGGCTCCCGAGCTCTTGCCGAACTTGGTCTTGGTCTTCCCCCCGAGAGCTTCAACGGCAAGTGTGTTGCTCTCTGCTGCGGCTGCTGCATCCCGGTAGATCTTGTCGGCGCAGATAAGCGCGTCCTTCTTGTCGCCAGGGACAGAGATGACGCTTATCGGCCCTGGCATCTTGAGTACGTTATAGGCATAGTGGGAAGCTGCCATGAACTTGGCGAGGGCAGGACGTCCAAGTATCCCATTGTATGGTAATGGGATATCGGCAACATCAAACGTGATCCTCTCCGTCCTGAAGTTGAGCTCCCCGCCAAAGGTCACTGGCAGCGTAATCTTTCCCTTCGGCTTGCTCCTTCCCGGGTTGATCCCTTGGAACGACCCAGTTTCTTCGAGCTCGCCGTCTGGGATCTGTAGCTTCTTAATCACAGCTGAGGAGATCAGGTTCAGGCCGGCCCCGCCGTCAACCAACATCTTGGTGACCTTGAGGTTGCGGATAGGTGGTGAGACCAACATCGGCAAGCACCCGACCGCAGTGGTGCGGTCAGGGTGGTCCTCAAGGTCAAAGATGATGGGCGTGCCGGACCACTTCAGCAGCCTGCGTGACTCGACGGGCGGCTCAGCTGCGTTCACTTCCCGCACCCACTGCTTGAGCTGGCGGTGGGAAGTGTGCAGAGAGGCATCTCCGTCGACACACAGAACCTCTGTGGCCTTCTGGAACTCCTGCTCACTGTTGTCTCCTTCTTCCATGTCATCATCGTCGTCTTCATCCTCATCCTTGTCGCGGCCCCGGGGAGGTCTGTCACCTTGCCGCTGCTTGGCCTTGCCGCGGCGTCCTCCCCGGCCATTGAACGGCCGCTTCTTGCTGGGCTCTCCTCCGCCTCCTTGGGCCTTCTCGTTGTCGCGACGCTCGTATTCAGCCTTCTGCTGTTCTACGAGGTACTCGACTCTTTTGCAGTTCTGAAGATCATGGCCCTTGGTGCGGTGGATCTTGCAGTACTGCTTGTCGGAGCCGTCCTGCTTGTCGGCTGCCGCTACAGGGGCGGGCTCCTTGCCGGAACCGCCAGCCTGTGCCTTCTTGGCGGGAGCCTCCTTGCCGGACTGCCCGACAACCAGCACCTCCTTGCTCTTCTTCTTTCTGTTGTTCCGCCGCCGGCTCTTCCTTGCCGGGGCGGCATCTTCGCTTCCTCCTGCACCAGCATCCTCTCCGGGGAGTCTCCTCCCCTCTTCAGCGCGCGCGCACTTGTCAGCCAGAGCGTAGAGCTCGCTGACATCCCGGATCTTGGTCATGGCCATCTCCTCCCTCATCCGGCGGTTACGCACGTTCTGGTGGAACACGCTGATAACCGTGGCAGGGTGGACGTCGGGAATGTTGTGCTGGACGCGGCTGAATCTCTGGATGTACTTGCGCAGGGACTCTCCCTCCTTCTGGGCTAGGATGTGGAGATCGCTCTCCTGGCCGTGGGGTTTGTGGCCGCCCGTGAAGGCGCCAACAAATGGTGGCACAGATCCGCCCATGAAGAAATGGAGCTCTCCTGCAAGTGCATAAGCCAAGACTGGACGTTTGGCTTAAGCACTAGCGGGAAGTAGTTGGCTAGTATCTTCTCGTCGCGTCCCCCGGCAGCCTGCACTGCTATAGTGTAGATGCTGAGGAACTCCGAGGGGTGTGTCTTGCCGTCGTACTTATCGGGTACGTCGGGCTAGAAATTCTTCATGCTGGGCCACTCGACTTGCCGCAGCTCACGGGTGAACGCAGGGCAGCCTGCCGCGTACGGCAAGTCGCCTGGTTCACCTGGCACGTGCGCGTCGACAGCGGTCCCAGCGCGCTGATCTGACTGTCTTCGGGCTTCTCGTCGACGCTCGATGCGAGTCCGAGCGTCTTCTTGCCGCCTGTCGTCTAGGACTTGGCGCTGATCGCGGCGAGCCCGCGGATCCGACGACGCCGTGGAGTCGTCGTCGATGTTGATCCGGCGGGGTGGCAATTTCTGCTTCCGCGGCAGGGAGTGCACGGTAGTTGCACCCCCAGCGGTCTTGTCACCATCGGCTTTCGCTTGATCGACTTGCCGCGGCCGTGAGGTTGCCGGCTGCTGTGGCGCGTCGTTGTTGGCGAAGGCGATGAGGCTCTGAATCGTCGCCCTCTAGTCTTCGGCCTTGTCTGCCGCTGGAGGGAAATCGAGGAGCAGCTGTGCTCTTGCTAGAGCTTCTGCTGGAGAAGAGGGGAACGGCGGCGAGCGGTGCGAGGAGCGGGACACGCTCGGACTTCTAACCGCGTTAGAAGGAGCATGTTCCCGCCCCGGTGACCGCGCCTTGCTTGTGCCAGCACGCTGGCCTTGAGCATCCCGCGATCTTCCGGCTTGGCTACGCCCCAGCAAGCGTATGGTACCTCCAGTACCACGCCGCTGCGGGTCTTGTACCTCCTGAGAGAGACGTGGTTCGTCCACGGACACCAAGGCTTTGGAATTCGCCCGGTCGTCCGTCTTGTCCTTGGACTTGGTGGCGCCGTGAGTTTCCTCGCCGGCGACCACCCTTCCGCCGGCGCCTCCTCCACCAACCGTTGGTTCTGGTGGCGGTGGAATCGACGCAGACGGGCCTCCGACCTCCGAAGCCTTCTTCTTCGGAGGCATGTCGTTGTAGCTGATGAAGTTGATGAAGCTGGAGAGGTTGATGAAGAATGCGCCCGCGTGAGCGCCGGATCAGGTTCGCACAACCTCGACGCCCCCTACCTGGCGCGCCAAAGATGTCGGGGAAAACTGTCCTCCCACGAGCACCTATGGGACCGGAGCCCCTTCTACGTTGCGGTAAGGGAGCGGAGGGAGCACAGAGAGCAGATCGAGGAGCGCACGCGGGCAGTTTTACCCAGGTTCGGGCCGCGCGGACGCGTAAAACCCTACTCCTGCCTTAGGTTGTATTGAGTTCTTGAGCTCGGGAGCTTGAAGAGCTACAGTACTAGCTACACCGAGCGAGAGAGTTGTCTAGGTTTCGAACCCTTTCTACGTTGTGCATGGGCCTCCTTTTATAGCTCAAAGGGGTCACCGACAGGTGTCAACGTAGAGGAGGGTAAAAGTGTAATTTTGGTGGTGGTTGCAACAGTACGTGAACAGTTTATGAACAGTGGTCTTCACCTAACTTTGACAGTGGGGGACAAGGGCCTTAAATGCCCGTCGCCGTCGACCCCAAAAGTGTCCGTCCATGCTTCTCCGTTTGCCACGGAGGTAGCCTCGTCACCGTGGCTTGTCACCGTGTGCCCCAGGCTACACGGCCATCTGCCACGTGCCCCTGGAAGGGCCCCAGGGCGACGCGTGGGCCGATGAGCTGGAGCGCGGGCACACAGCGTAGGTTTCCCCGGCAAGCACCTTGCCGGGGTAGTGATCTTGCCGGGCCCGGAAGCTTGTCGCTCTCCGGGTCCTGCAGGGGCGCATGATGCGCCGAGGCATCTCTTGAGGTGTGCATTCCTTGGCCTTCCTGGCAAGCTCCTCTTGCCAGGGTCTTGTGCTAAAGTGATAACCTTGAGCCTGGTGCGGCCTTCCCGGCAAGCTCCTCTTGCCTGGGCCTTGATCTTCTGTCTTGTATACTTTGTTTTTGAATGGCTTCACAGGGACAGGAAAAGATTCCCGGCGAGCACGTGGTAAGCCCTGCCACGGGAGGCTGCTACTGCCCGTGCACAAGTTGGGGTACTAAGGTACCCCTATCTTAGTACACCGACACTCGGGCTATGAAAGGACTCAGCGAAGAACGCCGCTTCCTCTCATGTATGCCACGGCTGCGAGGGATGATCGAATCGACGGCAGCTTGGACGCCGGTGGACGGTGGCGTCGGCAAGAGTTGGGCATGGTGCTATGGTGCGCCATTTGACGAGAGGAAGATCATGGGAGGTCCGCCTAACTCAGGGGAGTCCGCTGGTGGGGGTAGGAGAGGGAGGAAAGCTCGGGCTGGCTCGAATCCGAGCGGAGGCCGGCGGCGGGACTCCGGCCAGAAAGGTGGCTGCGAGGCACGGGGAGAGCGATGAGTTGGCCTGGGAGGCGTGTGAGAGAAGGAGAATGCTAACGGAGGTGCAAGGGGGCTCGGGGTGCCCTATAAGTAGGTGGGCGCCGGTCCACCGAGGCGCCGTGTGCCGGCGAGCCTGTTGCCATCGCCACGGGTCAAGTGAACTTGCCGCAGCGTGTCTGGGATTCTTGTGGGATTGGTCCAGGCCTAAAGAAAGAGAGAGGGGGAGCAGGGAGGTGCCAGAGCGTCGCGCGTGCGAGCTTGCTCACTGGAACGCTCGGGCAGCCACGGAGCGCGTGCGAGCAGGGGTGAGAGAGGAGGAGAGAGGAGAGGGCCGACCGTCCAGCAGGTTGCGGACGTCGAGGCAGCCTCGGGGGACACGAGGGGGAGGCCCAAGGCTGTCGGGAGCAGCCGATTGGAGGCGGCTACCGTGCGAGAGCGCACTATAGCGCGCTCCAGAGCGCCTGAATGGCTGGCACAGTCGTGTCCTCGCCGCTCTGGTCATGTCCATCGTGCCCAAGGTTGTCTAGAAGGTCGAGGGAGAAGTAAACAAATGCGCTATGGCCTTGGATGCTCTGGGAGGCCACTGGAATGAGGAGGGAGGTGAAGAAAAAGGTGAAAGCTGCTGTCCAGAAAAGTGAATTTGGGGTTTTACCCCCCTCCAATAATTGAGCTGAGGCAGAGGAGAGTTACTGGAGGTAGAATAGGACTAGGAGAAGCTGTGGTAAGAATTTGAGGTAAAGGGAAATAGTAAAAGGGGTCCAAACAAGGGTTTTGGTAATTGGACAGAAGGTGTTTGATCAGGTTTTGGGGAGGCAAATGACTTCCAATTGGCATGGGACTTAACAGGATGGAATGTCACACACAATTAGGCCCCTACACCAAATTTGAGCTTATTTGGGCAAAGTTGCCAATGTAACTTTGGTGAACCCTAGAAATCAACAGAACTGGTTTCACCTTGTTTGAGTCAAGCTAATCATCTCCCCTTGATGCACCATTTGGTGTAGCATCATAATTTGGGGTTATGATCATGCTCACAAAGTTTGAGGCCCCAGGTAAAAAGTTGACAATGTAGAGTTGTTCAAATTTGAATTTGAACATAAATGGTATTGGGGCACTTAGACCAAGTTATGCTTCTCCAAAACTTGTGTCATTTGGCATAGATGCATAATTACATCATTTTAGCATGTGCACCAAGTTTGAGAGCATTTGGACAAGTTTGGCAATGTAAAGTTGCTCAAACTTTAAATATGGACAGAATGGTTTTGAGGGGATTAGATGATGATTCCTTGATCTTCAAGGCATGAGGCTTTGCAAGATCATCAAATATTTCATATTTGACATGATAGAATTTCCCTGGAATTTTTGGAGAATATTTCCTTTGTAAATATTTCAAAAGCTTGAAATATCCAGAAAGGGTTTTGGAAGGATTTGCCCAATATTTTGAACATGACCATGTGTTGAAACTCTTATATATGGACAATATATGTCCTATGAGTCTCGCTGAATTTTGGAAAATATTTTTGAAATAATTAAATAATGTTTCCCTATTAAAGACCATTTCTGGCCTTAAGAAAAAGTTTTTAAACAAAATATAAAAATAACTTTTAAAATTATAATTTTGTTGTTTCTGGGAGTCCTATACCTAACAGGATTCAAATATACTTTTTGAAAGATTTTTCACACCCTAAATAAGGTACTTGTAGTGCAAACCTTAATTCAGGGGTTTTTGGAAAACTAATTTTAGAAAATACTATTTGGCCAAAATATTTTTATAAGAAAATTCTATACTGGTCTATACACATGGCATGATCATTGGGAAAAGGTTTTGGATCAAGGAGATGAAGTATAAGAGTTGGAGGATTTATTTGATTTTTAGAGCACTAGCAAACAGCAGACAAAAGTCAAATCAAGCAAAGTCAAAAACACTCAAAAGTTTTTGTAAATCCACATTTTTAACATGATAATTAGCTTAAGCAAAGAGGCATGAAAATCAGGGTGTGACAGACCTACCCCCCTTATAAGAATCTCGTCCCCGAGATTCCCAGACTAGGCGTGGAAAGAAAGGCGGAGTCTTGGATACGGGGTTGTCTTCACTTCTTCTTGCTGGTTCTGCTCCCGACTGGTGCTCCATGGATTCTTGAAGTACTTGGTGGTGTGGCCTCTCGCTTGCTGCCTTCCTAGATGGAGGTTGCTGAGGGGTCTCTTGCGTAGGTTAGGTTGAGTTAGTTGCCAAGGCTTGGTGATGTCCTTGCGGGCACCGGGCTAGTTAGGAAGTAAGGAGTACTTCCAGAGTGGGGACTCGTGGAAGATTTGGTGCACGGAGGGCATCTCAGGAAGTAAATCTAGCTGGTAGACGTCTACTATTTGTCTTGAAGTGATCTTGAAGAAGGGTCGATAAATCTTGGTGCGAGCGTCCCTTCGACACGGAAATGCTCGGTCCTTTCGAGAGGAGTGGTTTGTAGATACGCCCGGTCTTCGACGCGGAAGTTTACTTCTTGATGACGGTGGTCGGTGTGGATCTTCCTTCTTGACAGGGCGGTCTTCAAATGTCTTCTATCCAGCTGTCCGTCTCTTCTTTGTCTTCGGGCAGACAAGTAGGCCATCAAATAATGATGTTACCCAACTTGTCCAATTAATCCATGAGGTCTATGGGGGTACGCAAGGTAAGCTGGGGTATTGGTGGTGGTCTCCGCTGAGTATTTGCAGAGGCCTTCCCGACTTAGAGCCAAGGCCCATGGTCGGAATCTGACCAGGTTGTGGCTTGGTGGGGCTTAAGGGTTTCAAGGATTCTAGTGAGTGAGTGAACGTTTATCATCTTATCCTTAAGCACAGTTTCTGAGATGCCATTAGCTCTATCTAGTACTCTGAACGAAAAATCATCCTCTCGCATAGACCAACTTCAATCACCACTCATGCCATACATATCCTCATGACTCTCAAGAGACGGTCTAACAAAATTGTACTTGTCTACGATCCCCAAATCCATTTGTAGGTCTACCCCTAAAATCCATGGGTAGGTCATACATGCCACTAAGCTTAAACTAAACTCCACAATCCAAGCACTCAACCTATTCTTGCAAGGCTCACGATAAGGCATCTCTATTCTAAGGAAACACGTCATATGCCACTCCAAGATTTGTTTCCTTCCTATAGATCAACTCCAATAGCCCGGTAATTCCCATCAATCACCACATAATCCAACAATTCTACAAATCCGATGTCTATGGTGTTCCACAAGATCTCAAGTCCCTATAATACCCAAATACTTGGAAGGGCTATGCACTACGATAGTATGTCCACCAAATTCTCATCATCCGGGTAAAGTAAACTCCAAGGTCATGATTATATAGATCCCTAAATCAACTCCGACAAATAATCCAATCTCCTAGGTTATTGTCCACCGAGAAGCATGATATCATAATCAGGATCATAGGCCTAAATCCAATTTTACTCCGAACCATGCAGACATATCCTGCATTTATATCAACCAGAATCACCTACATAAATCCAAATCTTATGCCCAACGGGTACTCCTACATGCTTCCCCAAAGTCATGAACCCATCAATATGAAATCTCACAATCCACCAAGGCCTCAGATAATTCCTCGAAGTCACTGATATAAAGCCACCAAGTCATCTGTCCAATATCCTCGAACTGGTCTATCTATGGCATCGTCAGTTCTCGTGCTATATTAGGATGAAAATGTGCTCGTTCACTGTGTCCACTAGTTCCATTACGAACCCAGTGTTGTGCACGGTTATATAGGCTTAACAGGTTCTCTCGCTTTACAATGGGTTAGGCACATGGTTAAGGTTTCGTGCTGGAGTGTCTCGTGAAGTCTCAAAGGGTCTAGGAATGGGGTTACTGGTCTGGAGGGTTAAACATAACTCTACGGGGTTGTAATTGGCCACAGAGGTTGTAGCAGAAGTCTTCTGTGCCAGTTGGTTGCCGAGGTAGAATCCTTGGTGCATCTTGTCTTGCGGGTCTTCAGTTGGGGAGAGAGAGAATAGAGGGAAGAAGCAGCGTAGAGGAGGGAAATGCCTAAAGGGGGTTCTATAGTGCAGATGCAACAAACAGGTGCAAAAAGGCCGAAACAAAAGAAACAAGGCAAGGAAGGTGATATAGCCATGCACTTGTTGCCTGGGCAAAAATGCGACTTATATCAAAACAGAACAAATAGAAGGAAACAACACACAATCATGGTTCTATTCGAACCATCATACGGACTAGACTGCGCATAGGGGGTACACGACTCATCCTACCCTAGGGGTTCTCGGACTCAGTGTCGTGACTTGTGCCTCGTGCAGTCTTCTGAGCTTCCTCAGGTGTTGCTATGCCCCTTGTAGTTGGTTGATGAACGATCCAGGTTGAGCCTGAAGAATCTTCAACAACTTCTCGCCTGATGAGGTGAGGTGGTGAAGGTGCCTCCTTGTAGCTGGCGTTGACTTGGTCTTCTCTTGTCTCTTTAATCACGACGATCCCTTGTGCCTTCTGGGACGTCGAGGGTACCAGGTAGGCGATCCGTATGCAATGACAATAACAAGGCATAATAGAGGTCCAACATGTCGGTTTCGTTGTTGAAAACATTGACACCAAGAGCGGGGGACGAAGAGAACCGTTTTCCTGCTCACTATAGTGAGCCGGACCAAATGGCGAGGTTCTCATCCACCGGTGGTTGCCGATACAACAATAGTAGTGACATGATTACTCTATTAGCGATGTATATCATAATTTTGCACAACCCATGCCATGGTCATCGTAGGCTAGGGTTGCACCATCTCCTGGGTCTTCATGTCCTCACTCACTAAGGATGTAATTTCTGTTGGTATCATCTTGTCGTGGTGTCACCAATCTTGCGTTCAGAAGAGGTGGGTGAGTGTTTGGCAAGGTGCACCCACAAGGATTACGGAAAATCCAGTGGTCACGGCGTAGGGGTTCTAGCGACCAAGGTTTTGATGGGGAAGAGATCAAGTATAGCCTAGTTTTTGAAAAACTGAGAGGGGAAGAGAAGTATAGGCAGTTTTGAAAACTAGTAATAGTTTTGAAAATAGTTTTACCCTAACTAACGACCATGGTAACTAAGGCTTCCTACAGTCAAGATGGCTCTGATACCAGCTCTGTGGGGACCCCGACTCATAAGTTGAGATCACCGAATGCACGTGTACAGTGACCCCAGAGATCAATGCTCACTGAACACACAGAAGCTGAATAACAAGAGTCTTACATCCATACAACCGTATTACACAAATAGGGCCATAATGGCCAAGTCTTGAGTATAACATCGCAGCGGAAATCTTCAATAACAACTTGGACCCATGCCATCTGCCTTAACCCTACAGGCATTCTGACTGGGAAGCATCCTAGCTCGTATGCTCGTCACCAAGAAATCTTCATCATAACCTGTTCTCTCATGCCTGGCCAATAATAATAACCAGTGGCAAGCCAATGAGTACATTGAATGTACTCGCAAGCAACCCAAGTGTGATGACTGAATAATTATGCAAAGCTCTACTGCTAAATTGGCAGTTTTTGCGGAAAGCTAATTTTTCATATGCAAGTATGATCAACATATATCAAGGATATGCATGTGTCTGTAACAAGTATCAGGAGGTCACAAACATCAATATCGAGAAAGAGTTGTAATCAACTCATGTTCAAGCTCATTGTGACTTCCTCACAATCACATCAACAAATCCACCATACCATGTTGTTTTGCAGAAACTTATGGACATAGTCTAAGTAGCACCACCCAACTGTCCTTGACCGCGGACTCGGCTATTCGAATAGTTTGACACTCTGCACATGTTGCACACTTTACCCACAAGGTCCGGGGAACTTCCGTGTTATCCACGACCCGCGGTACCTCAAGTACCCGGGGTAAGCACCCGATCACCATCTTTCCCTAGACGACACTAACATAGAGTCCACTCGATTGGTAGTAACCCCCGTGCCCAGATTTCACATCTTAATAATTGTGGAGACTCGCTCCCATATTCATCACATACCACAAGCACGGGGTACCAACGGTGTGTCCGGTGCCCTGTAAAGACAGTCATGGCCGCCTATCCAAGCACGACCCCGTCCCGAGAGTGATCTCATGTCACCCCCGTCACTAGTAATGCGGGCACCATGCTAGTATCGACCTAGGTAATCAATAATGTCGTTTCCCATATAAGGGTAGAGTGGTTGCGCATGTTTGGTTGGGACGGTAGTCACACATAAATCTAATCCATCTCTGTAAACAACACTCTCATCAAGCCTCGGCACACTACTTCTTCACCAAGTAGTGCCCTAGTTTCTCATTATCTCCCAGGGGCATTAATGGCACCCACTGGGTCATTTGCAAGTATGTCAGACCACACTTGTTTCACTCAATGCATAACCCTGACCCCTTTTGCGTAGCCAACTACTATAGCATACATCTATCTATTCCCACCCACATAACCCTCATAGGAAGGTAGGGTCATGTTTGATGCAGGTTTCAACAGTAAGTAACAAAGGTAGCAACCAAAGTGGTTTCCACCTCAACATGATTCTGATGCATTTGATAATAAGGTGCTATGAGAAATGCATAAAAAGTTTCTCGAACATGGTCAAAGGGCTGCTTGCCTTATTCTTCCGAGTCTTCAAACCTTCTGGTCCATCTCCGAGTATTCCGTTTATTTCGTCAACTAACGATGGAAACAATCATAATAAGCAACACAATCAAAGCAAGAATAAAAGTGCTCTAAAAATAGGAGTTGGACTTTTCTAGGATACCTCTGGTCATATGAAAAATAACCAAGGTGGTTTCATAGGTATTGGATCAATGAATAGCTTGGATCATTTCAATGTGATGGAACCAAGGGGTTTATGGATTTGGAAGAAGTATAGAGAAATATTTCCTTGAATGATGAGCAAAGGCACCCATCAACAAGTCATGATTTTATAAGCATCTAGGAGTTGGTTTCACTGGATTTGGAATTCAAATTAATTTCCTAGGATTTTGCAAAGCTGATAAATATGAAGAAATGGCTCAATATTTGGTGGGGTACAGAAAGTATCAATAAAAATGTTCCAAAACTAAGTTTGGATATGACAAGCATCTAGGAATTTGAACCACTGCATTTGGATCAAAATTGAGCTCTCTGTGATTTTCTAAAGTTCATCACAGAAAATGGAATATGGGCATTTGATAAATATTCGTGTAGGAAAAGTCTCTGGAATACTGTGCATGTTGCACCATGTGATAGAGCATGATTTATGGAGCCATAGGAAATTTGAATCATCAAGTTTGGAGTTCAAATGAATTATTTAGGCTTTTTTTTGAAGTTCACAGAAAAAGAAAAGGGAAAGAGAAAAGGGCTTATACCCTTGCGCCCAGGGCGAAGAACAGCTGCACAGCAACTGGGCCGGCCCAACTGTTCGGCCGCGTGCACAAGAGCCTGGCCACGTCGAAGGCGCCCGCAGGGATTACGCCTTTGCGGCGGCTAGGCGGTTTCGGCCGAAGCCGCTTCCACTTAAACGACGGGGCCCAGCCTCCAGGTCGCTGACGCGGGGGGGCCAGCGCTCAGGTTCATCCCCTTCCTCCCGCGCGACGTGGTGGGGAGGAACAGAGGCGATGCTCGACGGCGGCTTGCCGGCGCTGCAGGGCATCTCCGGCGACGCTCGGGCTATGAATGGACTCAGCGAAGAACGCCGCTTCCACTCATGTATGCCACGGCTGCGAGGGATGATCGAATCGATGGCAGCTTGGACGCCGGCGGACGGTGGCGTCGGCAATTGTTGGGCATGGTGCTATGGTGCGCCATTTGATGAGAGGAAGATCATGGGAGGTCCGCCTAGCTCAAGGGAGTCTGCTGGTGGGTGTAGGAGAGGGAGGAAAGCTCGGGCTGGCTCGAATCCGAGCGGAGGCCGGCGGCGGGACTCCGGCCAAAAAGGTGGCTGCGAGGCACGGGGAGAGCGATGAGTTGGCCTGGGAGGCGTGTGAGAGAAGGAGAATGCTAAAGGAGGTGCAAGGGGGCTCGGGGTGACCTATAAGTAGGTGGGCGCCGGTCCACCGAGGCGCCGTGCGCCGGCGAGCCTGTTGCCGTCACCACGGGTCAAGTGAGCTTGCCGCAGTGTGTCTGGGGTTCTTGTGGGATTGGTCCAGGCCTAAAGAAAGAGAGAGGGGGAGCAGGGAGGTGCCAGAGCGTCGCGCGTGCGAGCTTGCTCACTGGAGCGATCGGGCGGCCATGGCGCGCGTGCGAGCAGGGGTGAGAGAGGAGGAGAGAGGAGAGGGCCGATCGTCCAGCAGGTTGCGGACATCGAGGCAGCCTCGGGGGACACAAGGGGGAGGCCCAAGGCTGTCGGGAGCAGCTGACTAGAGGCGGCTACAGTGCGGGAGCGCACTGTAGCGCGGTCTAGAGCGCCTGAATGGCTGGCACAGTCGTGTCCTCGCCGCTCTGGTCATATCCATCGTGCCCAAGGTTGTCTAGAAGGTCGAGGGAGAAGTAAACAAATGCGATGTGGCCTTGGATGCTCTGGGAGGCCACTGGAATGAGGAGGGAGGTGAAGAAGAAGGTGAAAGCTGCTGTCCAGAAAAGTGAATTTGGGGTTTTACCCCCCTCCAATAATTGAGCTGAGGCAGAGGAGAGTTACTCGAGGTAGAATAGGACTAGGAGAAGTTGTGGTAAAAATTTGAGGTAAAGGGAAATAGTAAAAGGGGTTCAAACAAGGGTTTTGGTAATTGGACAGAAGGTGTTTGATCAGGTTTTGGGGAGGCAAATGACTTCCAATTGGCATGGGACTTAACAGGATGGAATGTCACACACAATTAGGCCCCTACACCAAATTTGAGCTTATTTGGGCAAAGTTGCCAATGTAACTTTGGTGAACCCTAGAAATCAACAGAAATGGTTTCACCTTGTTTGAGTCAAGCTAATCATCTCCCCTTGATGCACCACTTTGTGTAGCATCATAATTTGGGGTTATGATCATGCTCACAAAGTTTGAGGCCCCAGGTAAAAAGTTGATAATGTAGAGTTGTTCAAATTTGAATTTGAACAGAAATGGTTTTGGGGCACTTAGACCAAGTTATGCTTCTCCAAAACTTGTGCCATTTGGCATAGATGCATAATTACATCATTTTAGCATGTGCACCAAGTTTGAGAGCATTTGGACAAGTTTGGCAATGTAAAGTTGCTCAAACTTCAAATATGGACAGAATGGTTTTGAGGGGATTAGATGATGATTACTTGATCTTCAAGGCATGAGGCTTTGCAAGATCATCAAATATGTCATATTTGACATGATAGAATTTCCCTGGAATGTTTGGAGAATATTTACTTTGTAAATATTTCAAAAGCTTGAAATATCCAGAAAGGTTTTTGGAAGGATTTGCCCAATATTTTGAACATGACCATGTGTTGAAACTCTTATATATGGACAATATATGTCCTATGAGTCTCCCTGAATTTTGGCAAATATTTTTGAAATAATTAAATAATTTTTCCCTATTAAAGACCTGTCACACCCTGCATTTTGTAACATGTTATTTGTATCTTTGAAGCATGAAAATTTGGACTAGCAAAATTTTTTAGCATCATTTGGCTTTTATTTGAAATTGAGTTTTCTTCATATGCTTTTTCATGTGCTCATTAAAGTCAACTATGACCTCTTGTAGAATTCATCTCCATGCCCAAAAACTTCTGCCCAATGATCATGCCAAGTGTTATATAACAGTATAGTCTTTTCTTACAAAATTAATTTGGCCAAAAAGTATTTTATAAATTTAGTTTTCCAAAAACCCCTGAATTGAGATTTGCACTGCAAGTACTTGATTTAGGGTGAGAAAACTATTTCAAAAGGTTTATTTGAGACCTAGTAGTCATAGGACTTCCAGAAACCACAAAGGTATAATTTTAAAAGTTATTTTCCTATTTTATTTAAAAGCTTTTCCTTAAGGCCAGAAATGGTCTTTAATAGGGAAAAATTATTTAACTATTTCAAAAATATTTGCCAAAATTCAGAGAGACTCAGAGGACATATATTGTCCATATATAAGAGTTTCAACACTTGGTCATGTTCAAAATAATGGGCTAAACCCTCTAAAACCCTTTCTGGATATTTCAAGCTTTTGAAATATTTACAAAGGAAATATTCTCCAAAAATTCCACGGAAATTCTATCATGTCATATATGACATATTTGATGATCTTGCCAAGTCCCATGCCTTGGGAAGCAAGAAAACATCCTCAAACCCCTTCATAACCATTCTTTCCATATTTGAAGTTTGAGCAACTTTACATTGCCAAACTTGTCCAACTGCTCTCAAATTTGGTGCACATGCTAGAATGGCCTAATAAGGCATCTAGACCAAATAGCACAAGATTTGGAATAGAGCAACTTGATCAGATCACCTCAAAACCCTTTCTGTTCAAATGCAAATTTGAACAACTTTACATTACCAACTTTTTATCTGGAGCTTCAAACTTTGTGGGCATGATCAATACCCCAAATGATGATGCTACACCAAGTGGTGCATCAAGGGGAGATGATTAGCTTGACTCAATCAAGATGAAACTGTTTCTGTTGATTTCTAGGGTTCACCAAAGTTACATTGGCTAGTTTCTTCAAATGAGCCAAATTTGGTGAAGCACCCTATTTTCTCATGTCTTTCAATCCTGTTAAGTGCCATGTCAAGTGGAAGTCATTTGCTTGACCAAACACTGATCAAACACCTTCTGCAGATTTACTAAAACCTCCATCTTGATCACTTTTACTCTTCTCCATAGCCTCAACTTTTTACCACATGATCATTCAGTTACTGGCTACCCCCAGTAACTTCCCCAGCACCCCAGCTCCATGATTGAGGGGTAAGAACCCAAGTTTACCTTGCTCGACAGCAAGTTTTCACCAAGTCACCAGCATCCTCCCTCTCTTTCAGCATCTCCAGGGCATCCAAGGCCGCAGGCCATTTCTTTACTCCTCCCGTGACCTTCTAGACACTCTTGGGCACGTTGGTTTTGACCGGAGCGGCGAGGGCACGGTGGTGCCAGCCATACACGCGCTCTGGAGCACGCAACAGTGCGGACACGCACTGTAGCTCCAGCCAATCAGCCTTCCCTGATAGCCTCGGGCCACTCCCTCGCGCCAGTCGAGGCCCCTCGACGTCCGCGACCGCCCCGGCGCTGTCCCCCCTCCTCCTGCGCCCTCCGGTGAACATCGTCGGACTCGCACCGGCCGCCCGCAATGGCCACTCTTCTGCCTCGCACGCGCGCGCGCTCCAGAAGCTCCCCCGCTCCTCCTCTCACTTCAGCTGGACGTGGAACAAGTCCACGATCCTCCCCGGCTTGATCATAGGCACCAGAACCTCTCCTAGCCTCGCCTGCAACCTCGCCGGCGCACGAGTCCACGGTGGACCGTGGGCGCGGCTATATAAGCCCCTCCCGAGCCTCTCCAGCAGCACCAACAGCCTCAACTCACCTCACTGAGCCCCCCAGCACCATCAGTTCGACCCTAGGAGGTCCCAGTGCTCGGGATCGACCGGAGCTCCGCCGCGTCGGGCCGCCGGTGATCTCGCAGTACGGGCCTCCCCTACCCCTCCTTTCACCCGATTCGGAACCCCCTCACCTCACTGACCATTTCCCCTCTGTTCCCCTCTCTGTGGCAGTTGGAAACGGCCGGAGCGACGACCTCCCGTAGCTCCTCCGCCGTCCCACCTCGCCGACGGCGAACCGGACCTCCTCGGCGTGCCGCACCACCACCCCTACATCCGCAACACGACGCTGGTCACGTTCCTGCCCTCCGTTGCCGTCGCCGTGGCCGGAAACCTCGCCGTTGAGCTCGCCGTCGCCGTGGCCGCAAGGTTGGAGATGACAGGCGGGCCCCGCCTGTCATCCCCACACCTCTCTCCCCCTCCTCTCTGCCACTGACCCACGGGCCCCGCCCGTCAGGTTCAAAAACCTAACGTGCGCGCGCAGGCACCCGTGCGGCTGGGCTGGACCGCCCTAGGCCGTGCACTGTGGCCTCTCTGGCCCGGTTGCACAGGTATTTTTCTCCTTTTTCTTTTCTGTATTAATTCAAACATTTCTACAGAAATGAATAATGGTCCAAATAAAATAATTCCAACTCCTAAAATCTTGTAATATTCCAACCTATTTAATGGTACCACTTTCACTCACATCAAAGAAACTTTTCTGTTATGTTCAAATTTAAATTCAAATTTGAGCAGTAAGACTCCTGTTCTAAAATCAATAGACTCCATTCTGTTACTCCAAAACTCCAACTATGAATTTTCCCCATCTTAGAAATTCCTCTAGTATTTAACAAAAATAAGTTGACATTTTTATGAGCACTTTGATTTTTCTGTTTTATTTGTGGTCTTATTTTTCCGTGGTTATTATGCGACGTATAGATCCCGTATTTGACGAAGTTGCTGTGGAAGAAGAAGGAGAAGGATTTGAAGACTTTGAAGACCAAGCCAATAGGCAAGCAGCCCTTTGACCATGATACACTTGTTCTTCGGAACCCGTTTGTTTCCGATGCATGATGTTAGGGTTACGATAGTGACCTAGTTGATTCCACCACATGATGCATGCCTTGATCTTGATCTTGCTAAGTGCTAGATGACATGCAAATAGTTGTTCATGATGCTTAAATGATGCATGTGTGATTTTAACCTTCGTAGTTGAAATCTTTGCATGAACCCATCAGGTGCCCCTAATGCCCGAGGGTGATGATGTGTTAGGTCATCACTTGAGGAAGAAGTGATGTGCCGGTAAAGTCATGTGCATGGTGAAATGATGGATTAGATTTATGTGTGACTACCGTCCCAACCAAACATGTGCAACCACACTACCCCTTATGGGACGGGGCTTTATTGATTACTTAGGTCGATACTAGCATGGTGCCCGCATTACTAGTGACGGGAAGACTTGAGGTCTTTCCCGGGACGGGGTCGGGCTTGGATAGACGACCATGACTGTTTTCACAGGGCACCGGACACACCGTTGGTCCCTTCGGGTACGTGTGACATTGAAATTAGGGCAAGTCCCGTGATCTATTGTTGTACCCGTGGGCCGTGTACCAACGAGTGGACTCTATGTTAGTGTCGTCTAAGGAAAGGTAATGACCGGGTGCTTACCCCGGGTACTTGAGGTACCGCGGGTCGTGGATGACACGGAAGTTCCCCGGATTTTGTGGGTAAAGTGCGCAACCTCTGCAGAGTGTCAAACTATTCGAATAGCCGTGTCCACGGTCATGGACAGTTGGGTGGTGCTACTTAAACTATGTCCAGAATTTTACTTCATCGGTGATAGTATGTGTGTGTGATGAGTCAAGGTGGTGACTTGACTCGACGAGTTGAATCTTATTCATGTTGATATCGGTAACCTGTCTTCGAGGTTACGCTAGGTTATTGATGCATAAACTTGATAGTAGAATATTTATTCTAGCCCTTTGCTAGATTGTTCATTATCGTTCAATTGCATTGTTACTTTGAACCACATCATGGTTTGCTTGCGAGTACATTCAAAGTACTCATTGGCTTGCCACTGGTTATTTAATTGGCCAGACATGGAATAACAGGAATATGAGGAAGATTTCTTTAGAGACGAACATGCGAACTAGGACGCTATCCCAGTCAGAATGCCTGTAGGGTTAAGGCAGATGGCATGGGTTCTACCCATTATCAAAGACTTCCGCTATTTGAGTTATTTGCTATTCAGCCCGTGAGGCTCTATCTATGTAAGACTTGGCCATAATGGCCTTGATTCGTGTAAGACTATTTGTATGGATGTAAGACTCTTGTTATTCAGCTTCTGTGTGTTCAGTGAGCATTGATCTCTGGGATCACTGTACACGTGCATTCGGTGATCTCGACTTCTAAGTCGGGGTCCCCACAAAGCTGGTATCAGAGCCATCCTGACTGTAGGAAGCCTTAGTTAGCATGGGCGTTAGTTAGATGAGACCCTTTTTCAAAAACCTTCTGAACCTCTCTTCTTTTCTAAACCTGAGGTTTCATCAGCTTATTAACCCCTCCTATTCCACCTTTGTAGATGGCCGCTGCACCCGAAGAGCACCTGACCACTGGGTTTCCCTTACTTCTCGAGGATAGCCTCCAGGAGTGTCAGTTCCACCGAGCAACCATCCTCACCTACCTTGAGCATTGGGTGAGCGATACTGAGGTGGAGTACCATGTGGAAGCTATCGTGAAGGCAAATGATCCTCCCACAAGTTGGTTCTTCGAGGGACCCCAGATGGCAACACTACCACTCGCTGTCGAGGCTGCTGCACTCAAGGCATTAACCCGTCTCCGCGAGCTTCTTCCGGAGATGGCAGCCAAGATGACAACTCGCTTCTTTCCTTACCGGAAGGAAGGTGAAGAAGAAAGCAGCGCTCTAGCCCCTCCACTGAAGGAAGGACTCTCGCTTCGGTTCCAGACCTACTTCAGTCTATGTGTCGACAGCTTGGCACAAGACTTGCCCTCGGAATCAATGAATCTTCGAGAAGAACTTCACAAGACCAAGGCACTTCTTCGTCGAGCTCAAGAGAAGGCAAATAGGATCAAGAAGGAAGGATCACCTTCTGGACAATCCGCTATCGCATATCGAGGCGGAAGGCCCTCCGAGGATGTATCTTCCAAGAATGAAGAACCACCTCGGCGACGCCGGATGACAACAAGGGAATATCGCAAGCTTTTCCCTGCACCACCGACGAAGCACCGTCGTATCCAACTCCTCCACTCCCCCACACCCTCAAGTGACAAGGGGGCCCAGACAGATGAAGACAAGGAGGAAGACTCAGAAGAGCCGGAATACGCGACCGAGCATTCCGCCGCTTAGGCATTATCCGCTACTCGGATATGCCAGTTGTAACCTCTATGGTAGGATAGGTCGTGTAACCCCTATGCGCAGTCGAGTCCTTGTATAGTTCATATGAAACCATCTAGTGTTTGCTTTTGTTGTGTCTGGATGTATGTCGTATCCTTCCTTCGGGAATGTCTAAACAACTACATCACCCATTTGGATTTTAATGAATGTGTTTTGGCCTTTCGGCCCTTGCATGATTTGATTTAGTGTCACACCCACCCCCTTACTAGGCACCCATCTATCTTGCTTTCCCTCTTCCGAGTCATGAGACCTTTTACCGCTCCAACATGATGCCTATTGTAACTCGTACTGGTACCTCTACCCAGCAGCCCGAAGCCGGAGCATCCGCTCAGCCAGAGGCAGGCCACGACCAAACCAACGACCAAGCTCCACCACCACCTCCTCCAAGCATGGACATGGCTCAGCTTCTCCAAGCTTTCCGAGAGGAACGCCAAGCCAACACTGCAGCTCTCCAGCTGATTGCTTAAGCTATCGCCAACAACCGCTAGCCGGCGGGGAATGGCAATGGACGTTCTACGTTGGCAGAGTTCAAGAAGCATGCACCGCCAACCTTCCTCGAGACTGCTGAACCCCTGGATGCAGACGACTGGGTCCGTTCCATTGAGGAGATACTGGAACTAGTAGGATGCACCGAAGACCGCGAGAAGGTGGCTTATGCAGCCCACTGCCTCGGGGGGACTGCTAGAGCTTGGTGGGATGGATTCAAGGTCATGCATGCTGAACAAGACATCACTTGGGTTAACTTCAAGTCAGAATTCCGCAAGGCCCACATTCCTTCCGGAATCATGGCTATCAAAACGCGTGAGTTTCGAGCCCTGAAGAAAGGAAGTGGCATTGTCAAGGAGTACATGCAGAAGCTCAGTGTTCTGTCAAGGTATGCCCCTGAAGATGTCAGCACTGATGCTGCCAAAAGGGAGCGCTTCATGGAAGGCCTCAATCAGACTCTGCAATACTCGCTTGTTGTGTGCGATTGCCCATCCTTCCCTGACCTGGTGAACACGACACTTATGCTTGAAGACAAGCGGCGTGCTTTGGAAGACACTCGCAAGCGCAAGTTGGTCAGTAAGGGAAGTTCCAGCAACCAGAAGCCTCGTCCGTGGCAGTCAGCCCCGGCCAAGCCAACCTATCAGCAGCCAAGAGCTCCTGCACCTCGTGCCAACCCTCAGCCTCAGCAGTATGCCAACCCCAGGCCAGCTTTCAACCCCAATACCAGTGGTGGCAACAAGATCAATCCAAACCAAGTCACTTGCTTTGGATGTGGTCAGCCCGGACACATCTCATGGGTGTGCCCCAACAAGAAGCCTGATGCCCCGCGCCCCAATGCGCAGAACCAGGGACAAGGCCGTGGAATTCCACCAAGGAACCCAGCTCCTCGCAATCCACCGAACCATGGGAAGGGGCGTGTGAATCACGTCACTGCTGAAGAAGCCCAGGAAGACCCGGACGTCGTGCTGGGTACGTTCCTTGTCAACTCAGCACCTGCAACTGTCTTGTTTGATTCTGGAGCAACGCATTCATTTGTCACTCAAAGATTTGCATTAAAAAGTGGCATGACCCCTACACCCCTGAATAACCCTATGGTGGTACAAACCCCCGGAGACAAGATGAGAGCCAAGATAGGCTGTAAAGGAGTCGGTATTACCATTAATGGTGTAGACTTCCTAGCAGACCTTATCATCCTGAGATCGCAAGGCTTGGATGTGATCTTAGGGATGGATTGGCTCAGTAAGCACCAAGGCTTGTTAGACTGTGCCAATCGGACAGTCACTGTGACCAATGACCGGGGAGTCGAAGTCAAGTTTGCTTCCAACTCCTCTTCCGCTCAGGCCGCTAAAGTCAACTGTCTGTCTGAAGTTGGGCTAGATCAAGTACCGGTGGTATGTGAGTATCCTGATGTCTTTCCGGATGAACTACCGAGAATGCCCCCTGACCGTGACATTGAGTTCATCATCGAGCTCGTGCCCGGAGCAGGACCCATCTATAAGAAGCCTTATAGAATGGGGACGGAAGAATTAGCCGAGTTGAAGAAGCAGCTGGAAGAGCAGCTAAGGAAGGGATTTATTCGCCCAAGTGCCTCCCCTTGGGGATCTCCTGTTCTGTTTGTGGCAAAGAGGGACGGTACCATCCGCTTATGCATTGACTATCGTTCCCTCAATGAAGTTACAATCAAGAACAAGTATCCACTTCCCAAGATCGAAGATCTGTTTGATCAGCTCAGCGGAGCCAAGGTGTTCTCCAAGATCGACCTCAGATCTGGGTACTACCAGCTGAAGATCAGACCCCAAGATATTCCGAAGACGGCATTTGTAACCAGATATGGCCTGTACGAGTGCACGGTCATGTCCTTTGGGTTAACCAATGCCCCAGCATACTTCATGTTCCTCATGAATAAAGTCTTCATGGAATATTTGGACAAGTTTGTTGTTGTCTTCATTGATGACATTCTTGTGTTCTCGAAGTCGGAAGAAGAGCACGAGCAGCATCTGAGGATGGTCCTAGACAAGCTTCGTGAGCACCAAATGTATGCTAAATTCAGCAAGTGTGAGTTCTGGCTGCATAAAGTTGGATTCTTAGGTCATGTCTTGACCGAGGAAGGATTATCTGTTGATCCTGCAAAGATCGAAGCTGTGACCCAATGGAAATCTTCGACGACCGTCAAGGAAGTCAGAAGCTTCCTCGGACTAGCGGGCTATTACCGCAAGTTCGTGGAAGGATTCTCTAGCATTGCACGACCAATGACTCAGCTCCTCAAGAAGGGCAAGAAGTTCGAGTGGACGCCAAAATGCGAAGAGAGCTTCCAAGAGCTCAAGAAGAGATTGACCACCGCCCCAGTTCTGGCAACACCTGATATTCACAAGGAGTTCGTGATATATTGTGATGCCTCTCGAACCGGATTGGGAAGCGTTCTGATGCAAGAAGGCCGCGTCATAGCATACCTCTCCAGGTAGCTACGACCCCATGAGGAGAACTACGCTACTCACGATCTTGAGCTAGCGGCAGTAGTTCATGCCTTGAAGACATGGCGGCATTACCTCCTAGGGAAACGGTGTGAGATCTACACAGACCACAAAAGTCTGAAGTACATTTTCACCCAAAAGGAATTGAACATGAGGTAGCGGAGATGGTTGGAACTCATCAAGGACTATGACCTCAGTGTTCAATATCACCCCGGGAAGGCTAACGTGGTGGCCGATGCCTTAAGCAGGAAGGCTTGCTCTTTGAATGCCGTTATTCAAGTAAGGCAGCCAGCCTAGTTTAAGGAGTTCGAACAATTCAGTTTGGAATTGGTCACCTCTGGATTTCTGGATCATTTGAAAGTCAGACCGACCCTGATGGACGACGTCAAGAAGGCACAAGATGGACACGCAAGCATTGAAGGCATCAAGAGGAAGATGAAGCTGGGCAAGGCCCCAGGATTCTCCGAAGACGAGCACGGGATTGTTTGGTACAAAGGTCGTATCTGCGTACCAAACAACACCGAGCTGAAGACGCTGATTCTGCAAGAAGCCCACGACACCCCGTATTCTATCCACCCCGTAGGAACCAAGATGTACCAAGACTTGAAGGCACGATTCTGGTGGCACGGGATGAAAAGAGAGATTGCAACCTATGTTGCAAAGTGTGATGTGTGCCAAAGGGTCAAGGCTGAATATCAGCGACCTGCTGGATTGCTTCAACCACTCAAAGTTCCTGAGTGGAAGTGGGATAAAGTCGGAATGGACTTCATCACTGGATTACCAAGGTCGAATAGAGGACATGACTCTATCTGGGTCATAGTCGATCATTTGACCAAGGTGGCCCATTTCATTCCTGTCAAGACCACTTATGATGGCAACCGGCTGGCAGCTCTCTACATCGACCGAATCGTGAGCCTTCATGGTGTTCCCAAGGAGATTGTGTCGGATCGAGGAACCCAGTTCACCTCAAGGTTCTGGAAGAAGTTCCAAGAAGCATTGGGAACCAAGTTGTCTTTCAGCACAGCTTTCCACCCACAGACCGGAGGTCAGACAGAGCGAGTCAATCAGATTCTCGAAGACATGCTCCGAGCCTGTGTCCTGGCATATGGAGCCAAGTGGGAAGATTGTCTCCCTTTTGCCGAGTTCTCCTATAACAACAATTACCAGTCAAGCCTTCAGATGGCACCATTTGAGGTGTTGTACGGACGCAGATGTCGCACACCCCTCAACTGGTCAGAGACTAGAGAAGGACTAGTCTTTGGATCGGATAATCTCCGCGCAGCAGAAGAGCAAGTCCAACTAGTCAGAGAGCGATTATAGGCAGCCAAGTCCAGGCAGAAGAGCTATGCTGACACTCACCGTCGGAACATGAGTTTCCATGTCGGGGACCATGTGTACCTGCGGGTAACTCCTCTAAAAGGAACCAAGCGTTTCCACGTCAAGGGGAAGCTCGCACCAAGGTTCATTGGACCCTTTGAGATCACTGAACGACGAGGAGAAGTGGCTTACCAGTTGGAACTACCACCTGAGCTATCCGATCTGCACAATGTATTCCATGTGTTGCAACTCCGGAAATGTCTCCAAGTTCCAGACAAGCCTAATCTCTACATGGATGTGGATCACCAAGCCATTGATCTGCAGCCTGATTTGACCTACCACGAGAAGCCCATTCGCATTCTGGACGAAGCAGAACGACGTACGCGAAGCCGTACCATCAAGTATTTCAAGGTCCAGTGGAGCAACCACACCGAAGCAGAAGCAACCTGGGAACGAGAAGACTATCTTAGATCCGAGTTTCCCGACCTCTTTTAAGACCTAGTTTAGGAATCTCGGGGACGAGATTCTTGTAAGGGGGGTAGGTCTGTCACACCCTGCATTTTGTAACATGTTATTTGTATCTTTGAAGCATGAAAAATTGGACCAGCAATTTTTTTTAGCATCATTTGGCTTTTATTTGAAATTGAGTTTTCTTCATATGCTTTTTCATGTGCTCATTAAAGTCAACTATGACCTCTTGTAGAATTCATCTCCATGCCCAAAAACTTCTGCCCAATGATCATGCCAAGTGTTATATAACAGTATAGTATTTTCTTACAAAATTAATTTGGCCAAAAAGTATTTTATAAATTTAGTTTTCCAAAAACCCCTGAATTGAGATTTGCACTGCATGTACTTGATTTAGGGTGAGAAAACTATTTCAAAAGGTTTATTTGAGACCTAGTAGTCATAGGACTTCCAAAAACCACAAAGGTATAATTTTAAAAGTTATTTTCCTATTTTATTTAAAAGCTTTTTCTTAAGGCCAGAAATGGTCTTTAATAGGGAAAAATTATTTAACTATTTCAAAAATATTTGCCAAAATTCAGAGAGACTCAGAGGACATATATTGTCCATATATAAGAGTTTCAACACTTGGTCATGTTCAAAATAATGGGCTAAACCCTCTAAAACCCTTTCTGGATATTTCAAGCTTTTGAAATATTTACAAAGGAAATATTCTCCAAAAATTCCAGGGAAATTCTATCATGTCATATATGACATATTTGATGATCTTGCCAAGTCCCATGCCTTGGGAAGCAAGAAAACATCCTCAAACCCCTTCATAACCATTCTGTCCATATTTGAAGTTTGAGCAACTTTACATTGCCAAACTTTTCCAACTGCTCTCAAATTTGGTGCACATGCTAGAATGGCCTAATAAGGCATCTAGACCAAATGGCACAAGATTTGGAATAGAGCAACTTGATCAGATCACCTCAAAACCCTTTCTGTTCAAATGCAAATTTGAACAACTTTACATTACCAACTTTTTATCTGGAGCTTCAAACTTTGTGGGCATGATCAATACCCCAAATGATGATGCTACACCAAGTGGTGCATCAAGAGGAGATGATTAGCTTGACTCAATCAAGATGAAACTTTTTCTGTTGATTTCTAGGGTTCACAAAAGTTACATTGGCTAGTTTCTTCAAATGAGCCCAAATTTGGTGAAGCACCCTATTTTCTCATGTCTTTCAATCCTCTTAAGTGCCATGTCAAGTGGAAGTCATTTTCTTGACCAAACACTGATCAAACACCTTCTGCAGATTTACTAAAACCTCCATCTTGATCACTTTTACTCTTCTCCATGGCCTCAACTTTTTACCACATGATCATTCAGTTACTGGCTACCCCCAGTAACTTCCCCAGCACCCCAGCTCCATGATTGAGGGGTAAGAACCCAAGTTTAGCTTGCTGGACAGCAAGTTTTCACCAAGTCACCAGCATCCTCCCTCTCTCTCAGCATCTCCAGGGCATCCAAGGTCGCAGGCCATTTCTTTACTCCTCCCCTGACCTTCTAGACACTCTTGGGCACGTTGGTTTTGACCGGAGCGGCGAGGGCACGGTGGTGCCAGCCATACGCGCGCTCTGGAGCACGCAACAGTGCCGACACACACTGTAGCTCCAGCCAATCAGCCTTCCCCGACAGCCTCGGGCCACTCCCTCGCGCCAGTTGAGGCCCCTCGACGTCCGCGACCGCCCCGGCGCTGTCCCCCCTCCTCCTGCGCCCTCCAGTGAACATCGTCGCACGCGCACCGGCCGCCCGCAACGGCCACTCTTCTGCCTCGCACGTGCGCACTCCAGAAGCTCCCCCGCTCCTCCTCTCACTTCAGCTGGACGTGGAACAAGTCCACGATCCTCCCCGGCTTGATCACAGGCACCAGAACCTCTCCTAGCCTTGCCAGCAACCTTGCTGGCGCACGAGTCCACGGTGGACCGTGGGCGCGGCTATATAAGCCCCTCCCGAGCCTCTCCAGCAGCACCAACAGCCTCACCTCACCTCACTGAGCCCCCCAGCACCATCAGTTCGACCCCAGGAGGTCCCAGTGCTCGGGATCGACCGGAGCTCTGCCGCATCGGGCCGCCGGTGATCTCGCAGTACGGGCCTCCCCTGCCCCTCCTTTCACCCGATTCGGAACCCCCTCACGTCACTGACCATTTCCCCTCTGTTTCCCCTCTCTGTGGCAGTTGGAAATGGCCGGAGCGACGACCTCCTGTAGCTCCTCCGCCGTCCCACCTCGCCGCCGGCAAACCGGACCTCCCCGGCGTGCCGCACCACCACCCCTACATCCGCAACACGACGCTGGTCACGTTCCTGCCCTCCGTTGCCGTCGCCGTGGCCGGAAACCTCGCCGGTGAGCTCGCCGTCGCCGTGGCCGCAAGGTTGGAGATGACAGGCAGGCCCCGCCTGTCATCCCCACACCTCTCTCCCCCTCCTCTCTGCCACTGACCCACGGGCCCCGCCCGTCAGGTTCAAAAACCTGACGTGCGCGCGCAGGCACCCGTGCGGCTGGGCTGGACCGCCCTGGGCCGTGCACTGTGGCCTCTCTGGCCCGGTTGCACAGGTCTTTTTCTCCTTTTTCTTTTCTGTATTAATTCAAACATTTCTACAGAAAAGGATAGTGGTCCAAATAAAATAATTCCAACTCCTAAAATCTTGTAATATTCCAACCTATTTAATGGTACCACTTTCACTCACATTAAAGAAACTTTTCTGTCTATTCAAATTTAAATTCAAATTTGAGCAGTAAAACTCCTGTTCTAAAATCAATAGACTCCATTCTGTTACTCCAAAACTCCAACTATGAATTTTCCCCATCTTAGAAATTCCTCTAGTATTTAACAAAAGTAAGTTGACATTTTTCTGAGCACTTTGATTTTTCTGTTTTATTTGTGGTCTTATTTTTCCGTTGTTATTATGCGACGTATAGATCCCGTATTTGACGAAGTTGCTGTGGAAGAAGAAGGAGAAGGATTTGAAGACTTTGAAGACCAAGCCAATCCAGGCAAGCAGCCCTTTGACCATGATACACTTGTTCTTCGGAACCCGTTTGTTTCCGATGCATGATGTTAGGGTTATGATAGTGACCTAGTTGATTCCACCACATGATGCATGCCTTGATCTTGATCTTGCAAAGTGCTAGATGACATGCAAATAGTTGGTCATGATGCTTAAATGATGCATGTGTGATTTTAACCTTCGTAGTTGAAATCTTTGCATGAACCCATCGGGTGCCCCTAATGCCCGAGGGTGATGATGTGTTAGGTCATCACTTGAGGAAGAAGTGATGTGCCGGTAAAGTCATGTGCATGGTGAAATGATGGATTAGATTTATGTGTGACTACCGTCCCAACCAAACATGTGCAACCAGACTACCCCTTATGGGACGGGGCTTTATTGCTTACTTAGGTCGATACTAGCATGGTGCCCGCATTACTAGTGACGGGAAGACTGGAGGTCTTTCCCGGGACGGGGTCGGGCTTGGATAGACGACCATGACTTTTTTCACAGGGCACCGGACACACCGTTGGTCCCTTCGGGTACGTGTGACATTGAAATTAGGGCAAGTCCCGTGATCTATTGTTGTACCCGAGGGCCGTGTACCAACGAGTGGACTCTATTTTAGTGTCGTCTAAGGAAAGGTAATGACCGGGTGCTTACCCCGGGTACGTGAGGTACCGCGGGTCGTGGATGACACGGAAGTTCCCCGGATCTTGTGGGTAAAGTGCGCAACCTCTGCAGAGTGTCAAACTATTCGAATAGCCGTGTCCACGGTCATGGACAGTTGGGTGGTGCTACTTAAACTATGTCCAGAATTTTACTTCATCGGTGATAGTATGTGTGTGTGATGAGTCAAGGTGGTGACTTGACTCGACGAGTTGAATCTTATTCATGTTGATATCGGTAACCTGTCTTCGAGGTTACGCGAGGTTATTGATGCATAAACTTGATAGTAGAATATTTATTCTAGCCCTTTGCTAGATTGTTCATTATCGTTCAATTGCATTGTTACTTTGAACCACATCATGGGTTGCTTGCGAGTACATTCAAAGTACTCATTGGCTTGCCACTGGTTATTTAATTGGCCAGGCATGGAAGAACAGGAATATGAGGAAGAGTTCTTTGGAGACGAACATGCGAACTAGGACGCTATCCCAGTCAGAATGCCTGTAGGGTTAAGGCAGATGGCATGGGTTCTACCCGTTATCAAAGACTTCCGCTATTTGAGTTATTTGCTATTCAGCCCGTGAGGCTCTATCTATGTAAGACTTGGCCATAATGGCCTAGATTCGTGTAAGACTATTTGTATGGATGTAAGACTCTTGTTATTCAGCTTCTGTGTGTTCAGTGAGCATTGATCTCGGGGATCACTGTACACGTGCATTCAGTGATCTTGACTTCTAAGTCGGGGTCCCCACAAGACCATTTCTGGCCTTAAGAAAAAGCTTTTAAACAAAATATAAAAATAACTTTTAAAATTATAATTTTGTGGTTTCTGGGAGTCCTATACCTAATAGGATTCAAATATACTTTTTGAAAGATTTTTCACACCCTAAATAAGGTACTTGTAGTGCAAACCTTAATTCAGGGGTTTTTGGAAAACTAATTTTAGAAAATACTATTTGGCCAAAATATTTTTATAAGAAAATTCTATACTGTTCTATATACATGGCATGATCATTGGGAAAAGGTTTTGGATCAAGGAGATGAAGTATAAGAGTTGGAGGATTTATTTGATTTTTAGAGCACTAGCAAACAGCAGACAAAAGTCAAATCAAGCAAAGTCAAAAACACTCAAAAGTTTTTGTAAATCCACATTTTTAACATGATAATTAGCTTAAGAAAAGTGGCATGAAAATCAGGGTGTGACAAGGTCGCATCAGCAGCCGGAGGAGCAGGGCGTCGCAGCGTGACCTCCCCCTTCACCTTCTTCATGACACCTTCGAGGCTGCTGCATCAGGGAGAGCGCATCAGGGACACGATGACTAAGGATGAGTGAGAAATTGCACACTTACTCGTCGGAGGCGAGACGCGCCCTTCTCTTCACCAGTAGGTCAGCAGCAGCCGCTGGCGCCCTGGGCGCGCCAATAGCACGAGCCTGTGTGAGGTGTGAGGCCACAAACCTGGGCGCAGCAGCGGTCGCCAGGTTCCCTAACATGGTACTCTTCGGCGGAGTCGCCTCCTTGCTTTCCCCGGACGCAGTGCGTCCGGATCGACGTGGAGTGGTCGCCTCGGACCGTCCGGCGGCACCGGCGCCTAGCGCCATTGCTCCGGAGAATGCCTCGAAGGAGTCCCCTTCGTCGTCCCGGGTATCCTCCGAACCCCCTCGTCGCTCTCGTCGTCAGCACCAAAAGACACGTCGAACGTGGGCGGAGCGCCCACAGGCGCGCCAAAATCCGGCATGGCCATCAACCCCTCGACCTTGTCAGGGCGGCTGTACAGCGGCAGGTAGGCCCCAGGGAGATCCTCAGGAAGCATTCCCAGGAGAGTTCTCGAGGTGAAGACCAGATCGTCCTCGGCTAGCACCCCTGGGTGCAGCCGGAGCCTGTCGTCGTCGCCCATCAGCTCCCACATGGGGCGCGAGTGAGCACGCAGCGGAGCCAGACGCTGCCTCAAGAACTCCTTCACGATCTGGCCCCTTCGAGCCTCGAGCTTAGGTTGGCCTCAATCTTTGCCAAGACAGGCCCGGCAAGAGGGCTGGTGAGCTTCGCGTGGCTCCAGCCAGGAAGCTTCTCCGGACGTGCAGTAGGCAGGGCCAGCAGAGATGGACGCGCTGGGCGTCCAAGTAGACCAACCTCTTCCGGTGGGACTCTATCTTCTTCCCGGCCGTCATCAGACGACAGCCCTGGCGCTGGAAGACGAAGGAAATGCAGCCTGAGCACGGGCCATCGTCGTACCGGCGCATGGAAAAGAAGTGGCAGAAGAGGGCGACGGTCGGCCTCACCCCCACGAACGCCTCAAAGTAGAAGGCGAAGAGGGACAAGACGAAGATGGTGCGAGGTTGGATATGGAGAGCGTGCACCTGGTAATGTTCCAGGATGGCGTAGAAGAACTCGCAAAAGGGGGGCACGAGAGCCACGAAGATGTTGTGGAGGAAGAAGGGGTAGCATGACTTCGACAGGGTCCACGCCATGGTGGATCCAGCCCAGATCTGCGTCGGGCCGTGCTCATTGTGGGAGCTCGACAGGAACGGTTGGACCTCTAAGTAGTCCTGCTCCCTAATGATGGAGGACTCCTCAAGCGCCGCATCAAGAGAAGAAGCAGATCCAGACGCCGGTGCGGCACCCTTGTTCCTCTTCGCCATGGTCAAAGGAGCCGAAGGATGCAGAGAGGCAAGAGGCGTAAGGGGAAGAAATCTGAGCAGGAAGGAAAGAGGGCGATAACTCCCCCAGCAAAGAAGGCCCATTTTTGTCAAGATGCACGGTTGCCGAGATGGCGTGGGGAGCGGGGTCGCTCGCGTCCCATCCAACCGTCACGCGCCAGCCTGGCCCGCAACCTTTTTGGGGCCTGCGACGTTTTGTCCTCGACTAAGACTACGCCCTGAAGCCAACTCCGCGCGCACCTTGGGCCTGGGGGCTACTTTCGGCGTCCTGGGCACCAGGGTACCAAGACTTGCCTGTCTGCTGGCCGCGACGCGCTCCTGCAAGCGGCATGTTACGACCCAGCTGATCGACGAGCTGTCCAAGACCCTCGTGAGGGGGCCAAGCCTCGCGAGGAGAATGACGTCAAGACCTCAGAGAGGCCTTAGCAGGTCGCTCCGGAGGAGTGGAGAATCCAAGGCCGGGCCTGCCTCAGGAGGAGGTCGTGATGTTAGCAGTGACGCACCACGCCAGTGGGTGCCAGCGTCCGCCAGCGGCGCAGTTGCCATTTCAGTGCAAAGGGGACAACACAGCCGTTGGTTCCCAAGGAGCGTGGCAATGGTTTCCTCTTTGGTGCAACAAGACCGAAGACCGCAAGGACGACAAGGGAGGTGTCACCGTCGAGCCCACCATCGTGTCACCGCCTGATCCTTTTGCAGGCGAAGACCGCTTTTGTCAGGATAAGAACGTCCTTGTGTTCCCGCTCAAAAATGGCCGTTGTGGGATCCCTTCCAGCCTAAAAATTTCGGGGGAAGAGGACCGTTGCCGCCTATATAAGTAGCTAGAACTCCCACTGCAAAGGGATGGACCGATACACTCTGCCACCACACAAGGAGAAGAACACTAGCCTCCTGACCCTCCTGAGCTCACCTCCTAAGCCCAGGAACCACTATACTAGCTCGTAACCCAGCTCGCCCGAGGCTAATCCACCTAAGCAGGAAGTAGGGTCTTACACCACGCGGTGGCCCGGACCTGGATAAACTCTTGTTTTCTTTGTTTGTTGTTTTCTTGAATCCTTCCACCACCACGAGAGCCAGGCGCTAGGTAGACGAGAGTGGGAGAGATCTTCGTTCACGCCCCTGTGTTCGAACTTAACGGGTTTTGCGGAGCCCTGAATCTGACAACTGCAACCAGGATGCTGAGCTCTACCAAAAAAGGACAAACGATGTCTCTCCATGATGCATCTCCAGGGAGCAGGGACGCGAGCTGTTAGCCGACACACATGGCTGGGACTGCGGGCATCACTCCTCATTGCTCACCCTCATGGGCCTGGCATTCCGTTGTGGATCCGACTGGAGCACAATGCTCAATGACGCCACCGAACTGGTAAGTTCCTGTGATGCCTGTCAGTTCCATGCAAAGCAAATCCACCAGCCTGCTCAGGGCCTCCAGACCATCCCGCTATCCTGGTCGTTTGTGGTCTAGGGGTTGGACATCCTCGGGCCATTCCCCCGAGCGCCCATGGGCTACCGCTATTTCTACGTCACCATCGACAAATTCACCAAGTGGGCGGAGGTGGAGGCCATCTGCACCATCTCGGCCGGCTCAGCCATCAAGTTCATAAAGGGTCCCGTGATCCGTTCCGAAGTTCCAAATCGCATCATCACCGACAATGGCTCGTAGTTCACCAGCAACCTTTTCAAAACATATTGTGCTAACTTCAGAACGCAGATATGCTACGCTTCGATGGAGCACCCATGGAACAACGGCTAGGACAAGCGTGCCAACGCAGAGGTGCTAAAAGGCCTCAAGGCAAGTACCTTCAAGAAGAAACTTGAGGCATGCGGCATGGGCTGGCTGGACGAGCTCTAGTTCGTGCCATGGTCCATCCGCACCACCGCGCCCAAGCCGACGAGCGAGACTCCCTTGTTTTTCATCTACGAAGCTGAAGCGGTTTTTCCCCACGAGGCCAGGCATCGCTCCGCGCGGGTCTTTGAGTTTGACGAGGCCCGCTAGGACGCCTCACAGGGGATGGACCTCATGCTTGGGGAGGAGCGTCGTCGCCAAGCCTCATTCACCGAGGTACCAGCAGGCGCTGTGGCAGTACCACTGTCACAACGTCCGCTCCAGGATGCTCGAGGTGGGTGATCTCGTCCTGAGGCGGGTACTCTCCAGAGAGGGGCTGCAAAAGCTCTCGCCCATGTGGGAGGGCCCGTTCAGGATGTCCCCTGTCTCCAGGCCTGGTGCCGCGTGCCTGGAGACGTAGGACGGGATCCCCATCCTGAACGCCTAGAACATCCAGCACCTTCGGAAATTCTACCCATGAAGCAAGGCCACGCGCCTATGAAGGTGTCCGCTCGTGACACTCTCAGATAATAATAAGTTGGAGTTGTACATGCCCCGAAGTCTCGTGAGTACCACCCTTGGGCCTCACAGGGGCTCCCACCCACGTCCTAGTGGAGGCCCCATGCTCTGCGCTGCTGGGAAGATGAAGACTAGTCTTGGTGCCGGACACGACTATTCTTTTGCTTGCTTTTTGTAGCCGGTTTGCTTTTTCTTGAATGAAGTTTGGAGGTTTCATGCCTTTCATTCTCAAGAGTTTGAATTCCTTCTCTTTTCATTTGCTTTTCCACCCTTGCCCCAGGAAGAGCGGCAGTTGCCTGTCGATCCTCCTCGCGCGTCCCGCGTGCGGAGGCTAGGTAGGTGTGTGCGCTTGGGCTCGCCCGCGACCACAGCTCGCTGAAACCTGGTCGTCCCAGAGCTTCGACGTCCTTGATCCTAGTGAAACACACTCAAACGAGCTCATGGGCATGTGACCCTCTTAAATTCATTCCTCCGGGCATCCCGACATGGTGTATCATCCATAGCCAACCAACGCTTAGGAGTTTGTGCGAGGAAGGACGAGACGCCTCATGAGATTTCCTAACTCTATAGCTACAAAACATCTTTGGAGGCTCAATGGCTTCGGAGTCGTCAAGAAGGAAGCCTCTGGAAGGTACCTCCGGAAGGCGCAACCTCATGATGTGGGAGTCTAACACAAGCACGCCAAGCTAAGCTACCTTAAACGCACCTAATACAAACACGGATACCATGACATGATATGATTAACAAGCATAGCATAGTGGCGCAAGCGCCATGGTTCATTACACACCCCAGTGGGGCCCTCAACTTTTTTTTTTAGAAAATGCAGGAAAAAGCAAAAGCGAAGCGAGTAGCTGAAGCAGTTCTCAAGGCTCGGTTCCGTCAGTGTGGCAGCTCAGTCCAATCCCTCCTCCTGCTTCACCGGGGCACGGCGGCGAGGAGCCTCGTCGCCTTCTCCGACCCGAGCTCGGTGGCGTGGTGGCTTGTCGTAGCCGCTACCACTGGCGCTCTTCCCGGAGGAAGAGTCATCGCTACTGGAGGAGACACGGGCGCCGCCAAGGGCAAGCTCATCCTCATGGCAGCCGTCCTCCGGGCAGCACACCGCACGCCGGCCGTCTTCTCCGAACACCCTCACATAGAGGGTCGCGAGGCCGTCGTACTTGAAGTGAAGGGTGCACTGTCACACCCTGCATTTTGTAACATGGTTATTGCATTAATAAAGCATGAAAATTCGGACCAACAATTTTTGTTGCATAATTTGGCTTTTATTTGGAATTGAGTTTTTCTCTCTCTGATTTCAAGTGCTCTTTCAAAGTCAACATAGCCTCACCTTCTATACTTCATCTCCTTACCCCAAACTTCTGCCCAATGATCATACCATGTGTATAGGACAGTATAGTATATTCTTATAAAAATATTTTTGCGAAATAGTATTTTCAAAAATTAGTTTTCCAAAAACCCCTGAATTGAGATTTGCACTGCAAGTACTTGATTTAGGGTGATAAAAATCTTTGAAAAGGTATATTTGAATCCTATTAGGTATAGGACTCCCAAAAACCACAAAAGTATCATTTTAAAAGTTATTTTCTTATTTTATTTAAAGGCTTTTTCTTTAGGCCAGAAATGGTCTTTAATAGGTAAATATTATTTAACTATTTCAAAAATATTTGCCAAAATTCAGAGAGACTCTTAGGACATATATTGTCCATATATGAGAGTTTCAACACATGGTCATGTTCAAAATATTAGGCAAATCCCTCAGAAACCCTTTCTGGATATTTCAAGCTTTTGAAGTATTTACAAAGGAAATATTCTCTAAAAATTCCAAGGAAATTCTATCATGTAAGATATGACATATTTGATGATCTTTCCAAGCCTCATGCCTTGGGGAGCAAGAAAACATCATCAAATCCCCTCAAACCCATTTCTATCCATTTTGAAATTTGATCAACTTTACATTGCCAAACTTGTCCAATTACTCTCAAACTAGGCACACATGCTAAAATGGTCTAATAATGCATCTAGACCAAATGGCACAAGCTTTGGAGAAGGGTAACTTGATCAGAGTACCCCAAAACCATTTCTGTTCAGATTCAAATTTGAACAACTTTACATTACTAACTTTTTACTTGTGACCCCAAATATGGTGGACAAGCCCACAACCCCAAATGATGACACTACACCAAGTGGTGCATCAAGAAGGGATGATTTGCTCAACTTAATCTTGGAAAATCCATTTCTGTTGATTTCTAGGGTTTACAAAAGTTGCATTGGCAACTTTGCCCAAATGAGCTCTAATTTGGTGAAAGGGCCTAATTATATGTGCCATTCCATCCTGTGGAGTCTCATGCCAAATGAAACCCATTTACTTGCCCAAAACATCATCAACCACCTTCTGCTGTTTTACCAAAACCCTTGCTTTGACCCCTTACACTATTTCCCCTGCCTCAAGTTCTTACCACAGCACCCCTAGGACCCCTTCTACCTCCAGCAACAGTGGCTGCACTGCAGGTCAATGATTGATGGGGGTAAAACCCCCATTTACACTTCTGGGCAGCAACATTCTTCTTCCTTCTCACCTCTCTCCTCATTCCAGAGGCCCTCCATGGCATCCAAAGCCCCTCCCACATTCTTTACTCCCCCCTAGAGCTACCAGACACATTTGGCCGTGCCCACATTGCATAGAAAATGGCCATGCCGGCCATTTGTGTGCTCTGGAGCATGCTACAGTGCGCTCTGGGCTTCCCAGCACGCCCGACGATGCTCCTCGACGTCCGCAACACGCCACAGCCTGGTCCTCCTCCTCCTTCTACCTCCCGCTGCCCCTCCTCGCACGTGCACCGGCCGCACGAGAGCTCCAATGAGCTTCCTCACATGCGGGGCATCTCTGGCCTTACCCCGCTCTCTCCCTTAGCTCCGCTCGGTGTAGTCCATGCCCAGCAACACCCCAGACATGGCGCTAGCTCCTCCCGAGCCCTGTGTCGACGAGCAGGAGCCCACCGGCGCACGGGTCCACGGCACCCCGTCGTTCACCTATTTAATGGCTTCCCCGAGCCCTACTCTCCTCACCACTCGCTCTCTCACTCCCCTAATCACCCCCTACACCACTCACCCCTCTCCATAGGAGCTCGAGCTCGAGATCGAGATCGAGCTCCGCCGCCTCGGGTCGCCGTCGATCTCAAGGTATAGGCCCTCTCCACCGCTCCTCTTCCTCGATCTGGAACCGCCGCGGCTCACTGATCATTTCCCCTTGCCTCCCCGCTTCTTTTGCAGCCGGAAACGGCCGGAACCGTCGACGCCCGAAGCTCCTCCGCCGCGTGACCTCGTCGCCGGCGAACCAGGCCACCCCGGCCACCGCAACCACCTCCACCCGAACGGCGACTCGACGCTGAGTCCAGCGTACCCTTGCCCGACCTCGCCGTGCCCTGCATCGACACCGGTGAGCTCACCGGCCCTCTGTCGCAGGGTTAGGGATGATAGGCGGGCCCCGCCTGTCAGCCTCTCCTCTCCATCACCCCTCTCTCTCTTGCTGATGTGTGGGCCCCGCCCATCAGGTTTAAACCTGGCGCGCGCGCATGCACCAGTGCGCTGGGCCGCCTCTCTCGCTGGGTCTGCTGCGCTGCGGCTGTTCTGGCCCAGCAGGAACATAGCCCTTCTCCTTTTTCTTTTCTGTCAAACTTGCAAAAATTCCTCTAGACTAAATATTAATCCAAAAGAAATAATTCTAGTTCCTAAAATCTTGTAATATTCCAACCTATTTAACGATATAACTTTCACACATATTCATGAACCTTTTCTGTACTGTTCAAATTTAAATTTAAATTTGAACAAGAAACCTATGTTCAAAAATCCATCTACCCCATTCTGTCACTCCAAATCCAAAACTAAGAATTTTTGCCCCCTTAGTTTTCCTTCTAGTATTTTATTAAAATACATTGACATTTTTCAGAGCACTTTGATTTTTCTGTTTATATTATTGTCTTATTTTCCCGTTATTTTATTATGACGATTAGATACCGTGTTTGACGAAGTTGCTGAAGAAGAAGAAGGAGAAGGACTTGAAGGCTTTGAAGACCAAGCCAACCATGGCAAGCAGCCCTTTGACCATGTCTATGAAACCCCCTTTTTCCATGCATGTCATATAGCACTTATTGTCAATGCACCGGAATCATGTTGGGATGGTGACTACTTGTGTGGGTCACCTTGCTTCTTTCATATTGAAACTTCCATCAAGCATGGCCCTACCTTCCTATGAGGGTTATGCGGGTGGGATTAGATAGGTTGCTATGGTAGTGGTTATGCAAGTGGAACGGGAATATGCATAATGGTGGAAGCATAGTACTTTCGGAAGACTCTTTCAAAAACCCCATTGGGTGTCACTTATGCCAGAGGGAGATGATGAGTTGGGTAACCACTTGATGACGAAGTGGTGTACCGAGACAAGTAAGTGTGATGTTTTTCAAACAGACTGGTTTAAGTTGCGACCATTATTCCAACCTTACATGCGCAACCACTCTACCCTTATATGGGAAAGGGCATTATAGATTACCTAGGCCAATACTAGTATGGTGCCCACATTACTAGTGATGGGGGTGACATGAGGTCACTCTCGGGACGGGGTCGTGCTTGGATAGGCGGCCATGACTGTTTTCACAGGGCACCGAACACACCGTTGGTACCCCGTGCCCGTGGTATGTGATATGGGAGCAAGGCTCCAAGATGTTAAGATGTGAAATGTTGGGCATGGGGTTACTACCAATCGAGTGGACTCCATGTTAGTGTCGTCTAGGGAAAGATAGTGATCGGGTGCTTACCCCGGGTACTTGAGGTACCGCGGGTCGTGGATGACACGGAAGTTTCCCAGATCTAGTGGGTAAAGTGTGCAACCTCTGTAGAGTGTAAAACTATTCGAATAGCCGCGTCCATGGTCTAGGATAGTTCTTGGGCTACGTCCAATGTTTGCGAAACCCTGTGTGCGTGTGTGTCTATGGAAGCTCTGTTTGATTTAAGTCAAGAAGACTTGACAAGATGAAAGAGATCATAACTTGGCTATGTTGATATACTGTATCCTATTCTCCTATGATGCATGCTTCACTAAAGGTAGTTCATGACATTGCACTCACAAATTTGCTTTCTGCAAACGTACCCTATTTAGTGCTATTTCATACCTTGCCATACTTGTTCCATAAACATGGGTTGCTTGCGAGTACATTCAAAGTAATCATTGGCTTGCCACTCGTTATTTAATTGGCCATGCATGGAACAGCAGGAATTTGAAGAAGAATTCTATGGAGACCAACATGCGAACTAGGACGCTTTCCCAGTCAGAATGCCTATAGGGTTAAGGCAGATGGCATGGGTTCTACTTATCTACGAAGACTTCCGCTATTCGAGTTTATTTGCTATTCAGCCCATCGGGCTTTATCTATGTAAGACTTGGCCATAATGGTCATAATTTGTGTAAGACGGTATGTATGGATGCAAGACTCTTGTTATTCAGCTTCTGTGTGTTCAGTGAGCATTGATCTCTGGGATCACTGTACACGTGCATTCGGTGATCTCGACTCTTAAGTCGGGGTCCCCACAGAGCTGGTATCAGAGCCATCCTGACTATAGGAAGCCTTAGTTATCATGGGCGTTAGTTAGGATGAGACCCTTTTCATAAACCTTCTGAACCTCTCTTCTTTTCTAAACCTTGCCAAAACCTAAGATATCATCAGCTTATTAACCTCTCCCATTCAACCTTTGTAGATGGCCGCTGTACCCGAAGAGCTCCTGACCACTTGGTTTCCCTTGCTTCTCGAGGATAGCCTCCAGGAGTGCCAGTTTCACCGAGCACCCATCCTCACCTACCATGAGCATTGGGTTAGCGACACCGAAGTGGAGTACCAAGTGGAAGTAATCGTGAAGGAAAACGATCCTCCCACAATTTGGTTCTTCAAGGGACCCCATATGGCAACACTACTCCTTGCTGTCGAGGCAGCTGCACTCAAGGCACTAACCCGCCTCCGATAACTTCTTCCGGAGATGGCAGCCAAGATGACAACCCGTTTCTTGCCTTACCGGAAGGAAGGTGAAGATGAAAGCAGCGCACGAGCCCCTCCACTGAAGGAAGAACTTACAATTCGATTCCAGACCTACTTTAGCCTTTGTGACGACGGCTTGGCGCAAGAGTTGGCCTCGGAATCAATGAAGCTCCAAGAAGAACTCCACAAGACCAAGGCACTTCTTCGAAAAGCACAAGAGATGACGGATAGGATCAAGAAGGAAGGTGCGCCTCCCGGGCAACCCGCTATCGCGTATCGAGGCGGAAGGCCCTCAGGAGATGTATCTTCCAAGATTGAATAACCACCCCAGCGACGCCATTGACGGCGAGGGAATTTCGCAAGCTTTTCCCTGCACCACCGGCAAAACACCGCCATGTCCAACTCCTCCACTCCCCCACACCCTCAAGTGATAGGGGGCCCCAGATAGATGAAGACAAGGAGGAAGACCCAGAAGAGCTAGAATACGCGACCGAGCATTCCGCAGCTTAGGCATTATTTGCAACTCGGATATGCCAGCTCGTGACCTCTACGGTAGGATAGGTCGTGTAACCCCTATGCGAAGTCGAGTCCTTGTATGGTTCATATGAAGCCATCTAGTGTTTGCTTTTGTTGAATTTGGATGTACGTCGTATCTTCCCTTTGGGAATGTGTAAACAACTACATCACCCATTTGGAATTTTAATGAATGTGTTTGGCCCTTTTGGCCGTTGCATGAAAATAATTAGTGTAACACCCGGCGCCTTACTAGGCACCCATCTTTGTTGTTTTCCCTCTTCATTCCAAATCATGTAAACTTTACCGCTCCAACAGGATGCCTGTTGTAACTCGTACTGGTACCTCTACCCAGCAGCCCGAAGCCGGAGCATCCGCCCAAGCAAAGGCCAGCCAAGACCAAACTCACGACTAAGATCCACCACCACCTCCCCCGATCATGGAAATAACTCAGCTTCTCCAAGCCTTCCGAGAGGAACGCCAAGCCAACACCACATCCCTTGAGATGATTGCTAAAGCTGTCACCAACAACCGCCAGCCGGCGGGGAATGGCAATGGACGTTCCATGTTGGCGGAGTTCAAGAAGCATGCACCGCCAACCTTCATCGAGACTTTTGAACCCTTGGATGCAGACGACTGGGTCTGCACCATTGAGGACTTGCTGGAACTAGTCGGCTGCACCGAAGACCGTGAGAAGGTGGCTTATGCTACCCACTGCCTCGGGGGGACTGCTAGAGCTTGGTGGGATGGATTCAAGGTCATGCATGCTGGGCAAGACATCAATTGGAATAACTTCAAGGCAGAATTCCGCAAGGCCCATATTCCTTACGGAATCATGGCTATCAAGAAGGCTTAGTTTCGAGCCCTGAACTAAGGAAGTGGCAATGTCAAGGAGTACATGCAGAAGTTCAGTGTTCTGTCAAGGTATGCCCCTGAAGATGTTAGCACAGATGCTGCAAAAAGGGAGCACTTCATGGAAGGTCTCAATCAGACTCTGCAGTACTCTCTTGTCGTGTGTGACTTCCCAACCTTTCCTGACCTAGTGAACAAAGCACTCATGCTTGAAGACAAGCGACGTGCTCTGGAAGACACTCGCAAGCGCAAGATGATCAGCAAGGGAAGTTCCAGCAACCAGAAGCCTTGCCCATGGCAGCCAGCCCCAGTCAGGCCTACCTACCAGCAGCCAAGAGCTCCTGCACCTCGCACCAACTATCAACCTCAGCAGTATGCCAACCCAAGGCCAGCATTCAATCCCAATAACAGTGGTGGCAACAAGATTAACAACCCAAACCAAGTCACTTGCTTTGGTTGTGGCCAGTCTGGACATATCTCTAAGGTGTGCCCCAACAAGAAGCCCGATGCCCCTCGCCCCAATGCGCAGAACCCAGGACAAGGCCGCGGGATGCCGCCAAGGTACCAAGCTCCTCACAACCCGCCCAACAATGGAAAGGGGCGTGGGAATCACGTCACTGGTGAAGAAGCCCAGGAAGACCCGGACGTCGTGCTGGGTACGTTCCTTGTCAACTCAGCACCTGCAACTGTCTTGTTTGATTCTAGAGCCACGCATTCATTTGTCACTCAAAGATTTTTATTAAAAAGTGGCATGACCCCTACACCCCTGAATAATCCCATGGTGGTACCAACCCCCGGACCAGAGATGAGAGCCAAGATAGGCTGTAAGGGAGTTGGTATCATCATTAACGGTGTAGACTTCCTAGCAGACCTTATCATCTTAAGGTCGCAAGGTTTGGATGTGATCTTAGCAATGGATTGGCTCAGCAAGCACCAAGGCATGTTAGACTGTGCCAACCGGACTGTCATTGTGACCAATGACCAAGGAGTCGAAGTCAAGTTTGCACCCAACTCCTATTCTGCTCAAACCGCTCAAGTCAACTGTCTGTCTGAAGTTCGGCTGGAGCAAGTGCCATGTCAGGCCCAAGATGCGATTCTATCCCGATCACGTGACACTTACGTGATTGGGACACAACCACATTTCGTGCGCTTAGCAAGATGGATATCATTACATGGTACCATTACATACATACATGGGGGATACAACAATACATACAAGTCTCATGAATACAATATCATCAATACAAGGCATCCGACTACGGATGCAAACATGAAAAACACGATGACATGACATCCATCTGCTATCCTAGGCTGCCGACCCGGATCCTAACCCAAGACTGAAGAAGAAGAAGAAGAAGAAATAACTCCAACACAAAGATAATTGCTCTCACATCAAGACATCGGAAACCTGCACCTGCAACTGTTGTTGTAGTATCTGTGAGCCACGAGGACTCAGCAATCCCATAACCATGGGTAACAAGACTAGCAAAGCTTAATGGGTAGGAAGAGGTAAAGTGGTGAGGTTGCAGCAGCGCTAAGCAATATATGGTGGCTAACTTACGAGTACAAGAATAAGATGAGCATCTACGCAAACGGTTGCAAACTAGTAGTGATCGCTAAAGATCCTGAACTACCTACGAGTCAAACATAACCCCACCGTGTTCTCTTCTCAAAGTGAAAAGAGACAGTCACGGTTACTCACACAGTTGTGTGTTTTACTTCGGATCCTCTATCATGTTTTCTACAACCGGACATTAACAAATTCCAATCTGCCACATAACCGTGGGCACGGCTTTCGAAAGATCATAACCCTGCAGGGGTGTCCCAACTTAGCCCATCACAAGCTCTCATGATGAGTAGAAGTAATAATAATATCACCCCTTATCTTAGGGAAGGCCCGATCAGACTCGGAATTCCCGGTGCACAAGACATTTCGACAATGGTAATACATGTCCAGCAAGACCTCCCATCGTGCCGACACCCTGATAGAAGCCGCGCGTATCTCGTCTCCGGCCACGACCGGATGGGTGATGCTACAGGTAAAACCAGCCCTCAATTTTCCACGAGGTGGCCCCGCAGGCTCCCCGTTTGGGACCAACACCATCAGCATTGGCCCCCCCTGCTATGTAGAAAAGAATCTTGAGGGCGCGACCCCCTATGCAAATTTAATTATTTAATTAAGTTGTTATTGTGAGGCAAATTAAAAACAAATGTCGGGCCTTGCTGGAGGAGTTTTATTCAAAGACGAACTGTCAAGGGGTCCCCATATACCCAACCATGTATGGAACGCAAAATCAAGGAACATAATGTCGGTTTATCGGCGCCTAAGGTGGCATGAGGGGAACAAAACACCTAGCAAAAGGCCAAGCCTTCCACCCATGCCCAGTATATAGGTGTGTTAATAATAATAATAGAACGATCTTCATCTTCACCTGTAACAAGTTCTAACATGGAACGATCTTCATCTTCACCTGCAACTAACAACGCTATAAGAGGGGCTGAGCAAGCAGGTAACATAGCCAATCAATGGTTTGCTAGGAAGGTGTCAAAGGTTATAGGTTTCATGACAACAAGGAGAGGGGCTGACAATAAGATGGGTAGCGTGACATATAACGATAGCATCGAGACAACTAAGCAAAGGAAATGATAGTAAAGGTATCCAAGGTGATGGTCATCTTGCCTGAGATCCCGCAAGGAAGAAGAACGGATCCGTGAAGTAGACGAAGAAGAAGCCTTGAAGACGAACCACGTGAAGTTGAACGAATCCTCACGATCGCAACGGAACAAGCACTAACGAGAAGAAATCACACAACAAGGTAAACACGCAACACAAGAACATGACAATATGCTCAACCAAGTATGATGCAAGGCAAGTCTATATATGATGCAATACATGGCAAGGGATGAAGCACACTAGGACAGCACCAAACAACAAGTTTAAATGAGGCCGGAATCAACATATAACGAAACCGGTAAGCCCTCATATGCATAATTTGAAATTAGTCCAGATCTGAACAAACTTTAAGTTAAAGTTGTTAAACAGCAAGTTAACATGCACCATGATGATCTACACGAAATTCTAGTCAAGTTTCATATAAAGTTTGTTTAATTCGGAGCTACGGCCTAGAAGATATGAGCAAAACAAGACAAGCATGGCAACGGTGCAAGATGCACCCAAACATCAAGCAAACATACTCCAAACATGAAAACAACATGATATTATGATTCTATATGCAAAATCACACAAGTTTCATATAAGGCACACCCAAAATGGAGCAATGCGAAGATACACATGAAACAAGATATAACAACAAGCTGAAGTTAAGAGCCACATAGCAACTTTGGAGCAACGTAAATATAAGCTATAGCACCCAAACATGACAACATGAAGCATGGATGTGAAATAGACGTGTTACTTAACAAGCATGAACTTAGAACACACCCAAAAGCTTGCTGGAACACATTTAAACAAGCATGGCAAGTTGCAATAAAATTATCCAGACTTAGTCAAAATCTGGGAAGGCAAAAACATCATCACGATGCTGCCTTCGGAGGCACAAAACAACAAGCATATCAACTCTATTAAGGATATAAATAGCATGGGCATGTAGTAGACATAGCATACATCAAACAACTCCATTGGAGCAACTCCATAGGAGGGATGGATCAATAGCAACAAGCTATACCAAATTGAACGTGCTGAAAAAAACCTGACATGTATAGTTTATAGCAACTTGAGAGCAAGAAATAAATAAGCTACAGCAGGTCATATGAGCAAGTAAGGGCATGAATGGATAGAGAATAACATGGACTACAAGATATGATCATTGGCCACTCCAAAACAAGCATGGATTTGAGTGGGGCATCAAGCAAACATAGCATCAGGTTATAACAGATTCCAGACATAGCAGTTTTTTTACTAAGTACAAAATAGCAATAACAACATGGCATATTTACGAGCTTGTTTAGGTCACCTCAAGGCATATCATGAAAAGTTAAATGCACCACAGAAAAGACCATATAATGGTGCTTCTAAAACATCTAGACATGTGGCATGAAGACAAACACATCAATAGCAAAGAGCAAGTGAAATCAGCATCTCATAACAAGTTTCAGCACTTAACAGTCAAATGCACTTTTGCAACAGAGATTAACATGGCAATATGAACTCAAACAATGCTACAGCAACCATCATGCAGTACACTTCACAATGAACATTTTGACATATCATATGCTCCATTTGGATAAACATGCACAAAGTTATCATATCTCAAACATGGCAACAAAATAACAAGTAATAGCAGTTTATAACAAGTAGCACTCTTGCAATAGAGATTAAGGCATCAAGATGAACTCAAACAAGCATGGCACAATGGAACAAAGTGTAGAGCATATCACCACGATCATTTTGACATATCATTCACTCAATTTGGACATACACACATCAAGTTACCGCACCGCAAAGTATGCAACATTTTATGACATTTTGGGGACTTAGAAGAAAAAAAGGACCTCGAAGGAAGTGGACAGTGTCCGGCCCGAACGGACACGCCCGTCTGTGTCTGGGCTCGGGGCCCACTTGGAAGCGAGATGGAGAGGAGAGGTAGCGGACATGTCCGGTCCCGACCGGACATGTTCGTCGGCGCTGGATCGATCCGGCCCGGATCCGAGCGCGGAGGCGGCGGCTGGCGCCCCGCGGCGGGCGGCGAGAGGGCGTCGGGCGGGGAGTCTCTGGCCGGTGGCGACGCCCTCCGGTGGAGCTGCGGGCTGCGGGCGGCAGGGCAGACAGGGCGGCAACGAGATATGGGAGGACGGCGACCGTCGGCGGCGGATCTCGGCGGCGCACTCCGGCGTAGCAGGGCGGCGGCACAGAGCCGGCGGCGGCGAGCCAGCGGGAGGCGGGGCGCTCGGGGAGCGGGCGAGCGGAAGGAGCGGGACGGGCCCCTGCGCGCGCGAGTGATGGCTCCCTTCGGGCCCGGGCGTGCCTGCCCCCGGCCCCGACGGGCCGCGCGGTGGAGAGCTGAGGGGTAGGCCACGGAGCGCAAGGGGATTGGCTGGAGGCTGACAGCGCGGCGGCGGCTGGCCACTCCGGGCGTGCCAAGTGGCGAAGGAGCGCGGTGGCGGCTGCTAGAGGTTAGGGGAGGCTAGGGGTTAGGGTTAGGCCATTTTTGGACGAGGGGGAGCTGCTTAAATAGGAAAAGGGGCTAGGGTTGAGGGTTTTTGCTCCGACTCGGACCGTTAGATCCGATCGGCCGAATTTCCAAAGTTGTCAATAGGGGTAAGTCTGGCTTGAACTTGGAGGGCCAAACGACGTGACGTAGTTCACGAGTGAAGGCACGGTAGCCCGCCGCACTCACGGGCGTAGCTCACGCGGAGGGAGCATAGTCTTCATGCCCTTGGGCCAAAACTTATTGGACAGCCCGTCCCTAGGGCTGGTGCAGAGGTGCGGGAAGCACACGCGCGTCATGCTGCGGCTGGGGCACGATCCGGCAGCTAGCTTCGACACGAGCTAGAGTGCCATGCGGAAGGTCATGCAACTGTGCGTCGCGCCGAGGCCACGCGTGGTCGTTGTGGAAGTGAGGAGGCAGAGGCGCCCCATGTGCCACGTCTCCTGCGTGAGATGTTGGAGGGCAACGCGAGTTAGAGAGCGCTGGATCCTTGCCTGCAGCGTTGACGAGCTCGATGATGCGTCCTAGCTAGGCATCGTAACACTAATCGGCGGGATGGTAGCGCAGCAGTTCGCGCGCCATGAGCAGCATGGCTTGCACATTAGCCTCCCCGCGACGAGCATGAGAAGATGAGGCCGTGGACGGAGAGAAGGAAGGCGTGGCCGTGCGGCCGCCACACTGCATGCTAGGCGGCAACAAATAGGCCTGATGCTCTTGAGCAACAGTGTTGGTGGCGGTGTTAGCTGTGGGAGAGGCGGAGCGGCGAGGTGCATCGCAGCCTGCGGGCGCCGTCTTGGCGACGCGACCAGCCCGGCGCTCAGCGCGAACACGGCGGGCGTCGGACATGGGAGAGATAGAGTAGTGATGAAGCAGAGGCGAAATGGAGGCGAACGAGGGAATTATACACGCCCCTACCTGGCGCGCCAAATGTCGGCATCAGGGTTCTGTAGACCCAAAACAAGGTTTGAACTCTGGGCGTGAACAAACTCCTTGTTCAACTGATGCCTCAAGCTCGTCTCCCTATGGCTTGGTCTCGATGAGTTCTTGCGAGCGGGGAGGGAATGGACATCGATATTTACCCAGGGAGGCCAATCCACCACAGTCCTTGTGTAAAACCCTACTCCTACTTTGTGGTGGATTGGCCTCACGAGGAGGCTGAGGATGAACTAGTACAAGACTTGTGCTTCGAGAGGGCTCACATTTTGGTGGATTTGATCCTTATCTATGGTGGATACTTGTCTATATATATACTGGCCATGGTCCTCTTCCCTTGGAGAAGGCTGGAAGGGTTGCCACAACAGCCAAATTTGAAGGGGGGACAATAGTACATCCTATCCTAACTAAAGGTGGTCTTCCCCTGCAAAGTTTCTGGTCATGGTGTTGTGGTGGGCTCGGCGATGACGTCCGTCCTCCCAAGCTCATGGTCTTGGTCTTGTTGCATTGGAAAGTAAACCTTTGGGGGATTCGTTGGGAACCCATGTACGTCCTTGCCTCCTTACCAAAAAAGAGGAAACAATAATGGACTGCGGTGCCCGCCTAGCCTTTGTCGTCATGGCTCATGTCCTCTTGAGCCTTGTGAGGGTGGGCTTGCATAGAAATATCCTCTCCTTGGGAGGTAGACGTGGGAAGCTTCCCCTCAGGGAGGTGTTTATGTCGTTCTCCTTGCAAGGCCAAAGGCCTTCGCGAGGGTCTTGTCCTCATGGTCCCGAAGCTCGGCCGTACCGGGTCGTCGATGAAGCCATGTCCTGGGCCGCAGGCAGGCAATTCTGGGTACCCCGATCCCAGAATGCTAACACATTATACCTACTATACACCGACTTTGCTATGTCTTATACCCTTCAATACGAACCATAGACCCATCAAAATAAGCACACAATGCAACGAAAACAGAATTTGTCAAAAACAGAACAATTTATAGCAATCTTGAAATTTACCATACTTCTGCAACTCTAAACATTCTAGAAAATTAGGACAACGTTGGAAATTTGTATATCGATCATGTGCAAATAAAATTAGAAAGTTATCACGCTCTGGCTATTTTTAGAATTTTCTGTACCGGGCAGAAAAGTTTCTGTTTTTCAACAAGATCAAATCAACTATCAACCAAATCATGCCAAAGGCTTTGCTTGGAAGGAACACTAATTAAAACATAAAAAACACAATCATAATAGAAGAATAATTGTGTAAACACACAAGAACAGAAATAAAAAGGAAAAAATAAATTTATTCATTGGGTTGCCTCCCAACAAGCTCTTTCTTTATAGCCATTAAGATAGGCTTGGGATATTAATGATGCTCACATAGAAGACAAGATTTGAAGGACCAAGAGAGCATCATGTAGCATGTGAAAAACACATCCAATTCTAACATACTTCCTATGCATAGGCTTTTTATAAGCAAACAAATTATCAAGGCAAGTAAAAACTAGCATATGCAAGGAAGATCAAAGAATTAATAGCAATATCAACATAATGAGAGAAATTCAGTAACATAAAAATGTCTTTAACCATATTTTCCACTCTCATAATAATTACATGTAGGATCATGCTCAAATTCAACAATATGCCATCGCATAAAATATTCTTTTCTTGATCGACATGCATAGAAGTCTTATAATCTTCCAAGATAGTGGTACTAACATCAACTAAAGTCATGAGCTCTCCAAACCACCTTTATAAAAACAATTGTAAGATTGAACACTCTCCAAATATGTGGGATTATTTTTGCCTAAAGTAGATACTCTTCCAAACCAACTTTCAATATTATTGCAATCATTATTATCAATAACATAATCATCAAGAGGCATAAATAAATTTTCAAGATCATAAGAAGAATCACCCCAATCATGATCATTGCAATAAGTAGATGACATATCAAAATTAGCATCACCAAGCTTGGGGTTTTGCATATTATTAGCATAATTGACATTAATAAAATTTATTCTAGCACCTTGCAATCATGGTTGTCATTCAAGGAGCTATCATTAATCACTTCTTAAATTCTCTTCTTCTATCACTTCATCACAATTTTCAGATTCATGAATCTCAAGCAAAACTTCATAAACATAATCTAGTGCACTCAATTCACTAGCAATTGGTTCATCATAATTGGATATTTTAAAAAGATTAGCAAGTGGTTGAGGATGCATCTTAATAGTTTTTTAGCAAGTGCAAATGCAAGCAAATAGAAGACACAACCAAAGATAGAAAACAAGCAAAGAGGCAAACGGGAAAATGAAGCGAATAAAACAGAATTATTTTGAAGTGTGGGAGATGAAAATGAGAGGCAAATGGAAAATAATGTAAATTCAAGGAGATGATATTTGCGATTAGGAACCTGATTGATGTTGATGATGTCTCCCCGGCAATGGCGCTAGAAATTCCTTTGACGTAGCTTGAGGCTACGTCGGTATTTCTCTAAAGAGTAAGGCATGATGCACCACAACAACGGTAAGTATTTCCCCTCAGTTATGAAACCAAGGTTATTGAACCAGTAGAAGAACCACAATATACAATGTAAATTGTACCTGCACACAAATAAAAAATACTTGGGGTTGTCAATCCCTTCAGGTAAAATGTCGGTAAAATGGTAGATGGGTAAATGCAAATGGAACAACGGAAAATAAAATGCAGCAATGTATTATTGGGTTTGTGAAAATTTGGATCTGAAAATAAAAGATGCAAGTGGAGGAAAAGGAAAATAGCAATGTAGATCTGAAAGTATATGATATGAAAATAGAACCGGGGGTCGTAGATTTCACTAGTGGCTTCTCTCGAGAAATAGCACACGGTGGGTAAACAAATTAATGTTGGGCAATTGATAGAAAACGAGTAGTTATGACGATATCCAAAACAATGATCATTGAAGCATCACGTCTAAGATTAGTAGACCCACTCCTTCCTGCATCTACTACTAGTACTCCACACATCAACCGCTATCTAGCATGCAATGGAGTAATACACCAAGAATGATGACGTAGACAAGATCAATTTATTTAGGAATACAACCCCATATCTTTATCCTTAATGGAAACGATACATGCGTACCTTGGTGCCCCCTCGGTCACTAGGAAAGGACACCGCAAGATCGAACCCATCACAATGCACCTCTCCCCATTTCAAGATAAATAGATCAAGTTCCCCAAAGAAAACCAAAATATTAGAGAGGAAATATGAGGATATAGCAATCAACTATGGATATTAAAGAAAGACAAATCTGATCATAAACTCACAATTCATAAGATCCCAACAAACACACCAAAAAAGTCAATACATCAAATAGATCTCCAAGAGACCATTGTATTGAGAATCAACAAGATAGACGAAGCCATCTAGCTACTACCTAACAATCCGTAGGCCTGTGTGAACTACTCACGAATCATCAAAGAGGCACCAATGAGGATGATGAACCTGTCCGTTATCGTGTTCCCCTTTGGCGTAGTGCCGAAGAAGGGCTCTAGATTGTTTCTCGTGGTTTTGGAACTTGCTGCAGCTGGAGCAAAATTTCATTGAGTCCCATAGGGTTTCTAGAATATTTGTGTATTTACAGAGCTGAGAGGCGGTAAGGGAGGCCACCGTGGTGGCACAGCATCAGGGTGCGCCTGGGCTCCTGGGCATGCCCTGGTGGGTTGTGGTCCCCACGGGCCACCCCATGGCTGCTTCTTTCGCCCATTGGATGTCTTCAGGTCTAAAAAAACACCAAAAAGTTTCGCTGTGTTTGGACTCTGTTTGATATGCATTTTTTGTGAAGTACTCCCTCCATTCCTTCATATAAGATGTAATTGTTTTCTGATAAAATTCCACAATGTAAGGTGCATTTCTTCTAATTCCTCATAATTCCCTTCTTAGCCCTTCAGAGAAAAGCAAAATATCTCTCTCCCAATCGTGTGTATATCTCCTTATAGGAAAGGAAGGAAAGTATATATCCCTGATTTCCTGTATCTCTTCCTTCCCTTCCTAATTTATTTACTTGCCACTAATCAATGAATTAGCCAATGGTATTTTCGTCCTCAATTCCGTAAAACTTCATGCCTTGGTCACCATGCCGGAAAATATACACATAACATGAAGGAACGGAGGGAGTAAAAAAGAAGCAAAAAACAGCAACTGGCACTTGGCATTATGTCAATAGGTTAGTTCCCAAAAATGATATAATGTTGTTATAAAATAGTTGTGAAACATCCACATTGATCATATAACAACATGGAACTAGAAAAAATTATGTATACGTTGGATACATATCATCAGCCATATTCATACATCGTGGGCGCCAACCGTGAGCGCCAAAACACCCTCTCCTCACACAAAATCTCTCTCGGGGAACGTTGGGGAGATGCGATATTACTGTCCTATCCCCAACCAATGAGACGTTTAAATTTGAAACGGGGGCTAAGTTCGTAACTTTCCCATATTTCAGACAGACGTGTCCCAAAGACATGGCTCCCCGTACCTCTCCCTCCATCCCATTCATAAATTGTTCGCGCTAGAACACCATCCCCACACCAGCCTCCTCCGTCCGCCACCCCATCCATCGCCGCCGTCCACCATCATGCCAGAGCACTTACCAAGACCACGTCCTCCACCGCTAGAGATGGATGTTTCTCATCCATGGCGACAGACCAGGAGCCATGCATCACGTCCTCTCGCTTCATCGGCGTCGTCGTCCTCCTTGCCGGGGCCGCTCCGATGATCTTCTCGTCCACTGCAACGGGACGTATCCCTTGATGCTTCTGTCTACCATCGCAGATCTGCTTCCACGCCACTAACAACCATCGGAGCCCCGATGCATACACAACACCGCAAGAGAGGTGGTACTACTTCATATTTGCTCAATTTTTTTATCTCAACCAAAAAAAATTCGTAACTTGGTTATGGTACTTTCTGTTTAGCTCTTAGAATATTAGTTCTTAGTTCGAAGCAAGCATTGCTTGCTAAGTAGCATTTCTGTAGTGTGCAGCTTCAGATCTGCCATGGCACAATCATAATAGAGTTTAATTGATAATGCTTAGGGTTTCCCCCCTTTTATGATCACTATACGATCAGCCTACGTGCTTCGTGTCATAATATCACTACTCCACCCATCAGGATAAACAAGCTTAGTTGTTCAAATACGGATATGATATTATTAAAACAAAGTATTTTAATTGGTCAGCTCAATGTTCCTAATTTAGTTTCGGGATGCATTTATGTTGCTGGCTGGATCTACATGGTTGCCATGTTGGGCCGCAGCCCACCTTCGGATTTTGGGTCGGCCCAGACATGATTCCCCTCTGTTCTGTTGCGCTTCCGATCTCTACTCGCCCCCAGCCGCCTGCTCGGAGGCGGCTTGTCCTCCCCGGTTGGCATGACTTTAGGAGGAGACGCCAGACTAACAGGATGTCAATAGCCGCTCGCCTAACAACGTCACCGCGGCCCAGGCGCGCTACTGTGCCTACCTTCCCAGTCCGTTCAGGGCTCAGGCGTGCAGCACCCACTAAGCCAACCTTATTTATCATGAGATACATCCTCAACACTCAGCAGCCACTCCCATCACCCATTCTCTAATTGATTCATTACTCATTAGGCGGGGCTATCGTTAGGGTTTGTTCTGTTCTGAGTGGTACCAACACTGAATGGTTTAGATATTTCAGTATTCTTTAGAACTTGTAATGTTCATATGGTTTCAAAAGTCCCGCCCTAGGAATAGACACTAGTCATGTTGGATTGTTGGTCATAGTGACATTGACCCAGATTACTACTGGAGGCCAGGTTTGTCGACAATTTTACTTGTCTTTCATACACATTCGATATGATATCCAATTAATCACTTAAACTAGTTGCAAACAATAAGTACTAGACCAACTTCATGATTCAGATATTGGACGGTCTCTTACTACACATACAATTCTGCATACTTGTCCTGGTAAGCTGACAAGTAATGATTGATTCACTACCTCTATGCTTGCCTAGACATATTTGTTGTGAATATTATTTTAGGGTGGACCACCCTGTTTCAAAATATGGGAACTGCATACATGAGTCAATTGTATTTCTCTGTTTGATCTCTTCCATCCTATGTGGGCAATGAACACTGCATTGTATAGAAAGAAAAGTTTCATATCCTCCTTTTACATAGACTATGATCTATTACATGGAATACAATCTGTCTACTTGCTTTGTGTCGCACTACTAGCACTTCACCCTTAAAGGTAAACATTATGCCACTCATAATTCCTTGGTTTATTTGTTCAAATACGAATTTGACATGATTCTATTGTTCCTACTTCAGTTTTGTAATGTGTGTCTGTCCCTTATAGAGACATAAGAGGTTTATATTTTTGTGTGTGGTTTTCTCGGCATGGTTGGGGGTGAACTTTGCATAAGCAGGGGTTTGTAGGGAGACACTATTCCATTCGAAGCCCCTATGCATTCCATAGATAACCTGACTACTTTTTATGTTTTCATGAATCTCAGATACCGAACATCGTCATAATGATTATGAGCTTGCGCGCATGAAAATAATAAAGTAGAACAACGCCAGGGCTGTCAAACATGGCATTAAGGGACTGAGATCCAGTCTGGATGCAATGCAATACAAATGCTCTCTACCTACAGATTCATGTTCAAAATAGTATCCTAACATTGATTCTGAGCTAGAAAGTGGCCAAAGTCAATGTAGCTCCCTAGTGGAAGAGTCAGAGGTGGATGCCCTATCTTATTCACCCATCAAGGTGCTTGCTCAAACTTTGCAAGGTTATATTGGTCGCATATATCTTGCAAATGAAGCTTTGCATTGCTTCTACTTTGTTGCACTGCCATTTGCTTAGTTTTAACATCGTCTATGTGAATACGCCCTGACAAACCATTTTTAGTACATATTCCATCTGTCATCATACCATATTCATCCATTCAGATGTTTTCTTGTTTATCAGATGTTCAAAAGGAAGAGGGCGATTGCTAGTCGCGATGGAGCACGAACAAAGTATTTGGAAAAGGTAGTGACACCTGATAAATCAAGTAGCCCATTCGTTGTATTGGCAATATAACAAGATCCACAAAACATGGCTCCAACACTAGCAGACACTAGCCCTACTACACTGGCCATCTGTGATGCCCCAACTCAGCAGACCCCAACTGCAGCAACCAGTATGATGATGCCAGTTGACATGGCACCAGCTCTATGACGCAAAACCCCCATTCCAGCAAAGAGTACACCAAATCTAGTTGCCAACTCCCTTTTCAAATGGGGAAGAGCCCCAATTGCGGCAAATAGGACCCCTGTTTCACTGCTTCCCAGTTTTTAAGACGAAGCTTATATTGTTGTCGGGAACTTTGTGCGCATCTTGCCTTCATGGAAATATTATACCACAAACAAAGAACAATTTGCAATCTTCCTTCGCAACTTACGTGTATGTGATGTACTAATGTTATTCATGGTAATTTGTGCATATGTTTCTGCTGACGGAAGACACAAGATTTCATTCTTTCAAATAGGCAAGGACCAAACTAGATAGTCAAGACGAGCAAGGCTTGGTTGCATTTTTGCAGAAGAATATTCATTTTCAAAGGACCATAGAATCTCGCAACTATAATGCACATTGCACTGCTCTTGTGAGTATATCTTGCCCTATATTACCATACTTACTTTCATGGCTGGGTGATTATGTAGCATCACTGCACTTGTTAGCCTCCTTATCCTCCATTTGGTGGACATTATAAGATCAGTATAGATTTTTACATAAATTTGGAATCAACCCAATGCTTTTGAAGAGGTTTAGCTCTGTAGTCCTCTTGTAAGGACCGAACGTCCTCTATCACTTTACTTACCTTAATAGCTACTCTCCCCGTCCCATAATATAAGAGAGTTTTGTACAGTACACCAGTGCAGAAAACATTCTTATATTATAGGAAGGAGGGATTGGTTCATTCTATAGCATTACTCTGCATCTTATCTCATTCGCCTGTCATTTACTAAAAAAATATCATGTCTATATTTAATGTTACCAAAAAGTTAAATACATAGACTATGCTAGTGCAGAAGTGTAGCCATTTCCCTTGTGAGTACATTTTGTCCTAGAATGCTTGTACTTACAGGGATAGGTAGTTGATTATGTAGCATCAATCAGCATCTTATCTACTGTGACGCCCCGAGACCGATGCGCCAGGTGTCAGCCAGTTATTCGTCGTCGTTGCCATGTCATTTGCTTGCGTGTTGCACTTTTCCTTGTCATCATGTGCATTTCATCAGCATGTTTTCAAAACTTGCATTCGTTCGGGCTCCCCAGTTCTCTCCGTTGTCCGTTCTGAGTCCAGACACAATCGCGCGCGCCTGCGGCACGTCCGAATATTTATTTTATAAGTGGCCGAAAATGTTCTCGGAATGGGTTGAAACTTGGCGTGCGGTCTTATTATAGTGTAGGTAGACCGCGTGCCAAATTTCATCGCATTCGGAGTCCGTTTTATAGCCCAACCGTTAAACTTATAGCGGCACTATAGCCGGTTTAAACGTCAGACGTTTTCGTTGTTCCGGAGACCTATGCCTGGTTGCTTCTTCTCTCTCTTCTTGGTCCAACCACACAGTTGTCCGCGACCGCCTAACATCTCTGCACAGCGCATAGACCCCATCATGCACGTCCGAAACCTGCCCGAACCCGATCCACTCTGTCGTTACCGATGGGTCCGGATCATCCCCAAACATCCCTAAAACATATTCGTTTACTTATTTGGCCTCCCTAGCATATTTTTTCTCGACCGCCCGATCTAAATCTGATGGTCCGATCTAGCCCTCTTTTAAACTCCTACTATATATAGACCACCCCTAACCAGATCTAGGCAAACCACCTAATTTCTAGGGATCCTACCCTAGCCGCCGCCGCACTGTCTACTGTCTTCCTTGGGTTCATCCCTGATTCAAAATCCTCCTCGTTTTTTCCACCCACCAACCAGAGCTCCTCCCCATCGATTCGTGCCAGACGTCGCTGATCTGCATCCATGCCGCCTCCCGCCGTCGGCCGCAAGCCAGGAGCCCAAGCTCCTCCTTCGCGAGCCGCAGCCACCCCGCAGCCGTCCAACCTTGCCGACCCTGCACGCCACACCCTCCGGCGACCCCGCCATGGTGACCTCCAGGACCAGCCTCGTCCGTGCTTCTCCTCCTTTCGTTAATTTCCACCGGCTTCTGCTCATCTCCTGGTCTCTCTCTGGTTCTCTGTAACTGCCGCCGCTGCTGCCGTTGCCCTTCCCTGGCGCCTCGGCCTCCTCTGCCCCTACACCTGAGGCCCGAGCTCAGCTCGACCCCGTCCGCCCAGCTCACTCGCAGCCGCCGGATCTGGCGCCTCGCCGATGAACGCCGTCCTTGACCGGACCCACCTTGGATCTTCCACCTTCGTCTGTGGTCGCCTCCGGGCGCATGCCTGCATCGCGTGAAGACGACGCACCAAGTCCCCTGCCTCGCCTCTCCTTCAGGCATGCGCTCGGTCAACCACGTCCTCGCTCTCCAGTCCCGCTTCTCCCGTTGACCAGTGCGCCAAGGCCTATCCAGATCCAGCGCAGCCAAGCCGCCCCAGCCGGCCTGCATCCCGCAAGGCCCAGCTGCCCGGCCTCCGAAGCCCAGCCTCTCCAACGACCGGGCCTTGGCCCATGGTGAGCAGCACCCCAGCCCAGTTCAGTCAGTTCCGGCCCAGCTGTTGTTTTTTTTCCTGTCCAGCTATTTTGCCTTTCAATCCAGGATTAACTGTTTTACAGAAAAGTCCCTCTTGTTCATGCATTTAATATCTCACAAACCATGCATCATATGCAAAAACTTTATATACGAAAAATGCTCAGAATTTTGTGTATATTATTAATATGCCACTTCCATTCATGTTAAAAATTATTAAAATTGATGTTTGCATTGTTTTGCATAAATAACATGTTAAAATGGTTTATTTCATAACTAAATAACCGTAGCTCCAAATTTAATAAACTTTATATGTAAATGGGGTAGAAAAATGTGTAGAATAACATGATGCACTTTTTTTGCTGTTTAACAACTTTAAAATTTGGTAATAGACAGAACAGTACCAAATTCAAATTATGCACATGAGGAGTTTCCGGAATTGTTGTTGTATTTCCGGCCTCATTTAAAATGACTAAATAGGTAGTTTGTTTTTTTGCTTCACCTCTTGCCATGTTAACAAACATTTAACCTTGTCTTTTAATAAACGAGAGTCAACTAAATAAATAACATGTGGTGTTTTGTCAATATGCAACTCGTTGCATATTGAGCTCCACTGAACTTGTAGTATTGTTTGTGCACCTTGCCATGCCATGCATCTTTAAACCGGACATGCATCATACTTGGATGTGCATCGCATGCCATGTTTATGCTTGTGTGTTTACTGTGTTGTTTGCTTCTTTGCTATTGTTTTTCTTGTTAGCTTCGGTTCCGTTGCGGAGTTGTGAGGATTTGTTCGTCTACTTCATGGACTTGTTCTTCTTCCTTCGGGATCCCAGGAAAGATGACCATCCCCTTGGATACCTTTACTATCATTGCCATGCTAGAAGTCTCGATGCTATCGTTATATGTCGCGCTACCTATCTTTTGTTGTCAGCATCTCCTTGTTTCCATGAGACCTCTAACCTTTGACACCTTCCCAGCAAACCGTTGCTGGCTATGTTACCCGCTTGCTCAGCTCCTCTTATAGCGTTGTTAGTTGCAAGTGAAGATGAAGATTGCTCCATGTTGGAACTTGTTATTGGAATATCAAAATATCTACTATTATTATTAACACACCTATATACTTGGCAATGGGTGGAAGGCTTGGCCTTTTGCTCGGTGTTTTGTTCCACTCATGCCACCTTAGGAGCTGATAAACCGGCGTTATGTTCCTTGATTTTGCGTTCCTTACACGGTTGGGTATATGGGGACCCCTTGACAGTTCGTCTTTGAATAAAACTCCTCCAGCAAGGCCCAAAAGTGGTTTTAATTTGCCTCATAATAACAACTTAATTAATTAATTAATTTGCATAGGGGGTCATGTCCTCGAGGTTTCTTCTACATAACAGGGGGGCCAGTGCTGATGGTGTTGGTCCCAAACTAGAGCCACTTGCGGTGCCACCCAGTTATCTGGGGTATTCGGTTGCTATACGTATTGCTCATTCGGACGTGGCCTGAGACGAGATACGCGCGGCAACTATCAGGGTGTCGGTACGCCGGGAGGTCTTGCTGGACTTTTTTTACCATTGTCGAAATGTCTTGTTCACCAGGATTACGAGTCTGATTGGGCTGTCCCTAAGATAAGGGGTAATATCATTATTACTTCTGCTGATCGTGAGAGCTTGTGATGGGCTAAGTTGGGACACCCCTGCAGGGTTATGATCTTTTGAAAGCCGTGCCCGCGGTTATGTGGCAGATTGGAATTTGTTAATGTCCGGTTGTAGAAAACTTGACACAGGATCCGAAGTAAAACACACAACCGTGTGAGTAACCGTGACTGTCTCTTTTCACTTTGAGAAGAGAACATGGTGGGGTTATGTTTGACTCGTAGGTAGTTCAGGATCTTTAGCGATCATTACTAGTTTGCGGCCGCTTGCGTAGATGCTCATCTTACTCTTGTACTCGTAAGGTAGTCACCATATATTGCTTAGCCAGTGCTGCAACCTCACCACTACCCTTTTCCATACCCATTAAGCTTTGCTAGTCTTGATACCCATGGTTATGGGATTGCTGAGTCCTCGTGGCTCACAGTTACTACAACACCAGATGCAGGTATTGCTTCTGAGAACAGTACAGGAGATGGATCAAAACTTCACCGGGAGTTCGATGAAGAGAGTGGCCGTATGTGTGTGTCGTTTCATCGATCAGTGGTGGTTCCTATTAGGGGCAATCGGACCTTGTGTTTATGGTATCTTTCATTTGGATCTTCGTCCGTAGTTGGACTGTGATGTTATTTGGATGATGAATGTTTATGTAATGCATTTTGTGAAGTGGCGAGTGTAAGCCAACTACTCTTTTGTAATTTCATCCCTATTTTACATGAGTTTTGTAATGATACCATACTTGAGATCATTCTAGTATGCGTTTATGTCCTTAAGTCATGCCTCGACACGTGGGAGACATAGCCGCATACTGGGCATTACAAGTTGGTATCAGAGCCTTCTCCGACCTTGGAGCCCCCCTGAATGATCGAATCGTTGACGGTTGAGTCTAGGCACACACATGAAAATGTTTTGAATCCTATATATATATATATATATATATATATATATATATATATATATATATATATATATATATAT
>LR738710.1:348279479-348390876 GCA_902687465.1 Secale cereale
TATATATCGGAGAGTAGGATTTCTTTTTACTCCTCATTCCCTTCATCACTCTGGTGAGGACGCCTGACGATGTTCTATCTCTTGTACACTAAAAAATTCACTAATTTTTTTTAGGATCACGCGAGTATTGTTTGGATTGTTCCAATGTCTTTGTGACGAGAACATTGTTCTCGATGCCTCATGTCATTTAGGGGTTGTGGCAGTGTCCCGGGGAGTTGAGCTCCGAGGTGTTGTCGTCACAAATCTATCGCAGCAATTCTAGAATACTTAAGACGGCCGACATCAAAAACTCTTCTACGCGGTTAGTGGTAAGATAACCCCGACATCACCCAGTACTGGGGTGGTAGTTCGGGAGTATTGCCATAGCTTGTATAGCAGATGCGTTTCAAAGGTCCGAGGTAAACGGTTTCCGAAAATGACTGGTTATGTGTTGAAGGATGGATACAGCTCGAAGTAAGATTAGAGTTGAGTGCGCGATGCTTCCCCTGTATCCCCAACACCTGATTGCATAACTGGAAACCTTCGGAAATTAATAGGTGGGTTAATCCAGTAGTTCGTACACATTCTTCCAATGAATGCATGATATGGAGTTCGGGGTTCAACATTGAGTGAAGTGGTTTTATGGGCGTTTGTTCCAATCGGGAGTTGCATCTTAAAGGGTCCTTGGCTATGCAGATCCGGGGATTGCAAAACCCTTTTGTAACACGTTCCATGAGCTTTCAGCACGAATATGTGGGACGAAACTTCTATCTTGTATTTGTTCTATCTGCTCCTTATTGTTTTTTATTACCTTTTGTTCTCCCAAGTGGCTTCTCGACAAGTGTTGTACCATTAAACTGTGGAATTCATTCATTCAATTCTCTGTTCGAATGATTTTGTGAAGATTATGTTGCAGCATATCTATCCTTTGTTTTTGTTTTGATTCAGGTATTCGAGTTGCTTCGATGTCAGATGTTGATTCCATACCTTTCCTAATCGGTGTTCTCATATTTCTATGGGAGTGCTAATCCTTCTTGATCATCCAGATTGTTATGTTAAATTCTTTTCAACTAACGTGCTTATCTTCATGTTAATCTGATCATTTCAATTTGTGCAAGACCAATCCTTGGTTTTTTCTCAACGGTGTCTATTCCATTCATCCCAAATTGTCTTTGTTTTCCCCACCCTCACCCCCTTCTTATTCTAGGAGTCGGAAATTATAGAATGAAATATCCATTTTATTCTTGTTATGTTTCTTCATTCTTTTCCTCCAATGTCCTTATCCGGTGATTTCTCGTGAAGATGCTCAGGAAACTTCAAGTTCATCATTCTTTTGTTCTCAAATTCTGCCGGTGGATGTAATTCAAGCTTGGTGTTGATCATATCTGTTCCTCTTGTTTCACATGTTTTCCATGTTGGAATTTCTTATCCAAGGCTCTCTTATTTCTTCCCATCTCTTTATTCATATCCGGAGTATTCAAGATATCTCAAAAGATTCTCGTTTCCATTCTTATTTCGTTCAAGCTATTTTGAGGATTGTCATCTTATTCTAGCCATTTAATTCAACAGGTGCAGTAACTCTTAAGCAATCTTTTTCAACGGTGAATTCTTTTGAGTGGGCCCTAACCCACAGGTTTTTTCCCAGGATCTTACCTGACTCTTCTAATTTTTTCTGGAGTTATTATGAAATTCTTTTCAAAGTGTGACGTAAGAATGATTTGCATCACTCACATGCCCTCTCCAGTCCTGCTTCTCCCGTTGACCCGTGCGCCAAGGCCTCTCCAGATCCAGCACAGCCAAGCCGCCCCAGCCGGCCTGCATCCCGCAAGGCCTAGCTGCCCGGCCTACGAAGCCCAGCCTCTCCAGCGACCGGGCCTTGGCCCATGGTGAGTAGCACCCCAGCCCAGTTCAGTCAGTTCCGGCCCAGCTGTTGTTTTTTTTCCTGTCCAGCTATTTTGCCTTTCAATCCAGGATTAACTATTTTACAGAAAAGTCCCTCTTGTTCATGCATTTAATATCTCACAAACCATGCAAAATATGCAAAAACTTTATATATGGAAAATGCTCAGAATTTGGTGTAGATTATTAATATGCCACTTTCATTCATGTTAAAAATTATTAAAATTGCTGCTTGCATTGTTTTGCATAAATAACATGCTAAAATGTTTAATTTCATAACTAAATAACCATTTCTCCTAATTTAATAAACATTATATGTAAATGGGGTAGAAAAATGTGTATAATAACATGATGCACTTTGTTTTGCTGTTTATAAACTTTAAAATTTGGTAATCGACAGAACAGTACCAAATTCAAATTATGCACATGAGGAGTTTCCGGAATTGTTGTTGTATTTCCGGCCTCATTTAAAATGACTAAATAGGTAGTTTTTTTGCTTCACCTCTTGCCATGTTAACAAACATTTAACCTTGTCTTGTAATAAACGAGAGTCAACTAAATAAATAACATGTGGTGTTTCGTCAATATGCAACTCGTTGCATATTGAGCTCCACTTAACTTGTAGTATTGTTTGTGCACCTTGCCATGCCATGCATCTTTAAACCGGACATGCATCATACTTGGATGTGCATCGTATGCCATGTTTATGCTTGTGTGTTTACCGTGTTGTTTGCTTCTTTGCTGTTGTTTTTCTTGTTAGCTTCGGTTCCGTTGCGGAGTTGTGAGGATTTGTTCGACTACTTCATGGACTTGTTATTCTTCCTCCGGGATCCCAGGCAAGATGACCATCCCCTTGCTAGAAGTCTCGATGCTATCATTATATGTCGCGCTACCAATCTTTTGTTGTCAGAATCTCCTTGTTGCCTTGAAACCTCTAACCTTTGACACCTTCCTAGCAAACCGTTGTTGGCTATATTACCCACTTGTTCTGCCCCTCTTATAGCGTTGTTAGTTGCAGGTGAAGATGAAGATTGTTCCATGTTGGAACTTGTTGTTGGAATATCACAATATCTACTATTATTATTAACACACATATATACTTGGCAATGGGTGGAAGGCTTGGCCTTTTGCTCGATGTTTTGTTCCACTCATGCCACCTTAGGAGCCGCTAAACCGGCGTTATGTTCCTTGATTTTGCATTCCTTACACGGTTGGGTATATGGGGACCCCTTGATAGTTCGTCTTTGAATAAAACCCCTCCAGCAAGGCCCAACAGTGGTTTTAATTTGCCTCATAATAACAACTTAATTAATTAATTAATTTGCATAGGGGGTCATGTCCCTAAGGTTTCTTCTACATAACAGGGGGGCCAGTGCTGATGGTGTTGGTCCCAAACTAGAGCCACTTGCGGTGCCACCCAGTTATCTGGGGTCTTCGGTTGCTGTATGTATTGCTCATCCGGACGTGGCCTGAGACGAGATATGCGCGACTACTATCAGGGTGCCGGCACGCCGGGAGGTCTTGCTGGACTTGTTTTACCATTGTCGAAATGTCTTGTGCGTCGGGATTCCGAGTCTGATAGGGCTGTCCCTAAGATAAGGGGTAATATCATTATTAATTCTGCTGATCGTGAGAGCTTGTGATGGGCTAAGTTGGGACACCCCTGCAGGGTTATGATCTTTCGAAAGCCGTGCCCGCGGTTATGTGGCAGATTGGAATTTGTCAATGTCCGGTTGTAGAAAACTTAAGAGAGGATCCGAAGTAAAACACACAACCGTGTGAGTAACTGTGACTATCTCTTTTCACTTTGAGAAGAGAAGACGGTGGGGTTATGTTTGACTCGTAGATAGTTCAGGATCTTGAGCGATCATTACTAGTTTGCGACCGCTTGCGTATATGCTGATCTTACTCTTGTACTCGTAAGGTAGTCACCATATATTGCTTAGCCGCTACTGCAACCTCACCACTACCCTTTTCCATACCCATTAAGCTTTGCTAGTCTTGATACCCATGGTTATGGGATTGCTGAGTCCTCGTGGCTCACAGTTACTACAACACCAGATGCAGGTATCGCTGAGAACAGTGCAGGAGATGGATCAGAACTTCACCGGGAGTTCGATGAAGAGAGTGGCCGTATGTATGTGTCATTTCGACGATCAGTAGTGGTTCCTACTAGGGGCGATCGGACCTTGTGTTATTGGTATCTTTCATTTGGATCTTCGTCCGTATTCGGACTGTGATGTTATTTGGATGATGAATGTTTATGTAATGCATTGTGTGAAGTGCCGAGTGTAAGCCAACTACTCTTTTGTAATTTCATCCCTATTTTACATGAGTTGTGCAAAGATACCATACTTGAGATCATTCTAGTATGCGTTTATGTCCTTAAGTCGTGCCTCGACATGTGGGGGACATAGCCGCATACTGGGCATTACATCTACATTATCCTCTATCGCTTCCATTATTATAATATCTATAATTACTCTCTACAAAATGTAGAGTACATGCAATGCTTATGAAGAAGATTCTATGCTAAAATTCTTGAGTTATCCTTCCCTTGACATGGAGAATGGCATTATAGAGTCGGTGTTATCTGATAAGGAAGTCAGTCCTTCTGAAACCTTTATCCTGAACTGATGTTTAATTTGTTCGTTCTCCATATCGTCAAATGTTGTTTAGTTTGTTGTTTCTATCAAAATGCATGTTCGCAACAACTTTAAGTTCCATGTTTTAGTTGCAAAACAAAATTCCTTATTCATACCATGGACATTACTTAATATAGATCCAATGATTTTCTTTAGCCTTGCATGTATGCTTGTTTTTGTTGATCTATAATCCACAGTGTTGAAGCAACCCACATGCACCTTGTCATTTCCTGCTTTATCTTACTAATCTGGCCGATGATATGAACATGCCATACACATTAAGCAAAATAGATACAATGATTTTATTTTGCCCTTCATCTATGCTTGTTTTGTTGATATGGTAATCCATAAGTGTGGTGATGCTCCCCACATTGAACAATGCCAAATTAAGCTATTGACATTTTGAATTGTCTCTTTATTTTCTAATTTGAAACTGGTTGGAATTGGCATCACAGTTGCCATATTTGTTCATATACATGCAAAACTTGTCGTCTCTCTGCTTGTTTTAGGGTGATATGCCTGATGGCACGCACAAGTCTGCTGAAAGCTGTGAGATAAACCCAAAATATATTGCAGCATAGAAGGCAAAACATCTTGAAGATAGCGAAACAACCCCAATGTCATGTCTTGATGCAGTGTTCAAGTAACTCGGGACTAGCAATCACACAAGCTCACATGATTCGCTCCATGAATCAGTTAGACTACTTCAGTCTCAACTTCAAGAAAAAAAGACATTCTGCAACTCAATTTTGACTTGAAGTCCAATCTCTATGGGAGATCGCGGCGAACTCCAATCAGAATCTCATTGCTAAATAGCTACACCCGGAAGTTATGACCGACATGATAGGCCGATCTCACAACCTTGCTAAGTTGCTTGCTCAGCAGCTCTCGTGCAAGGTTAACCTTTCTTGAACTATCTTAGAAGTGGTCTTGGGGCAATATTATTTTGTTAGACTCCAATGGCGCCCAATTTTTGTAATCTACTTCATTGTTGTGATTTATGATCACTGGTAGCGAACTTTGAGGACAAGTGGATTTAATATACCATAAATCCTTTATTGTATGGTGTAGGTATATTCTAAGTTACTATGTCATCATTTCTTCGATGTAGAGGAGGTTTGTTCTTAATTCCTAGTTACCGTGTATGTCATTTTCTATCTGAAAAAAGGGCTAAAATTTGATGTAGGCGACCGAGCCGAAACAGTCGCCTCTAATGGGCCTGCATCTCACTGGGCACAATTGGGCCGACACACAACTTTCTTGGGCCTGCACTGACTGGCCATTTGAGCCATTTGTGCACACTGTGTGCTATGCCCATAACTCACATGGGCCTTCATTGGGCCCAACATTTAGTTAGGCCTTTAGTGGACCCAATGCTTACTTGGGCCCTTGTAGCTTCGGGACATTAACGGGCTGAATATTCTGCTGGCCTGTTATGGCCCATAAGCTAATAGGGCCTTTAGCAGGCCGAAATGCATGTTGGGCCTCAGTTTTCAATAGTCGTCCACTAGTCTTTAGCAGGCTAAAATCTCAACCGGGCCATTATTAGCCCAGTTATATGATGGGCCGTTACCATGCCAAAACATGTCTCGGGCCTTAGATAGTCCACTGATATTATGGGCCGTTAAGAGGCCGAAAGCTTAGTAGAGGTATCAACGAGCCGAATTTTACGACAAGCCTTTAACAGGTCCAAAGTCACATAGGGCTGAACTATTGCCACCATGATCACGAGTTGTTAATAGGCCTATTGTCGCGTCGGACCATTTATGGACCATGCACAGCACTGGCCATTACCAGGACTAAAGACACGCTGTCAGGACCCCGATCCTAAGTCACACCGATCTAGCATGTAGCACATCATATCACTTTGCGGCCTCACACACGGTATCCCACGGGTGCCACCTTACCTGGCCTGCGACCGTTTGCGCATTTTGGCACATGTATATGATAGTGTTGCTAGCATCCATATGACAAGGAACCCGGGCCGACAAGGCTAGTTATAAACCAAAGTGGTGCTAAATTACAGTGATAGGCATACATGACCCAGCAACGAACGTGTCGGTCATCAACGTATGAACCCAAGTCATAGCAAGCTACAAGGACTTACAGGAACAACGCTTGACATTTACCCTAACGGACAGACACAGGAACGAGGAAGGACACATGCCGGCCAGCCTACGTGTTCCGGAGCAGTAGCAAGCCACCAAGGCTCAGTGGAAGCACTAGGAGGCATTTCCCTGTAAGATAGGCTACCAAGGGTAAAGAACTAGGTGTCGGATCCCACACATACTAAGCATTTCAATAACATACACACAATATGCTCAATATGTGCAAATACAACATGGCATCACAACAGAACTCTATGACTCAAGTACTTTTACTTAATAGGCTCCGAAGAGCCATACATAACATATCCATACAGGTAGGGGTCACATGACCCAACACTCAAGTCATACAAACATACAAGCACATGCGGAAGCTAAACTTGTCTGAGTACAGACAACAGGAAAGAAAGAAGGCTTGGTGTAGCCTGACTATCTACAGTGGCCCTTCACAGGCTTGAGATTGCCACCTTGGCAGCAAGCTACTCGTCGACATCGAGGTCTATGTAGAAACCATCAGAAGGGGCGGGGTTCTCCTCTGCAACAGTTATTAAGCAAACATGAGTACAAAGGTACCCTGCAAGACATACATCAGAACCTATCATACATGCAACTTTATCAACAAGGGTAGTGGAGTTTATTGCAGCAAGCAAGCTTTGACTCTTAGCTAACCTGTACTACGTCCAACAGTAGTTTGAAAAGATGACACAGCGCACACGAGTCCACTAGTCACCACAACAATACACGATCGTGGATCCTCTCCTGTCATCCTATGGAAGGGCCATCCACGACACTCACAGTTGTCCTGAGTCTTTTATGTGTAACCATTAACTGGTCTATGAACTGTACAGGCAACCAAGTGGTCCTTAACCGTGGACGCGGCTATTCAAATAGATTGATAACGCTGCAGGGGTGTACTTCTTCACACATGTTTCCACCACTTAGCGTCTGCACCGGACATGTGCTCGACAGACTTCAAGCGAAAGCCAGCGTGGGTGTAGGCCACGACCTAACCAACCACTCAAGTCTGTAGTCCAGGTTTATTGCCTATTTGGGTTCCATCCGTGGGGAGATCCAGTCGGGGTGTCGCTCACGGGCCCAAATGATGTGTGCAGGGTTCATATTTCAGGGCCCAGATATACTACAAGAACCAGAAACTAATTGCAACTCCTGGATAGAGGACAAGGGCAGTCAATAAGTCAAGCAGGGTCATATTTCAGGGCCTAATGTGTGGTAGTAGCTGATATTGAATCACACATACAGATCTCAGTTCTTAGGGACGGTTCCAATGAAACAATCCACCATGTACTCCTACATTGCCTTCCATCGATACCTTTACCAAAACATGTTCCACACTCCACTTTCATTACCAAACATAAGCATTTCACTCCGATCCATCACCCAGATGAACCAGACCTGACACAACTCTAAGCATAGCAGGCATAGCATGGTAGGAACACATCAACATGGCTCAATCAACTCCTACACATGCTAGTGGGTTTCAACTATTTACAATGGAAGCCAGGAACGCGGAGTTACCAAAAGTTGGAAGCCAGGAACGAGGAGTTACCAGAACAACGCCAAGACAGGCAACACGAGAAGACCAAACAAGGAGACGGGCTCTCCCCCGGTAAGGGCTCTTTCCTGGGCCACCTGCGCACCCACTGGCAAGGGCTCTTGCCGGGGCGATCCACTCAGACGCCTCCGTCGCAGCCACCTTTGAAGCCTATCGGCTCCAATGGTACCAACAACATTGGAGCCAACGCTCGGAAAGACCAAGATCTATGACCCCCAAGATAAGAACCAGAAGACATGGCGATCTCAAGGCTCCTTGCCGAGGACGCCCACGAGGCCCCGGCAAGACTCCTTACCGAACACGTCCCAGAGCCCCGGCAAGCCTCTTACCGCAGGATACTCACGGAGGCCCTGGCAAGATCCTTGCCGAGAACAGAAGCAAGTCTGCGGCAAGCCCTTGCCGCCCCGTCGCCACCCCAGCTCGACGGCCAACCCGTTGGCCCAGGCAGGCACCCACGTGGCGGTACGTGGTTCCTGGGCCAGCCAGTCAAGCACCAGCGTGGTGGCATGCAGATCTTCGTGAAGACCCTAACGCGACACCACATCAGCTACCTGCCTCGCTGGACTGGACGCGCGTCGCGACTAGATAGAGCAGCCACGGACGGGACGGGCTTCTTTTCCGTCCCCGATAAAGTAAATAGACAACTAAGCAGCGCATTTAATGTACCTTGTACCGTAATGGAATGGGATAAGCCTATACACTGTGCACCTTTCCACCTCATGTGTGCCACTGTGGCAGCCCCTTTAGACTATAAAAGGAGGCTCGCGGCATACTGGAGGAGGATTCGGATCCGGAAAAGCTGGGGAGGACTGTAGCTAGCTCAAGAAATCAAGAACACTCAAATATACACCAATGCAGGACTAGGGTATTACGCATCCTCGCAGCCCGAACCTGGGGAAACGATCGTTGTGTTGACTCTTAGACCTGCTCTTTGCACAACTTCGCGCCCGCCAACTGTAGAAGGGATTCCAGTGATCCCATAGGGGTCGTTTCGTACCGACAGTAATGTCGCCATGTTTTGAGTGCATGGACTTCAGCTACAAGCTCTAGATCATGTGTGGGATAGTTATCCTCATGTGGACGCAACTGTCGGGATGCGTAGGCAATCACTTGATGATCCTGCACCAGTATGAAACCTAGTCCTTGTCGCGGGGCGTCGCAATAGACAATAAAGACCTTGGAGAAATCTGGTAGTACCAGTACGGGAGCAGATGCCATGCATCTTTTCAGTTCCTGAAAGCTGAACTCGCACTGTGGGGTCCACTGGAACTTTTTATCTGTCTTGAGGAGTTCAGCTAGAGGTTTAGCAACCTTGGAGAAATTCTCGACGAAGCGACGACCATAGCTCACTAAGCCAAGGAAACTCCAAACTTGCTTGACCGATTCAGGTGGGGTCCAATCAAGGACAGCCTGAACTCACTCGGGAATTACAACAATACCCTTACCAGAGATTACATGACCTAGATTGGTCACTTCTGGCAACCAGAATTCACACTTGGAGAATTTGGCATAAAGGCGATGCTCTCAAAGCTTCGTCAATACCAGCCTTAGATGCTCCCCATGATATTCCTTGTTCTTGGAGTAAATGAGTATATCATCGAGGTATACCACGACGAATTTATCCTAGTACTCCATGAAGATAGAATTCATTAGTCGAGAGAAGGTGGCTGGGGCATTGGTTAACCCGAAGGACATGACGGTGTAATCATATTGGCCATAACGAGTAACAAAGGCCATTTTGGGAATGTTCCCTTTCTTGATTTTGATTTCATGGTAGCCTAAGCTCAAATCCATTTTGAAAAAAACTAAGGATCCAGTGATCTGATCATACAGGTCGTTGATCCTAGGGAGCGGATACTTGTTGTTTATGGTGACCAGGTTGACGGGTCGATAATCTACAACCATCCGATCAGTTCCATCCTTCTTCTTGATGAAGAGGACGGGACTAGCCCAAGGAGAAGAACTAGGACGGATGAAACCCTTTTTCAAGGACTCATCGAGTTGTTTCTTAAGCTCAGCTAGTTCTAAGGGTGCCATCTTATAGGTTCTTTTAGAGATCAGGACAGTTCCTGGAACAAGATCTATCACGAACTCTACATCTCTGTCAGGTGGAACACCTAGCAGTTCTTCTATAAAGACATCCGGGAAGTCACGGACTACTGGGATATCTTCGGGTTCTGGAAGAGGGATAGCATTAAGAGAGTAGAGCTGACTGCCAGCCATTCGGGCCAAAACATTGACTATCTTGATTGAGGGATGTTTAAGTTGAACAATTATAGTCTAGCAATCAATCTTAGCGTAATGGGCTGTCATCCAGTCCATAACCAAGATGATGTTCATGTCCGAGGACTTGAGAACTATTAGAGATGCAAGAAAGACAAGTCTATCGACGAGGATTTCATTTCCATGGCTTACTATAGAAGTTTTCCATTTCGAACCAGGACTTTGAATTACCGTGGAAGTGGCATGTCACAAAAAGTCATGATGTGCATTCGTGCATAGCTCTCAGATATGAACGAATGAGATGCTCCACTATCAAAATGAACAAATGTCGGATTGTAGTTAACAAGGAGCGTAGAAAGGACACGTTAGGATCCTCATAAGCCTCTTCAGCAAAGACATAGTTGACATGGCCACGTGCAGTGGTGACTGGCTTGACATAGTTCACCTTTCCTGTTGTCTTACCACGGCCAACAAACCTTCCTGGCTGGTATTGAGGACACTCTCGCATGTCGTGGCCTGGTTCTCCGCACTTGAAGCATGTCACAGTGAAAATGCGCGCGGCAGTATTGGCAGAAGGTCAACTATCAGTCTTGGGTGGTGCATACTGCAAAGTTGGGCGAGGCGCCTCATAGGATGGCCTTGGAGTGAACCTGGGTGGCAGAGCTGTGTTTTAAACCCACACCCGGTGCTTGTGAGAGCTAGAACCGGAACCTCGCCTGCTTCTTGGCATCGATGGACACTTCTTGAGGAGCATAGCGTGCCAAGTTTCCAAACTCGCGGCTATACGCATCCACGGTTAGCCTGCCTTGGATGAAATTGCAGAATTCCTCCTGCTTGCGATCCATAAGACCTTACGGAATGTGGTGTTCATGAAAGGCCTCGCTGAAGTTTGGCCGAGTGGTAATCTGGCCAGCGGGACGCATAGCCTCATATTTTTCCCAACAAAGGCTAGCAGGGCCCTCAAGATGGTAGGCAGCGTAGGTAACCTTATTAGCTTCGGCTACGTTGGCAAAACGTAGCTTATGGGTGATACAGCGAAGCCAATCATCTGTATCAACAGGCTCAGTGGAATGATGGAAGGTCGGTGGGCACATCTTGATAAAGTCATTAATAGACACCACATCATTCCTTTGGCCAAAATAAGTATTCTGTTCTATGCGTTCCAGCAGTCGTTTGGTCTCTCGTTTATTCCTTTCTGCCTCCCACATGACTTTAGCCAAGGAGGGTCAATGAGGCAGATTCCCATCCCTAGCCCCACTGGCTTCACCCTGCTCCTGGACAACAGGAGGTGCTGCGGGTGTTGACTGTCCTAGGAAAACAAAACAACGATTTAGACAAGGATGGCAAAACTTTGGCATAGGAGTGCAGAATGTAATGGATGACACGGAATGCAGAGATGTTCATCTCTACGACATGGTAATATAGAAATTGCCATATATATACCATTGGTCATACACATGATACATAGTTGAGTAGAAGCCCATGCTAAAGTACAACTGCGGTGAAAGACAATACATCACATGAGCGGCATTCCAAGATCCTATACATTATTTATCTACGCCTCCGGAACTCGATACACACTAACTCATATTCCACAACACACGCAAGACTGTGGAAATACAACTACTACGATACTACTACTGCCACGGTCTAGCTCAGACATCTCTGTAGTAATCTTCATGAAGATTACCCCCGTAGCCTGGAAGTGGAACATGAGGATCTGGAAACTCTCGGTCGCTTGGAGACTATGGACCATAGGGACACGGATGTGGCCTTGGTCCCACAACTGGTGGCAAACAATGCCCACGTGGAGGTGTAATGCCTCCAACGTCACGCCAGTCCATACGGTCCGGCAGACGAGACCGCACGGGGTACAAATCCCGCATATCCAGATATCCGGCCTGCACAGCAGGTGCAAGCCGTGTCAAAGTGGCCCGGTGGTCGGCTAGAGTGTTGTAGAGCTCCATCCGGAGGGCATGGACCTCACGGTTCCTATCCTCCAGCATCTGTGTGGTAGTCTAAAGTAGCGGCTCCTCATGAGCGGCGTCAGTGTAAAGACCGTTGTAGTAACCCTCCTCTCCGGGAAGTCAGGCCAGCATGTAGTAGAACTCAGTGTTCAAAAGCAAGGCATGCCTAGCCCGGATAATAGTCATCATCGAGTAGCAGCATCCTGCACGGACATCTCGATGGTAACCCCAAGTCCGTACATCAAGTGGATGGGGTCGGTAGCTCCTGGATATGAAGGATATATTCGGACTGTGCAAAGGTACTGGCTCTGGTTGAAATCACGATACTTCTCCTCTATAGTATACTCGGGATACCAACGATAGCCAGTCTCAGTCATCACGCGGACAAACATGGCCGTGTGACCTGGCACATCGATGCACCGGGTCAGACGGACCACCTGATGAGGGGTGCGGTCAGACATCTGAAACATGAAATAATGCAAAGGCATTAGAATTTCTAGAAGAAATCGTGCAGCATAACAACTGTAAATGCTCAAAAAGGATTTTGAGACATCTTACAAATGATAACATAGCCACTCAACAACATCATATTAAGGTTCCGGGTCCAACTAATCAATATACTGGGATGGTAGAAACTGAACTGAGGCTTGAAACCAATATGCACAGATGCTCAAAAAGAGTCTATAGATTAGTAACACGTGAACCTAGTAAAATGATGAGAAGCCTAGTTCTTAACCCCCGTAGAAAGAATAGGCTGACTCAGATCAGAAGGGCATAATATAAAGGAGTGAAAAGAGCCTCACGTTCCCCTCCATAATCAATTCCCCTACATATAACTAAGAAATTCTAGACTCAACATCGACCAGTTTGGCTTGATGAACCTACAGGCAGTCCGGCTCTGATGCCTACATTGTTAGGACCCCGATCCTAAGTCAAACCGATCTAGCATGTAACACATAATATCACTTTGCGGCCTCACGCATGATATCCCACGGGTGCCACCTTACCTTGCCCGGGACCATTTGCGCATTTTGGCACACGTATATGATAGTGTCGCTAGCATCCATATGACAGAGAATCCGGGCCAACATTGCTAGTTATAAGCCAAAAGTGGCGCTAAATTACAGAGACATGCATACATTACCCAACAATGAGCATGTCGGTCATCAACGTATGAACCCAAGTCATAGCAAGCTACAGGACTTAAAGGAACAACGCGTGGCATTTCCCCTAAGGGACAAACATAAGAACGAAGACAGACACATGCCGGCCAGCCTACGTGTTCAGGAGCAGTAGCAAGCTACCAAGGCTCAGTGGAAGCACTAGGAGGCATTTCCCTGTAAGATAGGCAAACAAGGGTAAACAACACGGTGTCGGATCCCACACATACCAAGCATTTCAATAACATACACACAATATACTCAATATGTGCAAATACAACATGGAATCACAATAAAACTCTATGACTCAAGTACTTTTGTGTAAGAGGCTCCGAAGAGCCATACAAAACATGTCCATACAGGTAGGGGTCACATGACCCAACACTCAAGTCATACAAACATACAAGCCCATTTGGAAGCTAAACTTTTCTGAGTACCGACAACTGGAAAGAAAGAAGGCTTGGTGTAGCCTGACTATCTACAGTGGCCCTTCACAGGCTTGAGATTGCCACCTGGGCAACAAGCTACTCATCGACATCGAGGTCTATGTAGAAACCATCAAAAGGGGCGAGGTTCTCCTCTACAACAGTTATTAAGCAAACATGAGTACAAAGGTAATCAGCAAGACTTACATCAGAACCTATCATACATGCAACTTTATCAACAAGGGTAGTGGTGTTTATTGCAGCAAGCCAGCTTTGACTCTTGGCTAACATGTACTACGTCTAACAATAGTTTGAAAAGATGAGACAACGCACACGAGTCCACTAGTCACCACAACAATACACGATCGTAGATCCTCTCCCGTCATCCCACGGAAGGGCCATCCATGGCACTCACACTTGTCTTTAGTCTTTTATGAGTAACCATTAACTGGTCTATAAACTGTATAGGAAACCAAGTGGTCCATAACCGCGGACGTGGCTATTCGAATAGATTGACTACCCTGCAGGTGTGTGCTTCTTCACACATGTTTCCACCACTTAGCATCTGGACACTACATGTGCTCGCCAGACTTCAAGCGAAAGCCGGCGTGGGTGTAGACCACGATCTAACCAACCACTCAAGTCTCTAGTCCAGGTTCATCGCCTATTTGGGTTCCATCCGTGGGGAGATTCAGCCGGGGTGTCGCTCACAGACCCAAACGATGTGTACAGGGTTCCCGAGACACCAAACGGGCGACTCGGTACACCGTGCCACGTACCTGCCGCATCACCGCCAACCCCGAGTGTGCAGCGCTTCACACGGCCACCAGTATACTACAAGCACCAAAAACTAATTGCAACTCCTAGACAGAGGACAAGGGCAGTCAATAAGTTGAGCGGGGTCATATTTCAGGACCCAATGTGTGGTAGTAACTGATCTTAAATCACACATACAGATCTCAGTTCTTAGGGACGGTTCCAATGAAACAATCCACAATGTACTCCTACATGGCCTTCCATCGATACCTTTACCAAAACATGTTCCACACTCCACTCTCATTACCAGACATAATCATTTCACTCCAATCCATCACCCAGATGAACCAGACCTAACACAACTCTAAGCATAGCAGGCATAACATGGTAGGAATACATCAACATGGCTCAAATAACTCCTACACATGCTAATGGGTTTCAACTATTTACTGTGGCAATGACAGGTTATGCAAAGGAATGGGGTTCACCTACCGCAGCAAATAGCAGTTGAAATGTTGTTGTCTTAATGTTGTAAAAGAGAGCAGAATCAAGAAGATGGGTTTGTTTCAGAATGATCAATGGGGTTGCTTGCCCGACGGATTGATTGAGGGGTACTGCCCTTCGGTTGGATACTCGTGAATATCCTCGGGAGCAGAACCTGTCATGGAGATCACACCCGTAACACAATCAACACACGACAATATGCAACAGTATGATGCATGCTCATGACATGGCAAGATGAATGTGTTTGAGCTAATGCTACTACAAACAGAAGGGTTTGAGTATATTTAAATCAAAGATTCAAATTCAAGCCCAAGTTATTAATATTCAAAGTGCATTATCATGTTTTGATGTGAACAGCAAGGTTAACTTGCTTTAACATGCATTGAAACCAGTACCAATGGATAGATTGGATTGTTCTGATCATTTTTCATATATAAATATTTTTCATCTGAGCTACTGTTGATTTATTATGATTTTTAGAAGTTTCAACCATTTTTTGAAATAAATAAATCATTTATGATTTATTTAAAATCCAGAAAAGGGTTACTGTGTCGGCACTGCATCATAGTGACGTCAGCAGGTCATCTGGGTCGCCCATGTCAAACCTGACCAGTGGGACCCACTAGTTAGTGTCACAGGTGATTAACTAACTAATTAGGGTTAGTTAAACCACTAACCTAGTTTGACTAACGGGTAGGGCCCACATGTCAGTGCCCTGGGGGGTCAAATCCCCGGTCAACTGGCTCATATCACCGTCGTTTAGCTGCCGACGACGACCAGACGCGGCGGAGGGCGTCGGGATTCCTCCTTCGGCGACCAAAAGGCCAGCGGAGGGCATCTATGTGGAGCTGGGAGTGAGCCACGTCGATTGGTGCTCGAGTTGGAGCTCGGGCTTGCCGAAAACGACGCCAGCGACGAGCCTTGCGGCTGCCAGAGTACGGCCGAAGCCGAAATTGTGGTTGTAGTGCTCGTGGAGGCGAGCGCAGGGCTCCTACAGCATCTACGCGGCACGGTGAAGGTGCTGGACACGGTTGTAAGGCCGTTCCCTGGCCGGAGCCACGTCGGCGGCGAGCAACCGCGGTGGCGCGTGCGGACGAGCTCGATGCGGTCACTATGGGGCACGACAAAGCGAACAGAGAGGACGGGGATGGTCAGTGGCTCATAGCGAAGAAGACCAGGGTCTTTGCGAGCTCGGGGATGGGCTGGAGCGGCTGGTGCGGCGAAGGGGATCTCCGGCGGTGGCGGTCAGGGACGAGGGCGTTGCGGTGGCTCCGGGCGAGCGAGCGCTCGGGGCTCGGCCTGCTCGACGAAGCAGACGACGGCGGTGCTTCTTAACACGGCGGGGTGACGGTAGGATGACGGTGGCTACGAGCTTCACGGCGGCGTGGCTGCGGCTGCGTCAGCCATGGAGGAGGATAGCGAGGGAGAGAGCTGGGGGGAAGAATGTGGTGCCGTGGCGGTCGAGGCGAGGACGTGGAGGACGTCCAGACGTCCAGGGGCGGCTAAGCGGCGTCTAGGTGGCAAGCAGCTGCCGCGGTGGCGAGCTGGGACGTGCCGGCGTCACTTGCCTGCCTGGTGGGGATGAAGCAGCTGCCAGGCGCGGGCCAGAACAGTGCTTGGCCGCCAGGTTGGCCGGCCAGGTGAGTGACCTCTGGCCTTTCTCTCCCTCTCTTTTTTCCTATTTTGTTTTATGTTCCAGTTTTTCTGTAATTGTGTTGCTTTATAAAAAATGCTAAAACACTTTTATAAATCATGGAACTACTAATGTCCACTATATATTATATACCCAACAGGGAACATTTTGGTTTATGATTATTTGGGCATTTAAAATATTTTATAGCATTTAAAGGCCCAAATGCAAATACCATATGATTTAATCCAGCGACCTTAGGATGTCCTAGAAAATTGTGCACCATTTTTTCCAGAGGTTTAAGACCAAGGCAAAGATGATGAACATTTTAGAAGGGCATTTTGGGTACATTGGAAAATATTTTATTAAACCCTAGTTGAGTTCACGGGGGTGCTGGGGTTTCTGTCATCCCCATTTCAAGTTTCTGGAAAAGTTAAACATGATGCTCACTCTAGCTAGTCCTAATGCAAGCACTGACTAGGGATGTGACAACTCACCCCCACTCAAAAGAACATCGTCCCGAGATTCAAGGTCCGTCGGAAAGAGGGTGGGGTACTCAAGTCGAAGACGATCCTGCCTTTCTCAAGTAGCTTCGTTCTTGGAATGGTGTGACCATTGAACCTTGAGAAACTTGATGTTCTGACGTCGAGTTGTATGCTCGGTTCGATCAAGAAAACGGACAAGGTATTCTCGAAATGTGAGATTATCTTGGAGATCAAGCGTTTTGTGGTCTATTCCGCAAATAGGATCCGAGATGCAACGCCTGTGTTGAGATACGTGGAAGACATCATGAACTCTGGAAAGATGCGGAGGTAGTTCTAGTTGGTAGGCAACTTCTCCTCATTTGGCAAGAATGAGAAAGGGACCAATGGAGCGAGGAGCCAATTTGCCTTTGATACCGAATCGATGGGTTCCCTTAAGAGGAGTAACCCGAAGGTAAGCCTTATCGCCGACTTCGTAAGTCACAGCCTTATGATGGCGATCATATTGGCTCTTCCGACGAGATTGGGCTGTTTTCAGTTTCTCACGAATGATGCGAACTTGTTCTTCTACTTCCTGGATCATGTCTGGACCAAAGAATTGTCTTTTTCCCGGTATCTGACCAGTTAAGAGGTGTTCGACACCTTCGTCCATACAGAACTTCGAAAGGAGCGTTGCCTAAGCTAGCTTGATAGCTATTGTTATAAGCAAATTTGGCGAATGGAAGACACTTTTCCCAATCCATACCGAATGAGATAACAGAGGCTCCAAGCATATCTGCCTGAATTTTGTTGACTCGTTCTACTTGACCACTTGACTGAGGGTGAAAGGCGGTGCTAAAGGAGAGACGAGTCCCCATAGCATTTTTGAAACTTTCCCAAAATCAAGAGGTGAAAAGTCATCCACGGTCTGAGTTAATCTCCAATGGATCACCATGAAGAGACACTATCCGAGAGATATACAAGTCTTCTAGTTGACTAGCGGTTATACTCTCTCGAATAGGCAGGAAATGGGCTACTTTGGAGAGGCGGTCGATGACGACGAAGATAGCATTAGTCCCTTTTCTAGTCCTGGGAAATCCGGTAATAAGTCCATACCGATCTTATTTCCATTTCCATTCCGGAATATCTAAAGGTTGAAGGGTGCCAGCAGGATGTTGATGCTCTGCTTTAACTCGACGGAAAACGTCTCATTTGGCAATGAACTGAGCGATTTCTCTCTTCATCCTACTCCACTAGAACCTCTAGCGTAGATCCTGATACATTTTGGTACTACCGGGATGAATCGTGAGAGGAGATTCATGAGCCTCCTTAGGGATCATCTGCCATAGTTTTTGTTTCTTGGGAACCACCAAGCTATTCTCAAAATAGACAACACCTCGATTATCCATGGAGAAACTTGTAGCAGCTCCGCTAGCGATGTTCTCTTGGAGTCGGGATATACCCTTATCACACTTCTGGGCAGCTATGATTTGATCCGTAAGGGTAGGTTTCGCCACCAAGGTGGAAAGGAATCCCCGAGGAACAATGTGAAGGTTAAGCTTACGAAATTCCTCGTGGAGAAGTGGTTGCCCTTGTGGTAACATCAGATTGTTACAATAAGTCTTGCGACTTAGTGCGTATGCCATGACATTGCCCTTCCCAGGAGTGTAGGTCATCCCTAAGTCGTAATCCGTGAGCAACTCAACCCAATGTCTTTGCCTGAGATTCAAATCCGGTTGGGTGAAGATGTATTTCAGACTTTGGTGGTCAGTGAAGACCTCACAGTGATTACCAAGAAGGTAATGTCGCCATGTTTTGAGTGCATGGACTACAGCTGCAAGCTCTACATCATGTGTGGGATAGTTATGCTTATGTGGACGCAACTGTCGGGTTGTGTAGGCAATCACTTGACGATCCTGCATGAGTATGCAACCTAGTCCTTGTCGCGAGGCGTCGGAATAGATAATAAAGTCCTTGGATAATTCTGGTGGTACCAGTACAGGAGCAGATGTCAAGCATCTTTTCAGTTCCTGAAAGCTAAACTCGCACTATGGGGTCCACTCGAACTTTTTATCTTTCTTGAGGAGTTCATTTAGAGGTTTAGCAACCTTGGAGAAATTCTCGACGAAGCGACGGCAATAGATTGCTAAGCCAAGGAAACTCCTAACTTGCTTGACCGATTCAGGTGGGGTCCAATCAAGGACAGCCTGAACTTGCTCGGGATTGACAGCAATACCCATACCAGAGATTACATGACCTAGATAGGTCACTTCTGGCAACCATAATTCACACTTGGAGAATTTGCCATAAAGGCAGTGCTCTCAAAGCTTCGTCAATACCAGCCTTAGATGCTCGCCATGATCTTACTTGTTTTTGGAGTAAATGAGTATATCATCGAGGAATACCACGACGAATTTATCCAAGTACTCCATGAAGATAGAATTCATTAGTCGAGAGAAGGTGGTGGGGGCATTGGTTAACCAGAAGGCCATTACGGTGTACTCATATTGGCCATAACGAGTAACAAAGGCTGTTTTGGGAATGTCCCCATTCTTGATTATGATTTGATGGTAGCCTAACCTCAAATCCATTTTGGAAAAAGCTGAGGATCCAGCGAGCTGATCAGACAGGTTGACGGGTCGATAATCTACAACCATCTGATTCGTTCCATCCTTCTTCTTGATGAAGAGGATGGGCCAAGCCCAAGGAGAAGAACTAGGACGGATGAAACCCTTTTTCAAGGACTCATCGAGTTGTTTCTTAAGCTCAGCTAGTTCTAGGGGTGCCATCTTATAGGGTATTCTAGAGAACGGCACAGTTCCTGGGACAAGATCTATCATGAACTCTACATCTCTGTCTGGTGGAACACCTGGCAGTTCTTCTGGAGAGACATCCGGGAAGTCACGGACTACTGGGATATCTTCGAGTTCTAGAAGAGGGCTGCCATTAAGAGAGTAGAGTTGACGCTCGGCCATTCGGGCCGAAACAATGATTGTCTTGCCCGAGGGGTGTGTAAGTTGAACAATTCTAGTGTAGCAATATATCTTAGCGTAATGGGTTGTCATCCAGTCCATACCCAAGATGATGTTTATGTCCGAGGACTTGAGAGCTATTAGAGATGCAAGAAAGACAACTCTATCGACAAGGATTTCATTTCCATGTCTTACTCTAGAAGTTTTTCATTTCGAACTAGGAGTTTGAATTACCATGGAAGTGGGCATGTCACAAAAAGTCATGTTGTGCATTCGAATGAGATGCTCCAGTATCAAAAAGAACAAATGTCGGATGGTAGTTAATAAGGAGCGTACCAAGGACAACGTTAGGATCCTCATAAGCCTCCTCAGCAGAGACATAGTTGACATGGCCACGTGCAGTGGTGACTAGCTTGGCATAGTTCACCTTTCCTATTGGCTTACCACGGCCAACAGACCTTCCTGGCAGGTTCTGAGGAAACTCTTGATTGTATTGGCCTAGTTCTCCGCACTTGAAGCATGTCACAGTGCCAGTGCGCGGGGAAGTATTGGCAGAAGGTCCACTGTAAGTCTTGGGCGGTGCATACTGCTGAGTTGAGTGAGGCGCCTCATAGGATGGCCTCGAAGTGAACCTGGGTGGCAGAGCTATGTTTCGAACCCACACCCGGCGCTTGAGAGAGCCAAAACCGGATGAAGAACCAAAATTGCCGGGATGCTTACGTGTAGCCTCATAGTCAGTCTGGCCTGTCTCAGCACTGATGGCTTTGTTCACTAGCTTCTGGAAGGAGGTGCACTCGTACAGTCGGAGATCACAGCAAAGCTCGGGGCTGAGCCCCTTGCGGAACCTCGCCTGCTTCTTAGCGTCGGTGGACACTTCTTCACGTGCATAGCGTGCCAAGTTTCCAAACTCGCGGCTATAGGCATCCACGGTTAGTCTGCCTTTGGTGAAAATGCAGAATTCCTCCCGCTTGTGATCCATAAGACCTTTTGGAATGTGGTGTTCACGAAAGGCACGCTAAAGTCTGCCCAAGTGGTAATCTGGCCAGCGGGATGCATAGCCTCATAGTTTTCCCACCGAAGGCTAGCAGGGCCCTCAAGATGATAGGCGGCATTGGTAACCTTATCAGCTTCGGCTACGTTGGAAGAACGTAGCTTATGGGTGATACTGCAAAGCCAATCATCCGCATCAACAGGCTGAGCGGAATGATGGAAGATTGGTGGGCACATCTTGATAAATTCATTAATAGACACCACATCATTCCTTTGGCCAAAAGAAGTATTATATTCTATGCTTTCTAGCAGTCGGTTGGTCTCTCGTTTATTCCTTTCTGCCTCCAACATGACTTCAGCCAAGGAGGGTCGATGAGGCAGATTCCCATCCCTAGCCCCACGGGCTTCACCTTGCTCCTGGACTGCAGGGGTGCTGCGGGTGTTGACCATCCTAGGAAAACAAAACAACGGTTTAGATAAGGATGGCAAAACTTTGGCATAGGAGTGCAGAATGTAATGGATGACATGGAAGGCAGAGATGTTCATGTGTACGACATGGTAATATAGAAACTACCATAGTGGATAGAGATGCCGTCGTATGTCGTGTACAAGGTTGAGGTTGCCGGAGTCTACAATGACTGGGAGGAGTGTCGGAGACAAGTTCGCCGTTTCAGCTGTAACAGTTACAAAGGGTACACCACTAGGGCGGAGGCGGAAGCTAGATACACGCGCTATCTAGCGGGAGAGAGGAGGGTGCAGAGGAGGAGCCGGATGAAGATCAGTTTCATCACGATGATGCTCGTCATGACCGCAACCCTCTTCTATGTGATGCTAGTTTAGATATGGACTTGTAATGTGAAGACAAACTCGCTACTCGCACTCTCGAGACTTGTAATGTTCTAACTTTGTTAGGTATTTGGAATTCGGAGACTAATATGATGAATTGTATTCGGAGACTAATCTCCTATTGTATTCGATAAATCTCTTGTTTATATGTTGTGTTGTTTATATTCTGTGCTATAATGTATTTTGTTACCTTGCAAATATCAAAAAAGCAAAAAAAATCATAATATTCACAGTAGTGGCGCACCATATTGCAGTTTAGTAGCGCACAGAAATAAACACAACAGTGGCGCATTATCAAAAAGTGCGCCATTAGTAACCCAGAGATACTAATGGCGCACCGGAGGTGCGCCATTACGATTTGTTACTAGTGGCGTGGTAATAGTGGCGCACCTATAGTGCACCATTAATGACCAAAATAGGTGTGCCACTAACGTCCTTTTTTCTAGTAGTGAGGGCCACGTCGAGCTGGCGCCACCCCCTGCGAGGTGCAAGCGCTCACTAGAGAAGCGCGCCTGCTCCGCCTGCAGATCCTCCTTGAGCATGCTGAGGTCCTCTGGTACCCTGCAGGGCTCGGCACTTTAGAACGACACTACAGCTCACTAGCAGCAAGGCCTAGTTGACGCGCGGCTCTGCGCCGCCCTCCGTCATCATGTCTCGCCAAGTCCTAGGGTGTCACACCCTGCATTTTGTAACATGTCATTTGGATTTATAAAGCATGGAGATTTGGACAAACAAAAACTTTATTTGCATCATTTGGCTTTATACTTGGAGTTGGTTTTTCTCTTTGTGATTTCAAGTGCTCTTTAAGGTCATCATAGCTTCACCTTCTATACTTCATCACCTTGCTCCAAACCTCTGAGCAATGATCATACTACGTGTGTAGAATAATATAGTATTTTAATAATTTGGCCTAATAGTATTTTCTAAAGTTAGTTTTCCAAAAACCCCTGAATTGAGAATTGCACTGCAAGTACTTGATTTGGGGTGTGAAAATCTTTCAAAGGGCATATTTGACACCTATTAGGTATAGGACTCCCATAAACAATAAAAGTATAACATTAGAAGTTATATTTCTAAATTATTTAAAGGCTTCTTCTTTAGGGCAGAAATGGTCTTTAATAGGTTAAAATTATTTAAGTGTTTCAAAAATATTTGAGAAAATTTGGGGGAACTCATAGGACATATATAGTCCATATATAAGAGTCTAAACACATGGTCATGTTCAAAACGTTGGACAAATCCCTCAAAACCCCTTTCTGGATATTTCAAGCTTTTGAAATATTTACAAAGGAAATATTCTCTAAAAACTCCAGGAAATTTCTAGCAAGTCAGATGTGCATAATAATATGACCTTGCAAAGTTTCAGCTCAATCCAAATTGTTTTGGTTCAGAAAATTGCCCCAAAACCATCTTTGTTTAGATTCAAATTTGAACAACTTTATGCGGCCAACTTATTCCAAATGCCCCCAAACTTTGTGGACATGATCACAACCCCAAATGATGACACTACACCAAGTGGTGCATCAAGGGGAATGGTTTTGCATGAGTAGATCTTCGTAAATCCATTTCTGGTGATTTCTAGGGTTTACAAAAGTTGCATTGGCAACTTTGCCGAAATGAGCTCGAAATTGATGGAAGGCCCTAATTATATGTGCCATTTTACCGTATTAAACCTCATGACAAATGGGATCCTTCTCTTTTCCCAAACAAGCTACAACCACCTTATGGCTTGTTAACAAAACATCAACTTTGACCTCTTCCACTATTCCAATTGGGCTCAAATTTTTACCACAGCCCACCAGGTCCCCTTCTACCTCCAGTAACAATAGAAGCATCTCAGATCAATGATTGAGGGGTGAAACCACCTCCTTTACCCCTCTGGACAGCCATTGCACCCCTCTTCCTCACCTCCCTCCTCACTCCAGTGGCCATACATGGCATCCAATGCACCACTCCCTTTCTTTACTCCCTCCTAGACCTGCTAGAAACCAAACAACACATTCACCATGCATAAAGAATGGAATGCCGGCCATATGCACACTCTGGAGCATGCTACAGTGCGCTCTAGAACTGTAGCCGGCCACTGCCAACCACCTCCTGCCACCTCGGGCCTCCCCCTCATGCCCAACGAGGCGCCTCGACAACAAAGACACGCCATGGCCTGGTCCCCCTCCTCCTTCCTCTCACCCAACGCACGCACGCGCGCCAGCCACTCGAGCGCCCCAGTGAGCGCGCTCACAGACGCAGCTCCCCTGGCACCGCTGTACTCTCTTTCTCCTCTCCACTGCCTCTGGATCGAGCCCACGAGCGCCCAAGACACGCCCCGATTAGCCCCCCGTGACCTGTGATGACCACGACAGGCTCGCCGGCGCACGTCCATTCGGTGGACCGCCGCCCGCCTCGTTTAAGGCCACCCCGAGCCTCTCCCTCTCCACCACTCGCCTCTGCGACCTCCAAATCACAACCATGCACCTCCAGCCCTCCTCCAGAAGGCCTCGAGCTTGAGATCGAGCTCGAGCTCCGCCGCAGCGGCTCACCATCGTCCGCTTGGTACGAGCCATCCTCGCTGCCCCTAAGCCCCGATCTCGAACCCCCGCACACCACTAACACTTTCCGCTCTCCTTCCCCGCTCTTTTGTAGCCGGGAATGGCTGGAAGCACCAATGCCAGCAGCTCCTCTGTTGTGCCTCCTTGTCGCCGGCGAACCAGGCAGCTTCGGCGACCACCACCCCCACCACTCGAATGGCGGCATCCTCCTGAGTCCGATGGTGCCGCCCGCTCCAACTATCGTGCCCTGTAGCGCGGCCGGTGAGCACGTCGCCCTCTCTGCCATGAGGTTAGAGATGACAGGTGGAGCCCACCTATCACCCTCACCTCTCTCTCGCCCCATCTCTCTCCCACTGGTAGCTGGGCCCCGCCCATTAGGTTTGAAAACCTGCCGTGCGCTTGCGCTGGCTCGCCTGGGCCTCCTCTCCCTCTGGGCCGCCTGCGCTGCGGCTGTTCTGGCCCAGCAGGCACATTACACTTTTTTACTTTTCTTTTTTGTGCAAATTTGCAAAAATTCCACAGATCATAATATTTATCGAAATTAATAATTCCAACTCCTAAAAACTTGTAATAATCCCACCTATTAAATGGTGTATCTTTCATACATGTTCATTAACTTCTTCTATACTGTTCAAATTTTAATTCAAATTTGAGCAATATAGTCCTTGTTTGAAAATTCACTACTCTGTCCCTTTGGCTCCAAATCCAAACTAAGAACTTTTCCCTTCTTAGTTTTCCTCCTAGTATTTTACAAAAATAGTTGACATTTTTTGAGCATTTTGACTTTCTGTATTTATTATTGCCTTATTTTTTCGTTATTTTCTTGCGACGATTAGATCCCGAATTTGACGAAGTTGCTGGAGAAGAGGAAGGGAAAGGGTCTGAAGACTTTGAAGACCAAGCCAATCAAGGCAGGCAATCCTTTGAACATGACACCCCTCTTGTTCATCGGTACCCCTTTTTCCGATTGCATGCTCATGAAAAGTGAAAGTGGTGAACTTGTTGTGAACCACCACATGATGCATACCCCTACTCAAAACTCTACCTTGTGCGTGGATGCAATGTCAAAAGATTAGTTGTTGATGCATAATGTTCCATGTATACCATGAACTCTTCGTGGTTGCATTCTTTCGAAAACCTCATCGGGTGCCCCTAATGCCCGTGGGTGATGTTCAACTAAGGTCACCACTTGAGGAAGAAGTGGTGTACAAGCTTTTTGTGTTTGTGTAAAATGATGGATTAGATTTATGTGTGATTACCATCCCAACCAAAATAGTGCAACCACTCTACCCCTTTATGGGAAGGGGCATTATTGATCACTTATGCTGATACTAGCATGGTGCCCACATTACTAGTGACGGGGGTGACTTGAGGTCACTCTCGGGAAGAGGTCGTGCTTGCATAGGCGGCCATGACTATTTTTACAGGGCACCCGGACACACCGTTGGTCCCTTATTGTATGTGTGATAATGAGAAAAGGCAGAGTCCCACGATCTTTTAGTTATACACAAGGGCCGTGTATCAACGAGTGGACCCTATGTTAGTTTCGTCTAGGGAAAGGTAATGATTGGGTGGTTCCCCCGAGTACTTGAGCTACTGCAGGGTCGTGGATGACACGAAAGCTTCCCGGATCTTGTGGGTAAAGTGTGCAACCTCTGCAGACTGTCAAACTATTCGAAAAGTCGTGTCCGCGGTCATGGATAGTTGGGAGGTGCTACTTAATCTATGTCCAGAAATTTTACAAACTTGGTGCATATGTGTGTGGCAGAGAACTATTGGAGTCAAGGCAGGGACTTCACATGTTGAATGGGCTAGCATTTATCCAAACTCTATTTACGTTGATATCTGTAACATGTTCTCATGGTTACCCAAGTTCATTGATTCGCACCTTACAAGTTGATAGGACATCTCAACAAGCTTGAAGCTAGGTTGCTTACTTGTTGTTACAACTTGCACTATTACTTTGAACCAAATCATGGGTTGCTTGCGAGTACATTCAAAGTACTCATTAGCTTTCCACTGGTTATTTAATTGGCCAGGCATGGAAGAGCAGGAATTTGAAGAAGAATTCTTTGGAGACCAACATTCGAACTAGGACGCTTTCCTAGTCAGAATGCATGTAGGGTTAAGGCAGATAGCCTTGGTTCTACTTATCTACGAAGACTTCCGCTACTTGAGTTTAATTGATGTTCAGCCCTTGAGGCTTTATCTATGAACGACTTGATCATAATGGTCATAATTTGTGTAAGACGGTATGTATGGATGTAAGACTCTTGTTATTCAACTTCTGTGTGTTCAGTGAGCATTGATCTCTAGGATCACTGTACACGTGCATTCGGTGATCTCGACTTATGAGTCAGGGTGCCCACAGAGCTAGTATTAGAGCCATCCCGACTGTAGGAAGCCTTTGTTAGCATGGACGTTAGTTAGGATGAGACCGTTTTCATGTACCTTCCAAATTTCTCTTCTTTTCTGAGCCTTACCAAACCTAAGATATAATCAACTTATTGACCTCTCCCATTCAACCTTTGTAGATGGCCGTTGTACCTCAAGTGCTCCTGACCACCGGGTTCCCCTTGCTTCCCAAGGATAGACTCCATGAGTGCCAGTTTCATCGAGCCCCCATCCTCACCTATCATAAGCATTGGCTTAGCGACACCCAGACGTAGTACCATGTGGAAGTGATCGTGAAGGTAAATGACCATCCTAGAAGTTGGTTCTTCGAGGGATCCTAGATGGCAACACTACTCCTCGCTGTTGAGGCAGCTCCACTCAAGGCACTAACCCGCCTCCGAGAAATTATTTTGGATATGGCATTCATGATGACGACCCGCTTCTTCCCTTACCAGATGGAAGGTGAAGATCAGAGCAGCGCACAAGCCCCACCACTAAAGGAAGGACTTCCACTCCGATTCTAGACCTACTTCAGCCTCTCTGCCGACAGCTTAACACAAGAGTTGGCCTCAAAATCGATGAAGCTCTAAGAAGAACTCCACAAGACCAGGGCACTTCTTCGACAAGCTTAGGAGAAGAAGGATAGGATCAAGAAGGAAGGTGCGCCTCCTCGGCAACCCGCTATCGCATATCCAGGTGGAAGACCCTTAGGACATGTATCATCCAAGGATGGAAAACCACCCCATCGACGTCGTATAACGATAAGGGACTATCGCAAGCTCCTTCCCGCACGACCGACAAAGCTACGCCGTGTCCAACTCCTCCACTCCCCCAAACCTTCAAGTGATAGAGAAGCCCAGACGGATGAAGACGAGGAGGAAGACCCAGAAGAGCTAGAATACGCGACCGAGCATTCCACCACTTAGGCATAATTTGCAACTCGGACATGCCAGCTAATGACCCCTATGGTAGGATAGGACGTGTAACCCCTATGCGAGGTCGAGTCCTTGTAATGGTTCATATGAAACCATCTAGTGTTGTATTTGCTTGTGTTGTGTTTTGATGGAAGTCGTACTTTCCCTTAGGGGGCATGTAAACGACTACATAACCTGTTTGGATTTTAATGAATGTGTTTGGCCCTTGCATGAACACAACTAGTGTCATACCAACCCCCTTACTAGGCACCCATCTTTGTTGCTTTCCCTCATCTTTCCCCAATCATAAGACCTTGATCGCTCTAACAGATGCCTGTGGTAACTCGTACTGGTACCTCTACCCAGCAGCCCGAAGTTGGAGCATCCGCCCGAGCATAGGCCGGCCAAGACCAAACCCACGGTCAAGCTCCAACGCCACCACCTCCCCTGAACATGTACATGGCTTAGCTTCTCCAAGCCTTCCGAGAGGAATGCCAAGCCAACACTTCAGCCCTCCAGATGATTGCTCAAGCTGTCACCAACAACCGCCAGCCGGCGGGGAACGACAATGGACATTCCACGTTGGCGGAGTTCAAGAAGCATGCACCGCCAACCTTCATCGAGACTGATGAACACCTAGATGCAGACGACTGTGTCCACACCATTGAGGACTTGCTGGAACTAGTCGGCTGCACTGAAGACCGTGAGAAGGTGGCTTATGCTGCCCACTATCTTGGGGGAACTCCTAGAGCTTTGTGGGATGGATTCAAGGTCATGCATGCTAGGCAAGCCATCACTTGGAATAACTTCAAGGCAAAATTCCGCAAGGCCCATATTCCTTCCGGAATCATGGCTATCAAGAAGCATGAGTTCCGAGCCCTAAAGCAAGAAAGTGGCACCGTCAAGGAGTACATGCAGAAGTTCAATGTTCTATCAAGGTATGGCCCTGAAGATGTCAGCATTGATGCTCAAAAAAGGGAGCGCTTCATGGAAGGCCTCAATCAGACTATGTAGTACTCACATGTCGCATGTGACTGCCCAACCTTTCATGACCTGGTGAACAAAGCACTCTTGCTTGAGGACAAGCGGCATGCCCTGGAAGACACTCGCAAACGCAAGATGATCAGCAAGGCAAGTTCCAGTAACCAGAAGCCTCGCTCGTCGCAGCCAGCCCCGGTCAGGCCAACCTATCTGCAGCAAAGAGCTCCTGCACCTCGCACCAGCTATCAGCCTCAGCAGTATGCCAACCCCAGGCCAGCCTTCAATAACCCCAAAAATAGTGGTGGAAATAAGATCAACAGCCCAAACCAGATCACTTGCTTTGGATGTGGTCAGTCAGGACACATCTCAAGGGTGTGCCCCAACAATAAGCCTGATGCCCTCGCGCCAATGCGCATAACCCAAGACAAGGCCGCGGAATGCCACCAAGGAACCAAGCTCCTCGCAACCCGCCCAACAATGGCAAGGGGCGTGTGAATCACGTCACTTCAGAATAAGCCCAGGAAGACCCGAACATCGTGATGGGTACGTTCCTTGTCAACAAAGCACCTGCAACTGTCTTGTTTGATTCTGGAGCCACGCATTCATTTGTAACCCAAAAGTTTGCATTAAAAAGTGGCATGACCCCTACACCCCTGAATAACCCCATGGTAGTGCAAACCCCTGGAGAAGAGATGAGAGCCAAGATAGGCTGTAAGGGAGTTGGAATCATAATTGACGTGGTAGATTTCCTAGCAGACCTGATCGTCCTGAGATCACAAGGCTTGGATGTGATCTTAGGCATGAATTTTCTTAGCAAGCACCAAGGCTTGTTAGATTGTGCCAACCGGACTGTCACTGTGACCAATGACCAAGGAGTCAAAGTTAAATTTTCATCCAACTCCTCTTCTGCTCAAACCACTCAAGTCAACTGTCTATCTGAAGTTGGATTGGAGCAAGTACCAGTAGTATGCGAATAACCTGATGTCTTTCATGATGAGCTACCAGGAATGCCTCCTGACCGTGACACTGAGTTTGTCATCGAGCTCATGCCCGGAGCAGGACCCATCTATAAGAAGCCTTATAGAATGGGGATTGATGGATTAGCAGAGTTGGAGAAGCAACTAGAAGAGCAGTTGACAAATGGATTTATCCGATGTAGTGCCTCCCCTTGGGGATCACCTGTTCTGTTTGTGCCAAAGAGGGACGGTACCTTCCGCTTATGCATCGACTATTGTTCCCTTAATGAAGTTACAATCAAGAACAAGTATCAACTTCCCAAGATTGAAGATCTGTTTGACCAACTCAATGGAGCCAAGGTGTTATCCAAAATTGACCTCAGATCTGGTTACTACCAGCTGAAGATCAGACCCCAAGATATTCCGAAGATGACATTTGTAACCAGATATGGCATGTATGAGTGCACGGTCATGTCCTTTTGATTGACCAATCCCCCAGCTTACTTCATGTTCCTCATGAATAAGGTCTTCATGGAATATTTGGACAAGTTTGTCGTCATCTTCATTGATGACATTCTTGTCTTGTCGAAGACGGAGAAGAGCATGAGCAACACTTGAGGATGGTCCTAGACAAGCTTCGAGAGCACTAACTATATGCCAAATTCAGCAAGTGTGAGTTTTGGCTACATAAAGTTGGATTCTTGGGTCATGTATTGATCGAGGAAGAATTGTCGGTGGATCCGGCGAAAATTTAAGTTATGACCCAATGGCAATCCCCAACTACCGTCAAGGAAGTTAGAAGCTTCCTCGAACTTGCGGGCTATTACTGCAAATTCATGGAAGGATTCTCCAGCATCGCCCGGCCAATGACTAAGCTCTGGAAGAAGGACAAGAAGTGCGAATGGATGCCAAAGTGCGAAGAAAGCCTCCAAGAACACAAGAACAGATTGACCACCACCCCAGTTCTAGCAACACTTGACATTCACAAGGAGTTTGTGATATATTGTGATGCCTCTCGAACCAGATTGGGAAGCGTTCTGATGCAAGAAGGCCAAGTCGTAGCATACCTTTCAAGGCAGCTACGACCTCATGAAGAGAACTACGCTACTCATGATCACGAGTCAGCAGCAGTGGTTCATGCTTTGAAGACATGGAGACACTACCTCCTAGGGAAGCGGTGTGAGATATACACACACCACAAGAGTTTGAAGTATACTTTAACTCAGAAGGAATTGAACATGAGGCACAGAAGATGGTTGGAACTGATCAAAGACTATGACCTCAGTTTTCAATATCACCCCGGGAAGGCCAATGTTTTAGCACACACTTTAAGCAGAAAGGCTTGCTCCCCAAATGCCATGGTTAAAGCAAGGCAGCCAACCCTGTTTGAAGAGCTGGAACAATTTGGCTTGGAATTGGTTACCTACGGATATCTGGCTAACCTCGAAGTCAAGCCGACCTGATGGACAAACTCAAGGAAGCGTGGAACGGACACATAAGCATTGAAGGCATCAAGAAGAAGATGAAGCAAGGTAAGTCCCAGGATTCTGCGAAGACGAGCACAGAATTGTCTGCTACAAAGGTCGTATCTGCGTACCGAACAAGATGGAGCTGAAGGATCTGATACTACAAGAAGCCCACGACACTCTGTAATCCATCCACCCCGGAGGAACCAAGATGTATCAACACTTGAAGGAAATATTTTGGTGGCACGGGATGAAAAGGGAGATTGCCACCTATGTTGAAAAGTGTGATGTATGACAAACGGTCAAGGCTGAATATCAATGACCTACTAGACTGCTCCAGCCACTCAAGATTCCCGAGTGGAAATGGGATAAAGTCGGAATGGATTTCATCACTTGACTACCTAGGTCGTATAAAGGACATGACTCCATCTGGGTCATAGTCAATCATTTGACCAAAGTAGCCCATTTCATTCCTGTCAAGACTACCTATGATGGCAACCAGCTAGTAACTCTATACATCGACAGAATCGTAAGCCTTCATGGTGTTCCTAAGGAGATTGTGTTAGATCGAGTAACCCAGTTTACCTTGAGGTTATGGAATAAGTTCCAAGAAGCCATGGGAACCAAGTTATCTTTCAACACTGCTTTTGACCCGCAAACCAGAGGTCAGACAGAATGAGTGAATCAGATACTCGAAGACATGCTCCGGGCCTATGTCATGGCATATGGAGCGAAGTGGTAAGATTGCCTCCCTTTTGCCAAGTTCTCCTACAAAAACTGTTATCAGTCAAGCCTTCAGATGGCACCATTTGAGGTGTTGTACGGATGCAAGTGTCGCACACCACTCAATTGGTCAGAGACTGGAGAAGGGCTAGTCTTTGGACCAGATGTTCTTCATGAAGCAGAAGAGCATGTTCAGCTAGTCAGAGAGCGTCTGAACACCACCAAGTCAAGATTGAAGAGCTATGCCTAGACTTGTTGCCGACAGGTGAAGTTGCAAGTCAGAGACCATGTGTACCTGCAGGTAACTCCTCTTAAGGGAACCAAGCGTTTCCATGTTAAGGGGAAGCTTGCAACGAGATTTATTGGCCCCTTCAAGATCACTACACGACGAGGATAAGTGGCTTACTAGTTGGAACTACCACCTGAACTATCCGATGTGCACAACGTATTCTACATGTCACAACTCCGGAAGTGTCTCCAAGTTTGAGACAAGCCTGGTCACTACAAGGATGTTGATCACCAAGCCATTGACCTTCAGCCTGATTTGACCAACCGTGAGGGGCCCATCTGCATTTTGGATGAAGAAGAACGACGTACGCAAAGCCTCACCATCATGTACTTCAAGACCAAGTGGAGCAACCACACTGAAGCAGAAGCCATCTGGGAACATGAAGACTACCTTAGATATGAGTTTCTCGATCTCATTTAAAGCCTAGTTTAGGAATCTCGGGGATGTGATTTTTGTAACGGGTGTAGGTCTCTCACACCCTGCATTTTGTAACATGTCATTTGCATTAATAAAGCATGAAGATTTGGACCAACAAAAACTTTTTTTTGCATCATTTGGCTTTATACTTGGAGTTGGTTTTTCTATCTGTGATTTCAAGTGCTCTTTAAGGTCATCAAAGCTTCAGCTTCTATACTTCATCTCCTTGCTCCAAACCTCTGACCAATAATCATACCATGTGTGTAGAATAATATAGTATTTTTTTACAAAAATAATTTGGCCAAATAGTATTTTCTAAAATTAGTTTTCCAAAAACCCGTGAATTGAGAATTTCACTGCAAGTACTTGATTTGGGGTGTGAAAAATATTTTAAATGGTATAATTGAAACCTATTAGGTATAGGACTCCCATAAACCATAAATGTATAATTTTAAAAGTTATTTTCCTATTTTATTTAAAGGATTTTTCTTTAGGCCAAAAATGGTCCTTAATAGGTTAAAATTATTTAAATGTTTCAAAAATATTTGAGAAAATTTAGGAGAACTCATTGGACATATATAGTCCATATATAAGAGTTTCAACACGTGGTCATGTTCAAAATATTGGACAAATCCCTCAAAAACCCTTTTTAGATATTTCAAGCTTTTGAAATATTTACAAAGGACATATTCTCTAAAAATTCCATGAAAATTCTAGCAAGTCACATGTGCATAATATGATGACCGTGCAAAGTATCAGCTCAATCCAAATAGTTTTGGTTCACAATGTGCCCCAAAACCATCTCTGTTAAAATTCATATTTGAACAACTTTACATTGCCAACTTATTCCAAATGCCTCCAAACTTTGTGTACATGCTCACAACCCCAAATGATGACACTACAACAAGTGGTGCATCAAGGGGAAAGGTTTTGCATGAGTAGATCTTGGTAAACCCATTTCTGTTGATTTCTAGGGTTTACAAAAGTTGCATTGACAACTTTGCCCAAATGAGCTCAAAATTGGTGGAAGGCCCTAATTATACGAGCCATTTCACCGTATTAAGACTAATGCCAAATAGGATTCTTCTCCTTGCCCAAACAATCTAGAAGCACCTTCTGGCGTTTACCAAAACAAAAACTTTGACCTCTTCCACTAATCCAAATGGGCTCAAATTTTAACCACAGCCCCACTAGGTACCCTTCTACCTCCAGTAACAATAGAAGCATCTCAGATGAATGTTGAGGGGTGAAACCACCTCTTTTACCCCTCTGGACAGCCATGGCACCGCTCTTCCTCATCTCCCTCCTCACTCCAGTGGCCATACATGGCATCCAAAGCACCACCCCCTTTCTTTACTCCCTCCTAGACATGCTAGACGCCAAGGGACACACTGACCATGCATAAAGAATGGCATGCCAGCCATATGCACGCTCTGGAGCGCGCTACAGTGCACTCTGGCACTGTGGCCGCCCCCTGCCAACCAACTTCGGCCACCTCGGGCCTCCCCCTCCTGCCTGACGATGCGCCTCGACGTCCACGACGCGCCACGGCCTGGTCCCCCTCCTCCTTCTCCCACCTCTCGTCCCAGCTCGCACGCTCGCCAGCCGCCCAAGCGCACGAGTGAGCGGGCTCACACGCGCAGCTCCCAGGCACCGCTCTGCTCTCTTTCTCCTCTCCCCTGCCTCTGGACCGAGCCCACGAGCACCCCAAACACGCCCGACGAGCCCCCGTGACATGTGACAACCACGATAGGCTCGCCCGCACACGCCCCTCAGTGGACCACCGACCGCTTATATAAAGGCCACCCCGAGCTTCTCCCTCCCCACCACTCGCCTCTACAACCTCCAAATCGCCCACCTGCACCTCCAGCCCTCCTCCAGAAGCACTCCAGCTCGAGATCAAGCTCGAGCACCACAGTGGCAGCTCGCTATTGTCCGCTCGGTACGAGCCGCCCCCTGCCCCTATGCCTCGATCTGGAAACCCTCACACCACTAACCCTTTCCCCTCCCCTTCCCTGCTCTTTTGCAGCAAGGAATGGTCGGAACCACTGACGCCCGTAGCTCCTCCGCCGTTCCTCCTCGTCGCCGGCGAACCAGGCAGCTCCGGCGACCACCACCACCACCTCTCGAACGTCGACACCCCCCTGAGTCCAACTGCGCCACCCGCTCGAACTGTCGTGCCCCATAGCGCCGCCGGTGAGCTCGTTGCCCTCTCTGCCATGAGGTTGGAGTGACAGGTGGGGCCCACCTATCATCCTCACCTCTCTCTCGCCCCCTCTGTCTCCCACTAGCAGCTGGTCCCCGCCTGTCGGGTTTGAAAACCTGGCGCGCGCGCTGGCTTGCCTGGTCCTCCTCTCCCACTGGGCCTTCTGCGCTGCGGTTGTTCTGGCCCAGCAGGCACAGTGCCCATTTTCCTTTTCTTTTTATGCAAATTTGCAAAAAATTGCACTAACCAAAATATTTATCCAAATTAATTAATTCCTACTCCTAAAATCTTTTAATAATCCCACCTATTAAATGATGTATCTTTCATACATGTTCATCAACTTCTTCTATACTGTTCGAATTTAAATACAAATTTGAGCAATATAGTCCCTGTTTGAAAATTTACTACTCTCTCCCTTTGGCTCCAAATCTAAAACTAAGAATTTTCCCTTTCTTAGTTTTCCTCCTAGTATTTTCCAGAAATAAGTTGACATTTTTCTGAGCACTTTGACTTTTCTGTTTTTATTATTGGCTTATTTTTCCGTTATTTTCTTGCGACTATTAGTTCGCGAATTTGAAGAAGTTGATGGAGAAGAAGAAGGGGAAGGAGACTTTGAAGACCAAGCCAATCAAGGCATGCAGCTATTTGATTATGACACCCCTCTTCTTCATCGGTACCCCTTTTTTTGATTGCATGCTGATGAAAAGTGACAGTGGTGAACTTGTTTTGGACCACCACACAATCCATACCCCTACTTATAACTCTACCTTGTGCATGGATGCAATATCAAAAGTGTGGGGACCCCGACTTGTGAGTCGAGATCACCGAATGCACGTGTACAGTGATCCCAGAGATCAATGCTCACTGAACACACAAAAGCTGAATAACAAGAGTCTTACATCCATACATACCATCTTACACAAATTATGACCATTATGGTCAAGTCTTACATAGAGAAAGCCTCAAGGGCTGAACATCAAATAAACTCGAATAGCGGAAGTCTTCGTAGATAAGTAGAACCCATGCCATCTGCCTTAACCCTATAGGCATTCTGACTGGGAAAGCGTCCTAGTTCGCATGTTCGTCTCCAAAGAACTCTTCTTCAAATTCCTTCTCTTCCATGCCAGGCCAATTAAATAACCAGTGGCAAGCCAATGAGTACTTTTAATGTACTCGCAAGCAAACCCATGTTTTGGAACAAGTATGACAAGGCATGATATAGCACTAAATAGGGTATGTTTGCAGAAAGCAAATTTGTGAGTGCAATGTCATGAACTACCCTTTTAGTGAAGCATGCAACATAAGAGAATAGGTTACAGATATCAACATAGCCAAGTTTTGATCCCTTCTATCTCAGACATCTTGTCAAGTGTTTCGACTTGACTCAAACGGTGCTTCCCACACACACACACACACACACACACACACACACACACACACACACACACACACAAGCACGCGCGCGCGCGTTTCACAAACATTAGACGTAGCCCAAGAGCGGTAACCCAACCGTCCTTGACCGTGGACACGTCTATTTGAATAGTTTTACACTCTGTAGAGGTTGCGCACTTTACCCACAAGATCCGGGGAACTTCCTTGTCATCCACGACCCGCGGTACCTCAAGTACCCGGGGTAAGCACCCGATCACTATCATTCCCTAGACGACACTAACGTGGAGACCACTTGATTGGTAGCATCCCTCGTGCCCAACATTTCACATCTTAAAATTGTGGAGCCTCTCTCCCGTATTCATCACATACCACTGGCACGGGGTACCAACGGTGTGTCAGTTGCCCTGTGAAAACAGTCATGGCAGCCTATCCAAGCACGACCCCGTCTCGAGAGTGACCTCGTGTCACCCCCGTCACAAATAATGCGGGCACCATGCTAGTATCGGCCTAGGTAATCAATAATGCCCTTTCCCATATAAGGGTGGAGTGGTTTTGCGTGTAAGGTTGGAATAACGGTCGCAACTTAAACCAATGCGCTTAGAAAACAACACACACACTTGCCTCGGTACACCACTTTGTCATCAAGTGGTTACCCAACTCATCATCTCCCTCGGGCATAAGTGGCACCCGACGAGGTTTTTGAAAAGTCTTTTGAAAGTACTATGCCTCCACCATCATGCATATTCCTGTCCCACTTGCATAGCCACTACCATAGCAACCTATCTACTCCCACCCGCATAACCCTCATAGGAAGGTAGGGTCATGCATGATGCAAGTTTTAATAGGAAAGAAACAAGGTGACCCACACAACTGGTCATCACCTCAACATGATTCCGGTGCATTGACAATAAGTGCTATATGACATGCGTAAAATTGGGGTTTCTTAGACATGGTCAAAGGGCTGCTTGCCTTGGTTGGCTTGGTCTTCAAAGCCTTCAAGTCCTTCTGCTCTTTCTTGTTCAGCAACTTCGTCAAACACTGTATCTAATCGTCGCAAGAAAATAATGGAGAAATAAGACAATAATAAAAACAGAAAAGTCAAAGTGCTCAGAAAAATGTCAATTTGTTTTTATAAAATAATATGGGAAAACTAAGAAGGGGAAAATTCTTAGTATTGGATTTGGAGTGACAGAATAGGATGAAGGGAATTTTTAAGCAGAGGTCTCATTGTTCAAATTTGAATTTAATTTGAACAGTACAGAGAAGATTCATGAATATGTGTGGAAGTTACATCATTAAATAGGTTGGAATATTACAAGATTTTAGGAGGTGGAATAAATTAATTTGGATAATTATTTTATCCTGTGGATTTATTCAAAAATCCACAAAAAAGAAAAAGAAAAACGCCACCGTGCAACTGGGCCAGAACGGCCTCAGTGCACAGGCCCAGAGGGGTTTCGGCCCGGGCGAGCCGACTGGCGTGCGCATGTCAGGTTTAAACCTGACGGGCGGGGCCCAGCTGTAAGTGGGAGAGAGGGGAGGCGAGAGGGAAGGGAGGCTGACAGGCGGGCCCCACCTGTCATCCCTAACCTGCGTCCAGACAGCCGGCGGGCTCACCGGCAGCGATGCAGGGTACGACAGGGTGAGGGAGGGCAGGGATGGACTCAGCGCGGAGTCGTCGATCGGGTGGTGGTGGAGGTGGTCGCCGGAGCTGTCGGGTTCGCCGACGACGAGGATGCACGGCGGAGGGGCGTCGGGCGGTGGTTGCTCCGGTCGTTTGTGACTGCAATAGAGAGGGAAAGGGGAGGGGAAAGGGTCATTGGAGTGCGGGGGTTCCAGCTCAGGGCTTAGGAGCAGCGGGGACGGCTCGTACCAAGCAGACGATGACGAGCCGCGGCGGCGGAGCTTAAGCTCGGTCTCGAGCTAGAGAGCTTCTGGGAGAGAGCTGGTAGTGCATGGCGTGTTTGGGTGAGTCTATAGGCGAGTGGTGGAGAGGAGATGGCTCGGGGACGCCTTTATATAGGCGGGCGGCGGTCCACCGAGGAGGTGTGCGCCGGTGAGCTTGTTGCGGTCGGCATAGGTCACGGGGCTCGTCGGGGCGTGTCTGGGGTGCTCGTGGGCGTAGTCTAGGGCGGTGGGGAAGGAAGAGAGAAAGCAGAGGGCGCCAAAGGTGGCCGGAGGCGCTTGGCCAGGAGCGGCTACAGTGCCAGAGCGCACTGTAGCGTGCTCTAGAGCGCTTGTATGGCTGGCACCGGTATTGTTAATGCCCTGTGGTCGTGGCGACTAGTGTCTGGAAGGTAAGGGAGGCAATAAACAACAGGTGAATGGAAGGTAACTTGACGCTACGCTTTTGGGCCCACTTCCTAAAGGCCAATTTAGTAATTCGGCCTAATATTAGTTTCGGCCTGTTAAGGGCCCGTTTAGCATTTCGGTCCTATATTAATATCGGCCTGTTAAAAGCCCGTCATATAGTTGGGCCTAACTACGGCCCGCTTTGCATCCGGCCTGCTCGCCGCCGATAATCTGATTGGGCCAAACAAGGACCGAGACAATTTTGGCATGTTATAAGCCCATGATTTGATTGGCGCATTCATGGGCTGGGGTCTATTTCGGCCTGCTGCCGGCCCATGAGCTGTTCGGCATGATTCAGGCCCAACCTACTTTTCAGCCTCCTAAAGGCCCATTGAGTTTACTTGGGAAAATAGGACCGGCGGTTTACTCGGCCTATAAAAGGTGCGAATCTACTAGTGCGCCAGTTTACATTTAGGCCTTTTAACGGACCAAGATGACGGGGCCCATGATGCGGATCATACATGGTGATTTTCATGAGGGCCAAATTATGTACCGTAATTTTACGGTTTGGCCGGTTTACTGCGAAGAAAAGATATATATATATATATACAGTAAAATAACTGTAGCATCGTGAATAAGAAAAAAGCCTAGCACTGGGCATCAAAATTCACCACTATGATAATAAAGCACAAGCAAACAACAGATTACATACACTAGGCATCAATGATCGTGATTAGTGCAACTAAACATGCCGACAAAATAATATACAAAACTGACAGCACTTCAATGGAGTTCAAGAAAGGTTAGCCCTACTCGGGAGCTACAGCGCAAGCTGGTGAGACTGCACTTGTTTGACACTTATATCCTCCTCACTCTGAAAGATAAACAAGCAGACAGATGACAGGTTTTGCACATATAAGTATCAGTGCTGACTATTCATCACATTTCTTACTAACGAATAAAGTGACACAGTTTAAAATCGCATTAACACAATATGGTATTGTTCTAGTCAAGACATGGCAGGAAATGACATTGTGAAGGAGTTGGCAGCTTCGAGACACCACTGGATTATAGATCAAGAACTCATAAGTATCAATGGTTAGTGTGCTGTCAATTTATGCCATTTTAGATTGACAAAATAAGAACACTTTCTCTGTATAGTTTAATTTACATGGTATGAAGATTGAACTTGCTTGTACAACTAAAAACTTAAATTGAGAAGGACAAACTTTTGTTTATGAACTGGAGTACATAAAAAACTTTAAACATGCAATGTGATGCAAACCCCAAAAATAAACAGCTGTTGCAGTCATGCCTAACCAAATATACACAACAAAGTTTGAAGGCTTGAGAAGGACAATGTCGGTGTACTAAGGTAGGGGTACCTTAGTACCCCAACTTGTGCACGGGCAGTTGCAGCTTCCCGCGGCAGGGTTTACCGCGTGCTCGCCGGAGACCTTTCCTGCTCCCTATTAAACCATTCAAAAACAAAGTATACAAGACATGAGACCGAGACCCCGGCAAGAGGAGCTTGCCGGGAAGGCCGTACCAGGCTCAAGACTGCCCCGCTAACACAAGACCCTGGCAAGAGGAGCTTGCCAGGAAGACTAGAAGACAACGCCTCGGCGCTATATGCGCCCCGGCAAGGGCCCGGGGAGCGGCAAGCTCCCGGGCCCGGCAAGATCAAGACCCCGGCAAGGTGCTTGTCAGGAAGGCTGCGCTGTGTGCCCACGCTCCAGCTCATCAGCCCACGCGTCGCCCTGGGGCCTATCCAGGGACGCGTGGCGGGTGGCTGTGCAGCCTGGGGTACACGGTGGCACTCCACGGTGATGGATCCATCGCCGTGGCGGACGGAGACGCTAAGGCGGGAACTTTTGGGGTCGACGGCGACGGGCATTAAATGCCCTTGTCCCCCACTGTTAAAGTAGGTATAGACCACTGTTCTGTACTGTAGCTCCACTGTTCCCGCACTGTTACAACTACCACCTCTTTTACATTTTTACCCTTTTCTCCTACGTTGACACCTGTCGGTGACCCCTTGCACTATAAAAGGAGGCCCATGCACAACGTGGAGGGGGTTCGGAAGCTAGATCACTCTCGCGCTTGGTGTAGCTGCTTCTTCAAGCTCCCGAGCGCTTAAACTCAATACACAACCAAGCAGGAGTAGGGTTTTACGCGTCTACCGCGGCCCGAACCTGGGTAAAACTGCCCGCGTGCACGCTACGATCTGCTCTTTGTGCTCCCTCCGCCCTCGTACCGCACAGACAAGGGACTCCGGTCCCATAGGTGTTCGTGGCGGACAGTTTCCCCCGACATCTTTGGTGTCTATGCGGTACGAGGGCGGAGGGAGCAAAAAGAGCAGATCGTAGCGTGCACGCGGGCAGTTTTACCCAGGTTCGGGCCGCGGTAGACGCGTAAAACCCTACTCCTGCTTGGTTGTGTATTGAGTTTGAGCGCTCGGGAGCTTGAAGAAGCAGCTACACCAAGCGCGAGAGTGATCTAGCTTCCGAACCCCCTCCACGTTGTGCATGGGCCTCCTTTTATAGTGCAAGGGGTCACCGACAGGTGTCAACGTAGGAGAAAAGGGTAAAAATGTAAAAGAGGTGGTAGTTGTAACAGTGCGGGAACAGTGGAGCTACAGTACAGAACAGTGGTCTATACCTACTTTAACAGTGGGGGACAAGGGCATTTAATGCCCGTCGCCGTCGACCCCAAAAGCTCCCGCCTTAGCGTCTCCGTCTGCCACGGCGATGGATCCATCACCGTGGAGTGCCACCGTGTACCCCAGGCTGCACAGCCACCCGCCACGCATCCCTGGATAGGCCCTAGGGCGACGCGTGGGCTGATGAGCTGGAGCGTGGGCACACAGCGCAGCCTTCCCGACAAGCACCTTGCCGGGGCCTTGATCTTGCCGGGCCCGGGAGCTTGCCGCTCCCCGGGTCCTTGCCGGGGCGCATATAGCGCCGAGGCGTTGTCTTCTAGTCTTCCTGGCAAGCTCCTCTTGCTAGGGTCTTGTGTCAGCGGGGCAGTCTTGAGCCTGGTACGGCCTTCCCGGCAAGCTCCTCTTGCCGGGGTCTCGGTCTCATGCCTTGTATACTTTGTTTTTGAATGGTTTAATAGGGAGCAGGAAAGGTCTCCGGCGAGCACGCGGTAAACCCTGCCGCGGGAAGCTGCAACTGCCCGTGCACAAGTTGGGGTACTAAGGTACCCCTACCTTAGTACACCGACAGGAGCCCCCGGGCCTGGGCCACACACGGTGCCGAGCGCTGTTGGGCCAGGCCCAAAACAGTGCACGGGCACCCGCGGCCCGCGGCGCGCCGAATCCACTTCCGTATCCGCCGCACCCCATTGTAACGGCACGCGTCGATCGCGGCGCCGTGGGATGGGACGTGCCCACGATCTCTTAATGGAAAGGGCGAAACGCCCCCCACTCCCCCATAAAAGCAGAGGAAGCGGGCGCGGTTCCCCTCCCTGCGCTTTCATTGCATCGTCTTCCTTCTCCAAAGATTCTCTCTTGCGCTCCGCCTCCACATCTCCGCCGCCGCCGAGCTCTTCGTTCCCCTCCTTCCGCCGCGTCCGCCATGGCCCCAAAGACCGACAAGGCAAAGGCGGAGAAGTCCAAGCGGGAGAAATCGGAGCAAGCGGCCAAGCTCATCGCGTACCGGAAGCAGCATCTCGTCTTCCCGCCGAAGCTCGGCGTGCGGGAACTCTGGAACAAGTATTACTTGTTCTGGGCCAAGGAGACCGACGCGCATCCCCGCACGCGAGCGTATCCGGCCGCCGCCAAGGACAGCTATCCCGGCGGGTACTACTTTTTTGCTGCCTTCTTTCATTGTGGTCTCTGTCCTCCTTTCTCAAACTTCTTCTGCGACGTCATGAACACATACGGCCTCCATTTGCTTGACTTCACCCCCAACGCCATCCTCACCATGGCGGTTTTCGCACACATGTGTGAAAACTTCATAGGAGTCCACCCCAATGTAGCGCTCTTTAGACACTTCTTCACTCCTAGAGCCGAGGCCGATGCCCCCCTCTCCGGAGGAATTTCTTGGGTCTTCCGTCTGAATAAAAAGGGTGCGTACTTGCCGGGGGAGCTCCGCGGCAAGTGGGAGGAATGGCGAGCGGAGTGGTGCTGGATCGTAGAAAACCAGCCGCAAGCCTTCACCGCGCCGCGCACAACGCCCATCGTGCGCGGCAGGGACTGGAGCGAATTAGATTCGGACGACATCAAGCTCGATATCGCCCTCGTCCGGATTCTTCGTCTTCGGATGGCCAAGCTGTCAGTTGCTGAGGTGGGGGCAGATTTCCTCCGCAGGCGCATCGCCCCTCTCCAAGACCGGAAGAGGCCGGCCTGGGAGTACGGCGGCCCGGCAGACATCATGAGGCTGCGCCCCGGGCTCAACTTCAACTTCACCACGCTGGAGCTGAGGGGAATGGTCCGGGAACTCTTCAAGTACGACCCGGCACACCCCGAGTGGTTCAGGACTCCCCGGGAAGTGGTGCCGCTCTGCAACAACATCGTCAGGGATCGGATCCTCGCCATGATGCCCATGTGTGACTCGCATGGCGTGGACCGCACGTGGATCGCTCCGAAGCCCATCGACGTCCTCAACTTCTACGACAGCCTCGCAGAAGTGGCGAAGAGCAAGGACGACCTCAAGCTGCACACGCGGGACACCACCGACCAGGAGATCGCCTACATAGCTTCCCGGGCTGAAGAGGCCGCCGCAGCCGCGGCGGCAGGAATTTTCGGATACTCGCCGGAAGAGGCGGAGGCTGCGGACGCGTCCACCCAGGCGGAGGAGGCGGAGATCCGCAGGTTGCTGAAGCTTCCCCCCAACGCGCTCGCCGGGGTCCCCTCGCTGAGGCACTCCGGGATCCACGGGATCGCGGCCGTGGCCGCGGCAATGGAGGGTACCGCCGGAGGGAGCAGAGGCGCCGCGAGGGGCGGAGGCGCCAAGGGAAAGGGGGCCGCAGCGCAGGATGCTGGGCCCAGTGAGCCGGCCGGGGAAGAGGAGGAGGAGGAGGAGGAGGCCGAGGACTCCGGCGGATCCACGGAGTTGTACGCCGACGACCTCTCCTCGTCGGAGAGCTCCCCGCCCCCGGCAAGCCCGAGGCAGTCCCCGGTGAAGCCTCTCCGCAAGGCGGCGACGGGGGAAAGGGCGCAGGCGCCCCGGCAACAGCCAGCTCGCCGGGCAGCTCCCCGGGGGAGCCAAGCCGCGCCAAGGCCGTCCGGCGCACCAGCCACAGCGGAGGCGGCCCGTGCGCGGACCACGACGGAGGCGCCTCGCAGGCCGGCGGCGAGCCGGCAGGGGTCTTCTCGGAGCGGAGCAGCGGCTCCGCCCGCTCCTCGGGCGCTGGCTGCCACGGGGGCTGGGTCTTCGCAGCCCCCAGCCCCGGTGAACACCAAGCGCGCGAGGGAGTCTTCGTCTTCCGCTCCTCGCGCCGACGCGCCCACGGTGGAGTATGATTTCTCCGCCCTGAGCGAGGACGATGAGGAGGACCAGGAGTAAGGATCCAGGACCTTACATCTTCTTGATTTTCGTCTTGATTTTCTGTTGATGCTGACTCTGTTCATTGCTCTGATTTCAGGACCCTGGCCCATCACGCGGCGAAGAAGGCCAAGGCGCCCGAGGCCGAGGTCGCGGAAGACTCAGCAGCTGCGGCAACAGGGGGTGTGCCGGAGCCGAGCCTGCCGGACCCGAGCGCTGCTCCGAGGAGCAGCCCCCAGCGCAGCCCGCAGCGCAGCCCCCAGCGTAAGTCTGGGGTTTACTTTTTTTGCTTGTCGGGGTACGTCTGAGGATTTGGTTCTGTTTTCATGTCTTGATGTTTCTTGTCTTGTTCTGTGCAGAGGTGGAGCCACAGCGGGAAGAGCGCTCGGAGACTGTCGTTGAGGAGCCGCAGGCCCCGCCGTCCCCGCCAAGGCAGAACTCTCCGGCAAGGGAGAGTGCTCCGCCAAGGGCGGGTACTCCGCCGAGGCAGAGTACCCCGCCAAGGGCGAGCAGCCCGGCGAGGGCGGCCACTCCGCCAAGGCCGAGCTCCCCGGCGAGGGAGCCCGCCGCTGAGGACGTCCGCCAAGGTATGTTCTGTGACTTGTCTTCTTGGCTTGCCTCTTTTTGGATATTCGCTTGTTTCTTGAACTTCTTCTTCTTCTTTTTAGATCTTCCTCCTCCTGAGCCCATGGAGACGGAGGTTATCAACCTCGAGGAGGAGGGCGCGCAGGGCGGCGGCGGCGACGCTCCTGTCGTCGAGGAGATGGCCGAGGCCGCCGAGCCGGCCGCGCAGGAGACTGCCCCGGCTGCGGACGCAGCGGCTGGGGAGGGGGACGGCGACCGCACCGCCGACCCGGAGGCGGCGGGAGCATCGGATGCTGCACCGGCCACTGGCCCCTCCGCCAGCAAGGAGCAGGGGTATTATCTTGAGGCCCCCAACGGCGTCTTCATCCAGATGGCTTGGGGGTCTTCATCGCGAGCTCCTGCGGAGGGCGAGGCGTTCGATGGAGAAGTCCTCGCCTCCGCAGGCCTGAAGATCGTCGAGGCGCTCGGCGGGAGTGAGGGGCCCGAGGAGGAGAGGTTGCTCCACCAGCTCCTGGCCCTTTACCGGGCCAGGCAGGCGAAGCTCGCCTCCCGGGAGGCCCTCGCCGCCAAGGCCGCCGTAGAAATGGAGAAGCGCGCGGCGGAGCTCAGCGCCGCCAACCAGGCAGCCCTCCGCGAGGTGGCGGAGGAGCGGGAGCGTCTCGCCGGCGAGTACCAGGAGTGGGTGCTCGAGAAGGCTGAAGCTGACGAACAGCAGCGGCTCGCCGGGGTGGAGATGTCCCGGCGAGAGGGAGAGCTCGCGCAGCGGAAGGTCGAGCTGGACTCCCATGAGGAGGACCTTGCCGCCCACGAGGCTGCCCTTGGCGGGGAGCTGAAGGAGGCGAAAGCCGCCGCGGTAGCCGCGGAAGACGCCAAGAAGGAGCTTGCCGCCAAGGTTGAACAGTTGGAGAAGGCGCTGAAGGTGAGCGCAGAGAAGGTTGCCGCGCTCATCTTGGAGCGCGAGAAGGACGCTCACACAAACTCCGAGCTTCAGGTGAGTCTCTCCAAGAGGGGCGACGAGTTGAAGGCCGCCAAGGACTCCATTGAGGACTTGGAACTGAAGGTCACCACTCTGAAGGATTCGCTCGACGCTGCCCGGGCACAGGAGAACAAGTTGAAGGAGGAGCTCCGCAAGGAGCGGACCTTGGTGGACAGCGTCAACAAGGCATCCGAGCTCTTCCGCCAGACCATCGAGGTATGGACCGAAGACTTGGTTTCCTCTGCGTCCAACATTGACCAGGAGCTGCTGGCGCTGAAGGTCGAACACCTCATCTACTCGCCGGATCCGGACCTCCCGCACAGCGCCAAGCTCAGCCTCTTCTTCAGAGGGATCGCGCCGGCCCTCGCAGGTCTCCGGAACCGCATCCCCGCGCAGCTGGCCGAGGAGTCGCGCCTGCTCTGCGCGGGAACTCTGGAGCGGGTGCTGACGAAGATCGTGTACCGCAACCCGGGGATCAATCTCACCAACGTTCTTCGCAGCTTGCCGGCTGATGCAGACACGGAGGCCCTGAAGGAGCAGGTCGGCCATATCATCGCCAAGGTGGCAAAGCTTGGCAGGAAGGAGGGCGACCGCGTAGACTAGGGCTCCATTATCTTTATCTTTTTGTTGCTGCACATTATGTCATGAACTTATTAGTCCATTGCGACAAGTTATCCTTTGTAAGATATTTACTTTATTTTGATCAATCAGTGCAATGTCATCTTCCTTGTCTTAATCCTTGACTTTGTATGTTTTTCACCCTACGCTCCCGGGGAGCTTGCCGGCAAGGGGCCCTTGCCGCGAGCGCTGAGTGCTGGACTCTGAGCAGCCTGCTGGCCAAGGTCCTCGCCGGCAAGCAACCTTGCCGCAGCTAGTCGCAACGCACTTAGCTTGCTGAGCGTACTCGGAAACGAAGCAAGGGCGCGACACTTGTCGCAGCTCACTTAAATCGTTGAGTGAACTCGAAAACAAGATAAGGGTGCGGCAAGCTACGGGTAGGTTCCTCCGCGCACAGGTTTTCCATACAAAATGTGATCGTTCAAGGAAGACAACTAAAATTTAAAATTTGAACTGGTCAAATTCTAACAACTTATCTCTCATATGTTGCTTGCTTATGTTGCTTGCTTTCCGGTAAGACTTCTCTTTCTTGAACAGCACTTGGTTCCTCCTCCACCTCCTTCCCCCCCGGCAAACTTGTGCGCGAGGAACGTTCCTTCTGCTTAAGAGGAAAGAAAAGGGAGAGGGAAACAAGCATATGGCCTTTCGGCGTGCTAATGCTTACTGTATACTTGAGTGTTGCACCAAATGCCAAACAGAACATGCAAATAGCAAAGAGAAGCATGCAAAAGGCAATCGATGCGAAAAACACAAAAACTTTACTGATGCACGGGGTCTGCGCCCGGCTTTGTACAAAGGGTTACATGCAACAGCGGCAAAGCTTGTACAAAAGGTGGTTGCCGGAGCGGATCACGGCAACCGCGCCTTAGGGGTGAAACTTGCGAAGATGCTCTATGTTCCAGGAGTTGCTCACCGGTAAGCCTTCTTCGGTCTCGAGGCGGACAGCGCCGGGCCTCGTAACTTGTCTCACCCGATAAGGGCCTTCCCACTTCGGCGTCAACTTGTTGGAATTCTTGGCGGACTGAACACGCCGAAGAACAAGGTCGCCTTCCTCGAGACTCCTGGCCTTGACTTTGCGGCTATGGTAGCGGCGCAAAGCTTGCTGGTATCGAGCAGCTCGTACAGCAGCCTGGAGACGTCCCTCCTCAAGGAGCAATGCGTCATCTTGCCGCAGTTGCTCTTGCTCGAGCTCATCATAGGCGAGTACTCGAGGAGATCCGTATACGAGTTCCGTGGGGAGAACTGCCTCTGCTCCATAGACTAGAGCAAAGGGTGTCTGTCCGGTGGCTCGACTTGGTGTCGTTCTGATTGACCAAAGAGCCGCCGGGAGCTCCTCTATCCAATTTCTTCCGCACTTGCGCAGCCTGTCAAAGGTCCTTGTCTTGAGCCCGCGCAGCACTTCAGCATTTGCCCTCTCCGCTTGACCGTTGCTCCTCGGGTGAGCAACAGAAGCGAAACAGACCTTGGCGCCAAGGTCTTGGACGTACTGCATGAAGGTGCGACTAGTGAATTGCGTACAGTTGTCGGTTATGATCCTGTTAGGGATCCCGAAACGGCAAACAATCGACCTGAAGAACCTGACTGCTGACTGTGCTGTCACCTTCCTCACTGGCTCCACTTCTAGCCACTTTGTGAACTTGTCGATTGCAACGTACAAGTACTCAAAGCCCCCGACAGCACGAGGGAAAGGGCCGAGGATATCGAGCCCCCAGACCGAGAAGGGCCATGACAAAGGGATTGTTTGGAGAGCTTGAGCTGGCTGATGGATTTGCTTTGCATGGAACTGGCACGCTTCACACTTGGTTACTAGTGCAGTTGCATCTTGGAGGGCTTCTTGCCAAAAGAACCCTTGCCGGAAAGCTTTCCCGGCAAGCGCCCTTGCGCCAATGTGGTGGCCGCATATGCCTCCGTGTACTTCTGCCAACAGCTTCTGTCCATCTTCTCTGGAGATGCACTTCAACCTGACACCATTGAGTCTTCTTCTGTACAGCTCGTTATCGACGAACTGATACATACTTGACTGCCTGGTTATCTTCTCTATCTCTTGAGGGTCGTCGGGAAGTTCTCCAGTTTGAAGAAAACGGACGATCTGCTGCGCCCATGCCGGAGCCCGAGGCTCGACGGCAAGGACTAAAGGCTCGAGGGCCGCTGCGGGAACCTCAGCTTCTACGGCAAGGACCTCTGGTTCTGCCGGAGCTGACGGTCCCCCGGCAAGCTCGCCGGGGCGAGGCTTGCCGGGAACGCTTGCTTCAACTGTACAAGCCCGAGGACTTGCAGGAGCAAACTGTTCCTCAGCGTTCTGGTTGTTGATCTTGGGGACCTTGGCGGCGGTTTCAGGAAGATCCGCCGGCAAGTAGTCGCCGGAGACCAACTTTCTCTTCTTGGACTGTCCAATTGATGGTGTAACGGATGGCTGAGTCAGCTTGAGCAAGAAGGTCCCTGGTTCCACAGGTAACTTCATCGAAGCGCACTTTGAAAGGCCGTCTGCAATTTCATTTTGAGCTCTCGGGACGTGCTCCATCTGCAAACCTTCAAAGTGCTCTTCAAGCTTTCTCACTTCATCGACATAAGCTTCCATCAAAGGGCTCTGATAGCTCTTGTTAACTTGCCGGACCACCAACTGAGAATCGCCCCGCACAATCAGCTTTCTGATCCCAAGTTCGGCCGCAATCCTGAGGCCGGCAAGCAAGCCTTCATATTCTGCAGTGTTGTTTGTCGCTTGCAACCTGGGAAAGTGCATCTGGATAACATATTTGAGGTGCTCCCCGGTGGGCGCGATGAGTACCACGCCGGCACCGGCGCCTTGCAGCGAGAAGGCACCGTCAAAATACATTACCCATTCACTTGTCGCTTCTTGCACGGGTGCGCTTGTTTCTTGAACTTCTTCATCTGGTGTTGGGGTCCACTCAGCTATGAATTCTGCCAAAGCTCGGCTCTGTATGGTTGAAGTACTTTCAAATTTGAGTCCAAAGCTCGACAGCTCCAGTGCCCACTCAACGATCCTGCCTGTTGCGTCTGGATTGTGCAATATCCTCTTCAGCGGAAAGCGAGTGACCACTGTTATCTCATGGGCTTCGAAGTAATGGCGCAGCTTTCTCGAGGCCATGAGGAGGCCGAAAAGCAATTTTTGCACACCAGAGTACCTTGATCTAGCCCCCTGGAGAAGGGAACTTACAAAATACACTGGGCGCTGCACCATCTTCTTCCGCACCTCTCCTTGCTCCTGCGCAGAGTCATCCTTGTCGGGGCCAGAGCTTGTCGGAGCAGCCCCCTGCTTGTCGCTGGATTCACTTGCCGGTGGTGCTGACTCCTCGTCGGACTCCCTCTCCGCTACTAACGCAGCACTAACCACCTGGTTGGTTGCTGCTAAGTATAGCAACAACTTTTCCTGTGGTCTAGGTGCGACAAGTATAGGAGTGGAGGACAGGTACCGTTTCAAATCCTGCAACGCCGCCTCCGCTTCCGGAGTCCACTTCATGGGACCTGCCTTCTTCAAGATTTTGAAGAAAGGTAGGGCGCGTTCCGCAGACTTTGAAATGAACCTACTGAGGGCAGCAACACAACCTGCAAGCCTTCTGACATCCTTGACGCGCTTCGGGGCCTCTATCTGCTCAATGGCTTTGATCTTGTCGGGGTTGGCTTCAATCCCCCTCTGCGATACAAAGAACCCGAGAAGCTTGCCGGAGGGGACTCCAAAGACGCACTTCTCGGGGTTCAACTTGAGCTGTATCCTGCGCAGGTTCTGAAACGTTTCTTCCAAGTCTTGAATCAGGGTTTCTTTGCTCTTGCTCTTCACCACGATGTCATCCATGTAAGCTTCTACATTTCTGTGGATCTGTGGCTCAAAAGCAGTGTACACTACCCTTGCAAAGGTTGAGCCTGCATTCTTCAATCCAAACGGCATACGAATAAAGCAATAGGTGCCGCATGGAGTGATAAATGCAGTCTTCTCTTCATCTTCCTTGGCCATGAAAATCTGATGATAGCCTGAGTATGCATCAAGAAAGCAGAGTAGCTCACATCCGGCAATGGAGTCAACGATCTGGTCAATGCGCGGCAAAGGGAATGGATCCTTGGGACATGCTTTATTCACATCGGTGAAGTCAATACACAGTCTCCACTTCCCGTTGGCCTTGCGCACGACGACTGGATTTGCCAACCACGTCGGATGGATCACACCTCTCACTAGGCCTGCTGCCTCTAGCTTCTTGATTTCTTCGTTAATGAACTCTTGGCGCTCCACGGCTTGCTTCCTCACTTTCTGCTTGATGGGCCGCGCGTGAGGATAGACAGCAAGCTTGTGCTCAATCACCTTCCTGGGAACACCGGGGATGTCAGATGGTTGCCAGGCAAACACATCGACATTCGCCCGCAGGAAGGCAATGAGCGCGCTTTCCTATTTGCTGTCAAGGGTGGCACTGATGGTGAAAGTACCACCAGTGCCGTCCTCCTTTGCGGACACTTTCTTGGTTGCCGGAGGAGCAGCCATTCCTTTCTTACTCTTGCCGGTGGAGCTCGATGGAACGTCCTCGACGGCAGCGCAGCACTCCGAGGAGGTGCGGTTGCCGGAGTGGGTCCCAGAGCATTTGCCGGACTTGGTCTTCGTCTTCTTCCCCCCAGGAGCTTCAGCGGCAAGAGTATCCTTCTCAGCCGCAGCTGCCGCATCCCGGTAAATCTTGTCGGCGCAAATAAGCGCATCCTTCTTGTCGCTATGGACAGTGATGACGCTTATCGGCCCCGGCATCTTCAGCACGTTGTAGGCATAGTGGGAAGCTGCCATGAACTTGGCGAGGGCAGGACGGCCAAGTATTCCATTGTAGGGCAATGGAATATCGGCGACGTCGAAGGTGATACGCTCAGTCCTGAAGTTGAGCTCCCCGCCAAAGGTCACCGGCAGAGTGATTTTTCCCTTGGGCTTGCTCCTTCCCGGGTTGATTCCTTGGAATGAACCGGTCTCTTCGAGCTCGCCATCTTGAATCTGGAGTTTCTTGATCACAGCAGAGGAGATCAAGTTCAGCCCGGCCCCGCCGTCAACCAACATTTTGGTGACCTTGAGGTTGCGGATGGTGGGAGAAACCAGCATCGGCAAGCACCCGACCGCAGTGGTGCGGTCAGGGTGATCCTCAAGATCAAAAACGATGGGTGTGCTGGACCATTTGAGGAGCCTGCGCGACTCCACGGGCGGCTCCGCTGCGTTTACCTCACGCACCCACTGCTTGAGTTGGCGGTGGGAGGTATGCAGGGAGGCGCCACCGTCGACGCACAGGACCTCCGTGGCCTTCTGGAACTCCTGCTCGCTGTTCTCCTCGTCCTCCATGTCTTCGTCGTCATCTTCTTCGTTGTTGTCGCGGCCCCGGGGAGGTCGATCTCCTTGCCGCTGCTTAGCCTTGCCGCGGCGTCCTCCCCGGCCGTTGAACGGCCGCTTCTTGCTGGGCTCTTCCCCGCCACCTTGGGCCTTCTCCTTGTCGCGCCTCTCGTACTCAGCTTTCTGCTGCTCGACGAGGTACTCGACGCGCTTGCAGTTGGAGAGATCGTGACCCTTGGTGCGGTGGATCTTACAGTATTGCTTGTCAGAGCTACCCGGCTTGTCGGCCGCCGCCGCAGGTGCAGGCTCCTTGCCGGAGCCGCCAGCCTGCGCTTGCTTGGCGGGGGCCTCCTTGCCGGACTTCTCGACGGCAAGCACCTCCTTCTTGCCCTTCTTTCTGTTGTTCCGCCGCCGGCTCTTCTTTGCCGGGGCGGCGTCGTCGCTGTCGCTTCCTCCTGCGCCAGTATCCTCCCCGGGGAGTCTCCTCCCCTCTTCCGCGCGTGCGCACTTGTCAGCAAGAGCGTAGAGCTCGCTGACATCCCGAATCTTCGTCATCGCCATCTCCTCACGCATGCGGCGGTTACGCACGTTCTGATGGAACGCGCTGATAACCGCGGCAGGGTGAACATCAGGGATGTTGTGCTGCACCCGGCTGAAGCGTTGGATATACTTGCGCAGGGTCTTGCCTTCCTTCTGGGCCAAGATATGGAGATCGCTCTCCTGGCCATGGGGTTTGTGGCCGCCGGTGAAGGCGCCAACAAACTGGTGGCAGAGGTCGGCCCAAGAAGAGATGGAACCTTCCGGCAAGTGCATGAGCCACGAACGGACGTTCGGCTTTAGCACGAGCGGGAAGTAATTCGCCAAGATCTTCTTGTCGCGCCCCCCGGCAGCTTGCACTGCGATGGTGTAGACGCTGAGAAACTCCGAGGGGTGCGTTTTGCCGTCGTACTTCTCCGGTACGTCGGGCTTAAAATTCTTCATGCTGGGCCACTGGACGCGCCGCAGCTCGCGGGTGAACGCAGGGCAGCCTGCCGCGTACGGCAAGTCGCCTGGTTCACCGGGCGCGTGCGCGTCGACAGTGTTCCCAGCTCTCTTGTCTGATTGTCGCCGAGCTTCTCGGCGGCGCTCGATCGTGGTCCGAGCGTCTTCTTCTCGCCGGTCGTCGAGGACCTGGCGCTGGTCCCGACGGGCCCGCGGGTCCGACGAGGCTGTGGAGCCGTCGTCGGGGTTGTTCCGGCGGGGCGGCGTCTTCTGCTTCTGCGGCGGGGAATGCACGCTTGTCGCACCCCCGGCAGTCTTGTTGCCGTCAGCCTTCGTCTTCTCAGCTTGCCGCGGCCGTGAGGTCGACGGCTGCTGTGGAGAATCGTTGTTGGCGAAATCTATCAGGCTCCGGATGGTAGCCCTCCATTCTTCGGCCTTGTCGGCCGCTGGAGGAAAGTCGAGAAGCAGTTGCGCCCTTGCGAGCGCTTCTGCTGGAGTGGAGGGGAACGCGGGCGAGCGGTGCGAGGAGCGGGATACGCTCGGACTTCTAACAACGTTAGAAGGAGCGGGGTCCCGCGCCGGCGCCTTCGCTTTGCTTGTGCCCGGACGGGGGTCCGGGGCGTCCCGCGAGCCTCCGGTTTGGCCTTGCCCCAGCAAGCGGATACCACCTCCCGTGGTATGGCGCTGCTGGGTCGTCGTGTGCTGAGATGGACGCGGCGCGTCCACGGAGACCGAGGTTCGGTCGTCCGTCCTATTCTTGGATCTGGTGGCGCCGTGAGTGTCCTCACCGGCGGCCACCCTTCCGACGGCATCTCCCCCGCCCACCGTTGGCTCTGGTGGCGGCGGGTGAGACGCAGACGGGCCTCCGACCTCCGAAGCCTTCTTCTTCGGGGCCATGGAGTTGTCGCTGATGAAGTTGCTGATGAAGCTGGAGAGGTTGATGAAGAATGCGCCCGCGCGAACGCCGGATCAGGTTCGCACAACCTCGACGCCCCCTACCTGGCGCGCCAAAGATGTCGGGGGAAACTGTCCGCCACGAACACCTATGGGACCGGAGTCCCTTGTCTGTGCGGTACGAGGGCGGAGGGAGCACAAAGAGCAGATCGTAGCGTGCACGCGGGCAGTTTTACCCAGGTTCGGGCCGCGGTAGACGCGTAAAACCCTACTCCTGCTTGGTTGTGTATTGAGTTTGAGCGCTCGGGAGCTTGAAGAAGCAGCTATACCAAGCGCGAGAGTGATCTAGCTTCCGAACCCCCTCCACGTTGTGCATGGGCCTCCTTTTATAGTGCAAGGGGTCACCGACAGGTGTCAACGTAGGAGAAAAGGGTAAAAATGTAAAAGAGGTGGTAGTTGTAACAGTGCGGGAACAGTGGAGCTACAGTACAGAACAGTGGTCTATACCTACTTTAACAGTGGGGGACAAGGGCATTTAATGCCCGTCGCCGTCGACCCCAAAAGCTCCCGCCTTAGCGTCTCCGTCTGCCACGGCGATGGATCCATCACCGTGGAGTGCCACCGTGTACCCCAGGCTGCACAGCCACCCGCCACGCGTCCCTGGATAGGCCCCAGGGCGACGCGTGGGCTGATGAGTTGGAGCGTGGGCACACAGCGCAGCCTTCCCGACAAGCACCTTGCCGGGGCCTTGATCTTGCCGGGCCCGGGAGCTTGCCGCTCCACGGGTCCTTGCCGGGGCGCATATAGCGCCGAGGCGTTGTCTTCTAGTCTTCCTGGCAAGCTCCTCTTGCCAGGGTCTTGTGTCAGCGGGGCAGTCTTGAGCCTGGTACGGCCTTCCCGGCAAGCTCCTCTTGCCGGGGTCTCGGTCTCATGCCTTGTATACTTTGTTTTTGAATGGTTTAATAGGGAGCAGGAAAGGTCTCCGGCGAGCACGCGGTAAACCCTGCCGCGGGAAGCTGCAACTGCCCGTGCACAAGTTGGGGTACTAAGGTACCCCTACCTTAGTACACCGACAGACAAACTTACATTATTGGTGAAGGCAGGCTCTATAAAGCCCTTGTCCATTCTGATGGTGGGGGGGCAATTCAAGAAGTTTACCACATAATCTTCTTCATAAGCATTGCCTTTATTCTACATTTTGTTAAGAGTAAATATAGATGTGACAATATAAGAAAAAATGGAGAATATTTAAGATAAGATGAAGAGTGATGCTATATAACCAAGTAGCTATAAATGTAAGTATAGCGATACAGGCAAAACGTACAGTCAAGAGCAATGTAGAGCTAAACTTCTTCAGTACCATCGGTGTTATGCAACCTTATGGTAAGAGTAAATATAGATCTTACGAGTAGAAAATGGAGGGCAAAGGAAAATAAGTTGCAGAGTGATGGTACATGAACAACTACCTGTCAATATAAGTACGCCGATAAAGGACAACAGGTACTTACAAGAACAACGCAGAGCTAAAATATTTCATTGACATTGGATATATTCTACACTAATGTAACCATTCATACAGATCAGATAATTTGGAGCAAACAATTGATAAGCAAGCTATCATGCATACTGCTATCACATAATGAACCAGGTATGTATGCAAGTACTGTGATACAGGACAATAGGTACTAACAAGAGCAAAGCAGTGGGCAGCATATTTGCGATATCCTGTCGTTCTTTTCAAACCGGAATTCTTTTTCGGGCAGATTTCCTGCAAAAAAGATCCATAAGGCACATGCGGAAAAGTAAAAGTTCAAATTGTCATGCAATATCTGTAATGCCCAGGATGGGACTATACCTCCTACGTGTCGAGGCACGACTTAAAGGTATAAGTCCATTCTGGAATGATCTCAAGTTTGGTATCTTTGCACGACTCATGTAAAAGAGGGATTAAATTGTAAAAGGAGATAGTTGGCTTACACTCGCCACTTCACACAATACATTACATAAGCAAAACATCATTCAAAACATCACAACCCGACTACGGGCGAAGATCCAAAAGAAAGAAACCAAAACAACATAAAGCCACAGGTCAAGATCGAATCCTAGTAGAAACCACTACTGATCGTCAAAAACGTCACAAGTAAACGACCACTCTCTTCATGGAACTCCCTGAAGTACTTGAACCAGCTCCTGCATCATTCTCGCCTGAACCTGTATCTGGTGTTGTAGTATCTGTGAGCCACGAGGACTCAGCAATCCCATAACCATGGGTATCAAGACTAGCAAAGCTTTATGGGTAGGAAGAGGTAAGTGGTGAGGTTGCAGCAGCGGCTAAGCATAATATGGTGGCTAACTTACGAGTACCAGAATAAGATGAGCATCTACGCAAACGGTCGCAAACTACTAGTGATCGCTAAAGATCCTAAACTACATACGAATCAAACATAACCCCATCGTGTTCTCTTCTCAAAGTGAAAAGAGACAGTCACGGTTACTCACACAGTTGTGTGTTTTACTTCGGATCCTCTATCAAGTTTTCTACAACCGGACATTAACAAATTCCAATCTGCCACATAACCGCGGGCACGGCTTTCGAAAGATCATAACCCTGCAGGGGTGTCCCAACTTAGGCCATCACAAGCTCTCACGATTAGCTGAAGTGATAAATATAATATCATCACCCCTTATCTTAGGGAAATCCGATCAGGCTCGGCATCCCGGTGCACAAGACATTTCGACAATGGTAAAACAAGTCCAGCAAGACCTCCCGGTGTGTCGACACCCTGATAGTAGCCGCGCGTATCTCGTCTCAGGCCACGACCGGATGGGCGAAGCTACGGGAGCCAAACCTTGAGTTTCCCCGTGGTGGCCCCGCAGGCTCCCCGTTTGGGACCAACACCATCAGCACTGGCCCCCCTGCTATGTAGAAAGAATCCTCGGGTAGCGCTAACTCCCTATGCAATTTTAATTAGTTAATTAAGTTGTTATTATGAGGAAATTAAAACCAATGTTGGGCCTTGTTGGAGGAGTTTTATTCAAAGTCGAACTGTCAAGGGGTCCCCATCCACCCATCGTGTAAGGAACGCAAAATCAAGGAACATAATGCCGGTTATCGGCGCCTAAGGTGGCATGAGTGGACCAAAACACCGAGCAAAAGGCCAAGCCTTCCACCCATGCCCAGTATATAGGTGTGTTAAAATAATAATAGATATTGTGATATTCCAACAACAAGTTCCCACCTGGAACGAACTTCATCTTCACCTGCAACTAACAACGCTATAAGAGGGGCTGAGCAAGCGGGTAACATAGCCAAATAGTGGTTTTGCTAGGAAGGTGTCAAAGGTTAGAGGTTTCATGGCAACAAGGAGAGACTGACATAAAAGATGGGTAGCGCGACATGTAACGATAGCATCGAGACAACTAAGCATGGCATTGGTAGTAAAGGTATCCAAGGGTATGATCATCTTGCCTGGGATTCCGCAAGGAAGAGGAACGGGTCCATGAAGTAGACGGAACAACAGTCGAGTGAATCCTCACAACTCCGGAACGGAACCGAAGCTAACAAGAGAAGCAACCGGAAAGAAGCAAACAACACGGTAAACACACAAGCATAAACATGGCATACGATGCACATCCAAGTATGATGCATGTCCAGTTTAAATATGCATGGCATGGCAAAGTGCACAAACAAGTACTACAAGTTAAGTGGAGCTCAATATGTAACGAGTTGCATATTGACGAAACACCACATGTTATTCATTTAGTTGACTCTCGTTATTTACAAGAGAAGATTAAATGTTTTAAACATAGCAAGAGGTGAAGCATAAAGAAACTACACTATTTAGGCATTTTAAATGAGGCCGGAAAAACAACAACAATTCCGGAAAATCCCCATGAGCATGTTTAACAATTTTTAAGCAAACAACAATCACACATATTAATGTTGTTAACATGATGCAGATGACATGATCAAGTTTTATGCAATTTTTATTCAAAGTTGACATGAAGATGATAAGGAGTATTTGTCACCGTGGTGGAAAGAAAGGGTGCCACGACAACGATCCGAAAATGATGCAACGGCAACATCTCGGTTCCGGTAACTCGTTGAGAGACCGGTGCAAAAGAAAAGGTGACATGAGCGAGCGGAACAAGATGAAAGGTGGGGTGATCCCGTCACCGGGTTCCCACGGGTCGGCGATGAGGTAACCGAGGAACATGACAAAAGACTAAACGGCACGGAGCACACAAGGGAAACATCTCATACAACACATGCATTCATCCACGGGTCATTGTCTCGGGGTTATACCTTCAAAGCGTTCGTTTCGGGGCGGTTCGAGTCGTCGAGGGACGTAGTGGAAGTAGTGGTACTCGCGGGTCGTAGAGGAAGTAGTTGTTCTCGTTATCGTGTCGTTCTCGCGATGGTAGTGGAACTTGGCGTTTCTCCTTGTAGTCGAACTTGACATCGGGCGTCGAGGTACTTGGCGGTTCGTAGTTGTACTTGTCGCGTCACCGGGTAGTTGTTCCCGTTTCGTAGGTGTTCAAGTCATCGGTAGGTGTACTTGGGGTCTTCAGACTTGCCGGTCTCGGGACTTGGCGACGGTAGTGGTACACGTTTGTTGTTCCCGGACTTGGCCATCTTTGTTCTTTCGGGTTGTAGTTGTACTCGAAGTTTGGAGTCCGTTTCTTGCCTGTGGTGCACTTGGCGTAAAACAACAGCAACAAAAAAACATCGCAAGGTCTCGGTCTTGGCGGAGGTGGCTGAACTTGCCGGTCTCGACGGTTCAAAGCAAAGCAGCAGCAAGGACGGCCATGGCGGGCACGAGGCTGCCGGAGAAGTTGGCAGTGGCGTTCGCCGGCTTGAAGGTGAGCAACAGCTCCATCCGCAGGGGACTCGGCGACTCGCGCGAGGTTGAACCCGTTTCCGAGCAGAACGAGGAGTAGGCGGCGGCGTAGGCGCTGTCGCGGGCTGGAGGACTGGGCCGACGCGGCGGCTCGGGCGGTCGGTCCGGCGAAAGAAGGAGGCGCGGCCGCGCCGTCGCAGTAGAGGAGGGGCGCGGCCTTGGGGCTCCTGGCGCGGAGGGACGAGGCGCTCGGCGAGCCAGGCGCGGTGCTGGGCGGCCGAGGCGCTCGGAGCTGGGGCTCCAGGAGGCGAGGAGGAATGGCCTGCGCGGCTGCGAGGCAGTGGCGAGGCCGGGCGAAAGCGGCGGGGCGCTGGAGATCGAAGGGGCTCTGGGAGGCGCTCGCTGGATCGGGGCAGAGGGAGTAGCAGCGAGGGATGAGGGCGCTCGAGGGGAGAGGAAGATCGAGGGAAATGGCCTGGCGGCGGCTCGGGAGTGAGCGAGGGAACGAGAGGAGCGGTCGCCCAGCTAGGGGCTAGGGTTTGGGAAACCTGGGCCACGAGGGATGGGCCGGTCTAGGGAGGCTGAAGCCCATATGGCCTAGGAGGGAGGAAAAAATGGCTGGGCTACCCTCTGCCACGATTCTTTAAATAAAAATGCAGCAGAAACAAATAAAAGAAGAGGAAAGAAAAGAAAGGTTAGGGGAAGATTTTAGGCAAGAGGGCAATTTCTCTGGACTCGCAAAAATGAGTTTGATCATAGAAAAATAGAAGTGGCAGGATTGGAAATTAAATTCAAATTCCTTTGAATTTAATTCAAATGGCTTGATCAAAGACTAGGATTTTGAAGTGTCCAAAATTGTTCACATTTTTGGAGGAACCTCGATAAACGAGAAAAAGAAATATAGGGAGGGTTTTTGACGGTGAAACTTGAATTAAGAGGCATGGGGAATATTTGCAAGTGTGTTATGGTGAATTCCAACAAATGGAATAATTTAATAAAATAGCTCCTTAAATATTAGGAGGATATGTTATAAAGAGAAGTCATCCTTCCCTCGATTTAAATGGACCGAAGGTCCACACAATTTACTTAGGTTGAGATGCAAAAGATTAATGACATGATGGCATGATGACATGATGCAAAACAAAATAAATAACACAAGCGCAAGAGCAACACACGGGAGAACCCGGAACATCTGGAATCTTCTGGAATCTTCTGGGACGTCGGTCTTCGGGCGTCACAACTCTCCCACACTAACAGAGGATCTCGACCCGAGATCCTAGAGATAGCACCGGATATAAACGAAAAGAAGAGGTAAAACAAAGTTGCTTCTTTGACAGACGAGTGAAACCAGGAACCCTGAGAGGTTGAACAATATTGAAAGAAAGAATAGAATGGAGATGAACGAAGATGAAACACTCTGTTAGAAAAAGAGGAACAAGGAACATTATGAGAACCTTGCAGGTTGAAAGACATGAAACAAGAGCTCACAGATGACAAAAGAATTCCAAAACCACTCCGGTTAACCAAGATTGAGAAGGAATAAGAACGAAATAATTTGGACAGCACTCCGTCTGAAATGGAAGGAATTGAACAAGAACTTGAGGAGATGGAGTGATACTTGATGAAAACAACAACACACAGCCTCCGGAACATTGAAAGAATGGCACAAGGGTAAGGAAGGCTTCAGACAGCACTCCGGTAAAAAAAAAGTTAAAACTTGATAAGATGAGAGAATTGAATGAAGAATACCACACTCCGGTTAAATGATAAGCAAGGGAAGAACATGATCTCAATAAAATGATATGATGGTTTGGAGAGAGCAACATCACAATGCCTCCGGAATGGAAGAATAGCATATAAATCAACGAAAGAAATGAACAGAGAAAATATGACAACTTCTCTCAAAATTGAATTTGAAAGAGCATCCTTACGAAGAAGGGTTGAACGGAGTTGTTGGAAAAATCAACAACAAAAACGAATAAGCTTGATGTGGGCTTATGGAAAACATCTCAAAATTAAGAGGTGACAACCAGCCACTACGAAAACATTTGATTGGATTGAGATCAACAAGGAGACGATAAACTTATTTCACGGAGAGGATAATTAAGAACTTGGGTCATTTATAAGCTCCATAATAGCAATAAACCTTAGGGAAAGCTTTTAGGTGAATTATAACCCAAGATAACTCCAACGAATAAATTGAAGGGTTGGAAAGATCTCCTGAACAAGGAAAATGATGGATGATGGGTTTAAATATCTCATTCTTGATAACTCGTGAATCATGAAACATGAAGGAATTGTCAAGAATGACATAACACCATCTGAAAAGATAAGGTAGAAAGAATTGCACTTCAAAATGCAAGAAGAAGAATATTTGAGCTCCTCCAACAAGAATCTTGATGAAGACTTCGAGGACGAATTAAATCATAATGAACCACCATGAAGAACTCCGGTAATGAAAGCATGAGAAGTGAAAGATGAAAAGAATAAGATTCAAGGCCTACGATGAATTAGATTGAGGTTTGAAATGATATAATAGAAATAACTTCGAGCTCCGGAGAACAAGATGACAACTTAGGACCGAGAATATGATATGATGAACAAGCTCCAGACAAAAAAATTAAATCACCTTGAAGGAATAAGAATAAGAATTATGTCATGCATCTCCTTCACCAATTTAAGTTGATTACAACCAAAGGATTTGGCATCCTACTTATTCTCCTTGCAAAGAATTCAAGAGAGATCGCGCACAAGCTTGGGTAAATCTTCAACGAACCATTGGTAGGATTGTGAAAAGAACAAATGAATTAAAACGATAACAACGGAAGGGTAATCTTGAAAGAACCACCGTAAAATATGGAGACGAACGAAGAGACATCAATGAAGAATATTTGGAGGACGAAGTTGAAAACTGAGAACGAAGAATCTTGTGAAATGATGGCCTTCGGTGGATCACAAAGAAAATAATTCATGAAATGCTTCGGACGGCATAAAAGAATTCCTCACAATCGGAACAATAATGAGGATGGCAAGAAGCTAGAACCACGAATCTTGAGAGAACGGCCAAGGTTAAGAGAAACTCTTCTCCGATCTTCAAATGTTGAGAGTGAAGACGAGAAATGCCATGAAGAATTTCGAGATACTCCGGACGAATGACAAGAGGAAGGTGGAGCAAAAGATGGAAATAATTGAAAACAAGCTTGGAGAAGGCATGTGACTGATGGAAATCATTCTTACGTCACACTTTTGAAAAGAATTTGAGTATAACTCCGAAAAAATAGAAGAGTCAGGTAAGATCCTGGGAAAAGACCTGTGGGTTAGGGCCCACTCAAAAGAAATCACCATTGAAAAAGATTGCTTAAGAGATATTGCACCGGTTGAATTAGATGGCTTGAGTAAGAAGACAATGCTCAAAATAATTTGAACGGATTAAGAATGGAATTATGAATCTTCAGCACTCCGGATATGAATAGCAAGAGGAGAATGATTAATTGGTGCACCGGAATAAGAAAGCATTGTGAAAAGAGGAAAAGGATAAGATCAACAACGAAATCTTGAATTACATCCACCGGCAGAAGAAACGAGAACGGAGAATGATGAACTTGAAGCTCTTGAGCATCTTCACGATAAATCACCGGATAAGAACATTGAAGGAAAGAATGAAGAACCTCACATGAATAAAATGGATACTTCATCTGAGAATTCCAGCTCCAAGAAAAAAAGGGAGGGAGGGTGGTGAAAAACAAAGACAACTTGGGATGAATGGAACAGACAAATCGTCGGATTTCTCAACGGCGTCCGTATGGAATAACTTGAAGAGAAGGCACACTTAATATGACCATCTCGATGGTCAAGAAGAATTAGCACTCCCATAGAAATATGAGAACACCGATTAGGAAGGTATGGAATCAACATTTGACATCGAAGCAACTCGAATACCAGAATCAAAACAAAACAAAGGATAGATATGTTGCAACAGAATCTTCACAATAACATCCAAACAGAGAATTGAACGAATTAATTCCGTAGGTACATCAACTTGACGAGAAGCCACTTGGGAGAACAAAAGATAAATAAAAGCAACAAGGAGCAGATAGAACAAATACAAGATAGAAGCTTCGTTCGACATATTCGTGCTGAAAGCTCATGGAACGTGTTACAAAAGGGTTTTGCAATCCCCGGATCAGCATAGCCAAGGATCCTTTAAGATGCAACTCCCGATCGGAACAAGCCCATAAACCACTTCACTCAATGTAGAACCTTGAACTCCATATCATGCATTCGTTGGAAGAATGCCTAGAACTACTAGATGAACCCACCTATTAATTTGCGAAAGTTTCCAGTTATGCAATCAGGTGTTGGGGATACAGGGGAAGCACCGCGCACTCAACTCTAATCCTACATCCAGCTGTATGCATCCTTCAACACATAACCAGTTATCTCCGGAAACCGTTTACCTCGGACCTTCGAAACGCATTTACTATACAAGCTATGGCAATACTCCCGAACTACCTCCCTAGTACTGGGTGATGTCGGGGTTATCTTGCCAGTAACCGCATCGGAGAGTTTTCGATGTCGGCCGTCTTAAGTATTCCAGAACCGCCGCGATATATTTGTGACGACAACCCCTCGGAACTCAACTCCCCGGGACACTGCCACAACCCCTAATCACAGGAGGCATCGAGAACAATGTTCTCGTCACAAAGACATCGGAACAATCCAAACAATACTCGCGAGATCCTAAAAAAAATTTGGTGCAATTTTTGAAAGTAGAAGAGGCAAGAGTAATCGTCAGGAGTCCTCACCAGAGTGAAAAGAGATGAGGAGCAAAAGAATTCCTACTCTCCGATATATATATAGGACTCAAAACATTTTCAAGTGTGTGCCTAGACTCAACCGTCAACGATTCGATCAAACAGTGGGGGCTTCTAGGTCGGAGAAGGCTCTGATTACCAACTTGTAATGCCCAGGATGGGACTATACCTCCTACGTGTCGAGGCACGACTTAAAGGTATAAGCCCATTCTGGAATGATCTCAAGTTTGGTATCTTTGCACGACTCATGTAAAAGAGGGATTAAATTGCAAAAGGAGATAGTTGGCTTACACTAGCCACTTCACACAATACATTACATAAGCAAAACATCATTCATAACATCACAACCCGACTACGGGCGAAGATCCAAAAGAAAGATACCAAAACAACATAAAGCCACAGGTCAAGATCGAATCCTAGTAGAAACCACTACTGATCGTCGAAAACGTCACAAGCAAACGGCCACTCTCTTCATGGAACTCCCTGAAGTACTTGAACCAGCTCCTGCATCATTCTCGGCTGAACCTACATCTGGTGTTGTAGTATCTGTGAGCCACGAGGACTCAACAATCCCGTAACCATGGGTATCAAGACTAGCAAAGCTTTATGGGTAGGAAGAGGAAAGTGGTGAGGTTGCAGCAGCGGCTAAGCATAATATGGTGGCTAACTTACGAGTACCAGAATAAGATGAGCATCTACACAAACGGTCGCAAACTAGTAGTGATCGCTAAAGATCCTGAACTACATACGAATCAAACATAACCCCACCGTGTTCTCTTCTCAAAGTGAAAAGAGACAGTCACGGTTACTCACATAGTTGTGTGTTTTACTTCGGATCCTCTGTCAAGTTTTCTACAACCGGACATTAAAAAATTCCAATCTGCCACATAACCGCGGGCATGGCTTTCGAAAGATCATAACCCTGCAGGGGTGTCCCAACTTAGCCCATCACAAGCTCTCACGATTAGCTGAAGTGATAAATATAATATCATCACCCCTTATCTTAGGGTAATCCGATCAGGCCCGGCATCCCGGTGCACAAGACATTTCGACAATGGTAAAACAAGTCCAGCAAGACCTCCCGCTGTGTCGACACCCAAATAGTAGCCGCGGGTATCTCGTCTCAGGCCACGACCGGCTGGGCGAAGCTACGGGAGCCAAACCTCGAGTTTCCCCCTGGTGGCCCCGCAGGCGCCCCGTTTGGGACCAACACCATCAGCACTGGCCCCCCCTGCTATGTAGAAAGAATCCTCGGGTAGCGCTAACTCCCTATGCAATTTGAATTAGTTAATTAAGTTGTTATTATGTGAAAATTAAAACCAATGTTGGGCCTTGCTGGAGGAGTTTTATTCAAAGTCGAACTGTCAAGGGGTCCCCATCCACCCATCGTGTAAGGAACGCAAAATCAAGGAACATAATGCCGGTTTATCGGCGCCTAAGGTGGCATGAGTGGAACAAAACACCGAGCAAAAGGCCAAGCCTTCCACCCATGCCCAGTATATAGGTGTGTTAAAATAATAATAGATATTGTGATATTCCAACAACAAGTTCCCACCTGGAACGAACTTCATCTTCACCTGCAACTAACAACGCTATAAGAGGGGCTGAGCAAGCGGGTAACGTAGCCAAATAGTGGTTTTGCTAGGAAGGTGTCAAAGGTTAGAGGTTTCATGGCAACAAGGAGAGGCTGACATAAAAGATGGGTAGCGCGACATGTAACGATAGCATCGAGACAACTAAGCATGGCAATGGTAGTAAAGGTATCCAAGGGTATGATCATCTTGCCTGGGATTCCGCAAGGAAGAGGAACGGGTCCATGAAGTAGACGGAGCAACAGTCGAGCGAATCCTCACAACTCCGGAACGGAACCGAAGCTAACAAGAGAAGCAACCGGAAAGAAGCAAACAACACGGTAAACACACAAGCATAAACATGGCATACGATGCACATCCATGTATGATGCATGTCCGGTTTAAATATGCATGGCATGGCAAAGTGCACAAACAAGTACTACAAGTTAAGTGGAGCTCAATATGCAACGAGTTGCATATTGACGAAACACCACATGTTATTTATTTAGTTGACTCATTATTTACAAGACAAGATTAAATGTTTTAAACATAGCAAGAGGTGAAGCATAAAGAAACTACACTATTTAGGCATTTTTAATGAGGCCAGAAAAACAACAACAATTCTGGAAAATCCCCATGAGCTTGTTTAACAATTTTTAAGCAAACAACAATCACACATATTAATGTTGTTAACATGATGCGGATGACATGATCACGTTTTATGCAATTTTTATTAAAAGTTGACATGAAGATGATATGGAGTATTTGTCACCGTGGTCGAAAGAAAGGGTGCCATGGCAACGATCCGAAAATGATGCAACGGCAACATCTCGATTCCGGTAACTCGTTGAGAGACCGGTGCAAAAGAAAAGGTGACGTGAGCGAGCGGAACAAGATGAAAGGTGGGGTGATCCCGTCACCGGGTTCCCACGGGTCAGCGACGAGGCAACCGAGGAACATGACAAAAGACTAAATGGCATGGAGCACACACGGGAAACATCTCATACAACACATGCATTCATCCACGGGTCATCGTCTCGGGGTTATACCTTCGAAGCGTTCGTTTCGGTGCGGTTCGAGTCGTCGAGGGAAGTAGTGGAAGTAGTGGTACTCGGGGGTTGTAGACGAAGTAGTTGTTCTCGTTATCGTGTCGTTCTCGCGATGGTAGTGGAACTTGGCGTTTCTCCTTGTAGTCAAACTTGACATCGGGCGTCGAGGTACTTGGCGGTTCGTAGTGGTACTTGTCGCGTCACCGGGTAGTTGTTCCCGTTTCGTAAGTGTTCAAGTCATCGGTAGGTGTACTTGGGGTCTTCGGCCTTGCCAGTCTCGGGACTTGGCGACGGTAGTGGTACACATTTGTTGTTCCCGGACTTGGCCATCTTTGTTCTTTCGGTTTGTAGTTGTACTCGAAGTTCGGAGTCCGGTTCTTGCCTGCGGTGCACTTGGCGAAAAACAACAGTAACAAAAAAAACATCGCAAGGTCTCGGTCTTGGCGGAGGTGGCTGAACTTGCCGGTCTCGACGGTTCAAAGCAAAGCAGCAGCAAGGACGGCCATGGCAGGCACGAGGCTGCCGGTGTCAGGACCCCGATCCTAAGTCACACAGGTCTAGCCCGTAACACACCATATCACTTTGCGGCCTCACGCACGGTATCCCCACGGGTGCCACCTTACCTGGCCCGGGACCGTTTGCGCATTTTGGCACACGTATATGATAGTGTCGCTAGCATCCATATGACAGAGAACCCGGGCCGACATGACCAGTTATAAACCAAAAGTGGCACTAAATTACACAGACAGGCATACATGACCCAGCAACGAACGTGTCGGTCATCAACGTATGAACCCAAGTCGTAGCAAGCTACAAGGACTTAAAGGAACAACGCGTGACATTTCCCCTAAGGGACAGACACAGGAACGAAGAAGGACACATGCCGGCCAGCCTAAGTGTTCCGGAGCAGTAGCAAGCTACCAAGGCTCAGTGGAAGCACTAGGAGACATTTCCCTGTAAGATAGGCTACCAAGGGTAAAAAACTAGGTGTCGGATCCCACACATAGCAATACACATTACACGTACGCATAACATGCAAGTATGTGCTATAAAACAACGCATCACAACATAACTCAACAACTCATAAAGATAAAGGCCCAGAAGAGCCATCATAGCATTTATTACAAACAGAGGTCACATGACCCAACATACAGAGCATACAGGCAACGGAAGCAAAACATGTCTGAGTACAGACAACTACAAATGAAAAAGGTTGAGGAGCCTGACTATCTACAAGACCCTCTCAAGGTTACAAGATCGTAGCTGAGGTAACAAGCTAAACGTCGAAGTCCACGCGGAACCACTAGTGAGACTGGAGTCTCTCTGCAAAACATAAATTAAGCAAACGTGAGTACAAAGGTACTCAGCAAGACGTACATCAGAACTAGCTACATATGCATCAGTATTAACAAAGGGGGTGGTGGAGTTTAACTGCAGCAAGCCAGCTTTGACCCGGTGGCTATCCTAATCTACGACTGCAAGTAATACTTTTGAGGTGGCGCACACGAGTCCACATATTCACCAATCAAAACACCACTATGGATCCGCTCTCGTCTCCCTATGAGAAGGCCATCCATAGCACTCATGCTTATCTTGCACGTTTTAGAGTATCCACTTTCACTTGTCTATGAACTGTAGAGGCAACCGATAAGTCCATTTCCGCGGACACGGCTATTCGAATAGATCATATATAAACCATGCAGGGGTGTACTTATTCACACACGCTCTCACCACTTACCGCCGTTTACACGACATGTACTCGGCAACCTTCAAGCGGAGGCTCAGCGAGGGTGTCGGCCACGACCTGACTAACCAGACAAGTCTCTCGTCCAGGTTTATCGCCTATTTGGGTTCCATCCGTGGGGAGATCCGACCGGGGTGTCGCTCACGGCCCCAAACGATGTGTACAGGGTTCCCGCATCACCAAACGGGCGATCGGTACACCGTGCCACGTACCTGCCGCGTCATAGCCCACCCCGAGGGTCAGCGCTGCGCACGACCTCCAGTAAACTACAAACACCAGAAACTAGTTGCAGCTCCTGGACAGAGATCATGTTGATTAATAAGTCGAGAGAGTCAATTAAGGATCCCAATGTGTGGTAGTTGTTGTTTCATGGACCAACCAACACAGAACTCAGTTCCTGAGGACGGCTGCAATGAGACAACCCACCATGTACTCCTACATGGCCTCTCATCGCTACCTTTACCAAATCGTGTTCACACACTTAGCTCTCAACAGTAAGACATGTTCACCACATTCCAATTCATCCCCGATGAATCAGACCTGACACAACTCTAAGCAATAGCAGGCATAACCAGAAAGCATCAATGAGTAGGCACAAGATGGCTCAAACAACTCCTACTCATACTAGTGGGTTTCAACTATTTACTGTGGCAATGACGGGTCATGCAGTGGAAAGGGGTTCAACTACCGCAGCAGGTAACAATTGAAGCGTTGTTGTCCTAATGCAGTAAAAGAGAGCAAGAGCGAGAGAGTGGGATTGTATTGGAATGCTCAATGGGGTTTTGCTTGCCTGGCACTTCTGAAGATAACAATGAGTCTTCATCGGTGTCATCGAACTCATCGTCGGAACGTCGTCTACTGAGAGGGGACAAAACCGAAAAACAGAGAAAAAACACAATCAATGCAATGCGACAATATGATGCATGATCATGGCATGGCAATATGCTGTTGATTGAGCTAATGCAACTAGCAACACAATTAAATAAAGTTGGTTTTAACCCAAGGTTCAAATTCAAACTCCATATGTGGTTATTTAATTATCATTTAATTGATTTGACCTGATCAGCAGGTTTAACTTCTTCAAACATGCATGAAAATGCCATAAACAGATTCCTTGAATTTTTCTGATCATTTTTCATATATAAATTATTTTCATCTGAGTTATAGTTTATTTTCTGTGATTTTTAGAAGTTTTGGCTATTTTCTGAAATAAATAAATCATTTATGATTTATTTAAAATTCAAGAAAACACTTATTGCGTCAGCACTAGGTCATGCTGAAATCAGCAAGTCAACAGGGGCTGGTCTAGTCAAACCTGACCAGTGGGGCCCACTGGTCAGTGACACAACTAACTAAACTAACTTATTTAATACTAACCTAGTTTAATTAGCCGGGCGGGGCCCACATGTCAGTGAGTCACAGGGTTAACTAATTACAAATTAGCACTAACCTAAAATTAGCAGGGCACTTGTCACACCCTGCATTTTGTAACATGTTATTTGCATCAATGAAGCATGAAAATTTGGACCAACAAATTTTTTTGGCATCATTTGGCTTTTATTTGGAGTTGAGTTTTTCTTCATGTGCTTTTTCATGTGCTCATTAAAGTCAACTATTCCCTCTTGTAGAATTCATCTCCATACCCAAACCTTCTGCCCAATGATCATGCCAAGTGATATATAACAATATAGTATTTTCTTACAAAATTAATTTGGCCAAAATATATTTTATAAATTTAGTTTTCCAAAAACCCCTGAATTGAGATTTGCACTGCAAGTGTTTGATTTAGGGTGAGAAAATTATTTCAAAAAGTATATTTGAGACCTAGTAGTCATAGGGCTCCCAGAAACCACAAGAGTATAATTTAAAAAGTTATTTTCCTATTTTATTTAAAAGCTCTTTCTTAAGGCCAAAAATGGTCTTTAATAGGGAAAAATTATTTAACTATTTCAAAAATATTTGTTAAAATTCAGGGAGACTCAGAGGACATATATTGTCCATATATAAGAGTTTTAGCACTTGGTCATGTTCAAAATAATGGGCTAATCCCTCTGAAACCCTTTCTAGATATTTTAAGCTTTTGAAATATTTACAAAGGAAATATTCTCCAAAAATTCCAAGGAAATTCTATCATGTCACATATGACATATTTGATGATCTTGCCAAGTCCCATGCCTTGGGAAGCAAGAAAACATCCTCAAAACCCTTCATAACCATTCTGTCCATATTTGAAGTTTGAGCAACTCTACATTGCCAAACTTGTCCAAATGCTCTTAAACTTGGTGCACATGCTAGAAATGCCTAATAAGGCATCTAGACCAAATGGCACAAGATTTGGAATAGAGCAACTTGATCAGATCACCCCAAAACCCTTTCTGTTCAAATGCAAATTTGAACAACCTTACATTACCAACTTTTTACCTGGAGCTTAAAACTTTGTGGGCATGATCATAACCCCAAATGATGATGCTACACCAAGTGGTGCATCAAGGGGATATGATTAGCTTGACTCAAACAAGATGATGCTATTTCTGTTGTTTTCTAGGGTTCACCAAAGTTACATTGGCTAGTTTCTTCAAATGAGCCCAAATTTGGTGAAGTACCCTATTTTCACATGTCATTCAATCCTGTTAAGTGTCATGGCAAGTGGAGATCATTTACTTGACCAAACACTGATCAAACACCTTCTGGCTTTTTACCAAAACCCTCTTCTTGATCACTTTCACCTTTTACCTTGGCCTCAACTTTCTACCACATGTTCAACCAGTTACTGGCTACCTCCAGCAACTTCACCAGGACCCCAGCTCCATGATTGAAGGGTAAAAACCCTAGTTCACCCTGCTGGACAGCCATTTCTCACCAAGTTACCAGCTTCCTCTCTCTCTCTCACAGCATCTCCAAAGCATCCAAGGCCACAGGCCATTTTTTTACTCCTCCCTTGACCTTCTAGACAACCTTGGGCACGTTGGACATGACCAGAGCAGCGAGGGCACGAATGTGCCAGCCATTCGGGCGCTCTGGAGCACGCTACAGTGCACCACCGCACTGTAGCTTCGCCCAATCAGCTGCCCCCGACAGCCTCGGGCTTCCCCCTCGCGCCTCTCAACGCGCCTCGACGTCCGCGACCACCCCGGCGCTGTCCCCCCTCCTCCTGCGCACTCCAGTGACCGTCGCCGCACGCGCACCGGCCGCCCGCGACGCCCACTCCTCGGGCTCACACGCGCGCACGTCCTGGAAGGTTCCCCGCTCCTCCTCTCACCTCATATGGACGTAGAGCTCGTCCAGCAACGCCGTGGACTCACTCCCATCACCTCCCGTGCGCTGTAGCGTCGAGCAGGAGCTCTCCGGCGCACTGGACCACGGGGCTCTGCCGTTCCCCTATATATAGGACTCCCCGAGCCTCTCCAACAGCACCAGCAGCTTCTCCACATCCTCCTCAGTCGCCCAGCACCACTAGTTCATCCCCGAAGAGCTTCTGTGCTCGGGATCGACCGGAGCTTCGCCGCGTTGGGCCGCCGGTGATCTCGCAGTACGGGCCTCTTCTGCCCCTCCTTTTGCCCGATCTAGAACCGCCGTGCACCACTGACTCTTTCCCCTCGCTCTTCCCTCTCTGTGGCAGTTGGAATCGGCCGGAGCGACGACCTCCCGAAGCTCCTCCGCCGTCCCACCTCGCCGCCGGCGAACCCGACCTCCCCGGCGTGCTGCACCACCACCCCTACCTCCGCAACACGACGCTGAGCCCGTTCCTACCCTCCATTGCCGTCGCCGTGGCCGGAATCAACGCCGGTGAGCTCGCCGTGGCCGTGGTGTGGGGACCCCGACTTAGAAGTCGAGATCACCGAATGCACGTGTACAGTGATCCCAGAGATCAATGCTCACTGAACACACAGAAGCTGAAATAACAAGAGTCTTACATCCATACAAATAGTCTTACACGAATTAAGGCCATTATGGCCAAGTCTTACAGAGATAGAGCCCCACGGGCTGAATAGCAAATACTCAAATAGCGGAAGTCTTCGATAAAACGGGTAGAACCCATGCCATCTGCCTTAACCCTACAGGCATTCTGACTGGGATAGCGTCCTAGTTCGCATGGTCGTCTCCAAAGAACTCTTCCTCATAATCCTGTTCTTCCATGCCTGGCCAATTAAATAACCAGTGGCAAGCCAATGAGTACTTTGAATGTACTCGCAAGCAACCCATGATGTGGTTCAAGTAACAATGCAATTGAATAAATATGAACAATCTAGCAGGAGGCTAGAGCAATATGATATCATCAAGCTTATACATCATTAACCTCGCGTAACCTCGATAGCAGGTTACCAATATCAACATGGTTATGATTCATCTCAACTGAGTCAAGATCCGGGGTTTGACACTCTGCAGAGGTTGCGCACTTTACCCACAAGATCCGGCTATTCGAATAGTTTGACACTCTGCAGAGGTTGCGCACTTTACCCACAAGATCCGGGGAACTTCCGTGTCATCCACGACCCGCGGTACCTCAAGTACCCGGGGTAAGCACCCGGTCATTACCTTTCCTTAGACGACACTAGCATAGAGTCCACTCGTTGGCACACAGCCTTGGGGTACAAACAATAGATCACGGGACTTGCCCCAATTTCAATGTTCACGCGTACCCGAAGGGACCAACGGTGTGTCCGGTGCCTTGTGAAAACAGTCATGGTCGCCTATCCAAGCACGACCCCGTCCCGGGAAAGACCTCAAGTCTTCCCGTCACTAGTAATGCGGGCACCATGCTAGTATCGACCTAGGTAATCAATAAAGCCCCGTCCCATAAGGGGTAGTGTGGTTGCACATGTTTTGTTGGGACGGTAGACACACATAAATCTAATCCATCATTCTACCATACACATGATATTACCGGCACATCACTTCTTTCTCAAGTGATGACCTAACACTTCATCACCCTCGGGCATTAGGGGCACCCGATGGGTTCATGCAAAGTTTCCACTACGGGGGTTTATATCACACATGCATCATATAATCATCAAGACCAACTAATGCATGTCATCTAGCATATAGCAAGATTAACAATAAAGCATGCATCATATGGTGGTTTATCTAGGTTACCATCGTAACCCTATTCATCATGCATCGGAAACCAACGGGTTCCGAGGAACAAGTGTATCATGGTCAAAGGGCTGCTTGCCTGGAATGGCTTGGTCTTCAAAGTCTTCTAGTCCTTCTCCTTCTTCTTCCACAGCAACTTCTTCAAATACGGGATCTATACGTCGCATAATAATGATGGAAAAATAAGAATACAAATAGAACAGAAAAACCAAAGTGCTCAGAAAAATGTCAACTCATTTTTGTAAAATACTAGAGAGTTTTCTAAGATGGGGAAAAATCTTAGTTGGAGTTTTGGAGTCACAGAATAGGATATATGGATTTTTGAACAGGAGTTATACTGCTTAAATTTGAATTTAAATTTAAACAGTACATAAAAGTTTCATGGATTTGAATGAGAGTAGTACCATTAAATAGGTTGGAATATTACAAGATTTTAGGAGTTGGAAATAATTAATTTGGATCAATATTCTTTTCTGTAAAAATGTTTGAAACATTAACAGAAAAGAAAAAGAAAAAGGGTCCCTGTGCAACTGGGCCAAAGGGCCACAGTGCACGGCCCAGGGCTGACTAGCCCAGCCGCACGGGCCAGCGCGCGCGCACGTCAGGTTTCAAACCTGACGGGCGGGGCCCGTGGGTCAGTGGCCTAGAGGAGAGGAGAGAGTCGGGTGGATGACAGGCGGGGCCCGCCTGTCATCTTCAACCCTACGGCCACGGCGACGGCGAGCTCACCGGCGACGACTCCGGCCACGGCGACGGCAACGGAGGGCAGGGTCAGGTTCAGCGTCGAGTGGCGGATGCGGTGGTGGTGTCGCGGCACGGCGGGGAGCTCTGGTTCGCCGGCGACGAGGTGCGACGGCGGAAGCTCGTCGGAGGTCGGTGGTCGGGGTTGTTTTCGACTGCAAACAGAAGGGGAAAGAGAGGGGAAATGGTCAGGGGTGTGCTGCGGTTCCAAAACAGGCGGAGGGAGGAGCAGGGGAGGCCTGTACCTCGAGATCGCCGGCGGCCCGACGCGGCGGAGCTCCGGTCGATCCCGAGCACTGGGGCGCTCCGGGGCTGATCTGAGGGTGCAGGAGGGGCTAGTGAGGTGTGGTGGAGCTGGTGATGGAGTTGGGAGAGCTCGGGGAGGTCTTAAATAGGCGTGCCCGTGGTTCACCGTGGACCCGTGCGCCGGCGAGGTCCGGCCTGTCGCTACAGCGCACAGGAGGCTGCGGGAGTGAGTCGGGGGTGTTGCTGGACGTCTTCCACGTCCAGCGGAGGTAAGAGGAGGAGCGGGGGAGCAGCAGGGGCGTGCGCGCGTGTGAGCCCGAGGAGTGGCCGCCGCGGGCGGCCAGCGCGCGTGCGGCGACGGCCACTGGAGGGCGCAGGAGGAGGGGGACAGCACCGGAGGGGGCTGCGGACGTCGAGGCGCGTTGGGAGGCGCGAGGGGGAGGCTCGAGGTGGTCGGGGGGCGATGATTGGCCCGAGCCAGCGTGCGGGAGCACTGTTCACGCGCTCCAGAGCGCGCGTGTGACCGGCATCGTCGCGCTCTCGTTGGCTTGGCTCGTCCCAGCGTGTCCAACAGTGTCTGGGGTGTTGAGGGAGTAGTATAGAATTGCCCCAAGGCCTTGGATGCTCTGGGGTGCAGAGAGAGAGGGAGGAGGGCTAGGGGACTTGGTGAAAACTGCTGTCCAGCAAGGTAAAGTGGAGGTTTCACCCCTCAATCATAGAGCTGAGGTGCTGGGGGAGTTACTGGGGTTTGCTAGTAACCTAGGGCACCTGTGGTAAGAAGCTGAGGCATTGGAGAAAAGTGAAAGTGGTAAAAGTAGGGGTTTTAAGATTTCTGCAGAAGGTGTTTGATCATGGTTTGATCAAGCAAATGAAGTTCAATTAGCATGGCACTTGACAGGGTTGAAAGGCATGAGAAAATAGGGTGCTTCACCAAATTTGAGCTCATTTGGAGAAACTAGCCAATGTAACTTTGGTGAACCCTAGAAATCAACAGAAACAGTTTCATGTTGATTGAGTCAAGCTAATCATCTCCCCTTGATGCACCACTTGGTGTAGCATCCTCATTTGGGGTATTGATCATGCTCACAAAGTTTGAGGCTCCAGATAAAAAGTTGGTAATGCAAAGTTGTTCAAATTTGTATTTGAACAAAAAGGGTTTTGAGGTGATCTGATCAAGTTGCTCTATTCCAAATCTTGTGCCATTTGGTCTAGGTGCCTTATTAGGCTATCCTAGCATGTGCACCAAGTTTGAGAGCACTTGGACAAGTTTGGCAATGTAGAGTTGCTCAAACTTCAGATATGGACAGATTGGTTATGAAGGGGTTTGAGGTGGTTTCCTTGATCTCCAATGCATGAGGCTTTGCAAGAACATCAAACATGTCATATATGACATGATAGAATTTCCCTGGAATTTTTGGAGAAAAATTCCTTTGTAAATATTTCAAAAGCTTGAAATATCCAGAAAGGGTTTTAGAGGGTTTAGCCCAATATTTTGAACATGACCAAGTGTTGAAACTCTTATATATGGACAATATATGTCCTATGAGTCTCCCTGAATTTTGGCAAATATTTTTGAAACAGTTAAATAATTTTCCCCTATTAAAGATCATTTCTGGCCTTAAGAAAAAGCTTTTAAATAAAATAGGAAAATAACTTTTAAAATTATACCTTTGTGGTTTCTGGGAGTCCTATGACTACTAGGTCTCAAATAAACCTTTAGAAAAAGTTTTCACACCCTTAATCAAGTACTTGCAGTGCAAATCTCAATTCAGGGGTTTTTGGAAAATAAATTTATAAAATACTTTTTGGCCAAATTAATTTTATAAGAAAATACTATACTGCTATATAACACTTGGCATGATCATTGGGCAGAAGTTTTGGATAAGGAGATGAAATCTACAAGAGGTCATAGTTGACTTTAATGAGCACAAGAAAAACAAATGCAGAGAAACTAAATTCCAAATAAAAGCCAAATGATGCTAAAAATTTTTGCTGGTCCAAATTTTCATGCTTCAAAGTTACAAATAACATGTTACAAAATGCAGGGTGTGACAGACCTACCCCCCTTACAAGAATCTCGTCCCCGAGATTCCTAAACTAGGGCTTAAAAGAGGTCGGGAAACTCGGATCTAAGATAGTCTTCTCGTTCCCAGGTTGCTTCTGCTTCGGTGTGGTTGCTCCACTGAACCTTGAAGTACTTGATGGTACGGCTCCGCGTATGTCGTTCTGCTTCGTCCAGGATACGGATAGGCTTCTCGCGGTAGGTCAAGTCGGGCTGCAGATCAATGGCTTGGTGATCCACATCCTTGTAGAGACTGGGCTTGTCTGGGACCTGGAGACACTTCCGGAGTTGTGACACATGGAACACATTGTGCACATCGGATAGCTCAGGTGGTAGTTCCAACTGATAAGCCACTTCTCCTCGTCGTGCAGCGATCTCAAAGGGCCCAATGAACCTTGGTGCGAGCTTCCCCTTGACATGGAAACGCTTGGTTCCCTTCAGAGGAGTTACCCGCAGGTACACATGATCCCCAACACGGAAACTCATGTCTCGGCGTCGAGTGTCAGCATAACTCTTCTGCCTTGACTTGGCTGCCTTTAGTCGCTCTCTGACTAGTTGGACTTGCTCTTCTGCCGCGCGGAGAATATCCGGTCCAAAGACTAGTCCTTCTCCAGTCTCTGACCAGTTGAGGGGTGTGCGACATCTGCGTCCGTACAATGCCTCAAATGGTGCCATCTGTAGGCTTGACTGGTAACTGTTGTTATAAGAGAACTCGGCGAAAGGGAGACAGTCTTCCCACTTGGCTCCATATGCCAGGACACAGGCTCGGAGCATATCTTCGAGAATCTGATTGACTCGCTCAGTCTGCCCTCCGGTCTGTGGGTGGAAAGCTGTGCTGAAAGACAACTTGGTTCCCAAGGCTTCTTGGAACTTCTTCCAGAACCTTGAGGTGAACTGGGTTCCTCGATCTGACACAATCTCCTTGGGAACACCATGAAGACTTACGATTCGGTCCATGTAGAGAGCTGCCAGCCGGTTGCCATCATAAGTGGTCTTGACAGGAATGAAATGAGCCACCTTGGTCAAATGATCGACTATGACCCAGATAGAGTCATGTCCTCTATTTGACCTTGGTAGTCCAGAGATGAAGTCCATTCCGACTTTGTCCCACTTCCACTCAGGAACCTTGAGTGGTTGAAGCAATCCAGCGGGTCGCTGATATTCAGCCTTGACCTTTTGGCACACATCACACTTTGCAACATAGGTTGCAATCTCTCTCTTCATACCGTGCCACCAGAATCGTGCCTTCAAGTCTTGGTACATCTTGGTTCCTCCGGGGTGGATGGAATACGGGGTGTCGTGGGCTTCTTGCAGAATCAGCGTCTTCAACTCGGGGTTGTTTGGTACGCAGAGACGACCTTTGTACCAAACAATCCCGTGCTCGTCTTCGGAGAATCCTGGGGCCTTGCCCATCTTCATCTTCCTCTTGATACCCTCAATTCTTGCGTGACCTCCTTGAGCTTTCTTGACGTCGTCCATCAAGGTTGGTCTGACTTCCAAATGATCCAGGAATCCAGGGGTGACCAATTCCAAACTGAACTGTTCGATCTCCTTAAACAAGGCTGGCTGCCTTTCTTGAATAATGACGTTCAAAGAGCAAGCCTTCCTGCTTAAGGCATCGGCCACCACGTTAGCCTTCCCAGGGTGATACTGAACACTGAGGTCATAATCCTTGATGAGTTCCAACCATCTCCGCTGCCTCATGTTCAACTCTTTCTGGGTGAAAATATACTTCAGACTTTTGTGGTCTGTGTAAATCTCACACCGTTTCCCTAGGAGGTAATGCCGCCATGTCTTCAAGGCATGAACTACAGCCGCTAGCTCAAGATCGTGAGTAGCGTAGTTCTCCTCATGGGGTCGTAGCTGCCTGGAGAGGTATGCTATGACGCGGCCTTCTTGCATCAGAACGCTTCCCAATCCGGTTCGAGAGGCATCACAATATATCACAAACTCCTTGTGAATATCTGGTGTTGCCAGAACTGGGGCGGTGGTCAATCTCTTCTTGAGCTCTTGGAAGCTCTCTTCGCATTTTGGCGTCCACTCGAACTTCTTGTCCTTCTTGAGGAGCTGAGTCATTGGTCGTGCAATGCTAGAGAATCCTTCCACGAACTTGCGGTAATAGCCCGCCAATCCGAGGAAGCTTCTGACTTCTTTGACGGTCGTTGGAGATTGCCATTGGGTCACAGCTTCGACTTTTGCAGGATCAACAGATAATCCTTCCTCGGTCAAGACATGACCTAAGAATCCAACTTTGTGCAGCCAAAACTCACACTTGCTGAACTTGGCATACAGTTGGTGCTCACGAAGCTTGTCTAGGACCATCCTCAGATGCTGCTCATGTTCTTCCTCCGACTTCGAGAACACAAGGATGTCATCGATGAAGACAACAACGAACTTGTCCAAATATTCCATGAAGACTTTATTCATGAGGTACATGAAGTAAGCTGGGGCATTGGTTAACCCAAAAGACATGACCGTGCACTCGTACAGGCCATATCTGGTTACGAATGCCGTCTTCGGAATATCTTGGGGTCTGATCTTCAGCTGGTAATACCCAGATCTGAGGTCGATCTTGGAGAATACCTTGGCTCCGCTGAGTTGATCAAACAGATCTTCGATCTTGGGAAGTGGGTACTTGTTCTTGATTGTAACTTCATTGAGGGAACGATAGTCAATGCATAAGCGGATGGTACCGTCCCTCTTTGCCACAAACAGAACAGGAGATCCCCAGGGGGAGGCACTCGGGCGGATAAATCCTTTCCTTAGCTGCTCTTCTAGCTGCTTCTTCAACTCGGCTAGTTCTTCCGTTCCCATTCTATAAGGCTTCTTATAGATGGGTCCTGCTCCGGGCACGAGCTCGATGATGAACTCAATGTCACGGTCAGGGGGCATTCCCGGTAGTTCATCCGGAAAGACATCAGGATACTCACATACCACCGGTACTTGGTCTAGCCCAACTTCAGACAGACAGTTGACTTTAGCGGCTTGAGCGGAAGAGGAGTTGGGGGCAAACTTGACTTCTACACCTTGGTCATTGGTCACAGTGACTGTCCGATTGGCACAGTCTAACAAGCCTTGGTGCTTACTGAGCCAATCCATCCCTAAGATCACATCCAAGCCTTGCGATCTCAGGATGATAAGGTCTGCTAGGAAGTCTACACCGTTGATGGTAATACCGACTCCTTTACAGCCTATCTTGGCTCTCATCTCGGCTCCGGGGGTTTGTACCACCATAGGGTTATTCAGGGGTGTAGGGGTCATGCCACTTTTTAATGCAAATCTTTGAGTGACAAATGAATGCGTTGCTCCAGAATCAAACAAGACAGTTGCAGGTGCTGAGTTGACAAGGAACGTACCCAGCACGACGTCCGGGTCTTCCTGGGCTTCTTCAGCAGTGACGTGATTCACACGCCCCTTCCCATAGTTCGGTGGATTGCGAGGAGCTGGGTTCCTTGGTGGCATTCCACGGCCTTGTCCTTGGTTCTGCGCATTGGGGCGCGGGGCATCAGGCTTCTTGTTGGGGCACACCCTGGAGATGTGTCCGGGCTGACCACACCCAAAACAAGTGACTTGATTTGGAGTGTTGATCTTGTTGCCACCATTGGTATTGGGGTTGACATACTGCTGAGGCTGAGGATTGGCACGAGGTGCAGGAGCTCTTGGCTGCTGATAGGTTGGCTTGGCCGGGGCTGACTGCCACGGACGAGGCTTCTGGTTGCTGGAACTTCCCTTACTGATCAACTTGCGCTTGCGAGTGTCTTCCAAAGCACGCCGCTTGTCTTCAAGCATAAGTGCCTTGTTTACCAGATCAGGGAAAGACGGGCAGTCGCACACGACAAGCGAATATTGCAGAGTCTGATTAAGGCCTTCCATGAAGCGCTCCCTTTTGGCAGCATCGGTGCTGACATCCTCAGGGGCATACCTTGACAGAATACTGAACTTCTGCATATACTCCTTGACAGTGCCACTTCCTTGCTTCAGGGCTCGGAACTCGCGCTTTTTAATAGCCATGACTCCAGAAGGAATGTGGGCCTTGCGGAATTCTGCCTTGAAGTTAACCGAAGTGATGTCTTGTTCAGCATGCATGACCTTGAATCCATCCCACCAAGCTCTTGCGGTTCCCCCCAGGCAGTGGGCTGCATAGGCCACCTTCTCGCGATCTTCGGTGCATCCGACTAGTTCCAGAATCTCCTCAATGGAACGGACCCAGTCATCAGCATCCAGGGGTTCTGCAGTCTCGATGAAGGTTGGTGGTGCATGCTTCTTGAATTCTGCCAACGTGGAACGTCCATTGCCATTCCCCGCTGGTTGGCGGTTGTTGGCAACAGCTTGAGCAATCAGCTGAAGAGCTGCAGTGTTGGCTTGGCGTTCCTCTCGGAAAGCTTGGAGAAGCTGAGCCATGTCCATGCTTGGAGGAGGTGGCGGTGGTGGAGCTTGGTCGCTGGTTTGGTCTGCCTCTGGCTGCGAGGATGCTCCGGCTTCGGGCTGCTGGGTAGAGGTACCAGTACGAGTTACAACAGGCATCCTGTTGGAGCGGTAAAAGGTCTCATGACTCGGAAGAGGAAAAGCAGACAGATAGGTGCCTAGTAAGGGGGTGGGTGTGACACTAAATCAAATCATGCAAGGGCCGTAAGGCCAAAACACTTTCATTAAAATCCAAATGGGTGATGTAGTCGTTTACATATTCCCGAAGGAAGATTACGACTTACATCCAGACACGGCAAAAGCTAGCACTAGATGGTTTCATATGAACCATACAAGGACTCGACTGCGCATAGGGGTTACACGACCTATCCTACCGTAGGGGTTACAACTGGCATATCCGAGTAGCGAATAATGCCTAAGCGGCGGAATGCTCGGTCGCGTATTCCGGCTCTTCTGGGTCTTCCTCCTTGTCTTCATCTGACTGGGCTCCCTTGTCACTTGAGGGAGTGGGGGAGTGGAGGAGTTGGATACGACGGTGCTTCGACGGTGGTGCAGGGAAAAGCTTGCGATATTCCCTTGCTCTCATCCGGCGTCGCCGAGGTGGTTCTTCATCCTTGGAAGACACATCCTCGGAGGGCCTTCCACCTCGATATGCGATCGCGGATTGGCCAGAAGGTGCTCCTTCCTTCTTAATCATGTTTGCCTTCTCTTGAGCTCGACGAAGAAGTGCCTTGGTCTTGTAAAGTTCTTCTCGAAGCTTCATTGATTCCGAGGCCAAGTCTTGTGCCAAGCTGTCGGCACATAGACTGAAGTAGGTCTGGAACCGAAGCGAGAGTCCATCCTTCAGTGGAGGAGCTAGTGCGCTGCTTTCTTCGTCACCTTCCTTCCGGTAAGGTAAGAAGCGTGTTGCCATCTTGGCGGCCATCTCCGGAAGAAGCTCGCGGAGACGGGTTAGTGCCTTGAGTGCAGCAGCTTCGGCCGCAAGTGGTAGTGTCGTCATCTGGGGTCCCTCGAAGAACCAACTTGTGGGAGGATCGTTCGCCCTCACGATCACTTCCACATGGTACTCCGCCTCAGTATCGCTCACCCAATGCTCGTGGTAGGTGAGGATGGGTGCTCGGTGGAACTGACACTCCTGGAGGCTATCCTCGAGAAGTAGGGGAAACCCAGTGGTCAGGTGCTCTTCGGGAACAGCGGCCATCTACAAGGTGGAATAGGAAGGGTTAATAAGCTGAGAGAATCTCAGGTTTAGAAAAGAAGAGAGGTTCAGAAGGTTTTGAAAAAGGGGTCTCAACTAACTAACGCCCATGCTAACTAAGGCTTCCTACAGTCAGGATGGCTCTGATACCAGCTCTGTGGGGACCCCGACTTAGAAGTCGAGATCACCGAATGCACGTGTACAGTGATCCCAGAGATCAATGCTCACTGAACACACAGAAGCTAAAATAACAAGAGTCTTACATCCATACAAATAGTCTTACACGAATTAAGGCCATTATGGCCAAGTCTTACAGAGATAGAGCCCCACGGGCTGAATAGCAAATACTCAAATAGCGGAAGTCTTCGATAAAACGGGTAGAACCCATGCCATCTGCCTTAACCCTACAGGCATTCTGACTGGGATAGCGTCCTAGTTCGCATGGTCGTCTCCAAAGAACTCTTCCTCATAATCCTGTTCTTCCATGCCTGGCCAATTAAATAACCAGTGGCAAGCCAATGAGTACTTTGAATGTACTCGCAAGCAACCCATGATGTGGTTCAAGTAACAATGCAATTGAATAAATATGAACAATCTAGCAGGAGGCTAGAGCAATATGATATCATCAAGCTTATACATCATTAACCTCGCGTAACCTCGATAGCAGGTTACCAATATCAACATGGTTATGATTCATCTCAACTGAGTCAAGTCTCCAGCTTGACTTGTCACACACACATCAACACTGATGAAGTAAAATTCTGGACATAGTTTAAGTAGCACCACCCAACTGTCCATGACCGTGGACACGGCTATTCGAATAGTTTGACACTCTGCAGAGGTTGCGCACTTTACCCACAAGATCCGGGGAACTTCCGTGTCATCCACGACCCGCGGTACCTCAAGTACCCGGGGTAAGCACCCGGTCATTACCTTTCCTTAGACGACACTAGCATAGAGTCCACTCGTTGGCACACAGCCTTGGGGTACAAACAATAGATCACGGGACTTGCCCCAATTTCAATGTTCACGCGTACCCGAAGGGACCAACGGTGTGTCCGGTGCCTTGTGAAAACAGTCATGGTCGCCTATCCAAGCACGACCCCGTCCCGGGAAAGACCTCAAGTCTTCCCGTCACTAGTAATGCGGGCACCATGCTAGTATCGACCTAGGTAATCAATAAAGCCCCGTCCCATAAGGGGTAGTGTGGTTGCACATGTTTTGTTGGGACGGTAGACACACATAAATCTAATCCATCATTCTACCATACACATGATATTACCGGCACATCACTTCTTTCTCAAGTGATGACCTAACACTTCATCACCCTCGGGCATTAGGGGCACCCGATGGGTTCATGCAAAGTTTCCACTACGGGGGTTTATATCACACATGCATCATATAATCATCAAGACCAACTAATGCATGTCATCTAGCATATAGCAAGATTAACAATAAAGCATGCATCATATGGTGGTTTATCTAGGTTACCATCGTAACCCTATTCATCATGCATCGGAAACCAACGGGTTCCGAGGAACAAGTGTATCATGGTCAAAGGGCTGCTTGCCTGGAATGGCTTGGTCTTCAAAGTCTTCTAGTCCTTCTCCTTCTTCTTCCACAGCAACTTCTTCAAATACGGGATCTATACGTCGCATAATAATGATGGAAAAATAAGAATACAAATAGAACAGAAAAACCAAAGTGCTCAGAAAAATGTCAACTCATTTTTGTAAAATACTAGAGAGTTTTCTAAGATGGGGAAAAATCTTAGTTGGAGTTTTGGAGTCACAGAATAGGATATATGGATTTTTGAACAGGAGTTATACTGCTTAAATTTGAATTTAAATTTAAACAGTACATAAAAGTTTCATGGATTTGAATGAGAGTAGTACCATTAAATAGGTTGGAATATTACAAGATTTTAGGAGTTGGAAATAATTAATTTGGATCAATATTCTTTTCTGTAAAAATGTTTGAAACATTAACAGAAAAGAAAAAGAAAAAGGGTCCCTGTGCAACTGGGCCAAAGGGCCACAGTGCACGGCCCAGGGCTGACTAGCCCAGCCGCACGGGCCAGCGCGCGCGCACGTCAGGTTTCAAACCTGACGGGCGGGGCCCGTGGGTCAGTGGCCTAGAGGAGAGGAGAGAGTCGGGTGGATGACAGGCGGGGCCCGCCTGTCATCTTCAACCCTACGGCCACGGCGACGGCGAGCTCACCGGCGACGACTCCGGCCACGGCGACGGCAACGGAGGGCAGGGTCAGGTTCAGCGTCGAGTGGCGGATGCGGTGGTGGTGTCGCGGCACGGCGGGGAGCTCTGGTTCGCCGGCGACGAGGTGCGACGGCGGAAGCTCGTCGGAGGTCGGTGGTCGGGGTTGTTTTCGACTGCAAACAGAAGGGGAAAGAGAGGGGAAATGGTCAGGGGTGTGCTGCGGTTCCAAAACAGGCGGAGGGAGGAGCAGGGGAGGCCTGTACCTCGAGATCGCCGGCGGCCCGACGCGGCGGAGCTCCGGTCGATCCCGAGCACTGGGGCGCTCCGGGGCTGATCTGAGGGTGCAGGAGGGGCTAGTGAGGTGTGGTGGAGCTGGTGATGGAGTTGGGAGAGCTCGGGGAGGTCTTAAATAGGCGCGCCCGTGGTTCACCGTGGACCCGTGCGCCGGCGAGGTCCGGCCTGTCGCTACAGCGCACAGGAGGCTGCGGGAGTGAGTCGGGGGTGTTGCTGGACGTCTTCCACGTCCAGCGGAGGTAAGAGGAGGAGCGGGGGAGCAGCAGGGGCGTGCGCGCGTGTGAGCCAGAGGAGTGGCCGCCGCGGGCGGCCAGCGCGCGTGCGGCGACGGCCACTGGAGGGCGCAGGAGGAGGGGGACAGCACCGGAGGGGGGCTGCGGACGTCGAGGCGCGTTGGGAGGCGCGAGGGGGAGGCTCGAGGTGGTCGGGGGGCGATGATTGGCCCGAGCCAGCGTGCGGGAGTACTGTTCACGCGCTCCAGAGCACGCGTGTGACCGGCATCGTCGCGCTCTCGTTGGCTTGGCTCGTCCCAGCGTGTCCAACAGTGTCTGGGGTGTTGAGGGAGTAGTATAGAATTGCCCCAAGGCCTTGGATGCTCTGGGGTGCAGAGAGAGAGGGAGGAGGGCTAGGGGACTTGGTGAAAACTGCTGTCCAGCAAGGTAAAGTGGAGGTTTCACCCCTCAATCATAGAGCTGAGGTGCTGGGGGAGTTACTGGGGTTTGCTAGTAACCTAGGGCACCTGTGGTAAGAAGCTGAGGCATTGGAGAAAAGTGAAAGTGGTAAAAGTAGGGGTTTTAAGATTTCTGCAGAAGGTGTTTGATCATGGTTTGATCAAGCAAATGAAGTTCAATTAGCATGGCACTTGACAGGGTTGAAAGGCATGAGAAAATAGGGTGCTTCACCAAATTTGAGCTCATTTGGAGAAACTAGCCAATGTAACTTTGGTGAACCCTAGAAATCAACAGAAACAGTTTCATGTTGATTGAGTCAAGCTAATCATCTCCCCTTGATGCACCACTTGGTGTAGCATCCTCATTTGGGGTATTGATCATGCTCACAAAGTTTGAGGCTCCAGATAAAAAGTTGGTAATGCAAAGTTGTTCAAATTTGTATTTGAACAGAAAGGGTTTTGAGGTGATCTGATCAAGTTGCTCTATTCCAAATCTTGTGCCATTTGGTCTAGGTGCCTTATTAGGCTATCCTAGCATGTGCACCAAGTTTGAGAGCACTTGGACAAGTTTGGCAATGTAGAGTTGCTCAAACTTCAGATATGGACATATTGGTTATGAAGGGGTTTGAGGTGGTTTCCTTGATCTCCAATGCATGAGGCTTTGCAAGATCATCAAACATGTCATATATGACATGATAGAATTTCCCTGGAATTTTTGGAGAAAAATTCCTTTGTAAATATTTCAAAAGCTTGAAATATCCAGAAAGGGTTTTAGAGGGTTTAGCCCAATATTTTGAACATGACCAAGTGTTGAAACTCTTATATATGGACAATATATGTCCTATGAGTCTCCCTGAATTTTGGCAAATATTTTTGAAACAGTTAAATAATTTTCCCCTATTAAAGATCATTTCTGGCCTTAAGAAAAAGCTTTTAAATAAAATAGGAAAATAACTTTTAAAATTATACCTTTGTGGTTTCTGGGAGTCCTATGACTACTAGGTCTCAAATAAACCTTTAGAAAAAGTTTTCACACCCTTAATCAAGTACTTGCAGTGCAAATCTCAATTCAGGGGTTTTTGGAAAATAAATTTATAAAATACTTTTTGGCCAAATTAATTTTATAAGAAAATACTATACTGCTATATAACACTTGGCATGATCATTGGGCAGAAGTTTTGGATAAGGAGATGAAATCTACAAGAGGTCATAGTTGACTTTAATGAGCACAAGAAAAACAAATGCAGAGAAACTAAATTCCAAATAAAAGCCAAATGATGCTAAAAATTTTTGCTGGTCCAAATTTTCATGCTTCAAAGTTACAAATAACATGTTACAAAATGCAGGGTGTGACACGTGGCCGTGAGGTTGGAGATGATAGGCGGGCCCCGCCTGTCATCCTCACCCCTCTCTCCCCCTCCTCACAGCCACTGACCGCCGGGCCCCGCCTGTCAGGTTTGAAAACCTGACATGCGTGCGCTGGCGCCCGAGCGGCTGGGCTGGATGCCTTGGGCCGTGCACTGTGGCCCCTCTGGCCCAGCTGCACATGGCATTTTCTCTTTTTCTTTCCTATAAATAATTCAAACATTTTTACAAAAAAGAATATTTATCCAATTGAAATAATTCCAACTCCTAAATTCTTGTAATATTCCAACCTATTTAATGGTGTCACTTTCACACACATGCATGAAACTTTTTTGTTCTGTTCAAATTTAAATTCATATTTGAACAATAAAACTCCTGTTCTAAAATCATTAGATTCCATTCTGTTACTCCAAAAGTCCAACAAAGAATTTTCCCCATCTTAGAAATCCCTCTAGTATTTAACAAAAATAAGTTGACATTTTTCTGAGAACTTTGATTTTTCAGTTTTATTTGTGGTCTTATTTTTCCGTTGTTATTATGCGACGTATAGATACCGTATTTGACGAAGTTGCTGAAGAAGGAGAAGGAGAAGGATTTGAAGACTTTGAAGACCAAGCCAATCCAGGCAAGCAGCCCTTTGACCATGATACACTTGTTCTTCGGAACCCGTTGTTTCCGATGCATGATGATAGCATTACAATGGTGACTTAGTTGAACCACCACATGATGCATGCCATGATCTTGATCTTGCTATGTGCTAGATGACATGCTAATAGTTAGTAATGATGATTAGTGATGCATGTGTGATATGAACCTTCGTGGGTGAAATCTTTGCATGAACCCATCGGGTGCCCCTAATGCCCGAGGGTGAGGTTGAGTGAGGTCATCACTTGAGGAAGAAGTGATGTGCCGGTAAACCTTGTGCATGGGTGAAATAATGGATTAGATTTATGTGTGACTACCGTCCCAACCAAACATGTGCAACCAGACTACCCCTTATGGGACGGGGCTTTATTGATTACTTAGGTCGATACTAGCATGGTGCCCGCATTACTAGTGACGGGAAGACTTGAGGTCTTTCCCGGGACGGGGTCGTGCTTGGATAGACGGCCATGACTGTTTTTACAGGGCACCGGACACACCGTTGGTCCCTTCGGGTATGCGTGACATTGAAATTAGGGCAAGTCCCGTGATCTATTGTTTGTACCCGAGGGACGTGTACCAACGAGTGGACTCTATGTTAGTGTCGTCTAAGGAAAGATAATGACCGGGTGCTTCCCCCGAGTACTTGAGGTAATGCGGGATCGTGGATGACACGAAAGCTTCCCGGATCTTGTGGGTAAAGTGCGCAACCTCTGCAGAGTGTAAAACTATTCGAATAGCCGTGTCCACGGTCATGGACAGTTGGTTGGTGCTACTTAAACTATGTCCAGAATTTTACTTCATCGGTGAAAGTATGTGTGTAATGAGTCAAGGTGGTGACTTGACTCGATGAGTTGAATCATATTCATGTTGATATCGGTAACCTGTCTTCGAGGTTACACAAGTTTATTGATGCATAAACTTGATGGTAGCATATTTATTCTAGCCCATTGCTAGATTGTTCATTATTGTCCAATTGCATTACCACATCATGGGTTGCTTGCGAGTACATTCAAAGTACTCATTGGCTTGCCACTGGTTATTTAATTGGACAGGCATGGAGGAACAGGAATATGTTGAAGAGTTCTTTGGAGACGAACATGCGAACTAGGGCGCTATCCCAGTCAGAATGCCTGTAGGGTTAAGGCAGATGGCATGGGTTCTACCTATTATCGAAGACTTCGGCTATTTGAGTTATTCGCTATTCAACCCGTGAGGCTTTATCTATGTAAGACTTGGCCATAATGGCCTTAATTTGTGTAAGACGATATGTATGGATGTAAGACTCTTGTTATTCAGCTTCTGTGTGTTCAGTGAGCATTGATCTCTGGGATCACTATACACGTGCATTCGGTGATATCGACTTCTAAGTCGGGGTCCCCATAGCACTGGGCCCACTTGTCACTGACTAACCTAACTAACTAGATTAATTAGCAATTAACTTAATTATCTTAGCTAATTACAGGCGGAGGGGGCCCACGCGTCAGTGACCCAGGGGGTCAACTGGGTCAGCCCGGGTCAAACTCGCCGGAGTTGACCCGTGGCTCGTCTCCGACGGATCCAGAGACGGCGGAGGGCGTCGGAAACGCAGCTACGGCGACCATTTGGACGGCGGCTTGGTGCTACGCGTAGCTGGGGAGCTCGCGCATCTAATGTAGGCAACGGGAGGACACGGGGACGGCGGAGCTCGTCGGAACGGAGCTCGCGGCGGCGCCGGAGTTCTGGCTGCGGTGAAAACAGCGTTGCAGCGCACGGCAGGGGCAACCGGTGGCCTCAAACGACGCGCAGGGGTGCACTGAGTGCAGTGGTGAGCTCGGACACGAGCGGCGATGGCTAGAACGACGGCGGCGACATGGCCGGCGGTGAGGGGTTCTCGGCTCGGGTGGCTGACGTGGTTAGGGGTCGAAATCGACGGAGGGGAGAGAGGGGATCGACGGAGGGGCTCACAGGGGGTCGGTCGGAGGTCTCAGCAGGCTCAACGGGGGCTGGACGGCGTCGGAATCCCGACGGCGATCTCCTGTGGCCGAGGAAGAAGACAAGGTCGACGACGGCGCTCCAAGGGCTTCTGGCGTCTGGCAGCTCGGCGAGGAGGAAGAGAGGAACGAGGCGGAGCTACTGGACACTCCGGCGAGGCGAGAGGTGGACGGTGGCCGCGGTGGTGACGAGCGGCGACAACGGACGCGAGCGAGGGAAGCGGGGAAGAGAGACAGAGGAGGGAAAGGAACACGGGTAGAGGTCGAGGGGGTTCCAGGGTGTCGTGGCGTCCTCTAGGGGCTTCGGGGTGGCGAGGAGGCAGGCAGGCTAGGTGGAGGTGGCCGGCGCGCGTCGGGCACGCGCCGTGCGTCCGACTGGCGGGAGGAAGAAGACCTCCCTGCCCCTCATGGGCTGGGCCGGCCAGATGGGCCACACAGGTAAGTTAGGTTAGTTTCTGTCTTTGCTCTTTTTAATTTCTGTTTTCTATTTTCTGCATTTGTTTTGGCTTTATCTAAAATACTAAAACAAGCTCAAAATTCATGAAACTGCTTGAGGATACTATTTGGATTATTTCCAACAGTAAACATTTTAGTTCATGAATATTTGAACATTTAGAATAATTAGTAGCATTTAAATGCCCAAAGCAAATACTTTAAGATTTAATTCAAAAATCAAGAATGGTCCTAGAAATATGTGCAACATTTTTGGCAGAGGTTTTTAATCAATCCAAAAATGATGAACTATTCCAAAGGGCATTTTGGGTTTATTGAAAAATATTTTAAATTTGACCCTAGTTGAATTCATTTGGTGCTAGGGTTTGAACATCCCCATTTCCAGTTTCTATGGAAATTAAACATGATGCACATGAAGACCAAGCAAGACAGGCCATGGCTGGTCTAGGGCTGTGACAACTCACCCCCACTAAACAAGAATCTCGTCCCGAGATTCAAGCGTAGGGTAAGAAGTCAGAGGGAACAGTAACTAACACAATCTTCATGATCCAGGTTGCACTTCATAGAAATGTTGATTTCTTGCATCATGTTGATCTTGACATCCTTGCTTTCGAGATCTTTGTCCAAAACGGTGACGATGAGAGCAACTCTACAAAATTGATCTTCTGAGAGATCGAGTAACTCAAGACCAACTCATGGAGTGAGACGTTGAAACATCTCTTGAGCTGAGACACGGAGTACACCTCCAGGGGGATGGAGTGAAATAAACGATGAAGGTTCACTCGGTAGGCACCTAAGAAGAGGGTGATCGAGGTCACCAGACGGGGCACCTTAGAGAAGGTGACTCGTAGAGTTATTCCCTTAAGTGGCAAAAAGAATTACTTTTGATATTGAGATCATCGAAATTCCCTATACCAGCCTAAGGCAACACAATCGATCGTTTGACGGAGTTCGAGAGAATGACATTCTCGGCCAAAATGGATGATGTGGACTACCTTGTTGAAGACAACACAAGGGATGATTTTGGTTATCACCAGAGATGGATGGGGCCCATGGCAAGTCCACTCTGAAGATAATCCTGAACAGCATTGATTGAGAACGGTAACCCATGGAGAATTGGCACATTGGCGGTGCAAGCTGGAAACAAAATGCAAATGCTGGGAATGATTCTGGTAACTGGGAAGAATCCCAACAGTAGAGAGTAAATCTACTCTTGAGGGGTTATAGCATAACCAAGAGCACTGGGAGCAATCCCGGTTGGTGTTGAGGATAACACCTAGTGCTTGTGCGTGCTCTCAAGAACTTGAGCATTCCCGTATTCATCAAGGTTTTACCAACATCCGTGTCAAGGATCCTGGCAACGTCACATACTACCATGATGAATAATGATGGATGATGCAGATGCAAAGGAAGATAACACCTTCTCGGATTTCACCTTGGCGAGGCCAAGGGGACGAAATCTGGATGATCAACCGAGAGACATTTAGCACTCCGCTTCTAATGTTCTCCTTGATGTGTTAGCGTAAACCATTCATAGATATGTTTGGTATCTTGAACATCAAGTAAATGTCGGACTTCGGAAGCACAAGAATCTATAAGGAACAACTAGGACGTAAATCCTACGAAGTTCTTATGGGGAGGTGGCCAACCTCTTCAATCAAGATTCTACAACAATAGGTCTTCCGGCTGGGTGTGTTGGCCACGACATCCACTTTACCTGTTATCGAGAGACCAATATTATAGCTCTTGGGAAATGCACCAACCATCATATCTGCCTGAGATTCAGTTCTGGTTGGTGTCAGGATATTCCAGACTCATCGAGTCTAGAAGGAAAAATGAAAGTTTACAACACAAATCGACGAGATGGCGTTGCGAGATTCTCGGGGAGTGAACTACGATAGCAAGCTCCAAAACATGAGCTGGTTCTGCTACAAACCTGTGAACACGTTGTCCAAGACAAGCATGTCCACATAGCAGTGTTATGATAAAACACTACCGAGTTCTGATTGGGAATCATCATTGAAGATAGCAAAGTCTTGTGCATGTCCGTCCGGGCCCTTCGGGATTAGCGCATGAACTTCTTTTCTTGAACAAATCAATTAGTGGCTTGGTGTGCTAGGAAATACCAATGGAATGGAGGTAGCTAATCTCTCAAGCCATAGTATACTTCGCACGTATGCATGACTGAATTGGGATGATTCCAGAGGGGGTAAAACAAGCTTTCTCAAACTCACGGTGGCAACTTACATCAATTACACCTGAATTAGGGAAAGTCTCTTCTCTCATCCAACATATACCTCATGAACGGGACACGAAGGCAATGCTTACAAAGTTTCCAACACTAGCTTATTGTCCTACAAAATCATGGAGGAGATAAGGATGTTGTCGATGGGCTCAACTATAACTCATCCAGGTTTCCATATAGGTGGAATTCCACAATTAAGTGAACACGGTGATAGCATTGGTCAGACCAAGAGATATAATGGTGTATGCTCGAGGGATCAACCATGAGTAAGACAACATTATGAACATCGTTGGTTCTGATTTGATTTGATGATAGCCCATACTCAAATCAAAGTTTTGGACAAGACAATAGATCCAACAATTGATCACAAGGATCAACCGATCAAGATATCATCTTTCTTCAACACAGACACACAAAAGATATCCCTTAGAAGGAACTAAGTCAGGCAAGCTCTTATCTTCCAACTCTCCAAGTTGTTGTTTAGCTTAACCAACTAGTTCAGGGTATCCAACACCGATTCTTGGAGAATGGGTGGTTTAGAGAGAAACCAGCTCGATCACGAACTCAACATAGCGGTCAGGTGACAACCTGGTAATACTTCCGAGAAGATATTCAGAAAATCACGAACCACCGATATGTTGCTAAGTCCGAAAACAATCTTGCTTTTCAGGGCAAGACGATATGATCAAATAAGCAAGGGATTTAATAATCCTAACTCATTGATCAAAGAGTGCACCAGGAAAGATGGGCTAGTAGCACGATCAATCATAGAAATGATGATTCAATAACCAACACACTAAGAATGAAATTGTTGTCCTTTAACTACCAAGCAACAGGGTTGCTAGGAGTATTGATTTCACACATCACAATTCACTTGTCGGTATTCCGGTTATAACAACGCGGAGACCGAGGAATGAACGACGATGGTGAGAAGTATTACTGTATCAAGAGTTCATAGGATGATGTGCAATTCCCATGAAATTTTTGACATAAAGATGGTAATATTCCAAGATAGAACAGAGCAAAGGCTGGATTGGCATTTTGATATGCGGAATACAACTACTTTGACCCAATCCTGGATAAGGATAAGGTACTGGAGTTTGTTTCTCCTAGTCAATCCGAGATAGAATGAATTGACGGATCACAAGAGTAAAAGGCATCGATGAGCACGAATGCACAACAACTCCTGACTACAAACTGATAGACGAGGGTCACAATGCAACTAAAAAGGGGTAACTCAAAGGAACAAATATCTTTCTGAGTTGTGGATGCATAGATTAGTATGTCGAACTAGTCAAAATATTTCTTCCAGATAACCTATGCAGAAAGGTAGAATTGACAGAGTCACAATATGAATGGAGTACTACTCAAGAGCACTCTGGTTGTGATCTTTTGGTCCGGGAGAACTTCTGCTAGGGATGGTTCAAGGTATTTGGAAGAATGATATACCACGGACCTCGAGGACTATCACAAGGTTACTAATATCCTAAAGGAACGAGCAATACTATCAACATGAAGTAAGTAGAGTGAATTTCGGGTTCAAGAACCCAGAAATAGAAGGCCTACTAACTAAATGGCATCACGGGATGCTTTCGAGAAAAATGGCCAGAATCATCACACTGTGGATACAAAGTATTGCTGCATTACTGGGTGATCTTCTAAGACACCTAGGGTCATAGTAATAAGTCCAACATATATGTCGAGGTAACAGAGTGCCTCAAAACACCGACTAGTGTGGTTAATCTGGCCTAAAAGGACATCGGGAACAGGGAGGAAAGGTTTGCAAGTGCATCAGACTTATTTAGAAACCTGGGATGACTCGGACAGCATAACGGCTGCAAATGCTCGAAAATACTTTTGAGATCCAAGCAAAAGGGTAGCATATCCACTTAACATCATAATGTCAAGGTTCTGAGACCAACAGTTGAACAACAGAAGTAGTAGAAACTGAACTGAGGGTTGAATCCACAATAACGTGATCCTGATAAATAGAATGAGAATCCTGGTTCTTAATCCCCGTAGAAGAAGAAGGTGACTCAGATCAGAAAGTCATGGGGTAAAGGAGTAAAAAGAGCCTTACGTTCCCTTCCACAAACAATTCCCTTACATAACAAAAGAGTTTCTAGACACGACTTCGACCAGTTTGGCTTACTAATCCTACAGGGAGTCAGGCTCTGATACCAAAGCTGTCAGGACCCCGATCCTAAGTCACACAGGTCTAGCCCGTAACACACCATATCACTTTGCGGCCTAACGCACGGTATCCCCACGGGTGCCACCTTACCTGGCCCGGGACCGTTTGTGCATTTTGGCACACGTATATGATAGTGTCGCTAGCATCCATATGACAGAGAACCCGTGCCGACATGACCAGTTATAAACCAAAAGTGGCACTAAATTACAGAGACAGGCATACATGACCCAGCAACGAACATGTCGGTCATCAACGTATGAACCCAAGTCGTAGCAAGCTACAAGGACTTAAAGGAACAACGCGTGACATTTCCCCTAAGGGACAGACACAGGAACGAAGAAGGACACATGCCGGCCAGCCTAAGTGTTCCGGAGCAGTAGCAAGCTACTAAGGCTCAGTGGAAGCACTAGGAGACATTTCCCTGTAAGATAAGCTACCAAGGGTAAACAACTAGGTGTCGGATCCCACATATAGCAATACACATTCCACGTACGCATAACATGCAAGTATGTGTTGTACAACAAGGCATCACAACATAACTCAACAACTCATATAGATAAAGGCCCAGAAGAGCCATCATAGCATTTATTACAAACAGAGGTCACATGACCCAACATACAGAGCATACAGGCAACAGAAGCAAAACATGTCTGAGTACAGACAACTACAAATGAAAAAGGCTGACGAGCCTGACTATCTACAAGACCCTTCCAAGGGTACAAGATCGTAGCTGAGGTAACAAGCTAAACGTCGAAGTCCACGCGGAACCACTAGTGAGACTGGAGTCTCTCTACAAAACATAAATTAAGCAAACGTGAGTACAAAGGTACTCAGCAAGACTTACATCAGAACTAGCTACATATGCAGCAGTATCAACAAAGGGGGTGGTTGAGTTTAACTGCAGCAAGCCAGCTTTGACCCGGTGGCTATCCTAATCTACGACTGCAAGTAATACTTTTGAGGTGGCGCACACGAGTCCACATATTCACCAATCAAAACACCACTATGGATCCGCTCTCGTCTCCCTACGAGAAGGCCATCCATAGCACTCACGCTTATCTTGCGCGTTTTAGAGTATCCACTTTCACTTTTCTATGAACTGTAGAGGCAACCCAGAAGTCTATTTCCGCGGACACGGCTATTCGAATAGATCATATGTAAACCCTGCAGGGGTGTACTTATTCACACACGCTCTCACCACTTACCGCCGTTTACACGACATGTACTCGGCAACCTTGAAGCGGAGGCCCAGCGAGGGTGTCGGCCACGACCTGACTAACCACACAAGTCTCTCGTCCAGGTTTATCGCCTATTTGGGTTCCATCCGTGGGGAGATCCGGCCGGGGTGTCGCTCACGGCCCCAACCGATGTGTACAGGGTTCCCGCATCACCAAACGGGCGATCGGTACACCGTGCCACGTACCTGCCGCGTCACAGCCCACCCCGAGGGTTAGCGCTGCGCACGACCTCCAGTAAACTACAAACACCAGAAACTAGTTGCAACTCCTGGACAGAGATCATGTTGATTAATAAGTCGAGAGAGTCAATTAAGGATCCCAATGTGTGGTAGTAGCTGTTTCATGGACCAACCAACACAGAACTCAGTTTCTGAGGATGGCTGCAATGAGACAACCCACCATGTACTCCTACATGGCCTCTCATCGCTACCTTTACCAAATCGTGTTCACACACTTAGCTCTCAACAGTAAGACATGTTCACCACATTCCAATTCATCCCCGATGAATCAGACCTGACACTACTCTAAGCAATAGCAGGCATAACCAGAAAGCATCAATGAGTAGGCACAACATGGCTCAAACAACTCCTACTCATACTAGTGGGTTTCAACTATTTACTGTGGCAATGACGGGTCATGCAGTGGAAAGGGGTTCAACTACCGCAGCAGGTAACAATTGAAGCGTTGTTGTCCTAATGCAGTAAAAGAGAGCAAGAGCGAGAGAGTGGGATTGTATCGGAATGCTCAATGGGGTTTTGCTGGCCTGGCACTTCTGAAGATAACAATGAGTCTTCATCGGTGTCATCGAACTCATCGTCGGAACATCGTCTACTGAGAGGGGACAAAACCGACAAACAGAGAAAAAACACAATCAATGCAATGCGACAATATGATGCATGATCATGGCATGGCAATATGCTGTTGATTGAGCTAATGCAACTAGCAACACAATTAAATAAAGTTGGTTTGAACCCAAGGTTCAAATTCAAACTCCATATGTGGTTATTTAATTATCATTTAATTGATTTGACCTGATCAGCAGGTTTAACTTCTTCAAACGTGCATGAAAATGCGATAAACAGATTCCTTGAATTTTTCTGATCATTTTTCATATATAAATTATTTTCATCTGAGTTATAGTTTATTTTCTGTGATTTTTAGAAGTTTTGGCTATTTTCTGAAATAAATAAATCATTTATGATTTATTTAAAATTCCAGAAAACACTTATTGCGTCAGTACTAGGTCATGCTGACATCAGCAAGTCAACAGGGGCTGGTGCAGTCAAACCTGACCAGTGGGGCCCACTGGTCAGTGACACAACTAACTAAACTAACTTATTTAATACTAACCTAGTTTAATTAGCCGGGCGGGGCCCACATGTCAGTGAGTCACAGGGTCAACTAATTACAAATTAGCACTAACCTAAAATTAGCAGGGCACTGGGCCCACCTGTCACTGACTAACCTAACTAACTAGATTAATTAGCAATTAACTTAATTATCTTTTCTAATTAGAGGCGGAGGGGGCACACGCGTCAGTGACCGAGGGGGTCAACTGGGTCAGCCCGGGTCAAACTCGCCGGAGTTGACCCGTGGCTCGTCGCCAGCGGAGCCAGAGACGGCGGAGGGCGTCGGAAACGCAGCTCCGGCGACCATTTGGACGGCGGCTTGGTGCTACGCGTAGCTGGGGAGCTCGCGCATCTAATGGAGGCAACGGGAGGACACGGGGACGGCGGAGCTCGCGGCGGCGCCGGAGTTCTGGCTGCGGTGAAAACAGCGTTGCAGTGCACGGCAGGGGCAACCGGTGGCCTCAAACGACGCGCAGGGGTGCACTGAGTGCAGTGGTGAGCTCAGACACGAGCAGCGATGGCTAGAACGACGGCGGCGACATGGCCGGCCGCGAGGGGTTCTCGGCTCTGGTGGCTGACGTGGTTAGGGGTCGAAATCGACGGAGGGGAGAGATGGGATCGACGGAGGGGCTCACAGGGGGTCGGTGGGAGGTCTCATCAGGCTCAATGGGGGCCGGACGGCGTCGGAATCCCGACGGCGATCTCCTGTGGCCGAGGAAGAAGACAAGGTCGACGACGGCGCTCGAGGGGCTTCTGGCGTCGGGCAGCTCGGCGAGGAGGAAGAGAGGAACAAGGCGGAGCTACTGGACACTCCGGCGAGGCGAGAGGTGGACGGTGGCCGCGGTGGTGACGAGCTGCGGCGACGGACGCGAGCGAGGGAAGCGGGGAAGAGAGACAGAGGAGGGAAAGGAACACGGGGAGAGGTCGAGGGGGTTCCAGGGTGTCGTGGCGTCCTCTAGGGGCTTCGGGGCGGCGAGGAGGCAGGCAGGCTAGGTGGAGGTGGCCGGCGCACGTCGGGCACGCGCCGTGCGTCCGACTGGCGGGAGGAAGAAGACCTCCCTGCCCCTCATGGGCTGGGCCGGCCAGATGGGCCACACAGGTAAGTTAGGTTAGTTTCTGTCTTTGCTCTTTTTAATTTCTGTTTTCTATTTTCTGCATTTGTTTTGGCTTTATCTAAAATACTAAAACAAGCTCAAAATTCATGAAACTGCTTGAGGATACTATTTGGATTATTTCCAACAGTAAACATTTTAGTTCATGAATATTTGAACATTTAGAATAATTAGTAGCATTTAAATGCCCAAAGCAAATACTTTAAGATTTAATTCAAAAATCCAGAATGGTCCTAGAAATATGTGCAACATTTTTGGCAGAGGTTTTTAATCAATCCAAAAATGATGAACTATTCCAAAGGGCATTTTGGATTTATTGAAAAAGATTTTAAATTTTACCCTAGTTGAATTCATTTAGTGCTAGGGTTTGAACATCCCCATTTCCAGTTTCTGAGGAAATTAAACATGATGCACATGAAGACCAAGCAAGACAGGCCAGGGCTGGTCTAGGGATGTGACAGCCGGAGAAGTTGGCGGTGGCGTTTGCCGGCTTGAAGGTGAGCGACAGCTCCATCCGCAGGGGCCTCGACGACTCGCGCGAGGTTGAACCCGTTTCCGAGCAGAACGAGGAGTAGGCGGCGGCGTAGGCGCTGTCGCGGGCTGGAGGACTAGGCTGACGCGGCGGCTCGGGCGGTCGGTCCGGCGGAAGAAGGAGGCGTGGCGGCGCCGTCGCAGCAGAGGAGGGGCACGGCCTTGGGGCTCCTGGCGCGGAGGGACGAGGCGCTCGGCAAGCCAGGCGTGGCGCTGGGCGGCCGAGGCGCTCGGAGCTGGGGCTCCAGGAGGCGAGGAGGAAGGGCCCGCGCGACTGCGAGGCAGTGGCGAGGACGGGCGAAAGCAGCGGGGCGCTGGAGATCGAAGGGGCTCGGGGAGGCGCTGGATGGATCGGGGCAGAGGGAGTAGCTGCGAGGGATGAGGGCGCTCGAGGGGAGAGGAAGATCGAGGGAAATGGCCTGGCGGCGGCTCGGGAGTGAGCGAGGGAACGAGAGGAGCGGTTGGCCAGCTAGGGGCTAGGGTTTGGGAAACCTGGGCCGCGAGGGATGGGCCGGCCTAGGGAGGCTGAAGCCCATATGGCCTAGGAGGGATGAAAAAATGGCTGGGCTGCCCTCTGCCAAGATTCTTTAAATAAAAACGCAACAGAAACAAATAAAAGAAGAGGAAAGAAAAGAAAGGTTAGGGGAAGATTTCAAGCAAGAGGGCAATTTCTCCTGACTCGCAAAAATGAGTTTGATCATAGAAAAATAGAAGTGGCAGGATTGGAAATTAAATTCAAATTCCTTTGAATTTAATTCAAATGGTTTGATCAAAGACTAGGATTTTGAAGTGTCCAAAATTGTTCAAATTTTTGGAGGAACCTCGATAAACGAGACAAAGAAATATAGGGAGGGTTTTTGACGGTGAAACTTGAATTAAGAGACATGGGGAATATTTGCAAGTGTGTTATGGTGAATTCCAACAAATGGAATAATCTAATAAAATAGCTCCTTAAATATTAGGAGGATATGTTATAAAGAGAAGTCATCCTTCCCTCGATTTAAATGGACCAAAGGTCCACACAATTTATTTAGGTTGAGATGCAAAAGATTAATGACATGATGGCATGATGACATGATGCAAAACAAAATAAATAACACAAGCGCAAAAGCAACACACGGGAGAACCCGGAACATCTGGATTCTTCTGGAATCTTCTGGGACGTCGGTCTTCGGGCGTCACAATATCATAGACAGTACCTCATCCTCGGAACTAGACGAGTGCATAACAAGGTTTTTCCATTCAATTTCTTCTAAATTTAGAGACTTCACCAGAAATTCATTTATAGACTTGCCATCAAAGTGTGATTTCCTCAGGTAACACCAGTACTTTTGCAATGCTTCCTTGAAAAGTGGAAGCAAGCTTTGCTCGTCATGACTATCCAGATTGACCGTTGCCTACTTACAACAATGTAATGTAATCATTGATGTGTTCAATCAGCAGAAAACAGGAAAATAATCACCATGAATAATAGCACTTACACGTAAGTGGGACAGGAAGATGTGAGAATGGTGTTTGTCTTCACTATAATCTTCCAATGATGGGAATATATGCACGTAGTCCCTAACAATATTGAAAGCATTGTCTTTTAAACTAAGAATAATTGGAATTGGGTTCCAATCTGCAGGAATTGGTCGTCTCTGCAGTTGGGATAGGTCTTCGGCCGGTGGACTTGCTGTACTTTTTGATGGCGTGGGATTTTTCTGTGTTACGGCTAGTTCTATTGCAACAGAAATCGGCATACCTTTTGCTAGAGTGTAGGTCCTGTGTGGTGGGGCTAGTGGTGTGGCCAGTGAAGTATGGGTACATTCTGCTGGAGTCGGTCCTACGTTTTGTGTCACTCGTTGTACAGCCAATATAAGTGGGGTGCTATCTGATTTCTTCGGCACAACCACGTTTTTCAAGGACTTTGCTGGTGCTCCTTCAGGTTCGGCAATCACCCTCATACCTTTTGATGTCTAATGCACAAGAACAGCATTTGAGTGGAAAAACATGGTATGATGACAGATGGAATATGTATTGATGATGGATGGGCATGGCATCTCGACATATATGATGAGTAAACTAAGCAGATGGTGGTGCAACAAAGTAGAAGAAATGCAAGACAACATATGCAATATACGCGCAATCAATAAAACCTTGCCAAATTAGAGCAGTCACCTTGATGGGTGAACATGACAGGCCATCTGCCTTTGCCTCCTCGAGGTTAGAATAGTCATTACGATCATATTCTGAACAAGAATCTACAGGTGGGGAGTGTATGTGTTTTATTGCATCTAGAATGGCACTCAATGCCTTGGTGCCAATTTGTAAGTCCTTGTAGTGTTCCATAATATTCTTCTGATGCGTGGATTATGATATTCTCTGTAATTACGTATACTATCTAAGAACCATGAAAACATGAATGGTTGTGATATTATCTTTGTAATGCAGAGGATATTCTAATATATGGGCGCCCCTGTAAACACTTGTGTGCTATCACTGGATTCTGATGCGCGAGCTCATGTGTGCTATAATATGGTGCATGCATTTATAATCTGGCACAAGTACACAAAAAATAGGCTCCAGAAATAAGGATAGTTGGCAGATGATAGGTTCAAAATATACTGTATAGGGAGTTTATAGCCAAACCATGATAACAAGAGCACACAGCAACTAGGCAGATCATAGTGTACATAAAAGGGGTACACCATAACCACTATATATAAATCGGGAAAGTGGAACTGGCTTGAAAATATGGTGTTGTATTGACGCTAGTAATTGAAAGCCTATCGATCAAGTACATGCCAGCTCTATCAGCTGTTGACTGCAGATGTCCCTGCTACCCTTCCTGACAAGGAACATACTGTAGGTACTAAATACAGAATAACAAAAGAGGAACATGTTAAAGAACAGAAGATGAAGCATATTCTTGAGGTTCTGCTTAATTGCATACAATGTTGGTTGCCCACTCATGATGAATCACAGCGCCGAAAGAAATGCAATTCCATGCTGTCTCTCTATATGTGGTAATATTGAACAAGAGTCATTAGGATCATATTCTGAACAAGAGTCAACAGGTGGGGAGCGTATGAGTTTCATTGCATCCAGAATAGCGCTCAATGCCTTGGTGCAAATTTTATAAGTCAATGCGGTGCTTAGCTTCAAGAGTCGACTGCTACTAGTGCGACACAAAGTAGCTACATAGATCATAGTGTAGATATAACAGGAAAACCTTAAGCATTAGAGTAAAATCAGCAAAGTGGAACTTGCTGGAATATATGTGCTAGTATTGCCAGTACGGCTAGAAAGGGTTCGGATACCAGCTCTCTTCAACTAAAGGTGCAGTACTATTAATACCAGTGTAACTCTCAAAGGCGACACAACTCCTTGCATTTCCTTACTATTCCTATAGGATTCAAGTGGGCAGGCCCCTACAAATCCTATTCCCATGTTTACAAAATCCTACGAATCAAAGAGGCCCGAAGAGTTCAAAGTGTCCATACCAACTGACCATATAGACCTCTACATTGCAAATGTCCCTTCTCATCTTCACTACAAGGAACATACTGTACCACTATCATACTCCCTCCATTCCAAAATATAAGTCCTGGTAGAGATTTCCACTATGGATCACATACAGATGTATCTAGATACATTTTAGAGTGTAGATCCACTCACTTTGCTCATATGTAGTCCATGGTGGAATCTATAAAAAGAATTCTATTTATGAACGGAGAGAGTACTTATTAGAGAAGAACAGAAGAGGAACATACTAAAGAAGAGAAAGCAGATTTTGGATAATAAAATGTTCGTTGCGCAGTGCCCACACATGATGAACTAGAGCGCATTAAGAAAGCAACTCCCTGCTGTCTCTCTATATGTGGTCCACGTGCTTTTTCGAATGTAAAGTAGGAACATTAGCTGACCAATTAAATGTTATCTGTTTTAGTAGTATCAGAATCATATCAGATTCGTACTTGAGCAACAAGTTTGGAATTATGAGTGGAACGTTGTTTAGCTTGATGGATTAAGGAGTAGTGCTAAGCAGGTACGATGATGGTACTGAATATAAAGGCATGTATGCATGCAAGTTGCGTGACTTTTATCATTTGGGTCAGTCGACCATTTCAGGCAGTTGGATGAAGATCCTACGTCTCCTAACCTTTCTTCTTCCTCGTCTCTGATTCTTCCCATACAAAACACCGCACGGGCCGCCGGCTGGACCACCGGCCCCCACCGCCTGTGTTCCTCCGCCACCCCCACCCCCTACCCCCGCCCGCACCCGTGTCGAGTTTTCTTCGTTCGGCGAGGCCCCACCACCGCCCCCCACACAACCAAAGTCCCCACCCGAGCCCCTTCGTTCACACCGGCAAACTCTGGCGAGCTCTGAAAAATCAACTGACCCAATTTTAAAATTTAGTCTACTATGATTTAATTAGTGTGGAATATAAAAGGGGAAAACCATAAGCATTGGGAGTATAGTGTTGAGCGTGCCATGGTGGATCTGAAGGTGCAAATCGGACAAAGGCAACTTCGCAACCAATGTTTGCTCTCAACTAGCAAGTAAGTGATCGACAAGAAATCAAAGTAAAGCAGTGGCGATCTATTTTCTTGCTGCGATAAATAAGTTGAGAAGATAGGAAAGAGTACCACCTCTGGTGCGGCTCCGTGTATGCATCTACTGAGAATTTGACGGTGCTGCGGTAGCGAAGGTTGTCGGTGGCGTGGAATAAGATCTAGGAGGGTAGACGGTGGCGGCGGGGCGCGGTGGACGAGACGGTCGTAGGAGCGGCGCCAGCAAGTCGTGGATGAGAGAGGCCGATCTCTTGTAATGGACGGCGGCGTCGTGGTATCAGCTCCGGCATGGTGGAGGAGGACGGCGTTGGATGGGGTGGCGGACGGAGGAGGCTGGGGTGGAGAGGGTGTTTAGGCGCCCACGGAGTACGAATGGGGAAATGGAGGAGGAGAGGAAGGGGGAACCATGTCTGCAGGGCGCTCTCGCCTCAAATGCGAGGAAATTTACAAACTTAGCCCCCGTTTCAAATTTCCTACATCACAACAATATTAGTCGGTTGGGGATAGGACTGTAATCTCGCATACACCGAATATTTGCCGACAAGAGTTTGTTGTTGGCGCCCACCGTGTATGAATCGGGGAGGGATTCGATTTAGGCCGAGGACACACTATGTTTTGGCGCCCACCATGTACGAATCCGGGTGAGAGGCGGTTATGTCACGTTTGAGTGAAATTACAAACCTACCCCTATCGCAACCTATAGAAATCGAGCAGATAGGCTTTGCCTGGCAGGGATAGGCACTAGTAATTTCCATCTCGCAGATTTTGGTTTTGGGCGTGCTTCGTTCAAATTTTGCAGAGTGCACGTTTACCGTGCCAACTCAATTCGAATCCCGTTTGTATTCTATTTTTTCGGGCGGGATCCATTTTCGATTGGAATAAAATTCCATATACATCATTTTTTATATATACTTTCAAAAGCACAACACCCGTTATACATAAATATGGTTTACAAATGGCATGATCTCAGATTCATAAGGTTGTATCCATCAATTTGGATTTTCAAATATTTGAAACCACTTTATGTTGAAATCCAATGTATGCATTCCTCGCTAACTGCCTCCAATTAATGTGTGTTTCATGTGGTTTTTTTTACTTCTCAAACATGTTTAATGTATTTCACACACGCAACATATAATGTAATCCCGTTTAAAGATTAATTGCATACAAACCATGCATTGTTTCTAATTAAAGAATCTATGGATCACCAATATTGATAGACTATATAACATTACACGTGTCCCCAAATTCAAATGAATATGCATGTTTGATACACCAATTTGCGTTATGATATTATCCATGTCGTGATCTCCAGTTTAAATATTTGAATCCCATTAAATCCAGATATTCGTCTCATATAACTATCACTCATGCTTATATAGGACTATCTCTCTAACCTATACGCGTTCATCGTCTCTCGGGTAACTCTCGTGCTACCTGTATGTCGACAATGAGAACCTACGACTCTTCCTCTTAAATATCTCTTTCTCACACACAAACACAAACTCTGTCTCCCAGGGCCTCATATTTCTCCACTGTTCTCTTGTATGTCGCTCACATACACTCTCTCTCCCTAGAGATATCTTGCGTTCCTTCATATGTTTCTCTAGCTATCACTCTCGTTTTGAAATATCTTTGTCTCTCGCAGACACAAAACTTCGTCTCTCGGCATCTCATTTCTCTCCGATATTTGTTTGTATGTGAGTCAGACGCACCCTTTCTTCATCTCTCTCACACCCACACCCATAACTCAGCCTTCTGATCCACTCGACTGCTATCTCTAACGCACACTAGCTAGCATCTTTATCTTTCTATTTTCTATTTCTCCATCAACCTTCTTTCATTTATAGGTTGATCTCTTTTGCACAATCATTGTGCCTCACTCTCTCCGCTCGGCATAGATGCATGTTCCAACCCACGCCACTATCTCTTAAAGACAAAAACACATGCTCAATTGTCGGGCCTTCTTCCCTGCATTCTCGCATGCATGCATATTGTCATAATGATCCGTATCTCCCATGTCGTTGATCTTAGCTTATGACTCATGTCTTCTTTCTTTTATCTCGATCATGCGCGCGCGCGCACACACACACACACATCCCACGTATACATGTATACTGTAACGCCCCGGAAACACCCGCCGGTGGTCGTTACTCTTGGCGGGATCTAGACTGGCCTCACATATCAATACTAGTCTTTTCTGCGCACTTTGTCCACACTCGTGCGCACCCGGGAGCAACTTCCCGGTCGGTCACCCATCCTGAAACTACTCCAAGCTGAGCACGCTTAACTTTGGAGTTCTATCCGAATGGGCTCCCGGAAAGAAGGAATTCCTTATTGATATGAGTAGTCTATCATCCCTAATAAGCCAGGCTATTACATACACCCACACTCAGAGGAACCGACGTCCTCGTCGGGCCACAGGAACGTTCCCTATTGGCACAATCGTCTGTGCTTCCAGGACAGCACATGTGCCATGCCGTGTGCCACGACGGGTCACAAACGTCATGCACAACATGACTGCAAACTGTCCGCAAACATCCGTGTAACCGCGAGGGTCGGCTCTGATACCAACTTGTAACGCCCCGGACACACCCGCCGGTGGTCGTTACTCTTGGCGGGATCTAGACTGGCCTCACATATCAATACTAGTCTTTTCTGCGCACTTTGTCCTCACTCGTGCGCACCCGGGAGCAACTTCCCGGTCGGTCACCCATCCTGAAACTACTCCAAGCTGAGCACGATTAACTTTGGAGTTCTATCCGAATGGGCTCCCGGAAAGAAGGAATTCCTTATTGATATGAGTAGTCTATCATCCCTAATAAGCCAGGCTATTACATATACCTCTCACACATGCACGTTGAATGTCTCTATGTATCCATACGTAGTTAATTACCCTCAACCCTAACGCCACATCGAATCGTTCTCTTCTTGTGTGCATATAACTTCCGCCTGGATGGGTAAAACACACACTCACACTTAACAATCTCCTTGTAGCTACCCCCCCTCTCACGCCTCCCCTATATCCCCGAAACCAATAAGACCATCCCTTCGTCTAATTCCCGCCTACATGCACCATCGATATATAGTAGTATTCCTCGGTGTCTCTCGAACAAACATGTTCTCTTGCTGTCGACTACTCTCACGCGCACACACCTTCTCTTCCCTCTCTACGGGCATTTTCTCTCTCGCACCCCATCGTTGGTGGCCTCTGCCATACACATCACCTCTCTATGATGAAGCTATGCACACTTAAATTACATCCGCCACCGAGGACCCCGCGACACACACACACACACACACACACACACACCCACGCACGCATGCACGCACGGACCCACCCACCCACCCATACACAAACACGCACACACACACACACTAAGACTCCATCTCTCTCTCCCCCCACACACACACTGAGACTCCATCTCACACACACATGCTCTAGGCGGAGCATTTGTTCCTACCACCCTTCATCCACCCTTACCCATATGATAAACAATCACCTTAGTATTTAGCAAACTTATCATCTGTACCCTTATAAAAAACTGAGTTGGCGATGATGGTGTGCCTGCCATCTTGTAATATAGACCGTCTGATCTATATCTGATGGATAGAAAGCTAACTATGCTAATTTTACAAAAGATAGCCGCACCTCTCTCCACATCCTTATCTCCCACACCTCATTGCTGAGCAATTAAAAAAGAAAGTTTCCGGAACAATCTAGCATGGTGGCCGCTGCCATGGGATTACTCCCACATGGGTAAATCACAACATGTGTTTTGTAAAAAAATGCATATTGATGTTCCATGCAATGCACGAGCATCTTGCTTGTAATTATATAATGCAAATCAAGAGCAGGAAGTGACTTTTTTACACAACCACATTAACATCGCCACGTAAATCACCCGCAAAAAAACATGGCCACGTAGATCACTAGCAAAAGTAAATACCATTATACTTATATCCCGATGCAAAAGGTTGAGTACAGGTCCGAAGAGTAGAGTCGCACACACGCACTCTGTCTCTTAGAATCTCACACACACACACACACACCAGTTCCGTGACGCCCACTTAAGCAGACACGTATGTTACAATTTATGCACCCACGAGTACACGTGATGCTGCACATTAACTTAAGCCGGACGGCCAACCCAAACAGTAGCTGCATTCATTCCCCTCCCGCCGCCTCTTCTCTGGTCGCCGTCGCATGGAAGCCAAGAAATATGGTGATAGCATGGGTTAGCCATGTACTATTATGATGTAACTACACTGGGCTGCCGTGTTTCGTACTCTTCCAGTCCACTGTGGAGATGATTGGTTGATTTTATCTCGCTGAATAATATAAAATATTATGAGTGCATACGCTCCACCCCGAGGTTCCTTGCTCCTTCTCGGTCGTCGGAAATCTATGTTCTTGCACTCTATTTTTTTACGTCAGCTTTGTTCATCCTTTTGCCAACACGCGACACATCTAGCATCAAGGTGCACGTGTCATGCAAGGATCATTCCATCTATAAGAAGAACACGTGGGACTAGAACTAAGAGACGAACATGTACCCAGGAGTGGACATGCGAACCTGTGTAACGTAGCGCAGTAAGTGAACTAGAAAGGCACAAATAGTATGAACATGCTTGGCATATAGGCATTTGTCTCTTACTACCAATAAATGTTGTACGTGCAATGCCCGGTGAAGTTATGGAGTACGTGACTAAGTACTCTACTACTACTATATTAATTGGAGGCACATATTAGGTTTTATATTTGCTTACGTGTAAGTCCCGAGTGCTTCCAACTAGACGTGTCTTTCTCTCCGGGTCGCACTTTGTATCGTTCATACTACTAGTACAGTAGTACTACAACGTGTGGTCTCCGACCCAGAAGTGGAGACGCTCTACCACGCTGTTCATGTCCCACTCCTTTCGCTGACGTGTGCGACATCCAGCACATGCCGTGTGTTTGGTACTCCTTCGTCTTAAGAGTTGAAACGCTAGCATTCATTAGAAATAAAAAATAAATATAAATCACTAGTGATCCTATACCACATGGTTTCCTTGCTACTCGATATCTGAAAGAATACTTCCGCTTGCTGACATGTGGGACATCGACCATCCTGGTCCACTTGCCATGCCCGCAGAACTCCAAGGGATAGTCACCCCGGTCGTATCCACCGCACTAATTATTTCTGAGCTGTCAAATCATAGGCCCAACCTTACCCACTTTGAAGTTGCTCGAACGAAGGAACCATCATGACTTCGTTGAATTCCGCTTCTTGAAGAAAACTACTGTACTAGCAGTACTGCTAGCTATAGTAGTAACTCCAGCAGAGGCCTCCTTTGTTCATATAGGATAGGAATTTTATAGGAATATGAAAATCATAGGAAGTGAGATGACATGCATCTCAAAATCAATTCCTATAGAGAAAGAGATTCCATTTGATGCATAGGATAGGATTTTTTCCATTTAGTCTAGGCTAATGTACTGGTAATTTGCTCTAAAAACTACAGTAGTAACTAGTAGTACTGTTACATGCTTGTAATTAATTAAACAAATGTGCGGGCGACACAGACACACACACTAACTACTAGTACTACAACTTCTCACATGCTGGCCAGATGATACGTCTCCAACGTATCTATAATTTTTGATTGTTCCATGCTATTATTTATGAAGTCTTGGATGTTTAATGGGCTTTATCACACACTTTTATATCATTTTTGGGACCAACCGATTAACCCAAAGGCTCAATCTAGATTGCTGTTTTTGCCTATTTTAGGGTTTTGCAGAAAAATAATATCAAACGGAGTCCAAACCAAATGAAACCTTCGCGAGATATATTTTTGGAGAAAATCACGCACAGGGAACTTGAGAACCACGTCAGGGGAGCATCGAGGCGCCCAGGAGGGTGGGGGCGCGCCCCCTGCCTCGTGGGCCCCTCGAGCACCCCCCCGGTGTCCTCCTTCCTCCTATATAAGTCTACGTACCCTGAAACCTTCGACAACAGAGAGAAAACATTAATTCCACCATCGTAACCTTATGTTCCCATGAGATCCCATCTTGGAGCCTGTTCCGGAGCTCCACCGGAAGGGGATCCATCACGGAGTTCATCATCATCATCATCATCGCCCTCACCATGAGTTGTGAGTAGTTTACCACAGACCTTCGGTGTGATGGCCTGGCTTATTAGGGATGATAGACTACTCATATCAATAAGGAATTCCTTCTTTTCCGGGAGCCCATTCGGACAGAACTCCAAAGTTAAGCGTGCTCAGCTTGGAGTTGTTTCAGGATGGGTGACCGACCGGGAAGTTGCTCCCGGGTGCACACGAGTGAGGACAAAGTACGCATAAAAGACTAGTATTGATTTGTGAGGGTAGTCTAGATCCCGCCAGGAGTAACGACCACCGGCGGGTGTGTCCGGGGCGTTACAAGTTGGTATCAGAGCCGACCCTCGCGGTTACACGGATGTTTGCGGAGAGTTTGCAGTCATGTTGTGCATGACGTTTGTGACCCGTCGTGGCACACGGCATGGCACATGTGTTGTCCTGGAAGCACAGACGGTTGTGCCAAGAGGGAACGTTCCTGTGGCCCGACGAGGACGTCGGTTCCTCTGAGTGAGGGTGTATGTGATGGCCTGGCTAATTAGGGATGATAGACTACTCATATCAATAAGGAATTCCTTCTTTTCCGGGAGCCCATTCGGATAGAACTCCAAAGTTAAGTGTGCTCAGCTTGGAGTAGTTTCAGGATGGGTGACCGATCGGGAAGTTGCTCCCGGGTGCACACGAGTGAGGACAAAGTGCGCAGAAAAGACTAGTGTTGATATGTGAGGCTCGTCTAGATCCCGCCAGGAGTAACGACCACCGACGGGTGTGTCCGGGGCGCTACATTCGGGTCCATAGCTAGTATCTAGATGCCTTCTTTTCTCTCTTTGGATCTCAATACAATGTTCTCCTCGGTCTTCGAGGAGATCTACTCGATGTAATCTCTTTTTGTGGTGTGTTTGTTGAGATCCGATGAATAGTGAATTTATGATCAAGATTATCTATGAGAAATATTTGGTTCTTCTCTGAACTTTTTATGTGTGCTCATAATATCCTTGCAAGTCTCTTCGAATTATTGGTTTGGTTTGGCCTACTAGATCTATAGTTCTTGCAATGGTAGAAATGCTTGGCTTTGGGTTCAATCTTGCGGTGTCCTTTCCCAGTGACAGTAGGGGCAGCAAGGCACGTATTGTATTGTTGCCATCGAGGAAAAAAAGATGGGGTTTATATCATATTGCTTGAGTTTATCCCTCTACATCATGTCATCTTGCTTAAGGCGTTACTCTGTTCTTATGAACTCAATACACTAGATGCATGCTGGATAGCGGTCGATGTGTGTTGTAATAGTAGTAGATGCAGAATCGTTTCGGTCTACTTGTCTCGGGCGTGATGCCTATATACAACGATCATGCCTATATAGTCTCATAATTATTCGCTTTTCTATCAATTGCTCGATAGTAATTTGTTTACCCGCCGTAGAATATCGCTATCATGAGAGAAGCCACTAGAGAACACTATGGCCCCCGGGTCTATTCTCAACATATCAATCTACATCTACTTTACTTTTGTAGCTTTTATTTGTTGTTCTTATAAACAAAAAATACCAAAAATATAAACTATCATCTCTATCAGATCTCACTTTCATAAGTGACCGTAAAGGGATTGACAACCCCTTATCGCGTTGGCTGCGAAGCTCTTATTTGTTTGTGCAGGTGCGAGGGACTCGTGCGTGGTCTCCTACTGGATTGATAGCTTGGTTCTCAAAAACAGAGGGAAATACTTACGCTACTGTGCTGCATCTCCCTTTCCTCTTCAAGGGAATACAACGCAAGCTAGAGAAGTAGCAAGAAGAATTTCTGGCGCCGTTGCCGGGGAGGCTTACGCAAAAGTCATATACCAAGTACCTATCACAAACCTTTATCCTTTGCATTACATTTTTTGCCTCTCGTTTTCCTCTCCCCCAGTTCACCCTTGCTGTTTTATTTGCCCTTCTTTTTGCCGTGTGTTTCACCGTTCACCTTTCTGTCTGCTTGTGTTGCCATGTGCCTTCTATTTGCTTGCATCTTTGCTTGCTAAAAATCTATTGTTATGGATCACCTTAAAGTGTTCTACTTGGATCATCTTCGATCCTTATGCTCTCATGCTGAAACCCCAACTAGCCTAGTTGATGGAAATCTTTAGATGAGCATGCTCAATTTGTTCAGCACCGTTTGTCTGAAAAAGGGAGACATTTATGGGATCGAATAAACATATTGTTGTGTTATGCTTGGAATCTTTGTGAAATTTGTGATTTTACTTGTTGCTCTAAGAACCCTAAAAAACACCTCCCCTACCTATGCGACTTCAATGATAATGAAATCTTATCCTCTTAAGCAAAGTGTCATAGCCCTAGATCAGCCCTTGTTGTCTTTGCTTGTAATTAGTTGCACTTGAGTGCATCATGCATCATGACTAATTTCTTTTGAAGGATGAAATGGGGATTGTTCAAACCCTGCACCAAATGAAATCAACTAGGTTCAAATAAAAATCTTTTTCAATAAACCCAAAAAATGCCTTCATAAATGTGTGATAATTTTGGCAAGGGTTTTGATCCAAACCAAAAATATTGAACATTTTTAGGGAATTATTTGGGATTTCAATTAAATCAATAAGTATTTGAATTGGGGCCTTTCAAAATCTATATAGTTTTAAATAGCTCCAAATAATTTGAAACTTGCAGAGGGCCTTTGGAATACTTCAGAGCGAGTCCACAAATTTTTTCAACATTATCCAAAATGTTTTAGTGCTCTAACTAAAAAAACAAAAGAAATAAATAGAAAAAAGAAAAACAGAAAAGAGAGAGAGGGCTTTGTACCTGACTTGCCTGTCTGGCCCAACTCATGTTTAGGCCCAGCCCACCAGGGGAAAGGTTGTCTTCAACCATGTGCCCACTAGCAGCCAGCGCACGCACCTGACCGCACCACCTCCTGCTTCACCGTGTCGCGCTCCCCTTCAACCCAATCCAAGCGCCAGGAGACGTGGACGAAGCCCCGCAGCGATCCCCTCCTCCTCTGGTCACTCTCCCCATTCCCCCCACTCGCTCTCGAGGTTGGCCGAACGAGCTCGTTGTCTTCAACCTTGTGCGCATTGGCAGCCAGCGCGCGCACCCGACCGCAACACCTCCTGCTTCGC